>CM034302.1:50861656-51480047 GCA_019925795.1 Dendrobium chrysotoxum
TTTTTATGGTTTAGGGTATTTAGGGTTTAGGGTTTTTAGGGATTCGGGTTTAGGGCTTTCGGTTTAGGGTTTAGGGTTTTGGGTTTAGGGTTTTGGGTTTAGGGTTTTAGACTTTTAGGGTTTAGGGTTTAGGGTTTAGGGGTCAGTGTTTACGCTTTAGTGTTAAGGGATTAGGGTTTACGGTTTTGATTTTTAGGGTTTAGGGTTACGGTTTAGGGGTTAGGATTTAGGGTTTAGGGTTAGGTTTTAGGTTTTTTAGGGTTTACGGTTTAGGGTTTAGGGTTTGGGGTTTATTGTAGGTTAGGGTTTAGGGTTTAGGGTTTAGGGTTTTCTGGTTTTAGGGTTTAGGGTTTTGTGTTTGGGGTTTAGGGTTTTTAGGGGTTAGGTTTTAGGGTTTAGGGTTTATGGTGTTGGGTTTAGGGTTTAGGATTTAGGGTTTAGGGTTTAGGGCTCTTTAGGGTTTTAGGATGTAGGGTTTTTTTAGGGTTTTGGGTTTTAGGGTTAGGGTTTTTTTTAGGGTTTTAGGTTTTAGGGTTTAGGGTTTTAGGGTTTAAGGTTTAGTGTTTAGGGTTTATGGTTTTTAGGTTTTAGGGTTTAGCATTTAGGGTTTAAGGTTTTTAGGGTTCAGTGTTTAGGGTTTAAGGTTTTTAGGGTTTAGAGTTTTTTTTCGGTTTAGGATTTGTGGTTTTTAGGGTTTAGGGTTTAGGTTTTAGGGTTCAGGGTTCTAGTGTTTTTTTAAGGGTTTTTAGGGTTTAGGGTTTAGGATTTACATTTTTTTTGGTTTTTTAGGAATTTTAGGGATTAGGGTTTAGTGTTTAGGGTTTTTAAGGGGTTTTATGTGTGTTTTTTAGGGTTTTTAAGGTTTAGGGTTTAGGGTTTAGGATTTACGTTTGGGGTTTAGGGTTTTTTAGGGTTTAAGGTTTGGGGTTTAGGGTTTTAGGGTTTTTTTGTTGGGTTTTTAGGGTTTAGGGTTTAGGGTTTTGGGTTTTAGGTTTTGGGTTTAGGGTTTAGGATTTTTAGGGTTTAGGGTTTAGGGTTTAGGGGTCACTGTTTAGGGTTTAGGGTTTATGCTTTAGGTTTTTAGGGTTTAGGGTTTAGGGTTAGCGTTTAAGGTTTATGGTTTTTAGGGTATAGGATTTTTAGGTTTTAGGGTTTAGGGTATGGGGTTTATTGTTTAGGGTTTAGGATTTAGCGTTTACGGTTTAGGGTTTAGGGTTTTAGGGTTTTAGGATTTAGCGTATAGGGTTTAGGGTTTATGGTTTTTAGGTTTTTGGTTTTTTAGGGTTTTATGGTTTAGGGTTTAGTGTTTAGGGTTTTTAGAGGTTAGGGTTTAGGGTTTAGGTTTTAGGGATTTTAGAGCTTTTAGGGTTTAGGGTTTATTTTTAGGGTTTAGGGTTTTTTAGAGTTTAAGGTTTAGGGCGTAGAGTTTTAAGTTTTTTTTTAGGGTTTTTAGGGTTTAGGGCTTAGGGTTTACGGTATTTAGGGTTTAGGGTTTTTGGGGATTCGGGTTTAGGGTTTAAGGTTTAGGCTTTTGGGTTTTGTGTTTAGGGTTTTGGGTTTAGGGTTTTGGGTTTTTAGGGTTTAGGGTTTAGGGTTAGGGGTTAGTGTTTAGGTTTAGTGTTAAGGCTTTAGGGTTTATGGTTTAGATTTTTAAGGTTTAGCGTTTAGGGTTTGGTTAGGTTTTAGGGTTTTTAGGGTTTAGGGTTTAGGGTTTGGGGTTTGTTGTTTGGGGTTTAGGGTTTAGGCTTTAGGGTTTAGGTTTTAGGGTTTACGATTTTAGGGTTTTAGGGTTTAGGGTTTTGGTGTTTAGGGTTTAAAGTTTAGGGTTTTTAGGGGTTAGTGCTTAGGGTTTATGGCTTATGGTGTAGGGTTTAGGGTTTAGGATTTAGGGTTTTAGGGTGAAGTGTTTTTTTAGGGTTTAGGTTTTATGGTTTAGGGTTTTGGGGTTTAAGGTTTTGGGTTTAGGGTTTAAGGTTTTTAGGGATTAGGGTTTAGCGTTCAGGGTTTGAGGTTTTTAGGGTTTAGGGTTTAGAGTTTTTTTTTTTTTGGCTTAGGGTTTTTGGTTTTTAGGGTTTAGGTTTTAGGTTTTAGGGTTTAGGGTTTAGGGTTCTTTAGGGTTATAAGGTTTTTAGGGTTTAG
Organism: Dendrobium chrysotoxum; assembly: GCA_019925795.1. NCBI lineage: Eukaryota > Viridiplantae > Streptophyta > Magnoliopsida > Asparagales > Orchidaceae > Dendrobium > Dendrobium chrysotoxum. The sequence continues at coordinate 50,863,796 of CM034302.1, forward strand.
GGTTTAGGGTTTAGGGTTTTAGGTTTAGGGTTTAGAGTTTTTTTTTGGGTTTAGGGTTTATAGTTTAGGTTTTTAGGGTTTTTAGGGTTAGGGTTTAGAGTTTTAGGGTTTTTTTTTAGGTTTTTAGAGTTTAGGGTTCAGGCTTTTAAGGTTTTTTTGGATTTTTACGGTTTAGGTTTTAGTGTTCGGTGTTTTAGTATTTTTTTAGGGTTTTAGGGTTTAGGGTTTAGGGTTTGAGTTTTATAGTTTATGGTTTAGTGTTTTTAAGGGTTTGTAAGGGTTTTTTTTAGGGTTTTTAGGGTTTTTTTTGGGGGGTTTTTAGGGTTTAGAGTTTAAGGTTTTAGGGTTTAGGATTTAGGGTTTTTTAGGGTTTTAAGGTTTTTAGGATTTAGAGTTTTTTTTAGGGTTTAGGGGTTTTTTGAGGTTTTTAGGGTTTGGGGTTTTAGGGTCTTTAGGATTTAGGGATTAGGATTTTTAGTGTTTAGGGTTTGTTTTTAGGGTTTAGGGTTTTTGAGGGTTTAAGGTTTAGCGTTTATGGTTTTAGGGTTTTTTTTAGGGTTTTTAGGGTTTAGGGTTTAGGGTTTACGGTATTTAGGGTTTATGGTTTTTTGGGATTCGGGTTTAGGATTTAAGGTTTAGGGTTTAGGGTTTAGGGTTTTGGTTTTTGGGTTTTGGGTTTTTAGGGTTTAGGGTTTAGGGGTTGGTGTTTAGGGTTTAGTGTTATGGGTTTAGGGTTATGGTTTAAATTTTTAGGGTTTAGGGATTAGGGTTTTAGGGTTTAGGATTTAGGGTTTAGGGTTTGGGTTTTAGGGTTTTTAGGGTTTAGGGTTCAGGGTTTGGGGTTTGTTGTTGGGGGTTTAGGGTTTAGGGTTTAGGTTTTAGGGTTTACGATTTTAGGGTTTTCGGGTTTAGGGTTTAGGGTTTAGGGTTTAAAGTTTAGGGTTTTTAGGGGTTAGGGTTTAGGTTTTATGGTTTATGGTGTAGGGTTTAGGGTTTAGGATTTAGGGTTTAGGGTTTAGGGCTTTTTAGGGTTTTAGGGTGAAGGGTTTTTTTAGGGTTTAGGTTTTAGGGTTTAGGGTTTTAGGGTTTAGGGTTTTAGGGTTTAAGGTTTAGGGTTTAGGGTTTAAGGTTTTTAGGGTTTAGGGTTTAGCGTTTAGGGTTTGAGGTTTTTAGGGTTTAGGGTTTAGTGTTTTTTTTTTGGGTTTAGGGTTTTTGGTTATTAGGGTTTAGGGTTTAGGTTTTAGGGTTTAGGGTTTTATGGTTTTTTTAGGGTTTTTAGGGGTTAAGGTTTAGGATTTAGGGTTTTTTTGGGTTTTTTAGGATTTTTAGGGTTTAGGGTTTAGTGTTTAGGGTTTTAGGATTTATTTTAGGGGTTTACGGTTTAGGGTTTTTAAGGGTAATAGGGTTTTTAGGGTTTAGGGTTTAGGGTGTAGGGTTTCAGGTTTAGGGTTTAGAGTTTTGAGTTTTTTTTTTTTTGGGTTTAGGGTTTATGGTTTAGGGTTTTAGGTTTTTAGGGTTATGTTTAGGGTTTAGGTTTTTAGGGTTTTTAGGGTTTAGGTTTTTTGGAATTTTTCGGTTTAGGGTTTAGTGTTCAGTGTTTTAGTATTTTCTTTAGTGTTTTTAGGGTTTAGGGTTTAGGGTTTAGGGTTTAGGGTTTGAGTTTTATAGTTTATGGTTTACAGTTTTTTAGAGTTTTAGGGTTTAGAGTTTTTTTTAAGGTTTAGGGTTTAGGGTTTTTAAGGGTTTTTTACGGTTTATAGGGTTTAGGGTTTAGGGTTTTAGGGTTTTTTTTGCTGTTTTTAGGGTTTAGGGTTTAGGGTTTTAGAGTTTAGGATTTAGGATTTTTTAGGGTTTTAATGTTTTTAGGGTTTAGAGTTCTTTTTAGAGTTTAGGGTTTTTTTAAGGTTTTTAGGGTTTGGGGTTTTAGGGTTTTTAGGATTTATGGATTAGAATTTTTAGTGTTTAGGGTTTAGTATTTTTGAGGGTTTAAGGTGAAAGTTCGATAGGGATGTTAAGCCCTAGTGAACTAGTCCCGAGGCTAACCAAGAGGGGGGGTGAATTGGTTATTTAAAAATTTCACGATAACAATGAAAATCTTTTCGATACGTAGCAGCGGAAACACATAAACAAGAACGAAAAGATCAACCACAGATATTCACCCAAGCAGTTAATATCAGAAAAGTAAAGTTCAAAACTGAATCAGAAAAGCAAACCAGATTTTATAGTAGTTCGGTCAACTTGACCTATGTCCACTCCCCGGAGCCTCCCCTCCGGGTATTGCACCAAACAAAAAGTGTCTCTCCTTTTGCTCCAACAGCAAGGCAGAGAAGCCTGTACAAACACCTCCTTTTCTCCACACGGTGAGGCAGAGAACCCGACCTCCTTTCGCTTCCTCCTGAAGCAGGCAGAGAACCTTCGAACTCCTTTTGCTTCCACCTGAAGCGGGCAGAGAACCCCGGATCTTCTTGCGAACGATCCTCCCACGACGAACACCGACAAGATGAAAGACGACGAGCGGAGAAGACGACTCTGATCCGTGCTTGGAGCAACCTTAGTGAATCCCTCACTAACTCCCCCTCACATGATCTTCTCTCTCCCTCCCAACTCTCTCTCTCTCTAAGGTTTCTCAGGGAAGGAAGGCAGCAAAAGATATTTCTAGTTTTTAGAAAAAGTTCTTTTATAGGAGGGCTTAAAATTTGCCCTAAATCTCAACTGGTCGGCCAAGATCGTCAAGGACAATCGGTAGATCGTCCTGTACGATCAGTTCAAATTCTGCTGTTTCAGCCTGGATGATCTGGCTCATCTAGATGATCAGTAGAAAAAATTGGTCATATCGTTCCGTACGATCCTTCGATCGTCCGGGACGAATAGTGCAAATCGAGGAAAATCGTCCAGAAGACAGTTCGGGTCGTCCAGAGAAATCTGTGCTGGACGACCAAAAAATGATGGGGACATCATCCTGTACGATTAGTTCAAAAAGGCCCTAAACCGTCCTGTACATAGTTCTGGACGTACAACTTAAATGCACTAAACGATCAAGATCGTCCTGGACGATCGCAAGATCGTCCAGGACGATATGAACGTATCCACCAAAAATAAATTGCTTTCCTTAATTACCAGATTAAATTAGGCATGATTGTACTGTTGAAATCCAAGATCCCGAGCACTTAATTTTGATGGTGACAACTAATACTTACTGAATACATATAGACTTCCTTTAGATTACAAATGCTTAATCTTTGTATATGAGCACTAACATTTCAGGTTAGATGCACACTGCTAAAGATTGCTGGAGACTCAAACCGGGTAGAATAGGATGTTGAAGAGTCTGTAATTTTTATTTCTTTATTTTTATTTTCTTGAGTCTGCCACAGAAGCATGCATGTGAAAGGAGCAACCATGCACACACAGGGGGAGAATTTTTTGTAAAATGATTAAATTTTTTTTAAAGCAAATCGTACTGTACGATAATATGTAATTGAGAAACCCTAGCCGCTAGAATAAGTTTGGTAAGTTTTTGAATTTGATTTGCTGAACTGATCGTACTGTACGATACTGTTCGTATTGTACGATTAATTAAAACTTGCCAAAATTATCTCCCTAATCAGGAAATAAGCGTTGGTTTCTAATTTATATGTCGATCGTACGGTACGATCATATATCGTACTGTACGACTGACAGAGACGATTTCATTCGTCCCATAGATCGTACCAAACGAAACCAAGGTTTTTTGTTCTGTTCGTCCTGGACAATATTCATATCGTCCTGGACGATATCAAAAAATGAACTGATCGTACTGTACGACTGGTGGAGTGCTGGACGATTGTCAGAGTCGATTTTCTTCATCCCAGCGATCGTACCAGACGATCCCAAGAATTTTTGTACTATTCATCCTGGACGATATTCGTATCGTACAGGACGATATCCTGAAAAACACTATTCGTACTGTACGATTCAATGAGTGCTGGACGACTGACAGAGACGAGTTCTTTCGTCCCGAGGTTCGTCCCGTACGAACAGTACGAATCAACAGTATCGTACTGTACGATATACATATCGTACAGTATGATATGAATAAAATTCGATACCTGTTCGTCTGTACTCGTACTGGACGAACTGTAATTGAACTGATCGTACTGTACGAACAGAAACGCAAAAGTTGAAACTTTTATGGTTTTCTAAAGCCTGATATAAAAACAACTTAAAATTTTCTTTAGGGGGTTGTTGATCTATCCTTCGCTATGAGAGGCTTGGAGGAAAAAGAAGGGGACTCGGTAGAGAGAAGTTTTTGGAGAGATCCAGGGCTTGAGAGAGGAAGGTGAAGGTGAGCTTGAGCGTGAGGGAGAAGTAGTGTGAGGGGATCACACGGTGGCTCCAAGCTAGCTGCATGCTTTGCTCCTCTTGTGGCTTTGGAAGCTTCAAGAAAGTTCTCGAGGGAAGAGTCACTTCAAGATCAACATCGCCAAGGTACTCTGCCATCTCCAGGAGGGAGAAAAAGGAGAAGGTCCGCTGCCGTCACCAGGAGGGTGACATAGCGTTTGGTATTCCGCTGCACCGAGGGAGGTAAAAGTAAGTATTGTAAAGGCTTCTAAGCCTTGCTGTGGGGGCAAAAGGAGAGTAAACTTTTACTAGTGCAAATCCCGGAGTAGAGGACTCCGGGGAGTGGACGTAGGTCATGTGATCGAACCACTATAAAAATCTCTGGTGTGTTTTTTCCTATTTACCGTACTTTTACTTTTCATGCTTTTGATTTGTGCGTTTAATTGCTTGGTGAAAAATCAGTATTTAAATCTTGTGGTTTAAAATCTAAAATTGAACTATTAATTTCATCGTTGTGAACGTTGTATTTGCTTCCGCACATTAGTCGTTAAATTATAATTTGAAAATACAAAAAAAATTAGAACTCTTGTGTAGGGTTAAATTTTTAAAATACCAATTCACCCCCCCTCTTAGCGCATCTCGTACTTTCATGTACTGAATCGTCCGGGATGATACACGTATCGTCCGGGACGATCAGACCAAGTATCTAAAAATAAGAACTTGCCTAACTTGATCTGGCGGCTGAAAATTTCTGATTTGGGCATATCATCCCGTACGATCTGGAGATCATCCAGGACGATCTGGAGATCGTCCAGCACGATCTGGAGATCGTCCAGGACGATCTGCTTAATCAGACCCTCTTAACTTAGTCGCCCTAATTAGGGTTTCTGTTTTGGCTGGATGGTCCAGGACGATGTGAAAATCGTCCAGGACGATCTAAACAAAAAATGAACGGAAACTCTAATTCACTCAAGCTCTCCCCCCTGAGTGTGTGTGTGCAAGGTTACTTAGCTAGGGGATCAGTTACATTACAATTGACTCAATAAAAGGAAAAATCAGTACATTGGACACACTTGGACCCGATCTTGACTTGGCTTGAGTGGCTCGTGGTCTTTTGTGCCTGAAACAGATTAGCCAAGCAAAACACACTGGAAACATGTTTGTCATCATCAAAACTAGATTTGCAACAAACTCCCCCTTTTTGATGATGGCAAACATTTGTAAAGTAGTTTGAAAATAAAAGTAAACTAGGAGATCAAAACACAAACATTTTTTCAAATTTTCATTTAACAACTAAAACAATACAGGAAACATGACTCATAAAACAGAAACAGACATGACTACAACTGACTCTCCCTTTTGACATCACAAAAAGAAGGAGGGAAAAATAGAACACAGAAATAAAAACATAAAAGAGAACAACTACAAAACAGGAAACTAAAACTGAGGCGGATCCTGATCGGAAGGAGGAGGTGGTGGTGGAGGGTTGAAGTAATGGTGAATGGCCTGAAAGTGGGCTCCAATCCAGGCGTTGTCCTGGTCATGCTAGTGTTGCTACTCCGCAGCATAGTCAGTGAAGCGCTGGATGTCCTCGGCGTGCCGCTGCTCCTGGTCAACCACGTAGGAGTCAAATTTGGCCTCCCACTGATGGAAGCGCTGCACCAGGTGGTCAAAAGGAGAGGCAATGCGAAGGGGTGCAGGTGCCTCTGGTGCAGTAGGAACTGGAACGGCCTCTTACTCTTCTTCCTCAACATCTAGGGCGGGCTCCGGATGTAGTTGGGTGCTGTGTAGGATGTGGAATGAGTTGTTTGTGAAGAAGGAAGGAGGGACATCAGGAGGGACAGGATACTGAAGGTCATATTTTGTCTGTAAGGCATAATGAATAAGGACCTAAAGCTAGATTTAGGCGATGCCTGTGGCCCGGATCTCTAATGGTGGTTAGGTGTTCTATGTATCGGATAATCAGATCAGAGGCATTAAATTCTTGACGGGCCATGATGTAGTAGGTGGTCAAGGACAAGAGCGGGGTAATGTGAATTCGATCCCTCGCCTTTGGAATGACGAAGGAACGAAGGACGTGCTGAATGGTCCGGGCGTCCTTGAGAAGGGAAGTGCAAGCGTTGTCATGATAGGGTGCATTGGTATTATGAAGGAAGTGATTGGCGACACTCCAATCATAGTTAGGATCGGTGATAAGCATGTGAATTATGTCGCCAGTAACAGACAGGTTGAGAATATTTTGAAAATCGTGGGTCATGAGTTCCACGGGGCGTTAATTTACGTAGGATCGAAGAGTGGAATAGTCCGTGGAAATGCGCAAGTTGGCAAAGAAGATTTGAAGGAGTTCAAGATTGAAGGGAAATGCTAAGGTCAGAATGAAGGCGAGGGAGGTGTGTGCGAACAGATCTAAAATGGGATAAGTGAGAGTGCGAGGATTTATAATCTTAGAGTACGTGATCCCCACATTATGATAGCATTCGAAAGTCGCTTGATCGGCGGCATTCGGGAAGCGAGGATTGACATGTCCCCGGGATGAACTGGCCCCCTCTTGACGAGACCTTTTGCCACCAGCCATTAGGAACCCAAAGAGGAAGAAAGTAGAAGGAGAGTGGAAGAAAAATGGTGTGAAAAATATGAAGAAAACTGCTGTTTATATAGAAAACGGACTGATCGTCCCGTACGATCGCGAGATCGTCCGGGACGATTTGGTCATTTATGACGTCCTGGACGATTGGTCAAAAAGGCGGTCCGATCGTCTAGGACGATCAGAGATCGTCCAGGACAATTAGACAGAGGCGATCGTCCCGAGGAGTCAGGCTGGACGACCATTGACGAAAGGTATCGTCCAGGACGATTAGGTGGATCGTCCGGGACGATATGCAATAAATATGTCGGACGGGCCAAATTCCAATCGTCCAGCGGCTGACACGTGGATCGTCCGTGACGATGAGGTGGATCATCCAGGACGATGGACAATAATTGGTGTAATGTCAGCCGTTTGATCAAATCAGGAAGATATGGATCATATCATCCAGGACGATGTAAAGATCGTCCAGGACGATCACCAATAATTGGAATTTTTCAGTAGTAGGAGCAGTGTGGGAACGAATCGTCCAGGACGATGTTTGGATTGTCCAGGATGAGGTGGATCGTCCAGGACGATAGTGGAATCGTCAAGGACGATGTGAAGAGACCATAAAAGATGAAGGATGAAGATGATCGATCAGGATCCCAAAAACGCAATCATGAAATCAAAATAACACAAAAACGAATAAAATTTACCGCAAAAACACATAAAAGCATTTTTTTTCCTTTTTTTTATCAAGCTGCTCGAGAAAATCAGATTTTTTTCCTTGATTTTAGATTCAAAAAACCAATGACAGGATGATTGACAGCGCTGAAATCTAGAAAAGATTGGAAATAATCAACTTTCGTAACTCCGACCCCGGGCACCTTATCGATGCAAACCTCTTTCAAAACAAAAATCCGATTCAGAAGAAAAGACATTAGATTTGAAAAGAGATCCTTTCAAGCCTCGTTCCAGAAAAATATCTGATATAATAGTGTTACAACGTAAAAAATCAGAAATCAGGATTTTCAAAACTCAAGCTTTTGAAAATATTAAGTGGCGCACATATTTCTCTAAGACATTTAACAATCTTAAAGGGAAGAAAGCTTGGTTTGGGCTCATTTTGTGCCTCTTTTTAAAGTTTGTTGGCGCTTTGCGCATCTTTTGATTTTTGATACTCTTTGTGTATCCAATTTGGCAATTTCGCATCTTTTCAGTTTTGGGCTCATTTTATGCCTCTTTTCAAATTATCTGGCGCACTGCGCATCTTATATAAGCTTTCTCCTTTTCATAATCATTAAAGAGTCTCAGTTGTGAGATTATCTTCCAGACATAGGAGATGACTCTCCACAGTAAGGAAGAACGATTCACGAAACAAAAGCCATACAACATATGATAAATGCAATCACTTGGTTTAGAAAATCAAACTAATGACTCAAGACTTTGAAAACCACTATTGATATGAGGCAGATTACTGTAGGAAGATAAAATAATCTCTATTTCAAAAACTAACATTTTAATTTTGAAGAGGATTTTTATTCAAAAGAAACAATACACCAGTAAAGGAGTTAGAGGAAGAGAAACAATCATCAATGTTTCTTTCCTTTAACAGATTCAATGGAATCAATCACTGCTTACCAGCTTCCAAACCAAAATAAGGTAAAAAACTCCCAGTCAAAAATTCAGATCATCAGAAGTAGTGAGCGGTGATCAGATCTTGAAAAGCATAAAACAGTAAGTGCACGATATGAACCAGTAAATAAAAAATAGGTAGAAGATCACAGCAAAGTAAACACTCAAATCAAACTAACAGTAAGGCTAACACAAAAATTAGTAGAAGAAATAAAATCAACTGAAAGTAAATAATCAAACCAAAACAAACTAACAGAAATTAAAAATCAGAATACCAAAACTAACTAACAGAAATCAGAAATCAGAATACCAAAAACTAACTAACAGAAATCAGAATACCAATCAGAATAATCATAAATCAGCAGTCATTAGAATCAAGCATTTATATCAATCACTCCTAATCTGGTTCTCAAAATGCTGAATGAGTCAAAGGCCAGTGGTTTAGTGAATATGTCAGCCAGCTGATTTTCAGTTGCTACGTGATGTAGCTCAATGTCCCCTTTTGTAACATGGTCCCTAATGAAGTGATGCCTAATATCAATGTGTTTGGTCCTAGAATGTTGGATTGGATTCTTAGAGATACAGATGCCACTAGTATAATCACACAGAAAAGAAATTGTGCCAACAGGTACTCCTAAATCTAAGACTTGTTGCTTCAACCAAAGAACTTGGGCCACACGACTTTCTAAGGCAATGTACTCAGCTTCAGCAGTGGAAAGTGCAACTGAGTTCTATTTTCTACTAGACCAGGAGACTAACGACTGTCCTATGAATTGACAAGTCCCAGAAGTACTCTTCCTATCCACCCTACACCCCGCAAAGTCAGAATCAGAATATCCAATGATCTCAAAAGAGGTGTTGTGCCTAGGGTACCAAATTCCTAGGTTTGGGGTCCCTAAAAGATATCTAAAAATTCTCCTAACAGCAGTCAGGTGGGACTCTTTAGGATCAGCCTGAAACCTAGCACAAAGACAGACACTAAACATGATATCAGGTCGGCTAGCAGTTAGGTAAAGCAGTGAACCTATTATCCCTCTATACTTCTTCTTATCAACAGATTTTCCATTTGAATCCTTATCTAACTGAACTGAGGAGGGCATGGGAGTATTGATTAGCTTGGCTTTGTCCATTTCATATTTCTTCAAAATGTCCTTAGTGTATTTTGATTGATTGAGAAAGGTTCCATCATCCGTTTACCTTATGCTAAACCCTAAAAAGTAGGACAATTCTCCCATCATACTCATCTCAAACTCCTTACTCATTATTTTAGAAAACTCTTCACATAAATATTTATCAGAAGATCTAAAAATTATATCATCAACATAGATCTGGACAATGAGTAAGTCGTCCCCTAATCTCCTCAGAAAAAGGGTGGTGTCTACGGTCACCTTAACAAACTCTCTTTCTAACAGGAATGTCCTAAGCCTCTCATACCAAGCTTTGGGTGCCTGTTTCAATCCATATAAGGCCTTTTTTAATTTATAGACATGACTTGGATATTGGGAACTCTCAAAACCTGAGGGTTGTTCTACAAAAATATCTTCTTTAATTACCCTATTTAAAAAGGCACTCTTAACATCCATTTGAAACAGCTTAAATCCCTTATAACAGGCAAAGGCTAGTAGCACTCTAATGGCTTCCAATCTAGCTACAGGGGCAAAAGTCTCCTCAAAATCAATCCTTTCTATCTGATTATACCCCTTAGCCACCAATCTTGCCTTATTTCTCACCACCACACCAAAATCATTCATCTTATTCTTAAAGACCCACTTGGTTCCCATAATACTTTGATTTTTAGGTCTTTCTACTAACTCCCAAACATCATTCCTTACAAATTGATTCAATTCTTCCTGCATAGCTAAAATCCAAAATTCATCCGACAAGGCTTGATTGATATTCGTGGGTTCAGTCATTGAGATAAAGGCAGAATGGTTTACTTCCTTCCTAAGTCCATGCCTAGTCCTAACACCTTCAGGAGGGTCTCCTAAGATAAGTTCTTTAGGATGACTCAAAGAATATCTCCAATCTCTAGGCAACTCGGTTTGAGGTTCTACCCTTTCCTCCAAATTTGTATTTCCAACTCCTTGGGTAACCTCAACAATCTCTTCATCTTCTACTTCAGATCTAGACTCCTTAGGATCAGATTCATCAAACACTATATGGGTTATTTCTTCCACCACCAAAGTCCTCCTATTGAACACCCTAAAGGATTTCCCCACACTTGAATATCCTAAGAACACTCCTTCATCAGATTTAGGGTCAAGTTTTCCTAAGGGTGACTTCCCGTTGTTCAGAATGAAAACCTTACAGCCAAAGACATGGAGGTGGGACAGATTTAGAGTTCTACCCTTAATGATCTCATAAGGTGTCTTGTTCTATTTGACTCTCACATTCACCCTATTCAGTACATAACAGGCAGTGTTCACCGCTTCAGCCCAAAAATATTTTGGAAGTGAATACTCGACAAGCATGGCTCTAGCGTCTTCCACTAAGGTCCTGTTCTTCCTTTCAGCTACCCCGTTCTGCTGAGGGGTCCTAGGAGCTGAAAAATTGTGACTAATCCCATGATTCTCACAAAAACTTCCAAATCTCTTATTTTCAAACTCCCCTTCGTGATCACTATGGATGGTAATAATCTCACATCCTAACTTCTTCTGAATCCAAGTAGAGAAGGATCTAAACTCATCAAATGACTCAGATTTATGTGACAAAAACTTAACCCAAGTGAACCTCGAATAATCATCTACAATCACAAAACCATAGACTCTCCCCCCTAAGCTAGCAGTGCTAATGGGTCCAAAGAGGTCAATGTGAAGAACTTCTAAAGGTCTAGAGGTGCTAATGTCCTTAACAGATTTAAAAGAGGACTGGACTTGCTTCCCCAAATGACAGGCATCACACAGGTGATCCTTAGTAAACTTAAGCTTGGGCACACCTCTAACTAAGTCCTTTTGGGGGACTCTCCTAAGGGTTTTCATACTGGCATGACACAATCTCTTTTGCCATAAGCAAGACTCATTAACAGCAGTTTTTAAGCAAATTGAATTATCAGATTTAATGCAACTTACGTCCAGCTTGTAGACGTTGTTGATCCTTTGCCCCAGTAAAATAACTTCATCATTTAAGCTTAAAATGCAGCCAGTGGACAGGAATTTGATGCTGTATCCCTTGTCACATAGTTGACTGATGCTCAGCAAGTTGTGTTTCAGTCCATCTACAAGCAAAATATTATCAATCATAAAATTCTTTGAATCACCAATTATACCTAAGCCTACCACCTTCCTGGTGGTGTTATCTCCAAGTGTAACCTTGCCTCCAGCTCTGGCCTCCAGCGAAATGAACTGATTTGCATCTCCAGTCATATGTCTAGAACATCCGCTGTCCAGGTACCACATACTCTCACGAGGTCTTGTGTGAGAGCACACCTACAAAAGTATCAAACATCAGTCTTAGGAACCCAAACAGGTTTGGGTTCCTTCTTATGAAAAGAAGAATGCAATGCATGCGTGCTGTACTGTGAAATAGGCAGTTTGAGTTTCCACACCCAATATGTACTACGGTGAACAGTGCAGGTGTGGGAAATGTGTCCTAACATGCCACATGAAAAGCATCTAACACCAGGAAAAGGGTTAACTAATCTACGTGGGTGATGGTGCCTCTTCCTAGATGTATATGAAACATGCTTTGATGAACTTACAACATATTTTCAAAAGGTGGCGGTACATAAAACTGTTCAAAAGTAGGCGGTGTTTTGTTCTTTTCAAAAGAACTGATCTTTACTTTTAAAAACTCATTTTCTTTCTTTAAACTTGCAATTTCAAATTTTAAGGTTCCATTGCTACTTTCTACTTCACATGCCATTATATCTAACTCATTAAAAGCTCTTTCTAAGTCCACATGTGTGGTTTTCAATTAATCATGCTCAGAAACTAAATCAGAATATTTTTTATTCAACTCATCGAATTCATCAAGCAAGGACATGTGATTGGAATCAAGTGTGGAATGATCTTTAACTACAGAATCATGCTCTTTTTGCAAAGTCAAGTAATCTAATTTCAAACTAGCATGAGTTTTCTTAAGTTTCTTATAGGATGTATGAATTCTTTAAGAAACTTCAAATAATTAATAGTAAGTCAGCTCACATACCTCCTCCTGGTCCGACTGACTAGGGTGATCATCAGCCATCAGACATAAGTTTGTTTCCTCCTCTTCAGCTTCAGTCTCAGAAGAGTCGGATACAGAGTCTGCCCAGAATACCTTCTGAATTTGCTTCTTATCCTTTCTAAACTTTGGTTTCTCCTCACCCTTCTCCTTGCTTGCGTGAGCTTTAAGTGTAGGGCAATCAGCCTTAATATGTCCAGGCTTCCTGCATTCAAAACAAACAGATTCAGATGAACCCTTAAAATTTTTATTGGACTTACCCTTGTTCTACTTCTGATAGTTCTTATGTTTCTTGCTTAGAAAGCTTTTGAATTGCCTTGTGATTAAGGCAACATCATCGCTATCAGACCCGGAAGTGCTAGCATCTGAATCTTTGGCCTTTAATGCCACTATCTTCTCTTTCTTGCGTTCACCTGCATCAAGTTGCCTTTGGTTCACCCCTTGCTCGTAAGCAATGAGTGATCCAAGTAAACTGTCAATAGAGTAAGTATTTAAATCTTTAGATTCAGTAATAGTAGTAATCTTAGCATCATAAGAAGCAGGCAAACATCTAAGAATTTTGTTTACTCTTTCATAGTTAGTAAGTTCTCTACCTAGAGCATGCAAAGAGGTAACAATCTGAGTGAATCTTGTGTACATTTCTGAAATAGTCTCACTAGGTTTCAGGCAAAAAAGTTCGTAATCATGTAATAAGATGTTTAACCTAGACTATTTGACTTCAGTTATACCTTCGTATGTTATACATAATCTATCCCAGATTTCCTTTCCCGTTATACAAGTAGAAACACGCATATAGTCTTCTGATTTTAAAGCACAAAAGAAACAGTTCAAGCATTTTACATTTAACTATGCTAAATCACGATCATTAAACGTCCAATCAGTAAAAGGCAGTTCAGTTTTCACATTATTAATCAATCTAAAAGGTGGTTCGTATCCATCCTTAACTAACATCCACATGCGATAATCAATAGATTGCAGAAAAGTAGACATGCTTGTTTTCCAAAAATCAAAAGGAATATTGTCAAACAATGGTGGTCTTATAATGGAATAGCCTTCAGCAGTATTACGATTGTTACAGTTAGCCATGGATCAAATTCAAAAGTTTTTAAACCTAAATTTTGAATCCCGCTCTGATACCACTTGAAAGTTTGATAGGGATGTTAAGCCCTAGTGAACTAGTCCCGAGGCTAACCAAGAGGGGGGGTGAATTAGTTATTTAAAAATTTCACGATAACAATGAAAATCTTTTCGATACGTAGCAGCAGAAACACATAAACAAGAATGAAAAGATCAACCACAGATATTCACCCAAGCAGTTAATATCAGAAAAGTAAAGTGCAAAACTGAATCAGAAAAGCAAACCAGATTTTATAGTGGTTCGATCAACTTGACCTACGTCCACTCCCCGGAGCCTCCCTTCCGGGTATTGCACTAAACAAAAAGTGTCTCTCCTTTTGCTCCCACAGTAAAGTGGAGAAGCCTGTACAAACACCTCCTTTTCACCACACGGTGAGGCAGAGAACCCGACCTCCTTTCGCTTCCTCCTGAAGCAGGCAGAGAACCTTCGAACTCCTTTTGCTTCCACCTGAAGCGGGCAGAGAACCCCGAATCTTCTTGCGAACGATCCTCCCACGACGAACACCGACTAGACGAAAGACGACGAGCGGAGAAGACGACTCTGATCCGTGCTTGGAGCAACCTTAGTGAAACCCTCACTAACTCCCCCTCACAAGATCTTCTCTCTCTCCCAACTCTCTCACTCTCTCTCTCTAGGGTTTCTCAGGGAAGGAAGGCAACAAAAGATTTTTCTAGTTTTTAGAAAAAATTCTTTTATAGGAGGGCTTAAAATTTGCCCTAAATCTCAACTGGTCGGCCAAGATCGTCTAGGGCAATCCGTAGATCGTCCTGTACGATCAGTTCAAATTTAGCTGTTTCAGCCTGGACGATCTGGCTCTTCTAAACGATTAGTAAAAAAAATTGTTCATATCGTCCCGTATGATCCTGCGATCGTCCGGGATGATTAGTGCAAATCGATTAGTGAAAATCATCCAAAGACAGTTCGGGTCATCCAGAGAAATCTGTGCTGGACGACCAAAAAATGACTTGATCGTCCAGTACGATGGGGTCATCGTCCTGTACGATTAGTTTAAAAAGGCCCTAAATCATCCTATATATAGTTCTGGACGTATAATTTAAATGCACTAAATGATCAAGATCGTCCGGGACGATCTTGCGATCGTCTAGGATGATATGATCGTATCCACCAAAAATAAATTGCTTTCCTTAATTACCAGATTAAATTAGGCATGATTGTACTGAATCGTCCGGGATGATACACGTATCGTCCGGGACAATCAGACCAAGAATCTAAAAATAAGAACTTGCCTAACTTGATCTGGCGGCTGAGAATTTCTGATTTTGGCATATCATCCCTTACGATCTGAAGATCATCCAGGACGATCTGCTTAATCAGACCCTCTTAACTTAGTCTCCCTAATTAGGGTTTCTGTTTTGGCTGGATCGTCCAGGACGATGTGAAAATCGTCCAGGATGATCTGAACAAAAAATGAACAGAAATTCTAATTCACTCAAGCTCTCCCCCTAAGTGTGTGTGTGGAAGGTTACTTAGCTAGGGGATCAGTTACATTATAATTGACTAAATAAAATGAAAAACCAGTACATTGGACACACTTGGACCCGATCTAGACTTGGCTTGAGTGGCTCGTGGTCTTTTGTGCCTGAAATAGATTAGCCAAGTAAAACACACTAGAAACATGTTTGTCATCATCAAAACCAGATTTGCAACATAAAGTTCAGCATTTAGGGTTTTAGGGTTTTTTTTTTTGTAGGGTTTTTAGGGTTTAGGGTTTAGGGTATTTACGATTTAGGGTTTAGGGTTTTGGGTTTAGGTTTTAGGGTTTTGGGTTTTGGGTTTTGGGTTTAGGGTTTAGGATTTTTAGGGTTTAGGGTTAAGGGTTTAGGGTTCAGGGTTTAGGGTTTAGTGTTAAGGGTTTAGGGTTTGTGGTATAGGTTTTTAGGGTTTAGGGTTTAGGGTTTAGGTTTTAGGATTTAAGGTTTATGGTTTTTAGGGTTTAGGGTTTAGGATTTTTAGGGTTTAGGGTTTAGGGTATGGGGTTTATTGTTTAGGGTTTAGAATTTAAGGTTTAGGGTTTAAGGTTTAGGGTTTTAGGGTTTTAGGGTTTAAGGTTTTAGGTTTAGAGTTTTTAGGGGTTAGGGTTTAGGGTTTAGGGTTTAGGCTGTAGGGTTTAGGGTTTAGGGTTTTTAGGGTTTAGGGTTTAGCGTTTAGGATTTAAGGTTTTTAGGGTTTAGGGTTTAGAGTTTTTTTTTGGGTTTAGGGTATATGGTTTTTAGGGTTTAGGGTTTAGGTTTTAGGGTTTAGGGTTTTACGGTTTATTTTTTTAAGGATTTTTAGGGTTTAGGGTTTAGGGTTTAGGGTTTTTTTTTATTTTTAGGATTTTTAGGGTTTAGTGTTTAGGGTTTAAGGGTTTTTTTAAGGATTTTTAGTGTTTAGGGTTTAGGGTTTAGTATTTCTTAGGGTTTTAGGGTTGTTAGGGTTTAGGGTTTATGGTTTTAGGGTTTATGGTTTCAGGTTTAGGGTTTAGGGTTTAGGTTTTAGGGTTTAGGGTTTAGGGTTTAGGGTTTATGGTTTAGGGTTTAGGGTTTAGAATTTTTAGGGTTTAGGGTTTAGTGTTTTTTTTACGGTTTAGGGTTTATGGTTTTTAGGGTTTAGGGTTTAGGGTTTTTGGATTTTGTTTTGGGTTTTTAGGGCTTAGGGTTTAGGGTTTTAGGGTTTTTTTAGATTTTTAGGGTTTAGGGTTTTAGGGTTTTTTTAGATTTTTAGGGTTTAGGGTTTAGGGTTTAGGGTTTAGGGTTTAGGGTTTAGGGTTTAGGGTTTAAGGTTTAGGGTTTAGGGTTTAGGGTTAGTGTTAAGGATTTTAGGGTTTTTTAAGGGTTTTTAGGGTTTCGGTTTTATGATTTAGGGTTTAGGGTTTTTTAGGGTTTAAGGTTTAGACTTTTTTTTTAGGTTTACGGTTTAGGGTTTAGGGGTTTTAAGGGTTTTTTTGGGTTTTAGGGTTATTAGGGTTTAGGGTTTAGGGTTTATGGTTTAGGGTTAAGGGTTTAGAATTTTTAGGGTTTAGGGTTTATAGTTTTTTTTTTACGGTTTAGGGTTAATAGTTTTTAGGATTTAGGGTTTATGGTTTTGTTGTTTTTTTTTAGGTTTTTAGGGTTTAGGGTTTAGGGTTTTAGGGCTTTTTTAGATTTTTATGGTTTAGGGTTTAGTGTTCAGGGTTTTAGGGTTTTTTTAAAGGGATTTTAGGGTTTAGGGTTTGGGTTTTATGGTTTAGGGTTTTTTAGGGTTTAGAGTTTTTTTTTTAAGTTTAGGGTTTAGGGTTTAGGGTTTTTAAGGGTTTTTAAGGGTTTTTTAGGGTTTTTAGGGTTTAGGGTTTAGGGTTTTAGGATTTTTTTGGTGTTTTTAGGGTTTAGGGTTTAGGGCTTAGGATTTAGGGTTTTTAGGGTTTAGGGTTTGGGGGTTAGGGTTAAGGGTTTAGTGTTTAGGGTTTATGGTTTAGGGTTTTAGGGTTTAGGGTTTAGGGTTTAGGGTTTAGGATTTTTAGGGGTTAGGGTTTAAGGTTTAGGGTTTAATGTTTAAGTTAAGGGTTTATGGTTTTTAGGAATTTAGAGTTTAGGGTTTAGGGTTAGGGTTTAGGGTTAAGGGTTTAGGGTTTTTGGTTTTGGGTTTTGTGTTTTGAGTTTTGGATTTTTTAGGGTTTTAGGGTCTAGGGTTTTTTTAGGGTTTAGAGTTTAGGGTTTAGAATTTTTAGGGTTTAGGGCTTAGGGTATTTGGTTTTAGGGTTTAGGTTAGGTTTAGAGTTTTTTTTAAGGTTTAGGGTTTTAGGGTTTTTTTAAAGGATTTTTAGGGTTTAGGGTTTAGGGTTTAGTGTTTAGGTTTTTTAGGGTTTTTGGGTTTTTAGGGTTTAGGTTTAGGGTTTAAGGTTTTTTAGGGTTTTTAGGGTTTAGGGTTTTTAGGTTTTTTTTTTTAGCGTTTTTAAGGTTTAAGGGTTTAGGGTTTATGGTTTATGGTTTAGGGTTTAGGGTTCTTTTTGGTTTTTTAGGATTTTTAGGGTTTAGGGTTTAGGGTTTTAGATTTTTTTTCTTTTAGGTTTTTTAGGTTTTAGGGTTTATAGGGTTTGTGTTTTAGGGTTTAGGGTTTTAGGATTTTTAGGGTTTGAGGGTTTTAGGGTTTAAGGTTTTTCTAGGGTTTAGGGTTTAGGGTTTAGGTTTTTTAGGGTTTAGGGTTTAAGGATTAGGGTTTAGGGTTTAAGGTTTAGTGTTTAGGGTTTAGGCTTTAGGGTTTAGGGTTTAGGGTTTAGGGTTTTTAGGGTTTAGGGTTTAGGTTTAGGGGTTAGTGTTTTGGGTTTGGTGTTAAGGGATTAGAGTTTATGGTTTAGGGTTTTAGGGTTTTTAGGGTTTAGGGTTTAGGTTTTAAGGTATAGGGTTTAGGGTTTCAGGGTTTTTTTTTTATAGTTTTTAGGGTTTAGGATTTAGTGTTTAGGGTTTAGGGTTCAGGATTTTTTTGAGTTTTTTTAGGATTTTTAGGGTTTAGGGTTTAGAATTTTAGGATTTTTTTAAAGGGTTTTTAGGGTTTAGGGTTTAGGATTTTTTTGGGTTTAGGGTTTAGGATATTTTAGGGATTTTAGGGTTTAGGGTTTTAAGATTTTTTTTTTTAGGGTTTTTAAGGTTTAGGGTTTTGGGTATTTTATGGTTTTTTAGAATTTTTAGTGTTTAGGGTTTAGGGTTTTAGTATTTTTTTCTTTTTGGATTTTTAGGGTTTAGGGTTTATGGTTTATGGTTTTTAGGGGTTAGGGTTTAAGGTTTAGGGTTTCGAGTTTAGGGTTTAAGGTTTAGGGTTTAGGGTTTTTAGGAATTTAGGGTTTACTGTTTAGAGTTTAGGGTTTTTTTTGGGATTTTAGGGTTTAGGGTTTTAGGGTTTAGGGTTTTTAGGATTTTAGGGTTTAGAGTGTTTTTTTACGGTCTAGGGTTTTTTAAGATTCTTAGGGTTTAGGGTTTAAGGTATAGGGATGAGGGTTTCAGGGTTTTTAGGATTTAGGGTTTAGGTTTTTTTTTTAGGGTTTAAAGGTTTTGGGGTTAGGGTTTATATTTTGGTGTTAAGGGATTAGAGTTTATGGTTTAGGGATTTAAGTGTTTTAGGGTTTAGGGTTTAGGTTTTTTAGGGTTTTTTTAGGGTTTTTATGGCTTAGGTTTTAAGGTATAGGATTTAGGGTTTCAGGGTTTTTTTTTTAGGGTTTTCAGGGTTTAGGATTTAGTGTTCAGGGTTTAGGGTTTAGGATTTTTTTGGTTTTTTTTAGGATTTGTAGGATTTAGGGTCTAGGGTTTTAGGGTTTTAGGGTTATTAGGGTTTAGATTTTGTTTTCAGTTTAGGTTTAGGGTTTAGGATTTTTAGGGATTTTAGGTTTTAGGGTTTTAGGGTTTTTTTTTTAGGGTTTTTAAGGTTTAGGGTTTAGGGTATTTTATGGTTTTTTAGAATTTTGGGGGTTTAGGGTTTTAGGGTTTTTCTTTTAGGATTTTTAGGGTTTAGGGTTTAGGGTTTAGGTTTAAGGTTTATGGTTTGGGGTTTTAGGTATTAGGGTTTAGGGTTTTTTGGGGTTTTAGGGTTTTAGGGTTTAGGTTTCTTTTAGGGTTTAGGTTTTAGGGTTTTTAGGGTTTAGGGTTTAGGTTTAGGGCATTTTTTGGTTTTTAGGGTTTAGTGTTCAGGGCTTTGTGGTTTTTTTTTAGGATTTTTAGGGCTTAAGGTTTATGGTTTAGGGTTTAGGGTTTGGGTTTAAGGGTTTAAGTTTTAGGGTTTAGGGTTTTTTAGGGTTTTAGGGTTTTTACGGTTTAGATTTTTTTTTAAGGTTTATGGTTTAGGGTTTTTAAGGGCTTTATTAAGGTTTTTATGGTTTAGGGTTTAGGGTTTTATAGTTTTTTTATAGGGTTTTTTGAGTTTAGGGTTTAAGGTTTAGGGTTTAAGGTATAGGGTTTAGGTTTATGGTTTAGAGTATAGGGTTTAGGGTCTAGGGGTTAGCGACTAGGGTTTAGTGTTTAGGGTTTAGGGTTTAGGGTTTAGGGTTTTTAGGGGTTATGGTTTAGGGTTTAGGGTTTAAGGTTTCAGGTTTAGGGTTTAAGGTTTATAATTTTTAGGAATTTAGGGTTTAGGGTTTAGAGTTTAGGGTGTTTTTTTTAGGATTTTAGAGTTTAGGGTTTTAGGGTTTAGTGTTTAGGGTTTAGGGTTTAGGGTTTAGATTTTTTTTAGGGTTTAGGATTTTTTAAGATTTTTAAGCTTTAGGGTTTAAGTTTTAGGGTGTATGGTTTTAGGGTTTTTAGGGTTTAGGGTTTTTTTTTAGGGTTTTAGGGTTTAGGGTTTAGGGTTTAGGGTTTTCTAGGGTTTTAGGGTTTAGCGTTTTTTTTTAGGGTTTAGAGTTTAGGGTTTTTTAGGGCTTTTAGGTTTTAAGGTTTAGGGTTTAGTGTTTTAGGGTTTTTTTTTTTTTTGGGAGGGGGGGTGGTGGTTTAGGGTTTAGGATTTAAGGTTTAGGGTATTTAGAATTTAGGATTTTAAAGGTTTAGGCTTTAGGGTTTAGGTTTTAGGATTTAGGGTTTAGGATTTAATGTTTATGGTTTTTAGGGTTAGGGTTTAGGGGTTAGAGTTTATGCTTTAGTGTTAAGGGTTTATAGTTTATGGTTTAGGGTTTTAGGATTTAGGGTTTAAGGTTTAGGGTTTAGTCTTAAGGGTTTATGGTTTATAGGGTTTAGAGTTTAGAGTTTTAAGGTGTATGGTTTAGGTATTAGGATTTAGGGTTTTTTTTAGGGTTTTTAGGGTTTAGGGTTTATGGCATATGGTTTAGGGTTTTTAGGGTTGAGGGTTTAGGGGTTAAGGTTTAAGGTTTACTGTTTAGGTTTTAGAGTTTATGGTTTAGGGTTTTTCAGTTAGGTTTAGGGTTTAGGGTTTTTAGCGTTGAGGGTTTAGGGTTTAGGGTATTTACGGTATAGGGTTTAGGGTTTTGGGTTTAGGATTTAGGGCTTAGGGTTTTGGGTTTTGGGTTTTGGGTTTAGGGTTTAGGATTTTTAGGGTTTAGGGTTTAGGGTTAGGGTTAGGGTTTAGTGTTAAGGGTTTAGGGTTTATGGTTTTTGTTTTTAGGATTTAGGGTTTAGGGTTTAGGATTTAAGGTTTATGGTTTTTAGGGTTTAGGGTTTAGGATTTTTAGGGTTTAGGGTTTAGGGTTTAGGGTTTAGGATTTTTAGGGTTTAGGGTTTAGGGTATGGGGTTTATTGTTTAGGGTTTAGGATTTAAGGTTTAGGGTTTAGTGTTTAGGGTTTTAGGGTTTTAGGGTTTGTGTTTAGGGTTTAGAGTTTTTAGGGGTTAGGGTTTAGGGTTTAGGGTTTTGGCTGTAGGGTTTAGGGTTTTTAGGGTTTTTAGGGTTTAGGGTTTAGCGTTTAGGATTTAAGGTTTTTAGGGTTTAGGTTTAGAGTTTTTTTTTGGGTTTAGGGTATATGGTTTTTAGGGTTTAGGTAGGTTTAGGGTTAGGTTTTACAGTTTATTTTTTTAAGGGTTTTTAGGGTTTAGGGTTTAGGGTTTTTTTTTTAATTTTTATGATTTTTAGGGTTTAGTGTTTAGGGTTTAAGGGTTTTTTAAAGGTTTTTTAGTGTTTGTAGGTTTTTTAGTGTTTTTTTAAGGTTTAGGGGTTAGGGTTTATAGGGTTTAGGGTTTTTGGGATTTAGCATTTAGGGTTTAGGGGTTAGGGTTTATATTTTGGTGTTAAGGGATTAGAGTTTATTGTTTAGGGATTTAAGTGTTTTAGGGTTTAGGGTTTAGCTTTTTTAGGGTTTTTTTAGGGTTTTTATGGCTTAGGTTTTAAGGTATAGGGTTTAGGGTTTCAGGGTTTTTTTTTTAGGGTTTTTAGGGTTTTGGATTTAGTGTTTAGGGTTTAGGGTCTAGGGTTTAGAGTTTTATGGTTTTTTTTAGGGTTTTAGGGTTTAGGGTTTTAGGGTTATTAGGGTTTAGATTTTTTTTAAGTTTAGGTTTAGGGTTTAGGATTTTTTAGGGATTTTAGGGTTTATGGTTTTAGGAGGTTTTTTTTTAGGGTTTTTAAGGTTTAGGTTATAGGGTATTTTATAGTTTTTTACAATTTTGGGGGTTTAGGGTTTAGGGTTTTAGGGTTTTTTCTTTTAGGATTTTTAGGGTTTAGGGTTTAAGGTTTTGGGTTTAGGTTTAAGGTTTATGGATTGGGGTTTTAGGTATTAGGGTTTAGGATTTTTTGGGGTTTTAGGGTTTTAGGGTTTAGGATTTTTTTAGGTTTTAGGGTTTTTAGGGTTTAGGGTTTTTAGGGTTTAGGGTTTAGGGTTTAGGATTTATGGATTAGGGTTTAGGGTTTTAGGGTTTGGGATTTAGGGTTTAGGGTTTAGGGTTTTTAGTGTTGCAAATCTGGTTTTGATGATGACAAACATGTTTCTATTGTGTTTTGTTTGGCTAACTAATTTCAGGTACAAAAGTTCAAGGGCAACTCAAGCCAACTCAAGAATTGGGTCCAAGTGTGTCTAAATATAATGTTTTCCTTTTCTTGAGACAATTGTAATGTAACTAATCCACTAGCTAAGTAACCTTGCACACACACACTCAGGGGGAGAGCTTGAGTGAGTTAAAGTTTCTGTTCAATTTTTGTTCTGATCATCCTGGACGATCTTTACATCGTCTTGAATGATCAAGTAAAAATAGAAACCCTAATTAGGGCAACCAAATTAAGTCTGTCTAATTAAGCTGATCGTCCTAGACGATCCATACATCATACGGGACGATAGGCTTAAATCAGAAATTCTCAGCCTCCAGATCAAGTTAGGCAATTTTTTATTTTAAGATATTTGGTCTGGTCGTCCCGAACGATACGTGTATCATCCTGGACGATCCAGTACAATCATGCCTAAATTAGTCTGGTAATTAAGGAAAGCAATTAATACTTGATTAATACGATCATATCGTCCTGGACAATCGCAGGATCGTCTAGTGTATTTCAGCTGTACGTCTAGAGCGGTGATCAGGACGATTTGGGCACATTCTGAACAAATCGTACAAGACGTATCCTTATCGTCCTGGATGATCAAGTCATTTTTGGGTCGTCCAGTACAAGTTTCTCGGGACGACCAAAGCGGTTTTCTGGACGAAATTCCTGAATTTACACTAATCGTCCCGGACGATCGCAGAATTGTATGGGTCGATATGAACAACTTTTTCCACTGATCGTCCAGAAGAGCCACATCGTCCAGGCTAAATAGCTGATTTTGAACTGATCGTACAGGACGATCTATCGATCGTCCTAGATGATCTAGGCCGACCAGTTAAATTTAGGGCAAATTTTGAGCCCTCCTACAAAAGAACTTTTTCTTTCGACAAGAAAATTCTTTTGCCACTTTTCTTTCAAGAGAAACGCTAGAGAGAGAGAGTTTATAAGAGAGAGAGGATCTTATGAGAGGAGTTCATGAAAGGTTCACGAAGGTTGCTCCAAGCAAGGATCAGAGTCGTCTTCTCTGCTCATCGTCTTTCGTCGTGTTGGTGTTCTTTGGGAGAGGATCATTCACAAGAAGATCCGGGGTTCTCTGCCCGCTTCAGGAGGAAGCAAAAGGAGTCCGAGGTTCTCTGCCTGCTTTAGGAGGAAGCAAAAGGAGGTTAGGTTCTTTGCCTTACCGTGTCGGTGGAAAGGAGGTTTTTGTATAGGCTTCTCCGCCTTGCTGTGGGAGCAAAGGGAGAGACACTTTGAGTTAGTGCAATGCCCGGAGGGGAGGCTCCGGGGAGTGGACATCGGTCAAGTTGACCGAACCACTATAAAAATCGGGTGTGTTCTTTCTGATTACTTTCTACACTTTAGTTTTTCTGTGATTATTTGCTTGGGTGAAATTTGCATTTAATCTTTTCGTTTGAGTATTTACTTATTTTCGCTGCATATCATAGAAAAGATTCTTACTGTTGCTCTCAAATTTTTAAATAACCAATTCACCCCCCCTCTTGGTTAGCCTCGGGACTAGTTCATCACAGCTTAACATCCCTTTCGAACTTTCAAGTGGTATCAAAGCGGGATTCATAAAATCTAGTTTTGAAAATCTTTTGAATTTGATCCATGGCTAACTTTGGTAATCGTAATACTGCTGAAGGTTATTCAATTGCACGTCTGCCATTGTTTGATAACATACCTTTTGATTTTTGGAAAACTCACATGTCCACTTTTCTTCAATCAATTGATTATCGTATGTGGATTCTTATTAAGGATGGATACGAATCACCTTTTAGAATTATTAACAATGTTAAAACCAAACTGCCCTTTACTGATTTGACTTTTAATGATTGTGACTTAGCACAACTAAATGCCAAATGTTTGAACTGCTTTTTCTGTGCTTTAAAATCTGAAGATTACATGCGTGTCACTACTTGTACGACTGGTAAAGAGATTTGGGATAGATTGTGCATCACTTATGAGGGTACAACTTAAGTCAAACAATCTTGGTTAAACATATTGCTTCATGACTACAAACTTTTTCGCATGAAACCTATTGAATCCATTTCTAAAATATATACAAGGTTTACTCAAATTGTCACCTCTTTGCATGCCTTAGGTTGAGAACTTACAAACTATGAAAGAGTGAACAAAATTCTTAGATGTTTACCTTCTTCATATGATGCTAAGATAACTGCAATCACTGAGTCTAATGATTTGAATACTTACTCTATTGATAGCTTACTTGGATCACTCTTTGCTTATGAGCAAGGGGTGAACCAAAGACAGCTTGATGCAGGTGAGAAGAAGAAGGAGAAAACACTGGCACCGAAGGCCAAAGAGAGTGATACTAGTTCTTCCAGGTCTAATAGCGATGACGTTGCCTTGATCACTAGGCAATTAAAAAGCTTTCTAAGGAAGAAATACAAGAACTTTTAGAAGTGGAATAAGGGTAAGTCCAATAAAAATTTTAAGGGTTCATCTGATACTATCTATTTTAAATGTAGGAAGCCTGGACACATTAAGGTTGATTTTCCTACACTTAAAGCTCACCCAAGCAAGGAGATGGGTGAGGAGAAACACAAGTTTAGGAAGGACAAGAAGCGGATTCAGAAGGTGTTCTGGGTAGATTCTGCATCCGACCCTTCTGAGACTGAAGTTGGAGAGGAGGAAACAAATTTGTGTCTGATGGCTGATGATCATCCTGGTCAGTCTGACCAGGAAGAGGTATGTGAGCTTAGTTACGATCAGTTATTTGAAATATCTGAAAGAATTCATGCATCGTTAAGGAAGCTTAAGAAAACTCATGCTAGCCTGAAACTAGAATTTCTGAACTTACAAAAAGAGCATGAAATTTTAATTAAAGATCATTCTACAGTTGATTGCAATCACATGTCTTTACTTGATGAGTTTGATGACTTGAACAAAAAATATTCTAATATGACTACTGAGCATGATTTACTAAAAACCACGCATGTTGATTTGGACAAAGCTTTCAAAGATTTAGACAATCTAGCATGTGAAGTGGAGAGTAGTAATGATTCTTTGAAATTTTAAATTGCAAGTTTAAAGAAAAAAATAAATTTTTGAAAGTTAAGATCAGTGCTTTTGAGAAATATGAAACACCTCCTACGTTTGTACAATTTTATGCACCTCCACCTTTTGTAGAATCTGGTTCAAAATCATCAAAACATGTGTCATACAAACCTAGGAAGAGGCACTATCACCCACATAGATTAGTTAACCCTTTTCCTGGTGTTAGAAGTTTTTCATGTGGCATGTTAGGACACATTTCCCACACCTACACTATTCACCGTAGTACACATTGGGTATGGAGGCCCAAATTGCCTATTTCACAACACAGTATACATGCATTGCATTCTTCTTTTCATAAGAAACGTTTGATGATTTTGTAGGTGTGCTCTCACACAAGACCTCGTGAGAGCATGTGGTACATGGACAGCGGATGTTCAAGACACATGACTGGAGATGCAAATCAGTTCATTTAGCTGGAGTCCAGGGATAGAGGTAAGGTTACACTTGGAGATAATACCACCAGGAGGGTGGTAGGTTCAGGTATAATTGGTGATTAAAAGAATTTTATGATTGACAATATTTTGCTTGTAGATGGACCGAAACATAACTTGCTGAGCATCAGTCAACTCTGTGATAAAGGATACAGCATAAAATTCCTTCCCACTTATAGTATTTTAAGCTTAAATGATAAAATTATTTTGCAAGGACAAAGGATCAATAATGTCTACAAGCTGGATGTAAGTTGCATTAAAGCTGAAAATTCAATTTGCTTAAAAATAGCTGCTGATGAGTTATGGTTGTGGCATAGGAGATTGTGTCATGCCAGTATGAAAACCCTTAGGAGAGTCACCCAAAAGGACTTAGTTAGAGGTGTGCCCAAGCTTAAGTTCACTAAGGACCACCTGTATGATGCCTGTCAGTTATGGAAGCAAGTCTAGTCCTCCTTTCACTCTATTAAGGATATTAGCACCTCTAGACCTTTAGAAGTCCATCAGATGGATCTCTTTGGACCCATTAGCACTGCCAGCTTAGGGAGAAAAGTCTATAGTTTTGTGATTGTTGATGACTACTCGAGGTTCACTTGGATTAAATTTCTGTCACAGAAATCTTAGTTATTTGATGAATTTAAGCCATTCTCCACTTGGATTCAGAGGAAGTTAGGTTGTGAGATCTCGACTTTTCATAGTGATCATGGTGGAGAATTTGAAAATGTGAGATTTGGAACCTTCTATGAGGAGCAAGGGATTAGCCACAACTTTTTATCTCCTAGGACCCGTCAATAGAATGGGGTAGCTGAATGGAAGAACAAGACCTTAGTGGAAGCCGCTAGAGCCCTGCTTGCTGAGTGTTCACTTCCAAAATACTTTTGGGCTGAAGTAGTGAACCTAGCCTATTATATGTTGAATAGGATAAATGTTAGATCCAATTTGAATAAGATACCCTATGAGATCATTAAGGGTAGAACTCCAAACCTGTCCCACCTCCTTGTCTTTGGTTGTAAGGTATTCATTTATTACAATGGGAAATCATCCATAAAAAACTTGACCTAAAATCTGATGAAGGAGTGTTCTTAAGATATTCAAGTGTGGGAAAATCCTTTAGAGTGTTTAACAAGAGGACTTTGGTGGTGGAGGAAACTACTCATGTAGCGTTTGATGAATCTGATCCTAAGGAGGTTAGCGCTGATGAAGAAGAGGAAGTAGGAGACATTACCCAAGGAGTAGAAAATACAAATCTGGAGGAAACGGTAGAACTTAAAAAAACTTGCCTAGAGATTGGAAATATTCTTCGAGTCATCCTAAAGAACTAATCTTAGGAGACCCTTCTGAACGTGTTAGAACTAGGCATGAACTTAGGAAAGAAGTAAATCATTCTACCTTTATCTCAATGACTGAACCCACCAACATCAATCAAACCTTAATTACTTTCCCTAATCACCTAACTAATTTAGGCAAGATTGTAATGGATCGTCTAGGATGATACAAATATCGTTCAGGATAATTAGACCAAATATCTCAAAATAAAAACTTGCCTAACTTAGTCTAGCGACTGAAAATTTCTGATTTGAGCATATCATCCTGTATGATGGGTGTATCATCCAACATGATCTGCTTAATTAAACCGACTTAGCATGGTTTCCCTAATTAGGGTTTCTATTTTCAATGGATCATCCAGGATGATGTGAATATCATTTAGGACAATTTGAACAAAATTTAAACAAAAACTCTAATGCACTACAACTCTCCGCCCTGAATGTGTGTGTGCAAGGTTATTTAGCTTGAGGATCTATTACATTACACTTGACTCAAAAAAGATGAAAAATTAAATTGAACCTGAAAACACCACCGGCCTGACTCGATCTTGAGCTGGTTTGAATTGTAATTTATCTTGTGTACCTAAAATGTTAGACACTTAAACAGAAATGAAAAGGGTTGCTATCATAAAAATCATAGTTCTTAAATCGAGATTCACAACAATCTCTACCTTTTTTATGTTGGCAAACATCTGTTAGTAATTCCAAAATTAGTAAATAAACATTATGAACAATTATGATCTAAAACACTAATCATTTGAACATTACTAATTCAATGTACTGAACTGAATATCTACAATGACCTACAACATAAACTACTCCCCCTTTTGACATTTAAAAAAGGGAAAACATAACATAAAAATAGAAGAAAAGAAAATAGTACAAAAAAAAATAAATCAAATCATAGAACACAAAAAAAGAAAAAAGCAAAATCAAATCAAATACAAAGAAAATTTTGAAATGAAAGAAAAAAATATTAAAAACCTTTTTTTTGTTTTTTTTATTTTATTTTTTATTTTCGAATCTATCCACTCTAGTAAATCAGAATTTTCCTTAATTTTCAATTTAAAAGCCAATAAAAAGAAAATCGACAATGCTGAAATCTAGAAAAAAATAAAAAATCAACTTTCGTAACTCCTACCTTAGACACCTTACGGGTTCAAATTCTTTTAAAATAAAAGCCTAATTTATAAGAGAAGAAATTAGATTTGAAAAGAGATCCTTTCAAGCCTCGTTCCAGAAAAATATCTAATAAAATAGTATTACAAAGTAAGGAATCAGAAATCATGATTTTCAATCTCAAGCTTTTGAAAATAATAAGTGGCGTATGAATTTTTCTAAGAGATTTAAAGATCTGAAAGAAAGCTTATTTCTTTGTGGGCTCATTTTGTGCTTTTTTTTTAATTTATTTGGCACTCTTTGCGTATCTTTTAATTTTTGATACACTTTGTGTATCTTTTTAATTTGGTGACAATGCGCATCTTTTCAGCTTTGGGCTCATTTTGTGCCCCCTTTTTTTTCCAAGCTTGCTTCCTTTCATAATCTCTAAATAATCATAGTTGTGGAATTATCTTCCAGATATAAGAGAAGAGAAAACTCACTCTCTGCAATAAGGAGGATTAACTCATAGAACAAAATTATACTCTATATGATAAGTACAATCACCTGATTAAGAAAAGCAAAATAAAGATTCAAAGCTTTGAAAATACTATTCATATGAGGTAGATTACTGTAGGAAGATAAAATAGATGTCTATTTCAAAATCATCTCGGATGATATGAACAGAATTGTCTTCTAATCGTTCAAAAGAACCAGATTGTACAGGCCAAAATGGTCTAATTTACACTGATCGTCCGGGATGATCTTTGACGACCAGTTGCAATTTAGGGTAATTTTTTAGCCCTTCTATTTAAGATCTCTTATCTTCTATGGTTAAGATCTTTTACCGCTATCCTTTTTTGTGAGAGCTTTCAGAAGGAGAGAGAGATATATTAGGAGAGAGAGAAGATCTTATGAGGGGGAATTTGTGAGGTTTTCACAAAGGTTGCTCTAAGCAAGGATCTGGACCATCTTCTCTTGTCATCGTCTCATATCTTTAGTGTCTTCATGGAAGGTTCATCTGCAAGAAGGTAAAGGTTCTCTGCCTGCTTCAGAAAGTAGCAAAAGGAGGTAAGGTTCTCTGCCTGCTTCAGGAGAAAGAAAAGCAGTCCAGGTTCTCTGCCTCACTGGGTTAGTGGAAAGGAGTTTTTGTACAGGCTTCTCCGCCTTGCTGTGGGAGCAGAAGGAGAGTCACTTAGTGTTAGTATAATACCCAAAGGAGAGGCTCCGGGGAGTGGACATAGGTCAAGTTGATCGAACCACTATAAAATCTGGTGTATTCTTTCTGATTATTTTTTGCATTTATTTTTCTGTTAATGATCGTGTGATTGTGATTATTATTTTATTATTATTGAACATCTACACATCATCATGAAATTATAAATGCTTTAAAATATTCAAAAAGAATTTCTAAATTACTTTTGCTCAAGAATTTTTAAAATTATCAATTCACCCACCCTCTTGGTTATCCTCGGGCTAGTTCATAAGAGCTTAACATCCCTACCAAACTTTCACCCCCACGCTTGAATATCCTAAGAACACTCCTTCATCAAATTTTAGGTCAAATTTTCCTAAGGATGATTCCCCTTATTAAGAATAAAGGCCTCATAGCCAAAGACATAGAGGTGGGACAAATTTGGAGTTCTACCCTTAATGATCTCATAGGGTGTCTTATTAAGTTCTGATCTAACATTCACCATACTGAACACATAACAGACTGTGTTCATCGCTTCTACCTAAAAGTATGTTGGAAATGAATAGTCAGCATGCATGGCTCTAGAAGGTTCCACTAAGGACCTATTCTTTTTTTCAGCTACCCCATTCTGCTGAGGGGTCCTACGAGTTGAAAAGTTTCGGCTAATCCCTTACTCCTCACAAAAAGTTCTAAATCTCATATTTTTAAACTCTCCACCATAATTACTATGGATGGTCAATATCTCGTAACCTAACTTCTTCTAAATCCACGTGGAGAATGCTTTAACTATATCAAATGACTCAATTTTATGTAACAAAAATCTAATCCAAGTGAACCTCGAGTAGTCATCGACAATCACAAATCCATAGACTTTTTCCCCTAAGCTGGTAGTGTTAATAGGTCTAAATAAATCCATATGAAGGACTTCTAAAGGTCTCAAGGTGTTGATGTACTAAATGGAGTGGAATGAGGATTAGACTTGTTTCCCTAGTTTGATAGCCATCACACAGGTGGTCCTTAGTGAACTTAAGCTTATGGACACCTCTAACAAAGTCCTTTTGTGTTACTCTTTTAAGGGTTTTCATGTTGGCATTACATAACTTCCTACGCCACAGCCAAGACTCATCAGTAATTTTTTTTATGGAAAATAAAGTAGCCCACTTAATGTGATTTAAATCAAGCATGTGAACATTGTTGATCCTCTAGCCCTATAAAATAGTGTTATTATTCAAGCTGATAATATAAGTGTTTGACAGGAACTTTATGCTGAATCCTTTGTTATAGAGTTGATGATGCTGAGGAAGTTATGTTTCAGTCCATCTACAAGCAAAACATTTTCAATTAAAAAGCTCTTGGAGTTTTCGATTATACAAGTGCCCACCACTTTCCTGGTCATGTTGTCTCTAAGAGTGACCTTGCGTTCAGCCCTGGCGTCCAATAAAATGAATTGATTTGTATCTCCAGTCATATGTCTTGAGCATCCCTTGTCCAGGTACCATATGCCCTCATGAGGACTTATGTGAGAGCACCCCTATAAAATCATCAAACGTCAGATTTAGGAACCTAAATAAGTTTGGGTTCCTTCTTATGAAAAAAAGAATGCAATCCATGTGTGTCATGCTGTGAATTATGCAATTTGGTCCTCCACACCCAATGTGTACTACGGTGAACAATACAGGTGTGGGAGATGTGTCCTAGCATGCCACAAGAAAAATATCTAACTAAAGAAAAAGGTTTAACTAATCTATATGGGTGATAGTGCCTCTTCCTAGGTTTGGATGCACGCTGTAGTGGTTTATATAATTTTACAAATGTAGGAGTTGTTTTGTTATTCTCAAATGCACTAATTTTTAAACTTGGAAATTCATTTTCTTTTTTAAGACTTGCAATTTCTAATTTCAATGCATACTCATTACTGTCTAAATCATATATCATGGGGTCTAGTTCTTTAAATGCTTTTTTAATCAACATGCGATGCTTTCAACGAATCATGCTCAATAATTAATTTAGAATTCTTTTTCTCTAACTCATCAAATCCATCAAGTAATGACATATGATTGCTATTAAGTGTAGAATGATCCTTAAACAAAACTTCATTACTCTTTTTATAGGTTCAATAGTTCCAATTTTAGGCTAACATGCATTTTTTTAACTTTCCAATATGATGAGTGGATTTTCTCAAAAACTTCAAGTAATTTATCATAGGTTAGTTCTCATACCTCTTCTTAGTCAGACTGACCATGATGCTTATCCACCATCACACACAAGTTTGTAGTCTCCTCTTCAGTTTCAGTCTCAGAGGAGTTAGATACAGAATGTGCCCAAAAAGCCATTTAGATCTTCTTCTTATCCTTCTTAAACTTGGGTTTCTCCTCACCCTTCTCCTTGCTTGGGTGAGCCATAAGTGTAGGACAATCAACTTTTATATGTCCTAGCTTCCTACATTCAAAGCAAACTGTATCAGAAGAGCCTCTAAAATTTTTGCTACTCTTGCCTTTATTCCATTTCTGAATGTTCTTGTGTTTCTTCCTTAAAAAGCTTTTGAATTCCCTAGTGATTAAGGAAACATCATCACTTTCAGATCATGAATAATCAGTCTCTATATCTTTAGCTTACAGAGCTACAGTCTTCTCTTTCTTCTTCTCACATATATCAAGCTACCTTTGGTCCACTCCTTGCTCATAAGCAGTTAGTGATCCAAGTAAGTTATCAATAGAATAATTTTTTAAATCCTTGGATTCAGTGATAGCAGTTATCTTGGCATCATAAGAAGAGGGCAAATATCTCAAAATTTTGTTAACTTTCTCATAGTTAGTGAGTTCTCTTCCTAA
Organism: Dendrobium chrysotoxum; assembly: GCA_019925795.1. NCBI lineage: Eukaryota > Viridiplantae > Streptophyta > Magnoliopsida > Asparagales > Orchidaceae > Dendrobium > Dendrobium chrysotoxum. Next base: position 50,896,008 of record CM034302.1, read on the forward strand.
GACACGCAGGGAGGTCACAATCTATGTAAACCTTGTATACATTTCTGATATAGACACACTAGGTTTCATGTGAAAGAGGTCGTAGCTTTGAAGCAAAATATTTAACCTATATTGCTTAACTTTTGACATGCTTTCATAAGTAACGCATAATCTATCCCATATTTCTTTACGAGTTATACAAGTAGAGACACACATGTAATCCCAAATTTTAATGCACAAAAAAAATAGTTTAAGATTTTTGCATTCAGTTGTGCTAACTCTCGATCATCAAATGTCCATTCAGTAAATAGAAGTTTGATTTTAACACTATTAACAAGTCTAAAAGGTGCAACATAACCATCTTTAACAACCATCCACATGTAATAATCTATATATTGAAAGGTGCGAATAGGTTGTTAGACCTATTTCTCACGTCCCTAGGCTAACCAAGAGGGGGGGGGGTGAATTAGTACTTTTAAAAATTACACTTGGCTTATGGAAAATTTTTAAAGAAAATTATACAGTATGATATACCTTTATACAGTACGAACAGATTTAACTTTGGCTTTTTCTTCAACCACAGAAATTCAACAACAAAGAAAATAAACTGCAACAAGAAATAAAAATGCAGAAAATAAATAGTGAACAGAGGATACCAGAATTTATAGTGGTTCGGTCAAAACACAACCTACATCCACTCCCTAGAGACTCCTTCTCTAGGTATTACACTAAACTCAAGTGACTCTCCTTTTGCCCCCACAACAAGGCGGAGAAGCCTTTACAAACTCTCTTCCACCAACCCCAGTGCGGCAGAGAACCATCGTCCTTTTCACCCTCAAAGTGCGGCAGAGAACCGTCATCCTTTTTGCTCTCCAAGTGTGACAGAGAGCCTTCATCCTTTTCACTCTCCAAGTGCGGCAGAGAACCGGAATCCTCTCAAACAATCCTCTTGCAAAAGTCTCCAAGGAAACTAGGAAGATGCTTGAAGAATAAGTAAAAGAAATCCTCTCAATTGGATAACCTTGTGAATCTCCTCATAATTTTCTCTTGAAAGATCTCTCAAAACTCACTCCCAAACACTCTCCCAATCACTCTCCTCTCACTTCCAAAAAGAATTTTCACAGAAGGATTTTTCCTTCAAACAGTTTTGAGTCATTTTTATACTTGGGACAAAAAAAATCGTCCAAAAACTAAAATTTCAAGTTAAGTCCGTGTCTATTGTCCCGTACGATCTCAGATCGTACCATACGAATAGTTTAAATTATCAATCATTTCGTCTCGTATGAAAGCTTGGACGAATCGAACAATGGGCTTCATACGAACAGTCGTCTCGTACGAAAGCTTGGACGAATTGAACAGTGAGCTTCGTACGAACAGTCGTCTCATACGAAATCTTGGACGAATCGAACAGTGAGCTTCGTACGAAAAGTCGTCCCGTATGAAAGCTTGGATGAATCGAACAGAGAGCTTTCGTATGAACATTCATCCCATACGAAAGCTTGTACGAATCGAACAGAGCGCTTCATTCGAGCTGTTGGTCCCGTACGAACCCTTGGACGAACCCTATTTTAAGCAGTTCGTACAGCAAAAACTCATGTATGAATGGTATTCGTACTGTATGAACATGACTTAAAAAAATTTTCTTGGCATGCAGGTTTTTTTGGAGGACATATTCTACAAATCGTCCCGTACGATATCAAATCGTATTGTATGATTAGTTTAAAAAATTAAACTTTTACTCCCCTGTTATGTGTGTGTACACAGTTATCCAACTTACAATCACACTCTCTCAGACTCAAGAAAAAGAAAAATTTACAGTCTTCATTTACACTAGACAGGTGAACTTGAAGTCTTCAATAATCTAGAGTGTGAATTTCCTGAAAGATACTTTAGTACACACCACAAAAACTCAAATATATGTTAGAAGATGAATTAGACAAACAATAAGCTTTTGTAAGCATCAAAAATTTAAATAATATAAACTTGGATTAGAATTCACATGAACAAACTAATTCACCCAAATCATAATAATCTCCCCCATTTTGATGATGGCAAAACAACTATTGTTTGAAATGAAATACATAAAATTAGATCTTCTAACATCCACTAAATATACTCCCTTAAATAAAAGAAATACACTCCCCCTAAATAAAAGATCCCTAAAGTTCCCATAAAGCATTGACTTATCCTATCCCTAAGCTCCCCCTAAAGACTAATCAAGATATATGAGGATAGAGAATTTTACATGGAATACACAAGGGAAGGGAAGGAAAGAGTGTAGAAATGATAACACAAGCACATGCAAAAAAAATAGAACAAACATACAAACAAATAGTCAAACAAACAAATAGCACATAACATGTACATAACATACAAAATAACACATACAAAACACCACATAATATACATAAGTCAAATAATAAAACTATACATAAGTCAAACAATAAAACTCTCCCCCTTTTGCCAACAGCAAAAAGGTCACTTAAAAATAGTTGAGAAAAGGAATAATGTTAAATGAAGTTTAACTACAATATTCAATTGAGATGCAAAAACTAAATACTCAAAAATGTTAGATTGCATAGTATGTTAAGGAGAAGAGAAGTTGATCTGAAGTTGTAATATATTAGACATATTAGTAGTCTCAATTTTGTATAGAAGATGAGATAACATTACCAAAATTCTAAGTCTACAGTGACATTTATTGATTAGTGAAAATAGAGAAAAAATATTAAAGGATAGAAAATTTGGCGACTTTGCGCATCTTTTCAAAATATAGGCTAATTTTGTGCCTTATTAAAATTTGGCGACATTGCGCATCTTTTATTGGATGACACACTTTGTGTGTCTTTTCACATTTGGCGACATTGCGCATCTTTTCTTGTGTGGCATATTTTGTGCATCTTTTCAAGCTTTTCTTTAAATGTAAGATTCTTTCCAAGAACATTATCTCTTAGTCACAAATATAATAATAAACACAAAGATTTAGACAGTGAGAATATTGTTAAAACATCAAAAAGATATAAATTTAGACTAAATAATACATGTCTAAATAAGATTAAGTAAGATCTTCTAATCCACACAAAAATATAATGAAATCTAAAAAATTTGAAAGTTTAAATTTATGCATAGTATTTTCTATTGTAATATGAACTCAATTAACATTATAGATTATTAATCAACTATAGTCAAGAGATTTTTTTTTTATTTTAAATAACATATCCAGTCACTAACACAAAAAGGATAAGCACAGAAACACTAGAACATTTCATTACTAATCATCTGAAACATACAATATAGCAAGTTTTACATTCATGTATGATCTCATAAAAAACTTGCTTATATTTCTAAACATAAACATGACAACACATAAAAACATCATAAAAATTGATAAAGAGAACCACAATCACATTCAAACTGAACCATAACAAATCAAGCTAGAACTGAGAAGGGCCCTAATCCGGAGGAGGTGGTGGAGCACCAAACAATGCAAAATAGTTGTTAAGAGTAGCAATATTAGTGTTTACAAAATAAAATTGATCATCCTGACTCTTTAAATGAGCCTCCATGTCATCAAACCTTTGGTCCATTCTATCAAAATGTTGGACCATATTTTGATAGAAATCTTGTGATGTTCCAGATGCAGTTGAGGGTGCACCTGAAGGAGCATAAGCAGAAGGAGGCTCATCATCTGAGCTGTATGCTGTACCCTCTTTCCCAAATAACATTCTAAAGGAAGCGTCAGTGAAGTACAGTGGGAGTTCAGAAGGACCAGAAGGTAAACTAGGTTGTACTTCCTCTCTAGAATGTAACACACAATATGTCCTAAAGCAATATTTTTCTTCCTCTTTACACTAGCCAAACTAATATATGAAAGATAATAGATGTAGTCTAAGATCAATTGTGCTTCATCAATGGGTTGACCAGTCATAATTAGAAAAGTGGTTGAGGAAAGAAGTGGAGTCATATTAACCCTATCTCCTGCTTTAGGAATAATTGATGTCCTAAGCACATGTTGTATTATCCTTGCAATTTGATTCAATGTATCTACTCGGGAGACATGTATGGTTGTTCTTACACCTCTAAGAACTCGATTAATTTAGGACCAAGCAGTTTCAGGTCTAGTGGAGAAGGTATGAGCTCTAGTCCCTTGATTTCTAAGATGAACATATTCCCCTAGGTCCTCCTTGGTTATCACTACTTTTTGCTTGAGTATAAAAGAAGAAATGACTGAGTGATCCTGGTTAAAGGTCATGTTGGCCAGGAACACATGAAATAGATCCATATTGAAAGCTTAAATCAAGGTCAAGAAAAAAGAAAAATGGGTCGAGTCAAAGAGGGGCATAACTGCAAAATGTATATTTTCCTGTAGTAGAATGCAGGAAGGAGTAACCTTAGATGCAGCATACCTAAGGTATGCTTCCTCATTCTCTTCACTAAGAAAGTTATCATCCCAGTTCCTTCTAGACGCTGGAGCCCTAGCAACCCGTACTCTTTTTCCACTGCCAGACATCTTCTCTCAAGGCTCTAAAAGGTTCTAGATAGAAAGTGAAATGAAAGAAAATGACCCACCTTTATATAAAAAAAACCTTCGATCGTACTGTACGAATCAGGTTTGTACAAGACGAACCTTGATTCGTCCGGGATGAATGAAAGTTCATCCGAGACGAACGAAAGCAGTCAAAATGAAATAGTTTTTCGTAAACTGCTCGTCCTGAGGTGTCCTTTCATACAGGCTTTTTGACTTCCTGATCGTACAGACAATGACATGTTCGTCCAGGATTATCAAAAAATTTAAGTTTATTCAGGCGACAGTTAGGTTCGTCCCTCACGTGAAATGACATGTAGATCGTACAGATAAATGATGTATTTATACATACGATCACCAATAATAACTGATCCTTACCGTGTTTCCTCCCCGTTCATACAGACGAAGTGTGGGTACGATATTGTAATCGTACAGTACGATATGATTTTGTATTGTACGAATAGACACTATAAACAACCAACACTTCAATACAAACATGCTTTCAACATTCAATTAAAGAACAAAAAATCATAACATCCAATGAACAAACTTAACAAATACAAATACAAAAAAAAAATTGCAGAATTTTCAATCAAGCATTAATATCTATCACACCTAGCCTTATCCTTAACATGCTAAATGAGTCAAAGGCTAAGGGTTTTGTGAAAATATCTGCAAGCTGATCTTTAGTAGCGACATGATGTAGTTTAATTTCTCTTTTTGCTACATGATCTCTTATAAAATGATGCCTTATGTCAATATGCTTGGTTCTAGAATGTTGAATAGGATTATTTGAAATACAAATGGCACTAGTGTTTGAAAGTTCGAAAAGGATGTTAAGCCCTTATGAACTAGTCCCGAGGCTAACCAAGAGGGGGGTGAATTGGATATTTAAAACAAATCAAAAATCTTTTTATAATTTGCAGCGGAAATGAATTAAAACAACGATAAAAAGATCAATCACAGATTTCACCCAAGCAGATAATCGTAGTTAAATAAAGTGCGGAAAATAATAAGAAAGAACACACCGGATTTATATTGGTTCGGACCAACCTGACCTACGTCCACTCCTTGGAGGCACCCTCCAAGTATTACACTAAACCAAATAGTGTATCTCCTTCAGCCCCCACAGCTAGGCGGAGAAGCCCTTACAAAATCACTTCCACCTTCCCTGGTGCGGCAGAGTAGCCGGGTCCTCTGACACCAAAGAGATCTTCTTCTTCCCAAAACCTCCCTCGAGACGACCCTTGAATCTGATGGTACTTAGGTGCAAACTTGTCGGAGCAACCGTGTGAACCCCCTCACACTCCCTCGAGAATCCCCCTTCCCAGGCTCTTCTCCCTCTCAAACTCCACCCTTTCCTCTCTCCCTTTCAAGCTCTCTCTTCAAGTTTTCTTCAAAAGAATGAAGCCTCAATGGCTGCCAAAGACACCTATCATGTGCCTTAAGAAATCTTAAATAAAGAGCTCCAAAAACCCTTCCAAATTAGTTCTGGCGGCAAAGATCGTCCAGGACGATCGCCGGATCGTCCAGGATGATGTGCTCCAAAAGATGGCTTCAGAAAACCCTAAAAATTCAATTCTGTCGCCAAAGATCATCCAGGACGATCGCAGGATCGTCCAGGATGATGTGCTCCCAAAAATGGCTTCAGAAAACCCTAAAAACTCAATTCTGCCGCCAAACATCGTCCCGGACGATCGCAGGATCGTCCTGGACGATGTGCAGAATTTGACATGATAGTCCCGTATGATCCTGGGATAGTATAGGAGGATCAGTACAAATTTTGCACAAATTGTCCCGTACGATATATAGATCGTCCAGGACGATTAGAACAAATTTTGACTCTTAAATCCTTGCTTAAATTATTATGGCGGCTAGGGTTTTGAGATCATATTGGATCGTCCAGTACGATTTGTTCAGAAGTTGAACTTCTGGTTTTGACAGGATCTCACTTCCCCTGAGTATGTGTACACATAATCACAAATAAGTATACACCCTTACAGCACTTGACTCAAGAAATTAAAAAGTACATCAATGAGAAATACAATAAAGCCTATTCTACTCATTCTTGAGTCTTGAATCTTTCTTGGATTGATACATGTTGTTCCTGAAATGTTAGTACACACAAATAAATATATATTCCAAATACTAGGAGATGAGCCATAATATTTGTTATCATCAAAATAAGAACTCGTGAGCCCGAGTTGCAATAATCTCCCCCTTTTTGATGATGGCAAATATTTTTGGTTGGATTTGCAAAAAGATATTTTCTCCCAATCTCCCCCTAACTAAGAAAAAGTCTTTTAAAAACAGGGAGAAATACTTTCTTCTCTTTATTTTTTTTTTTATTTTTAAAATAACTATAATAACAATATGATGTAAAACAAACAACACAAAAACAAATATCACAAATATAACTGTAACAACAATACGTTCTCCCCCTTTGACGTTATCAAAAAGAGGAGGAGCAACAATTTGAAAAGTCACCTCTTGAGGTTCTCCAAAACTTAGTAAGACATGAATTAACTTCTTTGAACCCAGAAAGGTTAGAGAATCAGAAAATGTAAATCCAAACTTAGGTTTTAAAAGATGAAAAAACTTTTTAAGCCAATATCTAAATAAAGAAATAAATTAGATAAGGAAATAAAAATCTTTCAAAACTCCTTTCATGAAATACATTTAATAGAAGATTAATGCAAAGTAATGAATCAAAAAATTTTGATTTTCAAACTCAAGTAACGAATCTATCAAAAAGTCATAAGAGTTTTCTAAACTTTGGAGATTTACAAGAATAGAAACAGCTTTTATGGGCTAATTTTGTGCCTCTTTTTTTAATTTGTTTGGCGCTTTGCGCATCTTTTGATTTTTGATACACTTTGTGTATTCAATTTGGTAATTTCGCATCTTTTTAATTTTAGGCTCATTTTGTGTCTCTTTTCAATTTATTTGGCGCACTGCGCATCTTTTGATTGCCTCCTTTCTAAATCTTTAAAATCAACAAACCTTATCCTTATGATAAAGATGAACAACCTGAATAAGATAATCTTGAAGTTGGTTCAATAATTTGTAAAAGATTCCTATGAGATAGATAAAATGTTGGGAGATGGAAAAAGTTTTAATTTCAAAAACCAATGTATAATCTAAAATAGATTTTGACTCAAAAGTAAGATAGCCTTATTCAAAGAAATGAGATAGAGAGACAAAATCATGAGTTTTCTTCCTTTACTTGATTTTAGAGAAATCAACCACAACTAACAAAGTATTTAGAAAATACATGAGGTAAATTTTCCATTTTTAGAAAATAAGATCTAAAAAAAAAAGATTTAAAACAAGAGGTGTTATGTGTGTGCTTGATCAAAGGAACAATAAAAAACATCAAAAATTTTAAAAGGAAAAACATAAATACTAAAACACAAAAAACACAATGAATAAACAATAGTAACAGAAAAATAAAACAAAAAATATAAACACACAAAAAGAATATTAATTTACATCAGCTTGCTCCTGATCAGATGATTCAGAAGCTAGATCTGCCCAGGACATTTTTCGTTTTGCATTTTCAACCCTTATTATAATTTGCTTAGCTTTACCCTTTTCCTTTTTAGGAAGGGTTCTTAAGTTCGGGCACTGATTTTTCATATGTTCAGGCTTCCTACATCCAAAATAGATAACATCAGAAGAGAACTTTACATACTTATCATTTTTACCTTTGTTCCACTTTTGATGTTGATGTTTGTACTTTAGTAGATTTTTCAATTTGTTTGTTGTTGATGCTAACTCTTCACTTTCATCACTTTCTGAGTTACTTTTTCAATGTCTTAAGTTTTCAGCACTATCGTTTCACCTGCATCCAAAAGCTTTTGACCCAAACTTTGCTCGTAGGCAATGAGTGAGCCAATCAAATTATCAATAGAATATTCGTTCAAATTTTTTGATTCAGAAATTGCAATGACTTTGGCATCAAATTTAGCAAGTAGAGAACGTAGGATTTTATTAACTTTTTTAAGATTTGAAAGGTCTTTACCTAAAGTATGTAATGATGTCACAATTTGAGAAAACCTAGTAAACATGTCCAAGATCATTTCATGAGGTTTCATGCTAAAAAGTTCATAATCATGCATTAAAATATTTAGCCTAGATTGCTTGATTTCACAAGTACCTTCATATGTAGTACATAATTTATCCCAAATTTCTTTTCCAGAAGTGCATGCGGATATTAACATATAATCATCAGAATTCAAAGCACAGAAAAAATAATTCAAACATTTAGCATTCAATTGAGCATTGATCTGATCTGATCTACTCCATTCAGAAAAAGGAATATCAACTTTAATTTCATTTATAATATGTAATGGTACAGGATAACCAACTTGAATCATATGCCACATGCGATAATCAATAGATTGCAAGAAAGTAGACATACGAATTTTCCAAAAATCAAAAGTAATATTTTCAAAAAGTGGTGGCCGGGTGATTGAATAACCTTCCGCAATATTACGATTACAAAAATTAGCCATGGATCAAATTCAAAAGTTTTTAAACTTAAATTTTGAATCCCGCTCTGATACTACTTGAAAGTTTGAAAAGGATGTTAAGCCCTTATGAACTAGTCCCGAGGCTAACCAAGAGGGGGGTGAATTGGATATTTGGAACAAATCAAAAATCTTTTTATAACTTGCAGCGGAAATGAATTAAAATAATGATAAAAAGATCAATCACAGATTTCACCCAAGCAATAATCGCAGTTAAATAAAGTGTAGAAAATAATAAGAAAGAACACACCGGATTTATAGTGGTTCGGTCCAACCTGACCTACGTCCACTCCTCGGAGGCACCCTCCAAGTATTGCACTAAACCAAATAGTGTCTCTCCTTCAGCCCCCATAGCTAGGTGGAGAAGCCCTTAGAAAATCACTTCCACCTTCCCTGGTGCGGTGGAGTAGCCGGGTCCTCTGACACCAAAGAGATCTTCTTCTTCCCAAAACATCCCTCGAGACGACTCTTAAATCTGATGGCACTTTGGTGCAAGCTTGCCGGAGCAACCGTGTGAACCCCCTCACACTCCCTCGATAATCCCCCTTCCCAGGCTCTTCTCCCTCTCAAACTCCACCCTTTCCTCTCTCCCTTTCAAGCTCTCTCTTCAAGTTTTCTTCAAAAGAACGAAGCCTCAATGGCTGCCAAAGACACCTATCAAGTGCCTTGAGAAAGCTTAAATAAAGAGCTCCAACAACCCTTCCAAATTAATTCTGGTGGCGAAGATCATCCAGGACGATCGCCGGATCATCCAGGACGATCGCCGGATCATCCAGAACGATGTGCTCTAAAAGACGGCTTCAGAAAACCCTAAAAACTAAATTCTGTCGCCAAAGATCATCCAGGACGATCGCAGGATCGTCCAGGATGATGTGCTCCAAAAAATGGCTTCAGAAAACCCTAAAAACTCAATTCTGCCACCAAACATCATCCCGGACGATCGCAGGATCATCCTAGACGATGTGCAGAATTTGACCTGATTGTCCCGTACGATCCTGGGATAGTATAGGACGATTAGTACAAATTTTGCACAAATCGTCCCGTATGATATATAGATCGTCCAGGACGATTAGAACAAATTTTGACACTTAAATTTTTGCTTAAATTATCATGGTGGCTAGGGTTTTGAGATCACATTGGATCGTCCAGTATGATTTGTTCAAAAGTTAAACTTCTAGTTTTGACAGGATCTCACTTCCCCTGAGTATGTGTACACATAATCACAAATAAGCATACACCCTTACAGGACTTGACTCAAGAAATTAAAAAGTACATCAATGAGAAATACAATAAAGCCTATTCTACTCATTCTTGAGTCTTGAATCTTTCTTGGATTGATGCATGTTGTTCCTGAAATGTTAGTACACATAAATAAATATATATTCCAAATACTAGGAGATGAACCATAATATTTGTTATCATCAAAATAAGAACTCGTGAGCCCGAGTTGCAACAGTGTTATCACAAAATATTGAAATTGTACCAACTAAAAATCCTAAGTCACTCAATTGTTATTTCAACCAAAGCACCTGTGCTACACAACTCCCTAAGGCAATTTATTCTGCTTCAGCTGTATAAAGTGCTACTGAATTTTGTTTTCTACTAGACCAAGGTACTAATAAATTTCCAATGAATTGATATATTTCAGAAGTACTTTTTCTATCCACCCTACAGCCTACAAAATCTGAATCTGAGTATCCAATAATATCAAAAGAAGAAGTGTTCTTAGGATACCAAATTTCTAAATTTTGAGTTCCCAAAAGATATCTTAAGATCCTTTTTACTACTGTCAAATGTGATTCTTTTGGATTAGCTTGAAATCTAGCACATAAGCAAACACTAAGCATAATGTCAAGTCTGCTAGCTGTCAAATAAAAAAAAGATCCAATTATTCCTCTAAACTTCTTTTGATCAACAGATTTTCCCTTAGGATCCTTATCTAATAGGACTGAGGAAGTCATGAGTGTAGTGACTGGTTTAGCATTATCCATTTCATACTTTTTTGAGGATTTCCTTCACATATTTAGATTGACAAAGAAAAGTTCCTTCCTCATTTTGCTTTATGCTAAAGCCAAGAAAATAATTTAAATCACCCATCAAACTCATCTCAAATTCACTACTCATTATTTTTGAAAATTCATCACATAGAGCTTTATCAGTTGATCCAAAGATGATATCATCCACATATATTTGTACAAAGAGTATCTCATTTTCAAGCCTTTTAAAAAATAGAGTGGTGTCCACACTTCCTTTAACAAATGATCCGTTTAATAAGAAAGTGCTTAACCTCTCATTCCATGCTCTAGGTGCCTGTTTTAATCCATATAATACCTTTTTTAATTTGAAAACATAACTAGGGTATTTAGAATTTTCAAAACCAGGGGGTTGCTCAACATAAACATCTTCTTCTGTCACCCCATTTAGAAAGGTACTCTTGACATCCATCTGATATAATTTAAAATTTTTAAAACAGGCAAAGGCTAACGAAACTCTTATTGCTTCTAGTCTTGCTACAGGGGCAAATGTCTCCTCAAAATCAATTCCTTCAATTTGATTATACCCCTTAGCTACTAATCTAGCCTTATTTCTCATAATTACTCCTGAATCATTCATCTTATTTTTAAACACCCACTTAGTCCCAACTACACTTTGATGTTTTGGCCTTTCCATTAATTCCCAAACATCATTTCTCTTGAATTGATTCAACTCCTCTTGCATGGCCAAAATCCAAAATTCATCCAAAAGTGCTTGTTCTATGTTCGTGGGTTCTATCATTGAAATAAATGCTGAATGATTCACTTCTTTCCTTAAACCATGCCTAGTCCTAACTCCTTCACTTGGTTCACTTAAAATCAATTCTTTTGGATGAATCCTTACAAATTTCCATTTTCTAGGCCATTGATTTTCCTCTTCTTTTTCAACCCTTTCTTCAACTTTTTGATTTTCAAGTTTTTGGGTTATCACCTCAACCTCATCTTCATCCAACTTAGACCCTTTACTATCATAAGATTCATCAAAAATAATATGTGTGGTCTCTTCAACTACCAATGTTCTCTTATTAAAAATTCTATAGGATTTTCCAACACTTGAATATCCTAGAAAGATTCCTTCATCTGATTTCGGATCAAATTTTCCTAGAAGAGTTTTATCATTATTATGTATGAACACTTTACATCCAAAAACATGTAGATGTGAGAGGTTGGGACTTCTACCTTTAAGAAGTTCATAGGGAGTCTTATTCAATTTTGACCTTATGTACACCCTATTCAATACATAACATGCTGTACTAACTGCTTCAGCCCAAAAGTATTTAGGAAGTGAATATTTTGCCAACATGGCCCCAGCAATTTCAATTAATATCCTGTCCTTTCTTTCTACAACTCCATTCTGTTGAGGTGTCCTCGGAGCTGAGAAGTTGTGTTCAATTCCAAGAGATTTGCAAAAATCATTAAATATTTCATTTTCAAATTCTCCCCCATGATCACTTTGGATACTGACTATTTCAAAACCAAGTTTCATCTGAATCCAAGTGGCAAAATATCTGAACTCTTCAAATGATTCACTCTTATGATTCAAAAATCTAATCCAGGTGAATCTAGTATAGTCATCCACAATAACATACCCAAATCTTTTTCCTCATAAACTTAAGGTAGTAACAGGTCCAAATAAATTCATGTGAAGAATCTCTAAGAGCTTGCTACTCCTAATTTCCTTAATAGAATTGAATGAGGATCTCACTTATTTTCCTAGTTGACATGCATCACACAAGTGATCTTTAGTAAAATCCAATTTGGGTACTCCTCTAACTAGTTCCTTTTCAGTGATTTTCCTAAGATTTTTTATGCTAGCATGACAAAGCCTTATATGCCACAACAATGATTCATCAGATACAGTTTTCAAACACAAGGCAGTAGATCGTTTAACAGAATTAAAATCTAGCATGTAGATATTGTTCACCCTATCACCACTCAAAACAACAGTTTCATTTAGACTAATAACACAACTTGTAGGTAAAAACTTTATATGATAGCCCTTGTCACATAATTGACTAATACTTAACAGATTGTGTTTCAAGCCTTCAACCAACAGTACATTCTCAATAACAAAATTTTTTGAATTTCCAATTATACATGTACCTACCACTCTCTTGGTGGTATTATCTCCAAGCATCACCTTGCCTCGATTCCTGGCTTCCAGCGATATACATTGATTCGTATCTCTGGTCAAATGATTTGAGCATCTGCTGTCCAGGTACCAGATACTCTCACGAGGTCTTCTGTGAGAGAGTTCCTGTAAAATGATTAAACGTTAGTCTTGGGAACCCGAACAAGTTTGGGTTCACCTCTTGGCAAATTTAAACCAGATGCATGTGTGATATGCTGTGGTTTATACACCTTAGGTCTCCATACTAAATATGTTCTATACTTCAAAGTACAGGTATGGGAAATATGTCCTAAACTACCACAAGAAAAACACTTTATCCCTAGAAGGGGATTCACTAATCTATTCTTCCTAAAAATTTTCTTTTTAGATCTTGAGTCAATGTTCTTGTGGTAAGATTCATGAAACCCTTCAAGTTTAGGTGGTATTTTATTTTTCTTAAGTGCTTTAATCTGAACTTCAAGATAAGCATTGGCACTTTCTAAAATCGAATTATCAATTTTCAACTCATGCTCTCTAGAATTCGATTCATCCATAAAGGTCTTAAAATCTTTTTCAAGTTCAGCATTTGATGATTTTAAGAGATTATGCTGTTTGTTTAAATCATCATACTCATCCAGCAAAGTCATGTGGTTGCTGTTAACTAATGAATGATCTTTTCTAAGGATCTCATAATCTTTCTGCAGCTCTATATAATCCAAATTTAACTTAGCGTAAAGTTTCTTAAGTTTCCTATATGTAGAGTGTATGCGTTCAGAAACATCAAATAATTCTTTATAGCTTAAATCACATACCTCATCCTCATCTCAATGGTCGAGATTATCAGCCATTTAGCAGAAATTGATAACTTCCTCTTCTGGTGTTATTTCTGACGAATCAGAAGCTGAGTCCACCCAGAAAGCTCGTTGTACTCTCTTTTTACCCCTTCTATCCTTTGGTTTCTCCTCGATCTTCTCCTTGCTAGGATTTCCTTTGAGATTGGGGTAATCTATCTTGATGTGTCCTGGCTTCCTGCACTCATAGCAAATGACTTCATTTGAAACCTTAACATTCTTCTGGAACTTACCTTTGTTCCAAAACTGGCGTCTTCTCTGCTTTCTTTTTAGGAAACATCTAAATTGCCTCGTCATCAGGGCAATATCCTCTTCATCCTCAGTGACTAATCACTTTCAGAGTCGTCTACCTTTAAAGCAATGTTCTTCTCCTTTCGCTTCTCACCTACATCAATTTGTCTTTGAGTCACCGATTGCTCATAAGCAATTAGTGATCCAAGAAGATTATCAACGGAATAAATATTCAAATCTTTAGATTCAGTTATTGCAGTTATCTTTACATCATATGTAGGAGGTAAACAATGTAATATCTTATTAACTTTCTCTATATTTGTCAACTCCCTACCTAAAGCATGCAATGAAGTGGCTATCTGTGTAAAATGAGTGTATATGTCAGTAATTGATTCATTCTATTTCATGCAAAAAAGTTCATAGTCGTGCAAGAGAATGTTCAATCTAGTTTGTTTTACTTTCATATGTGATGCAAAGTCTATCCCAAATTTCTTTTCCTGATTTACAGGTAGACACACGCATGTAATCTTCTGACTTTAAAGCACAAAAGAAACTATTCAAACACTTAGCATTCGGTTGTGCTAATTCACATTCTTCTACAGTCCAATTTGCAAAAAGTGTTTGAACTCTTATTCCTTCTACAATCCTAGTAGGTTCAGTATAACCATCCTGAACTAACATCCACATACGATAGTCAAGATATTGCAGAAAAGTAGACATGCGAGTTTTCCAAAAATCTAAAGGGATATTATCAAATAACGGTGGTCTAGTGATCGAGTATCCTTCCATAGTATTTCTATTTCCAAAATTAACCATGATCGAAATTTTAAAAAGTATTTAAACAGTTATTTTTGAAATTGGCTCTGATATCACTTGAAAGGTGCGAATAGGTTATTAGACCTATTTCTCACGTCCCTAGGCTAACCAAGAGGGGGGGTGAATTGGTACTTTTAAAAATTACACTTGGCTTATAGAAAATTTTTAAAGCAAATCGTACAGTACGATATACCTTCGTACAGTACGAACAGATTTAACTTTGGCTTTTTCTTCAATCGCAAAAATTCAACCACAATGAAAATAAACAGCAACAAGAAATAAAAATGCTGAAAATAAACAGTGAACAAAGAACACTAGAATTTATAGTGGTTCGGTCAAAACACGACCTACATCCACTCCCTAGAGACTCCTTCTCTAGGTATTGCACTAAACTCAAGTGACTCTCCTTTTACCCCCATAGTAAGGCGGAGAAGCCTTTACAAACTCTGTTCCACCAACCCCAGTGTGGCAGAGAACTGTCGTCCTTTTCACCCTCCAAGAGTGGCAGAGAACCGTCATCATTTTCACTCTCCAAGTGCGGCAGAGAACCTTCGTTCTTTTCACTCTCCAAGTGCGGCAGAGAACCGGAATCCTCTCGAAAAATCCTTTTGCAAAAGTCTCCAAGGAAACTAGGAAGATGCTTGAAGAACAAGTAAAAGAAATCCTCTCAATTGGATAACCTTGTGAATCTCCTCACAATTTTCTCTTGAAAGATCTCTCAAAAATCACTCCCAAACACTCTCCCAAACACTCTCCTCTCACTTCCCAAAAGAATTTTTGCAGAAGGATTTTTCCTTCAAACAGTTTTGAGTCATTTTTATACTTGGGACAGAAAAAACTGTTCAAAAACTAAAATTTCAAGTTAAGTCCGTGTCGATCATCCCGTACGATCTCAGATCGTACCGTACAAATAGTTCAAAATATCGATCATTTCCTCTCGTATAAAAGCTTGGACGAATCGAACAATGAGCTTCGTACGAATAGTTGTCTCGTACGAAAGCTTGGACGAATCGAACAGTGAGCTTCGTACGAACAGTCATCTCGTACGAAAGCTTGGACAAATCAAATAGTGAGCTTCGTACGAACAGTCATCCTGTACGAAAGCTTGGACGAATCAAACAGAGAGCTTTCGTACGAATATTCGTCCTGTATGAAAGCTTGGACGAATCGAACAGAGCGCTTCGTCTGACATGTTCGTCCCGTACGAACCCTTGGACGAACCCTATTTTAAGGAGTTCGTACAGCAAAAACTCATGTATAAATGGTATTCATACTGTATGAACATGACTTAGAAAAATTTTCTTGGCATGCGGGTTCTTTTTGGAGGACATATTCTACAGATCATCCTGTATGATATCAAATCGTACTGTACGATCAGTTTAAAAAATTAAACTTTTACTCCCCTGTTGTGTGTGTGTGCACAGTTATCCAACTTACAATCACACTCTCTCATACTCAAGAAAAAGAAAAATTTATAGTCTTCATTCACAGTGGACAGGTGAACTTGAAGTCATCAACAATCTAGTGTGTGAATTTCCTGAATGATACTTTAGTACACACCACAAAAACTAAAATATAAGTTAGAAGATGAATTAAACAAACAATAAGCTTTTGTAATCATCAAAAATCTAAATAATATAAACTTGGATTAGAATTCACATGAACAAACTAATTCACCCAAATCACAACATATATTATAAAAAGGTGGACATTGGAGTTTTCCAAAAATCAAAAGGTATGCTATAAAATAAGGGCGGTCTAGTAATGGAATACCCTTTAGCAGTGTTCGGGTTACCAAAGTTAGCCATGGATCAAATTCAAAAGTTTTTCAAAACGATTTTATGAATCCTGCTCTAATACCACTTGAAAGTTCGTTAGGGATGTTAAGCCCTTATAAACTTGCCTGAGGCTAACTAAGAGGGGGGGGGGGAGTTGTAGTTTTAAAAAATTCTTAAGCAAAATTGATGTTGAAAACCTTTTTAAATGTTTTAAAATGATTACAACTTCCTGATGATGTGGTGATGTTTAATGAAATAAAATAATAACTTCAATCACACGATCATCAACAGAAAAGAAAAGTGCAAAAAATAATCAGAAAGGATACACTAAATTTTATAGTGGTTCGGTCAACTTGACCTACATCCACTCCCAGAGCCTCTCCTCTAGGTATTGCATTAAAACTCAGTGACTCTCCTTTTTCTCCCACAGTAAGGCGGAGAAGTCTTTACAAAATTCCTTTTAATCAACTCGGTGAGGTAGAGAATCCAGACTCATTTTACTTTCTCTTGAAGTAGGTAGAGAACTTTACCGCCATTTGCTTCCTCCTATAGCAGGTAGAGAACCTCGATATACTTGCAGACAATCCTTCCTTCAAAGCACCAAGGGACAAGGGACGATGACTGGAGACGATGACTTTAATCCTTCTTGGAGTAAGCTTTGTGAACACCTCACAAACTCCCCCCTCAAAAGACTCTCCCTCTCTCCCAAGCCCTCCCTCTCTCTCTCAAGGCTCTATCAGGAAAAGACTTTGGAAAAAGATTTCAACAGTAATAAAAAAATGATCTTAAATAGATGGGCTCAAAAATTGCCTTAAATTTCAACTTTCTATCAAAGATCGTCCAGGATGATCATTCGATCATCCTCTATGATTATTGTAAATTAGCCCCTTCTGGTCTGGATGATCTGGTTTCTCTGGAAGATTAGAAGACATGATTTCTTCAGATCGTCTGGGATTACTCTATGATCTTCCTAGATGATTTATGAAAATTAAGAATATCATCCAATAGATAGTTTAGGATATCCAGGAGAAAAGTTTGGATGATCTAAAGAAAATTACTTGATCGTCTAGGATGATATCTCTATCATCTTATATGATTAGTTAAAAAATGCCCAATATCATCTGGCACACATTTCAAGTCCTCTAGGATAACTATGCTGGGCAATTTCAAAAATAATTGATCATCGAGGATGATAAGCGTATTGTTTCATTTGATTAGTTCAAAAATGGCAATATCATCCGGTAGACATTTCAAGTCATCCAGAAGAAATCCACTCGATGATGAGGATTTCTAATGATCATCTAGGACGATCCTGCGAACAATCAGGACTATATGATCGATCAATCAATCCTTAATAACTTTTCTTAATCACTTGACTAATTTAGGCATGATTATAATGAATCATCCAGGACGATGCATGTATAGTCCAGGACGATTAGACCAAAATATAAAAAATAAAAACTTGTCTGACTTAGTCTGGTGGCTAAGATTATCTGATTTGAGCATATCATCCTTAATGATGGGATGATCATCTAGGATGATAGGCTTAATCAGATCGACTTGATATGGTTGCCCTAATTTGGGTTTCTTTTTTTAATTGATCGTCTAGGATGATATTACTATTATCTAGGATGATATGAACAAAATCAAAACAAAAACACTAACTCACTAAAACTCTCCTCTTGAGTGTGTGTGAGCAAGGCTACTTATCTTGGAGATCTATTACATTACATTTGATTCAATAAAGATGAAAAATTATATTAAACCTAAAACACAAATAGACTGACTCGATCTCGAGCTAGCTTGAATTATAATTGATCTTATAAACCTAAAAGATTAAGCACTCAATTAGAAACAAAAATGTTTGCTATCATCAAAATCATAATCCTTGAATTCAGATTTACAACATAGGGATTATAATTTAAGTTATATACTTTAGGGTTTAGGGTTTTGGGTTTAGGGTTTAGGGTTTAGGTTTAAGGTTTAAGGTTTAGGATTTGAGGTATAAAGTTAAGGTTAAAGATTATAACTTATGGTTTAGGTTTTCCACCGTAAAGTTTAGGGTCTCCATTTTAATGTTTAGGGATAAGGTTTTGGGTTTAGAGTTTATGAGTTAAGTTTAAAGGTTATGGTTTAAAGTTTGGAGTTTATGATTAGGATTTTTATATTTAGAGTTTGGTTTTAATGGATTATGGTTTAGGGTCTTAAAACCTAAACCTAAACCTAAACTCTAAACCCTAAAATATTAACCCTAAAATTTGATCCTGATACCCTAAACCCTAAATAGTAAATCTAAAACCCTAAACTATAAAGAAAAAATATAAATTGTAAACTCTAATCCATAAATCCTAAATCCAAAATCTAAAAATTCTTATATTTAAAATTTAAAAACCATAGTCCACAAAATCTAAACCCTAAATATATAATTTGAGACACAAAACCCCAAAGTTGAAACCTTAACCTTCAACCTTAATTCCTAAACCAAAAACTTAAACCCTAAATTTTAAAGCCAAAACCCTAAACCTTAACTGAAAAACCTAATTTTAGGGATTTGGGGTTTATGTTTTAGGGTTTACGGTGCATGATTTCTGGATTAGGGTAAAGGGTTTATAATTTATGTCTCTGATTTTATGGTTTAGGTTTTATGGTTTAAAATTTATGGTTTATGGTTTTGCTTTTCGGGTTTATATTTGGAGGATTAAGGTATAGGGTTTACGTTTTAGGGTTTAGGATTTAGGGCTTAGGGTTTAAGGTTAGAGTTTTGGGATTATAATTTAAGTTAAATACTTTAGGGTTTAGGGTATAGGGTTTTGTGTTTAGGTTTAAGGTTTTGGATTCAAGTTTTAAGGTTTAAAGTTAAGGTTAAAGATATAGCTTATGGATTTGGTTTTCGAGTATAGAGATTAGGGTCTCTGTTTAAATGTTTAGGGTTTAGGTTTTGGGTTTGGGGTTTATGATTTAAGTTTAAATTTTATGGTTTAAAGTTTGGAGATCATGATTTGGATTTTTATATTTAGGATTTGGTTTGAATGGATTATGGTTTAGGGTCTTAAACCTTAAACTTAAATGTAAAGTCTAAACCCTAAAATATTAACCCTAAAATTTGATCCCGATACCCTAAACCCTAAATAGTAAATCTGAAACCCTAAACTATAAAGAAAAAAGCTAAACTATAAACTCTAATACATAAATCCAAAATCCAAAATCTAAAAATTTTTATATTTAAAATTAAAAAACTCTAATCCACAAAACCTAAACCATAAATATATAAATGCAAACCCAAAACCCAAATGTTAAAACCTTAACCTTTATCCTTAAACCCTCAACCGAAAATCTAAACACTAAACACTAAAGCTGAAATGCTAAACCTTAATTAAACAACCTTGTTTTAGAGATTCAGATTTATATTTTAGGGCTTGTAGTGTAGGTTTTTGTAATTAGGTTAAAGGGTTTATAATTTATGGCTTTGACTTTATGGTTTAGGGTTTTTGGTTTAAAATTTAGGGTTTATGGTTTTGCTTTTCATGTTTTTGTGTGGAGGATTAGGGTATTGGGTTTAGGTTTTAAGGATTAGGATTTAGGGCTTAATGTTTAAGGTTAGAGTTTATGGATTATAGTTTAAGTTATATACTTTAGGGCTTAGGGTTTAGGGCTTAGGGTTTAAGGTTTAAGGTTTAGGATTTTAGGTTAAGGTTTAAGGTTTAGGTTTTGAGGATTGAAGTTAAGGTTAAAGGTTATAGCTTTAAGGTTTAGGTTTTCCTGCATAGATTTTAAGGTCTCCATTTTAATGTTTAGGGTTTAGGTATTAGGTTTAGGGTTTATGATTAATGTTTAAAGGTTATTGTTTAAAGATTGGAGTTCTGGATTAGGATTTTTTTTTTTTAGGTTAAAGGTTTAGGATTTTAGGTTAAGGTTTAAGGTTTAGGTTTTGAGGATTGAAGTTAAGGTTAAAGGTTATAGCTTTAAGGTTTAGGTTTTCCTGCATATATTTTAAGGTCTCCATTTTAATGTTTAGGGTTTAGTTATTAGGTTTAGGTTTATGATTAATGTTTAAAGGTTATTGTTTAAAGATTGGAGTTCTGGATTAGGATTTTTCTTTTAGGGTTTGGTTTTAAAAGATTATGGTTTAGGGTCTCAAACCCGAGACCTAAACCTAAACTCTAAATGCTAAAATACTAACCCTAAAACATAATCCTGATACCTTAAACCCTAAATAGTAATTCTAAAACCCTAAACTATAAAGAATAAACCAAAACTATAAACTCTAATCCATAAATCCAAAATCCAAAATCTAAAAATTATTATATATAAAATTAAAAAACCCTAATCCACAAAAACTAAACCTTAAATATATAAATCCAAACCCAAAACCCCAAAGTTAAAACCTTAACATTCAACCTTAAACCCTAAACCGAAAACATAAACCCTAAACACTAAAGCTGAAACCCTAAACCTTTACTAAAAAACCTAACTTTAGGGATTTTGGTTTATATTTTAGGGTTTATGGTGTAGGATTTCTGGATTAAGGTGAAGGGTTTACAATTTATGGCTTTGATCCTACACCTAAACTCTGAAACCTAAAACATTAATCCTAAAACCTGATCCCAATATTCTAAACCCTAAATAGTAAATAAAAAATCCTAAACTATAAAAAAAAATCTAAACAATAAACTCTAATCCATAAATTCAAGATCCAAAATCTAAAAATTCTTAAATTTAAAATTGAAAAACCCTAATCCATAAAACCTAAACCCTAAATGTTGCAAATTTGGTTTTAAAGATTATGATCTTAATGATAGCAAACATTTTTGTCTATGGTTGCCTATTTAATCTTTCAGGTACGTAGGTTTAAGTACAAGTTCAAGCCAGTCCAAGCTTGAGTTAGTCTATTTTGAAGTCTAAGTCCAATGTATTTTTTCATCTTTATTGAGTCAAATGTTATATTACTGATCCCCTAGCTAAGTAACCTTACACACACACACTTAGGGGGATAGCTTGGGTGAATTAGAGTTTATGTTCAATTTTTATTTAGATCATCCTAAACGATATTCACATCATCCTAGACGATCCAGTGAAATAGAAACCCTAATTAGGGCGACCAAGTTAAGTCTGTCTGATTAAGCCGATCGTCCCGGATGATCCATCCATCGTATGGACGATAGGCTCAAATCAAAAATTCTCAGCCGCCAGATCAAGTTTGGCAAGTTTTATTTTTAGAGATTTGATCTGATCGTCCCGGACAATGCGTGTATCATCCTGGATGATCCATTACAATCATGCCTAAATTAGTCTGGTGATTAAGGAAAGTAATCAAGGTCTGATTGATTCGATCATATCATCATGGACGATCGCAGCATCATACGGGATGATGTGTTAAAAATTTTGACCGTCTAGCATGTTTTCACCTGTACATCCAGAGCGGTGAGGAGGATAATTTTGGCACTTTTTGAAATAATCATACTGGATGATAAAAATATCATCCTAGATGATCAACTCATTTTGAACTCATCCAGCACAAGTTCCTCTGGATGACTAAAGCGGTCTTCTAGACAAAATTCCTTATTTACACTAATCATCCGGAACAATCACAGAATCGTACGGGATGATCTGAATAACTTTTTCTATTAATCGTCCAGAAGAGCCAAATCGTCTAGGCTTAAACAAGTGATTTTTAACTGATCGTACAGGATGATCTATCGATCGTCCTAGATGATATTGGCCAACCAGTTGAGATTTAGGATAAATTTTGAGCCCCCCCATAAAAGATCTTTTTCTTCCAACAAGAAAAATCTTTTGCCACTTTCCTTTCTAGAGAAACCTTAAGAGAGAGAGAGAGAGGATCTTGTGAGGGGGAGTTTGTGAGGAATTCACAAAGGTTGCTCCAAGTAAGGATCAGAGTCATCTTCTCAATTAGTTGTCTCTCATCTTGTCGGTGTTTTTTGTGGGAGGATCGTTCGTAAGAAGATTAGGGTTCTCTGCCCACTTCAGGAGGAAATGAAAGGAGTTCAGGTTTTTTGCCTGCTTCAGGAGTAAGCGAAATGAGTTCAGGTTCTGTGCCTGCTTTAGGAGGAAGTGAAAGGAGTTCAGGTTCTCTACCTCACCGGGTTAGTGGAAAGGAGTTTTATACAGGCTCCTCCGCCTTATTGTGGGAGCAGAAGGAGAGTCACTTTCGTATTAGTGCAATACCCGGAGGGGAGGCTCCGGGGAGTGGATGTAGGTCAAGTTGACCGAACCACTAAAAAATCTGGTGTGTTCTTTCTGATTATTTTTTGTACTTTATTTTTATGTTATTATCTGCCTGGTTGAAATCTGTGGTTGATCTTTTTGTTACTGTGTTTACTTATTTCCAATGCAAATTATCGAAAAGATTTTTTCTGTTTCTCATGAATTTTTGAAATAACCAATTCCCCCCCCCCCCTCTTGGTTAGCATCAAGACTAGTTCATCAGAGCTTAACATCCCTATCGAACTTTCAAGTGGTATCAGAGCGGGATTCAAAAATTTAAGTTTAAAAGCTTTTGAATTTGATCCATGGCTAACTTTAGTAATCGTAATACTACAGAAGATTATTCAATTACATGACCGCCATTATTTGATAACATACCTTTTAACTTTTAAAAAACTCGCATGTAGATGCTTGTTATGGATGGCTATGAAGCACCTTTTAGAATGATTAACAATGTTAAAATCGAACTGTTTTTTACTGATTGAACTTTTGATTATCATGACTTAGCCCAACTGAATGCCAATTATTCGAACTATTTTTTCTGTGCCTTAAAATTCGAGGATTACATGTGTGTCTCTACTTGTACAACTGGTAAAGAAATTTGGGATAGATTGTGCATCACTTATGAAGGTACAACTGAAGTTAAATAGTCTAGGTTAAACATATTGCTGCATGACTATGAACTTTTTTGCATGAAACCTACTGAGTCTATTTCTGAAATGTATATGAGGTTCACTCAAATTGTCACTTCTTTGTATGCTTTAGTAAGAGAACTTATAAACTATGAAAAAGTGAATAAGATTTTGAGATGTTTGCCTTCTATTGCAAATCTGGATTCAAAAAGTATAATTTTGATGATGATAAACATGTTTGTATTCTGTTTTGCTTGGATAACCCATTTCAGGTACAAAAGATCAAATGCAACTCAAGCCAACTCAAGATCGGGTCCAAGTGTGTCTAAATGTAATGTTTTCCCTTTCTTGAGTCAAATGTAATGTAACTGATCTCCTAGCTATGTAACCTTACACACACACTTAGGAGGAGAGCTTGAGTGAATTAGAGTTTCTGTTTAATTTTTGTTTAGATCGTCCGGGATGATATTCACATCGTTCTAGACGATTTAGTGAAAATAGGAACCCTAATTAGGGCGACCAAGTAAAGTCTGTCTGATTAAGCAGATCGTACTGGATGATCCATACATCGTACGGAACGGTAGGCTCAAATCAAAAATTCTCAGCCACCAGATCAAGTTAGGCAAGTTTTATTTTTAGAGATTTTATCTGATCGTCCAGGATGATACGTGTATCATCCTAGACGATCCATTACAATCATGCTTAAATTAGTCTGGTGATTAAGGAAAGTTCTTAAGGTCTAATTGATTCGATTATATCGTCTTGGCCGATCACAGGATCATATAGGACGATGTGTTAAAAATCCTGACCGTCCAGCATGTTTCACCTGTACATCCAGAGCGGTGCTTAGGAAAATTTTGGCACTTTTTGAACTAATCATACAGGACGATAAAAATATCATCCTGGATGAACAAGCCATTTTTAGGTCATCCAGTACAAGTTCCTCATGACGACCAGAGCGGTCTTCTGGATGAAATTCTTGAATTCACACTAATCTTCCCGAACAATCACAAAATTATATGGGACGATTTGAACAACTTTTTCTACTAATAATCCAAAAGAGCCAAATCTTCTAGGCTGAAATAGGTGATTTTGAACTGATCGTACAGGATGATCTATCGATCATCCTGGAAAATATTGGCCGACTAGTCGAGATTTAGGGCAAATTTTGAGCCCTCCTATAAAATATCTTTTTCTACCAACAAGAAAAATCTTTTGCCACTTTTCTTTACAGAGAAACCCTAGAGAGAGAGTTTGGGAGAGAGAGAGAGGATCTTGAGAGGGAGAGTTTGTGAGGGATTTATAAAGGTTGCTCCAAGAAAGGATCAGAGTCATCTTCTCCATTCATCATCTCTCATCTTATCGGTGTTTTCTATGGGAGGATCATTTGTAAGAAGATCCGGGTTCTCTTCCTACTTCAGGAGGAAGCGAAAGGAGTTCAGGTTCTCTGCCTATTTCTGGAGGAAGCGAAAGGAGTCCGGGTTCTCTACATGCTTCAGGAGGAAGCAAAAGGAGTTCAGGTTCTCAACCTCACCGGGTTGGTGGAAAGGAGTTTTATACAGGCTTCTCCGCCTTGCTGTGGGAGTAAAAGGAGAGTCACTTTTGTGTTAGTGCAATACCCGGAGGAGAGGCTCCGGGGAGTGGACGTAGGTCAAGTTGACTGAACCACTATAAAATCTGGTGTATTCTTTCTGATTATTTTCTGCACTTTATTTTTATGTTATTATCAGCATGGGTGAAATCTATGGCTGATCTTTTCGTTTCTGTGTTTACTTGTTTCTGCTGCAAATTATCAAAAAGATTTTTTCTGTTGCTCACAAATTTTTTAAATAACCAATTCACCCCCCTCTTGGTTAGCCTCGGGACTAGTTCATCAGGGCTTAACATCCCTATCAAACATTCAAGTGGTATCAAAGCGGGATTCAAAAATTAAGTTTAAAAACTTTTAAATTTAATCCATGGCTAACTTTGGTAATCGTAATACTACTGAAGGTTATTCAATTACGTGATCTCCATTATTTGATAACATACATTTTAATTTTTGGAAAACTCGCATGTCCACTTTACTTTAATCTATAGATTAGCGTATGTGGATGCTTGTTAAGGATGGCTATGAACCACCTTTCAGAATGATTAATAATATTAAAACTGAACTACCTTTCACTAATTGGAATTTTAATGATCGTGGCTTAGCCCAACTGAATGTAAAATATTTGAACTATTTTTTCTGTGCCTTAAAATCTGAAGTATAACTGGCAAAGAAATTTGGGATAGATTGTGCATCACTGATGAAGGTACAACTAAAGCCAAACAATCTAGGTTAAATATATTATTACAAGACTATGAACTTCTTCGCATGAAACCTACTGAGTCTATTTTTGAAATGTATACAAGGTTTACTCAAATTGTCACTTCCCTGCATGGTTTAGGAAGAGAACTTACAAACTATGAAAAAGTGAACAAGATTTTGAGATGTTTGCCTTCTTCGTTTGATGCTAAGATAACTGCAATTACTGAATCAAAAGATTTGAATCATTATCCTATTGACAACTTACTTGGGTCACTCATTGCTTACGAGCAAGGGGTGAACCAAAGACAGCTTGACGCAGGTGAGAAGAAGAAGGAGAAAACTCTGGCGATGAAGGCCAACAATATTGACACTAATTCTTCCTGGTCTGATAGCGATGATGTTGTCTTAATCACTAGGCAATTCAAAAGCTTTCTAAGGAAGAAATATAAGAACTTTTAGAAGTGGAACAAGGGTAAGTCCAGTGAAAATTTTAAAGGCTCATCTAATACTATTTGTGTAGAATGTAGGAAGCCTAGACACATTAAAGATGATTGTCCTACACTTAGAGCTCACCCAAGCAAGAAAAATGGTGTGGAGAAACCCAAATTCAGGAAGGATAAGAAAATGATTCAAATGGTGTTCTAGGCAGATTCTGCATCCAACTCCTCTGAGACTAAAGCTGAGGGGGAGGAAGCCAACTTGAGTTTGATGGCTGATGATCATCCTGGTCAGTCGGACTAGGAAGAGGTATGTGAGCTTACTTATGAGCAATTATATGAAGTGTCTTAAAAAATTCATGCATCGTATAGGAAGCTTAAGAAAACTCATGCTAGCCTGAAACAAGAACTTCTATATTTACAAAAAAAGCATGAAATTTTGATTAAAGATCATTCTACTGTTGATTGCAATCACATGTCACTACTTGATGAATTTAATGAGTTGAACAAAAAGCATTCTTTTTTAATTGTTAAGCATGATCTATTAAAAATATCGCATGCTAAATTAAAAGCTGCATTTAAAGAATTAGAAACCCATGCATCTGAGTTATTTAGTAGTGAACACCATTTGAAATTTAAAATTGCAAGTCTTAACAAGGAGAATAAATTTTTAAGAGTAAAAATTAGTGCTTTTGAGAAAAATAAAACACCTCCTACTTTTGCACAATTTTATGCACCTCCAACTTTTGAAGAATCTGTTTCAAAATCATCAAAGAATGTTTCATTCAAACCTAGGAAGGGGCACTATCACCCACGTAGATTAGTTAACCATTTTCCTGGTGTTAGATATTTTTCTTGTGGCATGTTAGGATACATATCCCATACCTGCACTATTCACCATAGTACACATTAGGTATCAAGTCCCAAATTGCCTATTTCACAGCATAGCACAGATGCATTGCATTCCTCTTTTCATAAGAAGGAACCCAAACCTATTTGGGTTCCTAAATCTGACATTTCATGATTTTGTAGGTGTGCTCACACATAAGACCTCATGGGAGCATGTCATACCGGGATAGCGGATGTTCAAGACACATGACTAGAGATGTAAATCAGTTCATTTCGCTGGAGGCCAGGGTTGGAGGCAAGGTTACACTTGGAGACAATACAATTAGGAGGGTGGTAGGTTCAGGTATAATTGGTGATTCAAAGAAATTTTATAATTGATAATGTTTTGCTTGTAGATGGATTGAAACATAACCTGCTGAGCATCAGTCAACTTTTTGACAAAGGATACAACATCATATTCTTGCCCACTAGCTGCATTTTAAGCTTAAATGACAAAATTATTTTGTAGAGATAAAGGATCAATAATGTCTACATGCTGGATGTAAGTTGCATTAAAGTTGATAATTCAATTTGCTTAAAAATTACTATTGATGAGTCTTGGTTGTGGCACAGGAGATTATGTAATGCCAGTATAAAAACCCTTAGGAGAGTTACCCAAAAGAAATTAGTTAGAGGTGTCCCCAAGCTTAAGTTCACTAAGGACCACTAGTGTGATGCTTGTTAATTAGGGAAGCAAGTCCAGTCCTCCTATCACTCTATTTAGGACATTAGCACCGCTAGACCTTTAGAAGTCCTTCACATGGATCACTTTGGACCCATTAGCACCGCCAGCTTAGGGGGGAAAGTCTATGGTTTTGTTATTGTTGGTGATTACTCGAGGTTTATTTGGACTAAATTTTTATCACATAAATTTGAGTCATGTGCTGAATTTAAGTCCTCCACTTGGATTCAGAGGAAGTTAGGTTGTGAGATCTTGACTATTCATAGTGAGAATGGTGGAGAGTTTAAAAATGTGAAGTTTGGAACTTTCTGTGAGGAGTAAGGGATTAGTCACAATTTTTCAGCTAGTAGGACCCCTCAGCAGAATGGGGTAGCTGAAAGGAAGAATAGGACCTTAGTGGAAACCGCTAGAGCCATGCTTGCTGAGTATTCACTTCCAAAATACTTTTGGGCTGAAGCGATGAACACTGTCTGTTATGTACTGAATAGGGTGAATATTAGATCCAATCTGAACAAGACACCTTATCAGATCATTAAGGGTAGAACTCCAGACCTGTCCCACCTCCATGTCTTTAACTATAAGGTTTTCTTTCTGAATAATGGGAAATCATCCTTAGGAAAATTTGACCCCAAATTTGATGGAGTGTTCTTAGGCTATTCTAGTGTGGGGAAATCTTTTAGGGTGTAATAAGAGGACTTTAGTGGTGGAAGAGACAACTTATGTGGTGTTTGATGAATCTGATCCTAAAGTGACTAGAGTTGAGGAAGAAGAAGAGGTAGGGGAGATTACCCAAGGGGTTAAAAATACAAATCTGGAGGAAAGGGTAGATCCTCAAAATACTTTACCTAGAGATTGGAGATATTCTTCGAGTCACCCTAAAGAACTGATCTTAGGAGACCCTTCTGAAGGTGTTAGGACTAGGCATGGACTTAAGAAGGAAGTATGGCCTTTGACTCATTCAGCATTTTGAGGACCAGATTAGGTGTGATTAACATAAATACTTGATTCTAATGACTACTGATTTCTGATTTGCCTATTTTTCATTCTTTTTCTGTTAGTTAGTTGTTTGATTTGATTATTTTTTTCTATTGATTTTTGGTTTTCTACTGATTTTTATGTTAATCTTCTTGTTAGTTTGATTCAAAAATTTATTTTGATGTGATTTCCTACTTGGTTTTTACTTACTGTTTTACGCTTTTCAAAATCTAATAACTGCTCACTACTACTGATAAACTGGATTTGTGACTGAAAATTTTGCCTTGGTTTTTGGTTTGGAAGCTTGAAAGCTATGATTGATTACACTGGATCTATTAAAGGGAAGAAATATTGATGATTGTTTCTCTTCCTCTAACTCCTTTAATGGTGTATTATTTCTTTTGGATAAAAATCTTCTTCAAAATTAAAAAGTTGGTTTTTGAAATAGAGATCTATTTTATCTTCCTACAGTAATCTACCTCATATGAATAGTATTTTCAAAGTCTTGAGTCATTGTTATGATTTTCGGAACCAAGTGATTACACTTATCATACGATGTATGGTTTTTGTTTTGTGAATTACTCTTCCTTATTGTAGAGAGTGAGCTTTGTCGTCTCTTATGTCTGGAAGGTAATTTTACAGCTGAGATTCTTTAATGATTTTGAGAGGGAGCAAGCCTACAAAAGATGTGCGAATATCGCCAAAATAAAAAGAGACACAAAATTAGCCCAAACTGAAAAGATACGTAATGTCCCCCAAAGTTAAAAGAATACACAAAGTGTATCAAAAATCAAAATATGCGCAAAGTGCCAAATAAATTGAAAAATGGGTACAAAATTTGCCCACAAAGAAATAGGCTTTCTTCCCTTTTAGATCTTTAAATGTCTTAGAAAAATTCATGCACCCTTAATATTTTCAAAAGCTTAAGACAAAAAATCATGATTTTTAATTTCTTACTTTGTAATATTACTATATCAGATATTTTTCTAGAATGAGGCTTGGAAGGATCTCTTTTCTAATCTAATTTCTTTCTTCTGAATTGGATTTTTATTTTGAAAGGAATTTGCATCTATAAGGTGTCCGAGGTGGGAGTTACGAAAGTCTATTTTCTAACTTTTTTGGATTTCAGCGCTGTCGATCGTCTTCTTATTGGTTTTTGGATTCAAAATCAAGGGAAAATACTGATTCAATGGAGTGAATCGATTCAAAAAAAAAACTTCGATGTTCTTCTTTTCTTTATTTTTATTGTTATTTTTTTTATATGCTTTTGGGATCCCTGATCTTTCATATCTATCCTTCAACTTTTTCACTCTTTCTTCACATCGTCTTGGATGATCCCCACATCGTCCTGACGTTCTTCTTCTTCCTAGATGATCCATCCTTCTTCATGGATGATCCCTTCAAATCGTCCCCACTATTATTATACTACTGAGATGCACCAATTATTGGTGATCATCCTGGACGATCCTTACATCATCCTGGACGATATGATCCATATTTACTGATCCTAATCAAATGGCTAAGAATGCACCAATTATTCTTCACCATCTTGGACAATCCACCTCATCGTCCCGGATGATCCACGTGTCAGCAGTTGGACGATTCAAATTCGGCCCGTCCTATGCACTTATTGTATATCATCCCGGATGATCCACCTCATCGTCCCGAATGATCCACATGTCAGCAGATGGACGATTCAAATTCGGCCCATCCTATGCACTTATTGTATATCGTCCCGGATAATCCACCTCATCGTCCTGGATGATACTTTTCTTCAACGGTCATCCAGCTTGACTCCTAGGGACAATCTCATGTCTCTAATCATCTAGGATGATCTCTAATCATCCTGGACAATCCGACCTCCTTTTTGACCAATCATCCTGGCCGTCATAATTGCTCATATAGTCCTGGATGATCCTGCGATTGTACGGGATGATCAAGCCGATTTCTATTTAAACAGCCATTTTCTTCAGTTTTTCTTCACACCTCTCCTTCCATACTTCCTCTCTTGTGATTGTAATGGCTGGTGGAAAGAGATCTAGGCATCATAGTGTGAGCTCCTCAAGGGAAAATGTCGATCCTCACTTTCCAAATACAGCCAATCAGGCTGCCTTCCAACGATATCTTGAAGTTGGAATCATACAATCCAAGATCGTCAACCCCCGCACTCTTACCTACCCTGTCCTAGATCTATTTGCGCATACCTCCCTTACCTTCATCTTTACCCTGGCCTTCCCATTTAGCACTAAACTTCTCCGAGTCTTCTTTGCAAATCTTTACTTCGCCGCTGACTACTCCACCCTTCACTCCTATGTTAATCAGCGACCTGTAGAACTCACAACCCAGGATTTTCACCATTTCCTTCAACTCTCCGTCACTGGTGACAAACTCCACACCCTTATTTCTGATCCTAATTATGATTGAAGTGTCATTAATCGCTTCCTTAGAAATACCAATGCCCCCTACCACGATAATGCTTGCACTTCCCTCCTTAAGGATGCCCGTACCATTCAACATATCCTTCGTTCCTCCATCATCCCAATGGCTGGGGACCACATTCATATCACCCCTTTACTTTCCCTGACCACCTACTACATCATGGCCCACAGGGAATTCAATGCTATCGATCATCTTTTCAGATATATCGAGCATCTCACTACCATTAGGGATCCGGGCCATAGACGACGTCCAAATTTAGCTCTAGGACACATCATTGCATATGCTTTGGAGACAAAATATGATCTACAATATCTAGTCCCAGCCAATGTCCCTCCTTCCTACTTCACAAACAATTCCTTCCATGTACTCCATAGTACCTTACAACATCTGGAGCCCACCCCGGATGTTGAGGAGGAAGAGGAAGAAGCTGTTCCTATTCTTAGTGCACCTGATGCACCTGCTCCCCTTTGTATTACATCCCCTCTTGATCATCTGGTGCAGCGGTTCCACCAGTGGGAGGCCCGATTTGATTCTTATATTACTGCCTAGGAGCAGCAACGCATTGAGGATCTACAGTGCTTCAATGACTACATTACTCAGCAGCAACAACAACACGACCAGGACATTACCTGGTTTGGAGCACACTTCGTGTCCATTCACAGTTACTTTCAGCCACCACCACCTCCTCCTTCTGATCAGGATCCGCCTCTGTTTTAGCTTTGTATTTTATGTTATTTTCTGTCTGTATTATTGTGTCTGTTCCTCCTCCTTTTTGTGATGTCAAAAGGGGGAGTTAGTTGAGTGACTAGTAGTTTTTATTTCATTTATTGCTCTTATTTTATAGTTGTTTATTTTGTTTATAGTTATTTTCCTGTACTGTTCTAGTTGTTCAGTGAAATTTGAAAAGATATTTGTTTTTGTATGTGCATTAGTTAACTCCTAGTTATTTTATTTGAAACTACTGCATCAATGTTTGCCATCATAAAAAAGGGGGACATTGTTACAAATCTGGATTCAAAAAGTATAGTTTTGATGATGACAAACATATTTGTATTCTATTTTGCTTGACTAACCTATTTTAGGTACCAAAGATCAAAAGCAACTCAAGCCAACTCAAGATCGGGTCCAAGTGTGTCTAAATGTAATGTTTTCCCTTTCTTGAGTCAGATGTAATGTAATTGATCTCCTAGCTAAGTAACCTTGCACACACACACTAAGGGGGAGAGCTTGAGTGATTAGAGTTTCTATTCAATTTTTGTTCAGATCATCTGGGATGATATTCACATCATCCTGGATGATCTAGTGAAAATAGGAACCCTAATTAGGGCGACCAAGTTAAGTCTGTCTGATTAAGCAGATCATACTGGTTGATCCATACATCGTATAGGATGATAGGCTTAAATAAGAAATTCTCAGCTACCAGATTAAGTTAGGCAAGTTTTATTTTTAGAGATTTGATCTGATCGTCCCGGATGATACGTGTATCATCCTAGACGATCCATTACAATCATGCCTAAAATAGTTTGGTGATTAAGGAAAGTAATTAAGGTCTGATTGATTCGATCATATCATCCTGACCGCTCGCAGGATCGTACGGGACGATGTGTTAAAAATCCTGACCGTCCAGCATGTTTCACCTGTACGTCTAGAGCGGTGCTCAGGACGATTTTGGCACTTTTTGAACTAATTGTACAGGACGATAGAAATATCATCCTGGACGATCAAGTCATTTTTAGGTCGTGCAACACTAGTTCCTCTGGATGACCATAGCGGTCTTCTAGACGAATTTCCTGAATTTACACTAATCATCCCGGACGATCGCAGAATCGTACGAGACAATCTGAATAACTTTTTCTACTAATGAAGAAGAGCTAGATTATCCAGGTTGAAACAAGTGATTTTGAACTGATCATACAGGATGATCTATCGATCGTCCTGGATGATATTGGCCGACTAGTTGACATTTAGGGCAAATTTTGAGCCCTCCTATAAAAGATCTTTTTCTTCCAACTAGAAAAAACTTTTGCCACTTTCTTTTATAGAGAAACCCTTGAGAGAGAGTTTTTGGGAGAGAGAGAGAGGTTCTTGTGAGGGATTCACAAAGGCTGCTCCAAGCAAGGATCAGATTCATTTTCTCCGTTCATCGTCTCTCATCTTGTAGGTATTTTCTATGGGAGGATCGTTCGCAAGAAGATTCGGGTTCTCTGCCCGCTTGAGGAGGAAGCGAAAGGAGTTTAGGTTCTCTGCCTACTTCAGGAGGAAACGAAAGGAGTTCGGGTTCTCTGCCTGCTTCAGGAGGAAGAAAAAGGTGTTCAGGTTCTCTGCCTCACCAGGTTGGTGGAAAGGTGTTTTGTACAGGCTTCTCTGCCTTGCTGTGGGAGCAAAAGGAGAGTCACTTTTGTGTTAGTGCAATTCTCGGAGGAGAGGCTCCCGGGACTGGACGTAGGTCAAGTTGACCGAACCACTATAAAATCTGGTGTATTCTTTTTGATTATTTTTTGCACTTTATTTTTATATAATTATTTGCTTGGGTGAAATTTGTGGTTGATCTTTTTATTTCTGTGTTTACTTATTTCCATTACAAATTATCGAAAAGATTTTTCCTGTTGCTCACAAATTTTTTAAATAACCAATTCACCCCCCTCTTGGTTAGCCTCAGGACTAGTTTATCACTGCTTAACATCCCTATCAAACTTTCACCTTCTTCATTTAATGATAAGATAACTGCAATTACTGAATCAAAATATTTGAACAATTATTCTATTGATAACTTACTTGGGTCACTCATTGCTTACAAGCAAGGGGTGAACCAAAGACAGCTTGATGCAGGTGAGAAGAAGAAGGAGAAAACTGTGGCGCTGAAGGCTAGCGAAACTGACACTGATTCTTTCGGGTCTGATAATGATGATGTTGCCTTAATCACTAGGCAATTCAAAAGCTTTCTAAGGAAGAAACATAAGAACTTTCAGAAGTGGAACAAGGGTAAGTCCAGTAAAAAATTTAAAGGCTCATCTGATATTGTTTGTTTTGAATACAAGAAGCCTGGACACATTAAGGTTGATTGTCCTACACTTAAAGCACACCCAAGCAAGGAAAAGGGTGAGGAGAAACCCAAATTTAGGAAGGATAAGAAGAGGATTCAAAAGGCGTTCTTGGAAGATTCTGCATCTGACTCCTCTCAGACTGAAGCTGAAGAGGAGGAAACTAACTTGTGTCTGATGGCTGATGATCATCCTGGTCAGTCTGTCTAGGAAGAGCTATGTGAGCTTACTTACGTTTGTTGCGACTCAAGCTCACGAGTTTTTATTTTGGTGATAACAAATATTATGGTTCACATCTCCTAGTATTTAGAATATATATTTATTTTTATGTACTAACATTTTAAAAAAAATATGCATCAGTCCAAGAATGATTCAAGACTCAAGAATGGGTAGAATAGGCTTTGATGTGATAATATTTATATTTTGTAATTATGTACATTTTTATTTCTTGAGTCAAGTCTTGTAAGGGTGTATGCTTATTTGTGACCATGTACACACATACTCAGGGGGAGTAAAATCTAGTCAAAACTAGAAGTTCAACTTTTGAACAAATCATACTAGACGATATTTATATCGTCCTAGACGATCCATTACGGTCTCAAAACCCTAGTCGCCATAATAATTCAGACAAGATTGTAAGTTTTCATTTGTGGTCTAATCATCTAGGATGATCCATATTGTACTGGATGATCTATAACAATGTTACCTAAATTATTCTTGTAATTAGTCAATCAAATCTTCTTAATTTGATATTCTAATCATCTTGGATAATCTGTGCAAATTTGAACATATCGTACAGGTAATCGTCTAGGTGATCGTATGGGACTATCAGGTCAAATTTTGCACATTATCCTGGACGATCCTAAGATCATCGTGGATGATTTTTGGTGGCAGAATTGAGTTTTTAGAGTTTTTTGAAGCAGTCTTTTGGAGCACATCGTCCTGGACGATCCTGCGATCATACTGGACGATCCTGCGATCATCCTGGATGATTTTTGCTGCCAGAACTGATTTGGAATGGTTTTTGGAGCTCTTCATTTAAGCTTTCTCAAGGTACTTAATAGGTGTCTTTAGCAGCCATTGAGGCTTAGTTTCTTCTGGAGAAAACTTGAAGAGAGAGCTTGAAAGGGAGAGAGGAAAGGGTGGAGTTTGAGAGGGAGAAGAGCTTAGGAAGGGGGATTCTCGAGGGAGTGTGAGGGGGTTCACATGGTTGCTCCGGCAAGCTTGCACCTAAGTACCATCAGATTGAAGGGTCGTCTCATGGGAAGTTTTTTGAAGAAGATCTCTTTGGTGTCAAAGAACCTGGCTACTCCGTCGCACCGGGGAAGGTGGAAGTGATTTTGTAAGGGCTTCTTCGCCTAGCTTTGGGGGCTAAAGGAGAGTCACTTTGTGTTAGTGCAATACTTGGAGGGTGCCTTCAAGGAGTGGACGTAGGTCTGGTTGGACCGAACAACTATAAATCTGGTGTGTTCTTTCTGATTATTTTCTGCATTTTATTTTACTGCAATTATCTGCTTGGGTGAAATCTGTGATAAATCTTTTTATCATTATTTTAATTAGTTTCTGCTATAAGATATAAAAAGTTATTTTCTTTTATTTTAAAACTACCAATTCACCCCCCGTCTTGGTTAGCCTCGGGACTACTTCATAAGGCTTAACATCACTATCGAACTTTCAAGTGGTATCAGAGAGGGATTCATCAGATCAAGTTGTGAAAAACTTTTGAATTTGATCCATGGCTAATTTTGGAAATCATAATATTGCGGAAGGATATTCAATCATCCGACCATATTTATTTGTAATTATTACATTTAATTTTTCAAAAATCCGTATGTCTACTTTCTTGAAATCTATTGATTATCGCATGTGGCATAAGATTCAAACTGGTTATTCTGTACCGTCACGTATTGTAGATGGAATAAAATTGATATTCCTTTTTATGAATGGAGTAGAACAGAATAGATCAATGCTCAATTGAATGCTAAATATTTGAATTATTTTTTCTGTTCTTTGAATTCTGATGATTATATGTTAATATCCACATGCACTACTGGCAAAGAAATTTGGGATAAATTATGCACTACATATGAAGGTACTTTTGAAATCAAGCAATCTAGGCTAAATATTTTAATGAATGATTATGAACTTTTTAGCATGAAATATTATGAGATGATCTTAGACATGTATACTAGGTTTACTCAAATTGTGGCATCATTACATGCTTTAGGTAAAGAATTTTCAAACTTTGAAAAGATCAATAAAATTCTACGTTGCCTGCTTGATAAGTTTAATGCCAAAGTTGTTGCTATTTAAGAATCAAAAAAGTTGAGCGAATATTCTATTGATAATTTGATTGGCTCACTCATTTTCTACGAGCAAGGTTTGGGTCAATAACTTTTCGATGCAGGTAAAACTATAGTACTAAAAGCTGAAGACATTGATGAAAGCGACTCAAAGCACAAGCATCAACATCAACAAAAGTGGAATAAAGGTAAAAAAGGTAAAAATGTTAAGATTTCTTCTTATGTTATTTGCTTTGGATGTAGGAAACCTGGACATATGAAAAATCAGTGCCCAAACTTAAAAAACCCTTCTTGAAAAGGAAAAGGGTAAAGCTAAGCATATTGTAATAAGGGCAAATAATGCAAAGTAAAAAATCTCTTGGGCAGACCTTGCTTCTGAATCATCTGATCAGGAGCGAGATGATATGAATTAATGTTTTTCCTGTGTTTATTTTTGTGTTTTTACTTTTGTTGTTTGTGATTTTTATTCGTTGTGTTTTTTATGTTTTATTATTATTTTTATTTTTCTTTTAAATTTTTTAAAAAATTAGTTTTTTTGTTGTTTTAGTTGTTTCTCTGATCAGCATACACATATCACTTTTTATTTTATTTGCACTTTAAAAAATCAAAATTATATTTTAAAGATCATATTTTCTAAAAATAGAAAATTTACCTCCTGTTTTTTTAAAAATCCAATGTAAGTTGTGGTTCATTTCTCTAAAATCAAGCAAAGGAAGGAAACTCATGATTTTTTCTCTCCATCTTATTTCTTTATGTTAGGCTATTTCATTTTTGAATTAAAATCTGTTTCAAATTATAAATTAGTTTTTGAAATTGAAACTTTTTCATCTCCCAACATTTTGTTTATCTAATTAGAATCTTTTGCAAATTATTTAACCAACTCAAGATTATCTTATTCAGGTTGTTCGTGTTTATCAAAAGAATAAGGTTTGCTGATTTAAAAGATTTAGAAAGGAGGCAAATTACAAAAATCAAAAGATGCGCAATGTCACCAAAAATAGAAGGATACCCAAAGTGTATCAAAAATCAAAAGATGCACAATGTTTCCAAAAATAAATGGAAACACAAAGTGTACAAAAATCAAAAGATATGCAAAGAGCGCCAAAATAAAAGGAGGCACAAAATGAGCCTACAAAAAGTTAGCTTTCCTTCTTGTAAATCTCTAAAGTTTAGAAAACCCATGTCTTTTTGATAAATTCATTACTTGGGCTTGAAAATTAAAATTTTTGATTCATTACCTTGCATTAATCTTCTATTAGATATATTTCATGAAAGGAGTTTTGGAAGACTTTTATTTCATTATCTAATTTGTTCCTTGATTTAGATATTGGCTTAAAAAGTTTTTTAGCCTTTTAAAACTTGAGCTTGGATTAACAATTTTTAAATCTCTAACCTTTCTAGGTTACAGTAGTCAATTCATGTCTTACTAGGCTTTTGGGTAAAATCAAGAGGTGACTTTCTCATTACAAGAAAATTCTTGATTCTTCAAAAAATTTCACCAGATCAGGGACCATTTTTGATCTTTTAGTCTATTTTTTCTATTTTATTTTTCTATGTTGCTCTTCTTTTTGATAAGGTCAAAGAGGGAGAACATACTGTTGTATATGTGATATGTGTTTTGTATCGTACTGTTGTATTTATGATGTTTATTTTATTTGTGTTGTATCATACTGTTGTATTTGTAATGTTTATTTATTTGTGTTGTATTTGTGTAGTTTTTTTTTAAATTAAAAAACAAAATGTGTTTATTTTTAAAAGTCTTTTCTTAGTGAGGGGAAGATTATGAGAAAATACTTTTTTTTACAAATCCAACGAGTAATATTTGCCATCATCAAAAGGGAGATTATTGTGACTCGAGCTCATGAGTTTTTTATTTTGTTGATAATAAATATTATGGTTCATATCTCCTAGTATTTGGAATATATATTTATTTATGTGTACTAACATTTTAGGAATAACATGCATTAATCCAAGAAAGATTCAAGACTCAAGAATTGGTAGAATAGGCTTTGATGTGATAATATTTATATTTTGTAATTACATACTTTTTTATTTCTTGAGTCAAGTCCTGTAAGGGTGTATGCTTATTTGTGACCATATACACACATACTTAGGGGGAGTAAGATCAAGTCAAAACCAGAAGTTCAACTTTTGAACAAATCGTACTAGACGATATTTATATCGTCCTAGACGATCCATTACGGTCTCAAAACCCTAGCCGCCATAATAATTCAGGCAAGATTATAAGTTTTTATTTATGGTCTAATTGTCCTGGATGATCCATATCATACTGGACGATCTATAACAATGTTACCTAAATTAATCCTGTAATTAGTCAATCAAATCTTCTTAATTTGATATTCTAATTATCTTCGATGATCTGTGCAAATTTGAACATATCGTACAGGTGATCATGCAGGACTATCAGGTCAAATTAAAAATATCATCCTGGATGATCCTGAGATCTTCCTGGATGATTTTTTACGATAGAATTCAGTTTTTAGGATTTTTTGAAGTCGTCTTTTAGAGCACATTGTCCTGGATGATCCTGCGATCGTCCTGGATGATCTTTGATGCCAGAACTAATTTGGAAGGGTTTTTGGAGCTCTTTATTTAATCTTTCTCAAGGCACTTGATAGGTGTCTTTGGCACCCATTGAGGCTTCATTTCTTCTGGAGAAAACTTGAACAGAGAGCTTGAAAGGGGGAGAGGAAAGGGTGGGGTTTGAGAGGGAGAAGTGTTGCAAATCTGGTTTTGATAATGGAAAATATGTTTGTATTCTGTTTTGCTTGGCTAATCCATTTCAGGTACAAAAGATCAAAAGCAACTCAAGCCAACTTAAGATCGGGTCCAAGTGTGTCTAAAATGTACTGTTTTTTCTTTTCTTGAGTCAATTGTAATGTAATTGATCCCCTAGCTAAGTAACCTTTCACACACACACTCAGGGGGAGAACTTGAGTGAATTAGAGTTTCTATTCAAGTTTTTGTTCAGATCGTCCTGGATGATATTCACATTATTATAGACGATCAAGCAAAAATAGAAACCCTAATTAGGGCGACCAAGTTAAGTCTGTCTGATTAAGCCGATCGTCCTAGATGATCCTGACATCGTACAGGATGATATGCTCAAATAAAAAATTCTCAGCCGCCAGATCAAGTAAGGCAAGTTTTTATTTTGAGATATTTAATCTGATCGTCCCGGACGATACGTGTATCATCCTGGACAATACTGTATAATCCTATCTAATATAGTCTGGTAATTAAGGAAAGCAATTAATATTTGATTGACACGATCATATCATCCTGAACGATCGCAGGATCATCCTGGACGATCATGATCGTCTAGTGTGTTTCAGCTGTACGTCTAGAACGATGATTAGGATGATTTGGGCACATTTTGAACTAATCATACACTACGATATCTGTAACATCCTAGATGATAACTGTATCATCTTGGATGATCAACTCATTTATGGATCGTCCAGCACAAGTTTCTCAGGATGACTAGAGCGGTCTTCTGGACGAAATTCTTGAATTTACACTAATTATCCCGGACGATCGCAGAATTGTACGGGACAATCAAAACAACTTTTTCACTGATCGTCGAGAAGTGCCAGATCATCTAGGATAAAACATCTGATTTTGAACTGATCGTACAGGATGATCTATCGAATGTCCTGGACGATCTAGGCCGACTAGTTGACATTTAGGGAAAATTTTGCGCCCTGCTATAAAAGATCTTTTTCTTTCCATAAGAAAAATCTTTTGCTACTTTCCTTTCCAGGGAAACGCTAGAGAGAGAGAGTTTGGGAGAGAGAGACAGGATCTTATGAGGGGGAGTTTGTGAGGAATTCACGAAGGTTTCTCCAAGCAAGGATCAGAGTCGTCTTCTCTGCTTGTCATCTTTCATCGTGTTGGCGTTCTTTGTGAGAGGATCATTTGTAAGAAGATTCGGGGTTTCTCTGCCCGCTTCAGGAGGAAGTGAAAGGAGTCTGAGGTTCTTTGCTTTCTTCAGGAGGAAGCGAAAGGAGATTAGGTTCTCTGCCTCACCGTATCGGTGGAAAGGAGTTTTTGTACAGGCTTCTCCGCCTTGCTGTGGGAGCAGAAGGATAGTCACTGTGGTTTAGTGCAATACCCAGAGGGGAGGCTTCGGGGAGTCGACGTAGGTCAAGTTGACCGAACCACTATAAAAATTTAGTGTGTTCTTTCTGATTACTTTCTGCACTTTAATTTTCTATAATTATCTGCTTGGGTGAAATCTGTGTTTGATCTTTTCTCTTATGTGTTTTACTTGTTTCTGCTGTAAATCATCGAAAAGATTTTTACTATCGCTCTTAAATTTTAAAAAACCAATTCACCCCTCCTCTTGGTTAGCCTCGGGACTAGCTCATCAGGGCTTAACATCCCTATCGAACTATCAAGTGGTATTAGAGCAGGATTCATAAAATCTAGTTTTGAAAATTTTTTGAATTTGATCTATGGCTAACTTTGGTAATCATA
Source organism: Dendrobium chrysotoxum (assembly GCA_019925795.1). NCBI lineage: Eukaryota > Viridiplantae > Streptophyta > Magnoliopsida > Asparagales > Orchidaceae > Dendrobium > Dendrobium chrysotoxum. The sequence goes on from CM034302.1 coordinate 50,937,275, forward strand.
ATACTGCTGAAGGGTATTCAATTACATAACCACCATTATTTGATGACATTCCTTTTGATTTTTGGAAAACTCGCATGTCCACTTTTCTTCAATCAATTGATTATCGCATCTGGATGCTTGTTAAGGATGGATACAAACCACCTTTTAGAATGATTAATAATGTGAAAACTGAACTGCCCTTTACTTATTGGACTTTTGATGATCGTGATTTAGGACAATTGAATGCCAAATGCTTGAACTATTTTTTCTGTGCTATAAATCTGAGGATTACATGTGTGTTTTTACTTGTACAACTGGAAAAGAGATTTTGGATAGATTGTGTATCACTTATGAGGGTACAACTGAAGTCAAACAGTCTATGTTAAATATATTGCTTCATGACTATGATCTTTTTCACATGAAACCTAATGAATCCATTTCTAAAATGTATACAAGATTCACTCAAATTGTCACCTCTTTGCATGCCTTAGGTAGAGAACTTACAAACTGTGAAAGAGTGAATAAAATTCTTAGATGTTTACCTTCTTCGTATGATGCTAAGATAAATACAATCACTGATTCTAAAGATTTGAATACTTACTCTATTGATAGCTTACCTGGATCACTCATTGCTTACGAGCAAGGGGTGAACCAAAGACAGCTTGATGCAGGTGAGAAGAAGAAGGAGAAAACAGTGGCACTGAAGGCCAACGAGAGTGATACTAGTTCTTTCAGGTCTGATAGCGATGACGTTGCCTTGATCACTAGGCAATTCAAAAGCCTTCTAAGGAAGAAACACAATAAATTTCAGAAGTGGAATAAGGGTAAGTCCAACAAAAATTTTAAGGGTTTATCTGATACTGTCTGTTTTGAATGCAGGAAGCCTGGACATAATAAGGTTGATTATCCTACACTTAAAGCTCACCCAAGCAAGGAGAAGGGTGAGTAGAAACATAAGTTCAGGAAGGACAAGAAGCATATTCAGAAGGGGTTCTGGGCAGACACTACATCTGACTCCTCTGAAACTGAAACTAAAGCTGAAGAGGAGGAAACCAATTTGTGTCTAATGGATGATGATCATCCTGGTCAGTCTGACTAGGAAGAGGTATGTGAGCTTACTTACGATTAATTATTTGAAATATCTGAAAGAATTCATGTATCGTATAGGAAACTTAAGAAAACTCATGCTAGCCTGAAACTAGAACTTCTAAATTTATAAAAAAAATATGAAATTTTGATTAAAGGTCATTCTACTATTGATTGCAATCACATGTATTTACTTGATGAGTTTAATGAATTGAACAAAAAACATTCTGATCAGACTACTGAGCATGATTTACTGAAAACCACGCATGTTGATTTAGAGCAAGCTTTCAAAGAATTAGACAATCTAGCGTGTGAAGTGGAGAGTAGCAATGGTGCTTTAAAATTTGAAATTGTAAGTTTAAAGAAAGAAAATGAATTTTTAAAAGTTAAAATCAGTGCTTTTGAGAAAAATGAAACACCTCTTATATTTGCACAGTTTTATGCACCTCCACCTTTTGTAGAATCTATTTCAAAATGATCAAAGCATGTTTCGTACAAATCTAGGAAGAGGCACTATCACCCACGAGGATTAGTTAACCCTTTTCCTGGTGTTAGATGTTTTTCCTATGGCATGTTAGGACATATTTCCCACACCTGACCTGTTCATTATAGTACATATTGGGTGTGGAGGCCCAAATTGCCTATTTCACAGCACAGCACACATGCATTGCATTCTTCTTTTCATAAGAAGGAACCTAAACCTATTTGGGTTCCTAAAACTGATGTTTGATGATTATGTAGGTGTGCTCTCACATAAGACCTTGTGAGAGCATGTGGTACCTAGACAGTGAATGCTTTAGACACATGACTGGAGATGTAAATCAGTTCATTTCGCTGGAGGCTGGGGACGGAGGCAAGGTTATAATTGGAGGTAACACCACCAGGAGCGTGGTAGGTTCAGGTATAATTGGTGATTTAGAGAATTTTATGATTGATAATGTTTTTCTCGTAGATGGACTAAAACATAATCTTGTGAGCATCAGTCAACTCTATGATAAATGATACAGCATCAAATTTCTGCCCACGTGATGCATTTTAAGCTTAAATGATAAAGTTATTTTATAGAGACAAAGGATCAATTATGTCTACAAGTTGGATGTAAGTTGCATTAAAGCTGAAAATTTAATTTGCTTAAAAATTGCTGCTGATGAGTCTTGGTTGTGGCATAGGAGATTGAGTCATGCCAGAATGAAAATCCTTAGGAGAGTCACCCAAAAGGACTTAGTTAGAGGTGCGCCCAAGCTTAAGTTCACTAAGGACCACCTGTGTGATGCCTGTTAGTTAGGAAAGCAAGTCCAGTCTGCTTTTCACTCTGTTAAGGATATTAGCACCTCTAGACCTTTAAAAGTCCTTCACAAGGATCTCTTTGGATCCATTAGCACTGCCAGCTTAGGGGGAAAAGTCTATGGTTTTGTGATAGTCTATGACTACTCGAGGTTCACATGGATTAAATTTCTGTCACATAAATCTTAATCATTTGATGAATTTAAGTCCTTCCCCACTTGGATTCAAAGGAAGCTAGGTTGTAAGATCTTGATTATTCATAGTGATTATGGGGGAGAGTTTGAAAATGTGAAGTTTGGAAGTTTCTGTGAGAAGCAAGGGATTAGTCACAATTTTTCAGCTCCTAAGAGCCCTCTGCAGAGTGGGGTAGTTAAAAGGAAGAACGGGACCTTAGTGGAAGCCTCTGGAGCCATGCTTACTGAGTATTCACTTCCAAAATACTTTTAGCCTGAAGCGGTGAACACTGCCTATTGTGTGCTAAATAGAGAGAATGTGAGATCAAATCTAAACAAGGACTCCAAACCTGTCCCACCTCCATGTCTTTGGCTGTAAGGTTTTCATTCTGAACAACAGGAAATAATCCTTAGGAAAGTTTGACCCCAAATCTGATGAAGGAGTGTTCTTAGACTATTCTAGTGTGGGTAAATCCGTTAGGGTGTTCAATAAGAGGACTTTGGTGGTGGAAGAGACAACTCATGTGGTGTTTGATGAATCTGATCCAAAGGTGACTAGAGTTGAGGAAGAAGAAGAGGTCGAGGAGATTACCCAAGGGGTTGAAAATCCAAATATGGAGGAAAGGGTAGAACCTCAAACCACACTGCCTAGAGATTGGAGATATTCTTCGAGTCAGCCTAAAGGGTTGATCTTAGGAGATCCTTTAGAAGGGGTTAGGACTAGGCATGGACTTAGGAAGGAAGTAAACCACTCTGCCTTTATCTCAATGACTGAACCCACCAACATCAATCGAGCCCTCTCTGATGAATTCTGGATCTTAGCTATGCAAGAAGAATTAAATCAATTTGTAAGGAGTAATGTTTGGGAGTTAGTAGAAAAACCTAGAAATCAAAGTATGGTGGGAACCAAGTGGGTCTTTAAGAATAAGATGAATGATTCTGGTGTGGTGGTTAGGAATAAGGCAAGATTGGTGGCTAAGGGGTATAATCCGATTGAAGGGATTGATTTTCAGAAGTCTTTCACCCATGTAGCTCGATTGGAAACCATTAGAGTGCTACTAGCCTTTGCATGTTATAAGGGATTTAAGCTATTTCAAATGGATGTCAAGAGTGCCTTTTTAAATGGGGTAATAAAAGAGGATATTTTTGTAGAACAACCCTGAGGTTTTGAGAGTTCTCAATATCCAAATCATGTTTACAATTTAAAAAAGGCCTTATATGGATTCAACCAGGCACCTAGAGCATGGTATGAGAGGCTTAGCACATTATTGTTAGAAAGAGAGTTTGTTAAGGAGAGCGTAGACACCATCCTTTTTCTGAGGAGAATAGGGGATGACTTACTCATTATCCAGATATATATTGATGATATAATTTTTGGATCTTCTATTAAATATTTATGTGATGAGTTTTCTAAAATAATGAGTAAGTAGTTTGAGATGAGTATGATGGGAGAATTGTCCTACTTTTTGGGGTTTAGCTTAAGGCAAATAGATGATGGAACCTTTCTCAATCAATCTAAATACACGAAGGATATTTTGAAGAAATATGAAATGGACAAAGCTAAGCCAATCAACACTCCCTTGACCTCCTCTGTTCTGTTAGAAAAGGATTCAAGTGGAAAATCTGTTGATCAGAAGAAGCATAGAGGAATAATTGGATCACAGCTTTACCTGACTGCTAGCTAACTTGATATCATGTTTAGTGTTTATCTTTGTGTTAGGTTTCAGGCTGATCCTAAAGAGTCCCACCTGACTGATGTTAAGAGAATTCTCAGATATCTTTTAGGAACCCCAAACCAAGGAATCTGGTACCCTGGGCACAGCACCTCTTTTGAGATTATTGGATATTCTGATTTTGACTTTACAGGGGGTAGGGTGGATAGAAAGAGCACTTTTGGAACTTATCAATTCATAGGACAGTCTTTAGTCTCCTGGTCTAGTAGAAAACAGAACTCAGTTGCACTTTCCACTACTGAAACTGAGTACATTGCCTTAGGAAGTTGTGTGGCACAAGTTCTTTAGTTGAAGCAATAAGCCTTGGATTTAGGATTACTTGTGGGCACAATTTCTGTTCTATGTGATAATACTAATTCCATCTGCATCTCTAAGAATCTAATCCAACATTTTAGAATCAAACACATTGATATAAGGCATCACTTCATTAGAGACCATGTTACAAAAGGGGACATTGAGCTACATTATGTAGCAATTAAAAATCAGCTGGCTGACATATTTACTAAACCGCTGCCCTTTAACTCATTCAACATTTTGAGGACAAGATTAAGAGTGATTGATATAAATGCTTGATTATGATGAATGCTGATTTCTGATTTGTCCTTTTTATTCTGTTTCTATTAGTTAGCTGTTTAATTTGATTATTTGCTTTCTGTTGTTTTTATTTTTTTTACTGATTTCTATTTTAGCCTTGCTGTTAGTTTGATTTGTATATTTTTTTTGATGTGATTTTTTACCTGTTTTCTTATTTACTAGTTCATCTCTTTTATTTACTGTGTTATGCTTTTCAAAATCCGATCACTGCTCACTACTTCTGATAAACAGGATTTCTGACTAAGAGTTTTACATTATTTTTATTTGGAAGCTAGTAAGCAGTGATCGATTCAAGTGGATCTGTTAAAGGAAAGAAATATTGATGATTGTTTCTCTTCCTCTGACTCGTTTACTGGTGTATTGTTTCTTTTGGATAAAAAATCTTCTTCAGAATTGAAATATTAGTTTTTGAAATGGAGATTTATTTTATCTTCCTACAGTAATCTACCTTATATGAATAATGTTTTTAAAGTCTTGAGTCATTATTATTATTTTCTAAACAAAGTGATTGCACTTATCATATGACGTATGGTTTTACTTTATGAATTACTCTTCCTTACTGTGGAGAGCGTCTCCTATGTCTGGAAGGTAATTTTACAGCTTAGATCCTTTAACGATTTTGAGAGGGAGAAAGCTTACAAAAGATGCGCAGTGCGACAAAAAAATTTAAAAAGAGGCACAAAATGAGCCCAAAGCTGAAAAGATGTGAAATGTCGCTAAACTAAAAGATACACAAAGTGTATCAAAAATCAAAAGGTGTACAAAGCGCCAAACTAATTAAAAAAGAGTCACAAAACGAGCCTAAATCAAGCTTTCTTCCCTTTCAGATCGTTAAATGTCTAAGAAAAATCCGTGCGCTACTAAATATTTTCAAAAGCTTAAGTTTGAAAATCCTGATTTCTGATTTATTACTTTGGAACACTATTATATCAGATATTTTTCTAGAACGAGGCTTGAAAGGATCTCTTTTCGAATCTAATTTCTTTTCTTCTGAATTAGATTTTTTGTTTTGAATGGGATTTGCATCTATAAGGTGTCTAAGGTGGGAGTTACAAAAGTCGATTTTTACCTTTTTTCTGGATTTCAACGCTATCAATCATCTTCTTGATGGTTTTTGGATTTAAAATCAAGGGAAAATTCTGATTTACTGGAGTAGATTGATAAAAAAAAACAGTTATTTTTTATATTCTCGTTTCGCATTTTATTCACTTTGGTTTTATTTTCATTTTTCTGTTTATGTTTTTGGGATCCTGATCGTTCATCTCCATCCTCCATCTTTTTTTGTTTTCTTCACATTGTCCTAGACGGTTGCCACATCTTCTTGGACAATCTTCTTTATCCTAGACGATCCAATAATCATCCTAGATGATCCATTCACATAGTCCCCACTCTGATCATACTGCTAAGAAATGCTAATTATTGGTGATCGTCCTAGACGATCCTTAAATTGTCCTAGACGATATGATCCATATCTTCCTAATCTGATCGAATGGCTAAGAATGTGCCAATTATTGGTCATCGTCTTGGACGATCCACCACATCGTCCTGGACGATCCATGTGTCAGCAGCTGGGCGATTCAAATTCGGCCTGTCCGACACATTTATTGTATATCGTCTTGGATGATCCACCTAATCATCCTGGATGATACTTTTCATCAACGGTCGTCCAGCCTAACTCTTTGGGATGATCTTTTGTGTCTAATCACCCTGGATGATCTCTGATCATTTTGGATGATCTGATCGCCTTTTTGACCAATCGTCCTGGCCATCATAAATGCTCATATCATCATGGATGATCCTTCGATCGTACGGGACAATCCGGTCGATTTTTATTTAAACAGCCAATTTCTTTAGTTTTTTCCACACATCTCCTTCCACTCTCCCTCACTTGTGCTTTCTAATGGCTAGCGGGAAGCATTCTAGGCAAAAGGGTGCGAGCTCCTCGCGGGGGAATGTTGATCCTCTCATTCCCAATGCAGCCGATCACGCTATCTTGGAGCGATATCTAGAGGTGGGCATCACTCAATCAAAAATCGTAAACCCCCACACCCTTACCTATCCTGTCCTCGATCTTTTTACATACACCTCACTCACTTTCATCCTCACACTCACCTTCCCTTTTAGCATTGAACTTCTCTGAGTCTTCTTTACCAATCTTCATATTTATACTGATTATTCCACCCTCCGCTCTTATGTGAATCAACGACCTATAGAACTCACTTCACGGGACTTTCATAATATCCTTTAGCTCTCTACGACTGGTGATAAAATCCACACTCTTATTACTGATCCTGACTATGATTGCAGTGTCGCCGATCACTTTCTTAGAAATATAAATGCACCCTACCACGATAATGCTTGCACATCCCTCCTTAAGGATGGACGAACCATTCAGTATATCCTTCGTTCCTCCATCATCCCAATGGCTGGGGATCGAATTCACATCACCCCATTTCTATCTCTGACCACTTATTACATCTTGGCCCATTGGGACTTCAATGCCATGTTGACCTCATTTTTGTATGAGCTCAGTAGGACCAACCTAGACCTTAGGATCTTTCCAATCCTTAGGATCAATCTTAACCCTAGGATCAATTTGATCTTAGATCAATCAAGACTTTAAGATCAATTCAAATTCAAATCAATCCTGACCCCAGATCAATATAATTTAAGATAAATCTAGATTCTAGGATTCTCCTAGACTTCAGACCCTAGGATCTATTCTAGACCCTAGGATTCTACCTGACTCTAGATCATATGATCCTCTTAGACCTTAGGATTCTCCTAGATCTATCTAGAGCTTAGGATTCTTCTAGATCCTAAGACTATTCTAGATCCCAGGCCCTAGGACTTCCAAACCCTAAGATCTTCCTAGAAATCAAACTTTAGAATCTACTCTAGATCCTAAGATCCTTCTAGATCTTGAATCTTAGGATTCCTAGATCTTAGGATACTTCCAGATCCTAGGATTTTCCTAGGACTTCTAGATTCTAGGATCTTCCCAAACTCCAGTCCCTAGGATCTATTCTAGACCCTAGGATTCCCTTAAGCTGATTTGGACCCTAGGACCTATTCTAAATCCTAGGATTCCTCTAAATCAATCCAAGATTCAATTCAATCTAAACTTAATTCAAATCCTATCATTCAAGCTCAAAATCCAATTCAAAACCAGATTTCCAGATTCAAATCCAAGGCCAAAGGTCTAAGTCCAGAAAGCCTTTTCCAGCAAATTTTTGAACATTTCAAAACCCTATCAAATGACCTCTGATTCAAGGTCTGTCAGTTTCACACTGATATGACATGTCCCTAGAAGCAACCCTCCAAATTTGAGCTCATTCTGAGATCTCTAACCCCAGAAACTGAATTGAAATCCAAAGACTATAAAACCTTCAAATATTTACAGTCCATGCCACTAGACCTACCACCCAGTGGATTTTGACCCTGGAGCTTTCTTCAAAGCCTCCAATCACCTCCAGACCCTTGATTATGACTCATTGAGCAATAAACTGCATTTTGTTGGACTTAATTTGACCCCTAGTTGACCAGGGGGCAAAATGACTAAAATACCCCTATGGGGTGTGAATAGTCACTTTGGTCAAATGAGCTCCAAATCAAATGCAGTCACTTCCAACAAATTTCAAATGTCAAACCAAATCCATTGAACCCAGAACCAGCCCCTGGGTCAACCTGGTTGACCAAGTCAACCTAATAGACCTAGAAGGCCCCTTTAGGGTCAAACAGGTCATTCTGACCAAATGACCTCCCCAGACCTTGGGACTACCTCCATTGGTCTCCAAATAACATTTCAGATCTGTTGAACCCATTTCCAGACCCCGGACCCACCTGGTTGACCAAGTCAACCACGGTTGACCTAAAAGGCCCATTAAGGGCCCAAATAGGTCATTTTGACCAAATGATCTCCTCAGACCTTGAGACCACCACCAGTAGACTCAGAATGTCATTCTGAACTGGTCAGACCCATTCCCTGACCCTAGGTCAACCTGGTTGACCAAGTCAACCTAGTTGACCCATTTAGCCCATTAAGAGCCCAAATAGGTGATTTGACCCAAATGACCTATTCAAACCCTCAAACCACTTCTACCAGACTTCAAATATTATTTGAAATTGATTCAGTCCAGACCCTAGCTCTGGGTCAACCTGGTTGACCAAGTCAACCTGGGTTGACCAGTTCAACCCTTAAGCTTCCCTACTTTGAATCAAGCTCTAAGTCAATTTTAAACCCATTCAAACTTCTCTGACCACTTCTCTTAGTGATTCAGACTTGATTAGACCCTTTGACCTATTCAAGAGTTGACCAAGTCAACTAACACTCAAGCTTGATCAAAATCAACTCATTTGAATCAAGTTAAAGTTTATGATTTAGTCAAATCTTCTAGAACTTCAAACATATTCCACTGCATGCTTGAGTAATCCTAGACCCATCACAAGTTAAGTCATACCAAAATTGATTTAGTCAACATAAGCATTAGTCAAACCTTATTCTATACACATTACTTTTCCCACATTCAAGACCTATGGCTTTAAACCTATTGAACCCTACTCAAACAATTTCAATATAATCTCTAAGGTATATCCTAGCAAGCTTTGACCATGTTGACTGGTCAAAACCAGTCAACGTAATGGTTAGATGAGCTCTACTTGGTCAAACCTCCTCAAATCCCATTCAAATCCAAAACTATTTACTCAAGACCCCTTGGAGTCCTCTCAACCAGTCTCTAGCCATCACCTGGATTCCACCAAAGCAGGCTTGACCTTTGTTGACTGGTCAAAAGGTCAATAAGAGTTCATTGAACTCCATTAGGTCAAATCTAGCTAATCCAACTCATCAAACTTTGTCTAGGCTAATATAGGCCTGTCCAGCCTTTGGAACCAACTCCAGAACCTTCCAACACTGCAGCCCAACCCAACCCAATGACTGGCAAGTCTCCAGCCCGATTCTAGCATCCCTAGTGGTCCCCTCCACGTGAGAGTGGCCTAGGATCGTTTCCACCTGAGGCAGTGCTCCTCTCTGTCTCCTAACGACTTGATCCAGCTATCACTCATCTAATGATGGGATTGGATGCATCCCAGCCGTCGTTTTCTTGGCTCCAGTAGTTGAATATGAGGAAAAGCGACGGATGAGGCATGAAAAAACTATCTCCCATTCTAGTCCAGCTCCAGAGGAGTCAACGTTTCGTTTTGCCTCCTAAAGCCTTCTCCAATATTTTCCAATCCTTTCCCGACGTTTAAAAGCTGTTGGCGGCGAGGTTGACGAGAAACCGAAACTACCATCCGTCCTACCCATTCCAAATCTTCATAGAAGCTTCCTCCCGGCTCGACGTCTTCTGCAAACCTGAGCGTGGACAGTCCACAAGCTCAACAAGATCGAAATCATTCAAATTCGTCCATTGTAGTGGGGTAAAACTCTAACCCTAGGCATTTACTTAGGTTCTTAAATAACACTCTAAGTATTGCATCAAAGACTTTAAAAATATCTTCCCACTCTTCTTCATCTCCTGATTTACCTCTGTTCAAATTTTAACATCTTTTAGTTAAGCATCTAGCGAATTAGAGATCAAAATGCATTTTATGGCTCGCGGGTGAGCGAAGGTAGGAGACGATCCTTGCAGCCATTAGATCATTTCATTTTGGATCAACGGCTGTGATCTAATTCCTGATCTGATATGGCTATTTCAAACAGCGGGAGGTCCGAATTTTCATCTGACTAAATCTTAGCCTTCTATTTGAAACCGCAGGAGTTAGATCCACCGTTGGATCTTGCTAGATTGAGATCAGCTGTGGGTCTGATCTCGACCGTCGGATCCCCTTTGTTTTAGATCCGATGGTTCAAAACTTTGCCGCGTTGGTTAAATATGCATAGTCAGCTGACCGCCGCCGTTTAAATAGCCTAATGAGATCCTGACGCGTGGACAGCCCAGTTTTGATCAGATCATTGTTTGACAGACTGTTTAAAACTGTATAAATAAATAAATAAAATGCACAAAACTTCAAAAAAGCATAGAAATTTCATTTTTTATCCGATTTTGGAGTTCTTGGGCTCATTTTCTTCAATTTTTAAAATACTTTATTTTAAAAATAAAATAGAATTATTTTGAGTAATATTTTGATAATTATTTCAATTATTCAGAAAATCCTTTTTCAATTTTAAATAAATATATACAAATTATTTTGACTTGAAACTTGATAGAGGTATTATAGGGCTCAAGATTGGCCTTCCATGATTTTTCTAAAGTCTTTTGATGCAATATCAATCACATTATGAATTTACAAAAATCTTGTTTATGATTTGATCTAGATTTTTGGAAATTCATAATTGATTCATTTCAACTTCAATAATAACATATTAAGGATCTATGGGATTGATGAGAAGGTCTCTCTCATTTTGAACAAAGTTAGATTATAATTATACATGATTTGAGAAAGATTAGCTTTCAATGATATATTGATTTGTTTACATAAATATCAAATCATGTATGATTATGAATCCAAATTTAATTGAGATTGATTTAAGGATATTCTACATATTCTCAGATCTCCCTAATTCAATTTGATATATCCAATCTTTTATAGTTAAATATTCAAGTTCATAGGTCATCATATGATCTATGACTTCAATAGTTTACTATAATTAATTCCATAGAGCATTAGGATATTTTCATTCTATTCATGATTGGTTATGTTGATGTGATTGTAATTAATGTTCAAGGGTCTAGAAACCTTGATTCAAACCCAGTTAAACTTAGTGTCATCCTTAAGGACAATAATTAAGGACTTTGCTTAGAGAATTTAGAAAAATTCCAATAATTAGGATTGACCCCCTGTTGACTTGAAACTCAAACCATTTGAACTTAGTGGCATTCTCAGCCTTAAGAAAAATTTTCACTGACTTTTGAGATCATTAAGCCCCTTAATTAACCTAATCAAGTTTAAACCTTAATTAAGCCATTAAGCCTTCCAGAAATTATAATAAATCAAATTTAAATCTAAAAATTATATTTAATGCCTCAAACTGACCAGAATTAAACCCTTAATCAATGAAAAATAAAAGCCCCTTGACTGGACTTCAAAATTAAGTTTAATTTAAGTTTAATTGAAATTCAATATTTAATTAATTTAATTAATTAAAAATAATTAAAAATTCCAAAAACTTCTCAAACATTTAGAAATCACTCCTTAGGTCATTCCAGACCTTTGGAGTTGATTTCAAGAAGTTTGGAGGTCATTTGGATTCAAATCATAAAAAGGGTCTCTAATTAAACAATTTAAATAATTCATTAAATACTCAAAGCTTCAAAAATTCATAACTAATTCAAATGAACTCCAAATTGAGCAAACTCAAAGGCATACAACTCATAATAAGGTCTAATATTTATTAAAAATATTAAGTTTCCAGAAATCAATCAAATTTAAAAAAAGTCAACTTTTGGTCAAATCTAGTTCAAAATCAAGTCAAAACTTCAAACCTTCATAATAAAATCTAGAAAAATCCAATTTCAGTGTACTTACTGTCTAACTGATCGTATTAAGGTCTAGTATTTTAATAAAATATTAACTTTCTAGAAAATCCTTTAAATCAAAAAGTTAAATTTTGACCCTTGAATTAAATCATTAAAATAATCCAGAAAATTCTAAAATTCAAAAAATCATTCAAAATTCTAGAAAATATCAACTTAACTTTAAAATCAGCAACCAACCAATTTTAATTAAAAATTAATCAACTTTCAAACTTTAATCAAACTCAAATCATTTAATTATATCGGGTATCACTAGGTAACCCAGGCCTACGAGGCTATTAAATTAGCCCCAAGGAAGGTGAAATAAACTTCACAGCCTCGGTGTGAAACAAAGGTGGTATCCAATAAATAATTAAATCAAATTTAAAATCAAATTCAAATCATTAAGATTTAAACTTTAATTAAAATACCCTTAGGCCTTCAACCAACTGGAATCTCAAGCAACTTCAATCAATTACCTATCTAGGACATATCAAAGCCACACAGCCTACCTCACACACTTTAGATGATTTGCTAGGACAACCAACTCTAGTCTTAGGCTAGGCCGGTGTTTACTTTTCTGCTGTGTGCCGGGTTTTTGAGCTTTTACTGCATGCTATTTGCTAGTAGTAGAATTGATGTGTTTGTTTACTTATTTATTGCACTCTGTGATGTGATTGATTGTACAATTAGATCTACCCCTAGGCTAGGGACGATTTGTACTAATTCAATCTTATGCAGGTGGCCATGCTCATACAGGGCATAAATTAGAGGGGGCGAAAATCATAAATATTAAATTGCACAGGTGCTCCAGAATGCTTAAGTCCCCCTTTAAAATTAAAAGAGCATGGCCAAGTGTGGCTGTGATTGAGCATTTTAATTTCAAATATATAACTTCTTGGGATGTCAAATATAAACTGCTGATTATTAGGATAACTCTGCAGGTTGTTGAGTCTAGATTTTTCATTTCAATTGATGTAATTTGAGATGTAAATTGAGTTGTAAACTTTAAGTGATTTGAGATTGAGATGTTTAAACATCCAATTTGGAATCCAAAGAGGAAGGAACATCCCTTAGGGGAGAGTTCCTATCCATTTGGAGATCCAAATTAGGATGAATTTCAAATATCCAAAGAGAAAAGATAACACCCCTATTCAGGGGGAGTTTCTTTTCATTTGGATATCCAGACCTGACGATCCAAGGAGTTCCAAGAAGACGAAGAAGTGAAGAACGAGAAGAATCTCAAATATCAAAGTCACTTGAGTGTTAGGAGTAGAATCCAGGTTGTAGTCAGTGGTACCCGGCCACTTTACTTTTCCTGCAGACCCTGGGTTGTATAATTAAGGGCACTTGCCTATGGACTCTCAATTTGAGCATTTATTTAATTAATTTAATTATTTAGTTGATTTGATTTATGTGTTGATTGCGATTAAGGACCCGCATGCTTTTAGTAGTTTATTTGGCACTTATTGCATGTCGATTTTGATTTAGCCTGGAACCCGATCGGAGGCTCGTGAGGGTACGATCATTAACCTTTTCTACTTAAACAAATTTAAAATTTTAATCTCAGATAGAAACTCTAACGCTCTTAAGAAGTAAGCCCGGACTCACCGGGAGTTTTTCATGCATCATATTGAACTTTTCTCTACCTTGTTAGGCACCTCCCCGCCTGCGGGTTCTGGCAGACCACCTGACCTATTAGGGTGCAGTTCTGTCCAAGGGGATGTTGTGCAATCTCTAGGATAAAACCTATTTTTTAAGCCTATTTTAAAACTGCTTCATTTTGATTTAAGCATTTCATCGAGTCAACTAGCATGCATCGCATTAGTAACAAATTAAAATTGAGTCTAATTCTTAATTGCATTTTTATCTAGACATTTCACCCAACATGAATTAAGGGGTCAATTAGGATCTGCTCAAGATATCGACCCCAACTCCTCAAACTCAATCTTAAATAACATCCTTAACCACTCTTTCATATAGACTTTGACTCATGGTTTTAAAAGCGTTTAGGTGGTTTAGCTGGCTCCCCAATCCAGGCCGGGGTAAGTCCAGGATTGCATTGCATTAGCTAGGATTCGGGTCACTGATTTTCAGTACCCAATTTTAGACTTAGGTTCTGAGGCATGTTTTTAATCTTAAGACCTCAACCTTCTGGGAATCTAATTCCCAGTTTCTAATAAAATTAACCACTCAAATTAAAACCTTCTTTCAATCAAATTCAAGCCCAACACTTAGGATAGTTGAGGTGTTTCAGAAGTGATTCAGAATCTCAAAACATCTCCTACTCTTCTTTCTTTGACTCCAGGAATAACTGTTCAAATTTGATCCAGTCCCTATTGAATTTCCAGTCCCTGAATCTTCTTTGATATCAAGCTTTGAATTCCAAATGAAATTCGTATCGCTATTTTAATCGAGAGTTTTCGTAAGAAATTTTTGGTTTCCTACGATGTAATTAACTACGAGGGCTTGCGCTCGTGGGAGATTTAGAAACCCAGACCAGATTTCAAAATCAAGTTTTTCAAAACCTTTAATTAATTATCTTTGGGAAATCAAAAAAAAAAATGGCGATCGTTATTTTCATATCCCAACTATTGATAATGATTGATATCTTTTTTCTTCGGATAGATATGTCAATTACAATCATAGTTTTGATTATGAAATTAATGATCCTATTCAGATTAACATAATCGAATAATTGATTAAACATCATTTTGATCTTTCGAGATCGTATGTTATTTCTCCTTGAGTTTGACTACGATAATCAGATAAATCCAAAGATTTGTAATCTGAACCTGTTAGAGAATGATATGTTCACCTTTCAAGGTGATATATCATTCATAATAAGTGTTCGATTATAAAATTCAAATTCCAGAAATTAAATATTTCCCAAAGAAAATAAAACATATTTTTAAACTATATTTTTCAATCAAACATGCCACTGACCTTCTTATCAGATATATCGAGCACCTCACTACTATTAGGGATCTAGGTCATAGACGTCGTCCAAATATAGCTTTAGGACATATCATTGCATATGCCCTAAAAACCAAATATGACTTACAGTATCAAGACCCTCCAAATGTCCCTCTTTCCTTCTTTACAAATAATTCATTCCATGTCCTATACAGTACCCGACTACATCCGAAGCCCTCCCCCGGATGTTGAGGATTAAGAGGAAGAAGCTGTTCCCATTCCAGCTGCATCAGATGCACCTGATCCCCTTCGTATTACTTCTCCTTTTGATCATCTGGTACAGCAGTTCGATCGATGGGAGGCCAGATTCAATTCTTATGTTGCTGCCTAGGAGTAGCGGCACGCTGAGGACCTGCAGCGCTTTACTGACTATGCTGCTCAGCAGCAACAGCAGCACGACCAGGATATTGCCAGGATTGGAGCACACTTCGCCGCCATCCACAGTTATTTTACACCACCACAGCCACCTCCTCCTTCTGATCTGGATCCGCCTCCGTTTTAGTGTTATATTTTGTGCTATTTTTTTTGTTTGTACTGTTGTTTCTGTTTGTCCTCCTTCTTATTGTGATGTTAAAAGGGAGAGTTAGTTGTAGTAGTTTTTATTTTATGCATTGATCTTGTCTTGTAGTGTTTATGTCATTTGTAGTTATTTTCCTGTACTTATGTCATTGGTAGTTATTTTCTTGTACTGCTCTAATTATTCAATAAAATTTATTTTTTTATGTGCGTTGGTTGACACCTAGTTCTCTTATTTTAAACTACTGCACAAATGTTTGCCATCATCAAAAAGGGGGAGATTGTTGCAAATCTTATTTTGATGATGACAAATATGTTTGTATTCTATTTTACTTGGCTAATCCATTTTAGGTACAAAAGATCAAATGTAACTCAAGCCAACTTAAGATCAGGTCCAAGTGTGTCTAAAATATACTGTTTTTCCTTTTCTTGAGTCAATTGTAATGTAACTGATCCCCTAACTAAGCAACCTTGTACACACACACTCAGGGGGAGAGCTTACGTGATTTAGAGTTTCTTTAAGTTTTTGTTCAGATCTTCATGGACGATATTCACATCGTCTTGGACGATCAAGTGAAAATAGAAACCCTAATTAGGGTGACCAAGTTAAGTCTATCTGATTAAGCCGTGACATCGTACTAGACGATATGCTCAAATAAAAAATTATTAGCCACCAGATCAAGTTAGGCAACTTTTTATTTTAAGATATTTGGTCTGATTGTCCCAGACGATACATGTATCATCCTAAATGATACTGTATAATCATGCCTAAATTAGTCTCGTAATTAAGGAAAGTAATTAATATTTGATTGATATGATCATATCGTCCTGGACGATCACAGGATCATCCTAGACGATCATGATCGTCTAGTGTGTTTCAGCTATACGTCCAGAGTGGTGATCAGGACGATTTGGGCACATTTTGAACTAATCGTGCAAGACGATATCCATATCATCCTGGACAATCAAGTCATTTATGGGTCGTCCAGCACAAGTTTCTCTGGACGACCAGAGCGATCTTCTGGATAAAATTTCTGAATTTACACTAATCATCCCAGACGATCGCAGAATTGTACGGGACGATCAGAACAACTTTTTCCGCTGATCGTCCAGAAGGGCCAGATCGTCCAGGCTAAAATAGCTGATTTTGAACTGATCGTGTAGGACGATCTAGGCCGACTAGTTGAGATTTACGGCAAATTTTGAGCCCTCATATAAAAGATCTTTTTCTTTCTACAAGAAAAATCTTTTTCCACTTTCCTTTCGAGAGAAACCCTTGAGAGAGAGAGAGTTTGGGAGAGAGAGAGGATCTTGTGAGGGGGAGTTTGTGAGGGATTCATGATGGTTGCTCCAAGCAAGGATCAAAGTCGTATTTTCCGCTCGTCATCTTTCGTCGTGTTGGTGTTCTTTGTGAGAGGATCATTTGCAAGAAGATCCGGGGTTCTCTGCCCACTTCAGGAGGAAGTAAAAGGAGTTCGAGGTTCTTTGCCTGCTTCAGGAGGAAGCGAAAGGAGGTTAGGTTGTCTGCCTCACCGTGTCGGTGGAACAGAGTTTTTGTACAGGCTTCTCCACCTTGCTGTGGGAGCAGAAGGAGAGTAACTGTGGTTTAGTGCAATACCCGGAGGGGAGGCTCCAGAGAGTGGACGTAGGTCAAGTTAACCGAACCACTATAAAAATCTGGTGTGTTCTTTCTGATTACTTTCTGCACTTTAGTTTTTTGTGATTATTTGCTTGGGTAAAATCTGTGTATGATCTTTTCGCTTGTGTGTTTTACTTGTTTTCGCTGTAAATCATCGAAAAGATTTTTACTCTCGCTTTCAAATTTTTAAATAACCAATTCACCCACCCTCTTGGTTAGCCTCAGGACTAGTTCATCAGGGCTTAACATCCCTATAAACTATTAAGAAGAGCCTGGGAAGGGGGATTCTCGAGGGAGTGTGAGGGGGTTCACACGGTTACTCCGTCAAGCTTGCACCTAAGTACCATCAGATACAAGGGTCGTCTTGAGGGAAGTTTTGGGAAGAAGGAGATCTCTTTGGTGTCAAAGGACCCGGCTACTCCGCCGCATCGGGGAAGGTGGAAGTGATTTTGTAAGGGCTTCTCCGCCTAGCTGCGGGGGCTAAAGGAGAGACACTTTGTGTTAGTGCAATACTTGGAGGGTGCCTCCGAAGAGTGGACGTAGGTCAGGTTGGACCGAACCACTATAAATCTGGTGTGTTCTTTCTAATTATTTTTCGTACTTTATTTTACTTCGATTATCTGCTTGGATGAAATTTGTGATAAATCTTTTTATCATTATTTTAATTCGTTTCCGCTGTAAGATATTAAAAGTTTTTTTCTTTTGTTTTAAAACAACCAATTCACCCCCCTCTTGGTTAGCCTCGGGACTAGTTCATAAGGGGTTAATATCCCTATCGAACTTTCAACGATCAATTATTTAAAGTATCTGATAGAATTCACGTATCTTATAGGAAACTTAAGAAATTGCATGCTAGTCTGAAATTAGATTTTTAACCTTACAAAAAGAGCATGATTCTGTAGTTAAAGATCATTCCACACTTGACAGCAATCACATGGCTTTACTTGATGAATTTGATGAACTGAACAAAAAGTATTCTGATCTGATTATTGAGCATGATTCATTGAAAACCTCGCATGTTGATTTAAAAAGTGCTTTTAAAGAATTAGACAACATGGCGTGTGAAGTGGAGAGTAGTAATGGAGCATTGGAATTTGAAATTGCAAGTCTTAATAAGGAGAATGAATTTTTAAGAGTAAAAATCAGTGCTTTTGAGAAAAATAAAACACCTCGAACTTTTGCACAGTTTTATGCACCTCCACTTTTTGAAGAATTTGTTTCAAAATTATCAAAGAATATTTCATTCAAACCTAGGAAGAGGCACTATCAACCATGTAGATTAGTTAACCATTTTTCTGGTGTTAGATGTTTTTCTTATGGCTGTTCGGACACATCTCTCACACCTGCACTGTTCACCGTAGTACATATTGGGTGTGTAGGCCAAAATTGCCTGTTTCACTACACAGCACACATGCATTGCATTCTTCTTTTCATAAGAAGGAATCCAAACATGTTTGGGTTCCTAAATCTTATATTTGATGATTTTATAGGTGTGCTCTCACACAAGACCTTGTGAGAGCATGTAGTAACTGGACAACGGATATTCAAGACACATGACTGGAGATGCAAATCAGTTGATTTCGCTGGAGGCTAGGGCTAGAGGCAAGGTTACACTTGGAGACAACACCACCAGGAGGGTGGTAGGTTCAGGTAAAATTAGTGATTTAAAGAATTTTATGATTGACAATATTTTGCTTGTAATGGATTGAAATACAACCTGCTGAGCATTAGTCAACTTTGTAACAAAAGATACAACATCAAATTCCTGCCCACATACTATATTTTTAGCTTAAATGACAAAATTATTTTGAAGGGACAAAGGATCAATAAAGTCTACATGCTGGATGTAAGTAATTTTAAAGCTGATGTTTCAATTTCCTTAAAAATTGCTGCAGATGAGTCTTGGTTGTGGCACAGGAGATTATGTCATGTTAGCTTGAAAACCCTTAGGAGAGTCACTAAAAAGGACATAGTTAGAGGTGTGCCCAAGCTTAAGTTCACTAAGGACCAACTGTGTGATGCCTGTTAATTAGGGAAGCAAGTCCAGTCCTCCTTTCACTCTGTTAAGGATAATAGCACCTCTAGACCTTTAGAAGTCCTTCACATGGATCTCTTTGGACCCATTAGCACTGCCAGCTTAGGGGGGAAAGTCTATGGTTTTTTGATTATTGATGATTACTCGAGGTTCACTTGGATTAAATTTCTGTCACATAAATCTGAGTCATTTGATGAATTTAAGTCCTTCTTCACTAGGATTCAAAGGAAGTTAGGTTGTGAGATCTTGACTATTCATAGTGATCATGGTGAAGAGTTTGTAAATGTTAAGTTTGAAACTTTCTGTATAGAGCAAGGGATTAGTCACAATTTTTTAGCTCCTAGGACCCCTCAGTAGAACGGGGTAGCTGAAAGTAAGAACAGGACCTTAGTGGAAGTCGCCAGAGCCATGCTTGATGAGTATTCACTTCCAAAATACTTTTGGGCTGAAGAGGTGAACACTGCCTGTTATGTGATGAATAGGGTGAATGTTAGATCCAATCTAAAAAAGACACCTTATGAGATCATTAAGGGTAGAACTCCAAACCTATCCCACCTCCATGTCTTTGGCTGTAAGATTTTCATTCTAAATAATGGAAAATCATCCTTAGGAAAATTTGACCCTAAATCTGATGAAGGAGTATTCTTAGGCTATTCTAGTGTGGGGGAATCCTTTAGGGTGTTTAATATAAGGATTTTGGTGGTGAAAGAGATAACTCATGTGGTGTTTGATGAATCTGATCCTAAGGTGACTAGAGTTGAGGAAGAAGAAGAGGTAGGGGAGATTACCCAAGGGGTTGAATATGCAAATCTGGAGGAAAGGGTAGATCCTCAAAACACTTTGATTAGAGATTGGAGATATTCTTTGAGTCATCCTAAAGAGCTGATCTTAGGAGACCCCTCTGAAGGTGTTAGAACTAGGCATGAACTTAGAAAGGAAGTAAACCACTCTGCCTTTATCTCAATGACTGAACCCACCAAAATCAATTAAGCCCTTTCTGATGAATTTTAGATTTTAGCCTTGCAAGAGGAACTAAACCAATTTGTAAGGAATGATATTTGGGAGCTAATAGAAAGACCTAGGAATCACAGTATAGTGGGAACCAGGTGGGTCTTTAAGAATAAGATGAATGATTCTAGTGTGGTGGTTAGGAATAAGGAAAGATTGGTGGCTAAGGGATATAATCAGATTGAAGGGATTGATTTTGAGGAGTCCTTTGCCCCTATAGCTAGATTTGAAGCCATTTGGGTGCTACTAGCCTTTGCATGTTATAAGAGATTTAAGCTATTCCAAATGGATGTTATGAGTGCCTTTTTAAATGGGGTAATAAAAGAGGATATTTTTGTAGAACAACACCAAGTTTTGAGAGTTTCCAATATCCAAATCATATTTATAAATTAAAAAAGGATGTATATGGATTGAAACAGGCACCCAGAGCTTTGTATGAGAGGTGTAGCACAATCCTGTTAGAAAGAGAGTTTGTTAAGGGGAGCGTAGACACCACCCTTTTTCTGAGGAGAGTAGGGGATGATTTACTCATTGTCCAGATCTAAGTTGATGATATAATTTTTGGATCTTTTGATAAATATTGATGTGATGAGTTTTCTAAAAGAATGAGCAAGGAGTTTGAGATGAGTATGATGGGAGAGTTGTCCTACTTTTTGGGGTTTAACATAAGGCAAATGGATGATGGAACCTTTCTCAATCAATCTAAATACACTAAGGACATTTTAAAGAAAATATGAACTGGACAAAGCCAAGACAATCAACACTCCCATGAGCTCCTCTATTCAGTTAGATAAGGATTCAAGTGGAAAATTTGTTGATTAGAAGAAGTATAGAGGAATAATTGGATCACCGCTTTACCTGACTGCTAGCCGACCTAATATTATAGTTAGTGTTTGTCTTTGTACTAGGTTTTAAGTTGATCCTAAAGAGTCCCACCTGCCTACTATTAAGAGAATTCTTAGATATCTTATTGGATATTCTGATTCTGACTTTGCAAGGTGTAAGGTGGATAAAAAGAGCACTTTTGCAACTTATCAATTCATAGGACAGTTTTTAGTCTCCTGGTCCAGTAGAAAATAGAACTCTGTTGTACTTTCCACTACTGAAGCTGAGTACATTGCCTTAGGAAGTTATGTGGCCCAAGTTCTTTGGTTGAAGCAACAAGTCTTGGATTTAAGATTACCTGTGGGTACAATTTCTATTCTGTGTAATAATACTAGTGCCATCTACATTTCTTGGAATCCTATCCAACATTCTAGAACCAAACACATTGATATAAGGCATCACTTCATTAGGGACCATGTTACAAAAGGGGACATTGAGCTACATCATGTAGCAACCGAAAATCAGCTGGCTGACATATTTACTAAATCACTAGTCTTTGACTCATTCAGCATTTTGAGGACCAGATTAGGTGTGATTGACATAAATGCTTTATTCTGATGACTACTGATTTCTAATTTATCTATTTTTCATTTTATTTCTATTAGTTAGTTGTTTGATTTGATTATCTATTCTCTGTTGATTTTTATTTTTCTGCTGATTTTCATTTTAATCTTGTTGTTAGTTTGATTCGAATATTTATTTTGATGCGATTTCCTACTTAGTTTTTACTTACTATTTTATGCTTTTCAAGATCCGATCACTGCTCCCTACTTCCGACAAACTAGATTTGTGACTGAAAATTTTGCCTTATTTTTTGGTTTGGAAGCTTGTAAGCAGTGGTTGATTCCACTGGATCTGTTAAATGGAAAAAATATTGATGATTTTTTTCTCTTCCTCTAACTCCTTTAATGGTGTATTATTTCTTTTAGATAAAAATCCTCTTCAAAATTAAAAAGTTGGTTTTTAAAATAGAGATTTATTTTATCTTCCTACAATAATCTACCTCATATAAATAGTGTTTTCAAAGTTTTGAGTCATTGTTATGATTTTCTCAACCAAGTGATTGCACTTATAATATGATGTATGGTTTTTGGTTTGTGAATTACTCTTCCTTATTGTAGAGAGTAAGCTTTGTCATCTCTAATATCTGGAAGGTAATATCACAGCTGAGAATACTTAAAAATTTTGAGAGGGAGAAAGCCTACAAAAGATGCGCAAACAGCGCCAAAATGAAAAGAGGTATAAAATTAGCCCAAATAGAAAAGACTCGTAATGTCACCAAAAATTGAAAGAATACACAAACTGTATCAAAAATCAAAAGATGCGCAAAGCACCGAACGAATTGAAAAAAAAGGGGCACAAAATTAACCCACAAAGAAATAGGCTTTCTTCCCTTTCGGATCTTTAAATGTCTTAGAAAAATCCATGCACCACTTAATATTTTCAAAAGCTTAAGACAAAAAATCATGATTTTTGATTTCTTACTTTGTAATACTATTATATCAGATATTTTTCTGGAACGAGGCTTGAAAGGATCTCTTTTCAAATCTAATTTCTTTCTTCTTAATTAGAATTTTGTTTTGAAAGGAATTTGCATCTATAAGGTGTCCGAGGTGCGAGTTATGAAAGTTAATTTTCCAACTTTTTGGATTTCAGCGCTGTTGATCATCTTGTTATTGGTTTTTGGATTCAAAATCAAGGGAAAATTCTAATTCACTAGAGCGGATTGATTTATAAAAAAAAAACTTTGTTATTTTGTGTTTTGTGTTGTTTTCTGCTTGTATTGTTGTGTCTGTTCCTCCTCCTTTTTGTGATGTCAAAAGGGAGAGTTAGTATTTTGAGTGACTAGTAGTTTCGTGTACTATTCTAGTTGTTTCTTGTATTGCTCTTGTTTTGTAGTTGTTCTCCTTATTATATTTTCTGTTTAGTGAATTTTGAAATGATATTTATCTTTCGTACATGCATTGGTTACTCCTGTCTATTTGATTTGAAATTTCTTAACAAATGTTTGCCATCATCAAAAAGATAGAGATTGTTACAAATCTTATTTTAAATATTATAATTTTGATGATAGCAAATATTTCTATCTCTAGTTGCCTGTTTAATCTTTCAGGTATGCAGGTTTAATTACAAGTTCAAGCCAGTCTAAGCTCGAGTCAGTCTATTTTGAAGTCTAGGTCCAATGTATTTTTTCATCTTTATTGAGTCAAATGCTATGTAACTGATCCCCTAGCTAAGTAACCTTGTACACACACACTCAGGGGGAGAGCTTGAGTGAATTAGAGTTTCTGTTCAATTTTTATTCAGATCATCCTGGACAATATTCACATCATCCTGGACGATCCAGTAAAAATAGAAACCCAAATTAGGGCGATCAAGTTAAATTTATCTGATTAAGCTGATCATCTTGGATGATCCATCCATCGTATGGTACAATAGGCTCAAATAAAAAATTCTCAGCCGCTAGATCAAGTTAGGCAAGTTTTATTTTTAGAGATTTGATCTGATCGTCCTGGATGATACGTGTATCATCCTGGATGATACATTACAATCATGCCTAAATTAGTCTGGTGATTAAGGAAAGTAATCAAGGTCTAATTGATTCGATCATATCATCCTGGATGATCGCAGGATCGTACGAGATGATGTGTTAAAAATCCTAACCGTCCAACATGTTTTCACCTGTACGTCTAGAGCGGTGATCTGGACGATTTTGGAACTTTTTGAATTAATTATATTGGATGATAAAAATATCATCCTGGATTATCAAATCATTTTGAGGTCATACAGCACAAGTTCCTCTAGACGACCAGAGCGATCTTCTAGACGAAATTCCTAATTTACACTAATCGTCCCGGACGATCGCATAATCGTACGGGACGATCTGAACAACTTTTTCTACTAATCGTCCAGAAGAGCCAGATCGTCCAAGCTAAAATAGGTGATTTTGAACTGATCATACAGGATGATCTATCGATCATCCTAGACGATATTAGCCGACCAGTTGAGATTTAAGGTAAATTTTGAGCCCTCCTATAAAAGATCTTTTTCTTCCAACAAGAAAAATCATTTGCCACTTTCCTTTCCAGAAAAACCTTAAGAGAGAGACAGCTTGGGAGAGAGAGAGAGAGGATCTTGTGAGGGGGAGTTTGTGAGGGATTCACAAAGGTTGCTCCAAGGAAGGATCAGAGTCGTCTTCTCCATTCGTCATCTCTCAACTTGTCGGTGTTTTCTGTAGGAGGATCGTTCGGAACAAGATCAGGCTTCTCTGCCAGCTTCAGGAAGAAGCGAATGGACTTCAGGTTCTCTGCCTGCTTCAGGAGAAAGTGAAAAGAGTTCAGGTTCTCTACCTGCTTCAAGAGGAAGTGAAAAGAGTCTGGGTTCTCTGCCTGCTTCAGAAGCAAGCGAAAGGAGTTCAGGTTCTCTACCTCACCGGGTTGGTGGAATTGAGTTTTATACAGGCTTCTCTACCTTGATGTGGGAGTAGAAGGAGTGTCACGTTTTTGTTAGAGCAACACCCGGAGGGGAGGCTTTGGGGAGTGGACGTAGTTTAAGTTGTCCGAACCACAAAAAAATCTGGTGTGCTCTTTCTGATTATTTTCTACACTTTATTTTTCTGTTATTACATGCTTGGGTGAAATTTGTGGTTGATCTTTTCATTTCTGTGTTTACTTGTTTCCGCTGCAAATTATCAAAAAGATTTTTCCTCTTGCTCATGAATTTTTTAAATAACCAACTCGCCCCCACCTCTTGGTTAGCCTCGGGACTAGTTCATCAGGGCTTAACATCTCTATCAAACTTTCACTAAATATATATATCCAAACCCGGAATGCCAGTGTTAAAACCTTAATCTTTAACCTTAAATCCTAAACCGAAAAACTAAACCCTAAGAACTAAAGATGAAACCCTAAACGTTAACCAAAAAACCTAATTTTAGGGATTTGGGTTTATGTTTTAGTCTTTACGGTGTAGGATTTTTGGATTAAGATAAAGGGTTTACAATTTATGGCTTTGATTTTATAGTTTAGGGTTTATGTTTAAAATTTAGGGTTTATGGTTTTACTTTTCGGGTTTATGTTTGGAGGTTTTGGGTATAGGGTTTAGGTTTTAGAGTTTAGGATTTAGGGCTTAGAGTTTGAGGTGAGAGTTTGGGGATTATAATTTAAGTTATATACTTTAGGGTTTAGGGTTGACAACTTTGGGTTTAGGGTTTATGTTTAAGGTTTAAGGTTTAGGTTTAAGGTTTAGGGTTTAAGATTTAAGGTTTAAAGTTAAGGTTAAAGGCTATAACTTATGGTTTAGATTTTCCAGTATAGAGTTTAGGGTCTTCATTTTAATGTTTAGGGTTTAGGTTTTTGGTTTAGGGTTTATGATTTATGTTTAAAGGTTATGGTTTAACGTTTCAAGTTCATGATTAGGATTTTTATATTTAGTGTTTGGTTTTAATATATTATGATTTAGGGTCTTAAACCTTAAACCTAAACCTAAACTCTAAACCCTAAAATATTAACCCAAAAATTTGATCCCAATACGCTAAACCCTAAATAGTAAATCTAAAACCCTAAACTACAAAAAAAATACCTAAATTGTAAACTCTAATCTGTAAATCCAAAATCCAAATTCTAAAAATTATTATATTTAAAAATGAAAAACACTAATCCATAAAACCTAAACTCTGAATATATAAATCAAAACCCAAAACCCCAAAGTTGAAACCTTAACCTTCAACCTTAAACCCTAAACCAAAAACCTAAAACCTAAATGCTAAAGCCAAAACCATAAACCTTAATTGAAAAACCTAATTTTAGGGATTTGGGTTTATGTTTTAGGGTTTAAGGTGTAGGATTTCAGGATTAAGGTTAAGTGTTTATAATTTATGACTTTTATTTTATGGTTTAGGTTTTATGGTTTAAAATTTAGGGTTTATGGTTTTGCTTTTTGGGTTTAAGTTTTAGGGTTTAGGATTAGGGCTTAAGGTTTAAGGTTAGAGTTTAGGGATTATAGTTTAAGTTATATACTTTATGGTTTATAGTTTAGGGTTTAGGGTTTAGGGTTTTGGGTTTAGGTTTAAGGTTTAGGGTTTAGGATTTGAGGTTTAAAGTTAAGGTTAAAGGTTATAGCTTATGGTTTAAGTTTTCCATTATAGAGTTTAGGGTCTCCATCTTAAAGTTTGTAGTTCATGATTAGAATTTTTATAGGGTTTAGGGTTTTGGGTTTGGGGTTTATGATTTAAGTTTAAAGGTTACGGTTTAAAGTTTGGAGTTCATGATTAGAATTTTTATATTTAGGGTTTGGTTTTAATGGATTATGGTTTAGGGTCTTAAACCCTAAACCTAAACCTAAACTCTAAACCCTAAAATAATAACCCTGAATCTTGATCCCGATACCCTAAACCCTAAATGGTAGATCTAAAACCCTAAACTATAAACAAAAAACCTAAATTATGAACTATAATCTATAAATCCAAAATCTAAAATCTAAAAATTCTTAAATTTAAAATTGAAAAACCCTAATCCCCAAAACCTAAGCTCAAAATATATAAATCCAATCCCAAAATCCCAAAGTTGAAACCTTAACCTTTATCCTTAAACCCTAAACCAAAACCTAAACCCTAAACACTAAAGCCGAAACCCTAAACCTTAATTGAAAAACCTAATTTTATGGATTTGGGTTTATATTTTATGGTTTACGGTGTAGGATATTGGGATTAGGGTAAAGGGTTTTTAATGGTTTTAATTTTATGGTTTAGTGTTTATGGTATAAAATTTAGGGTTTATGGTTTTGCTCTTTGTGTTTCTGTTTTGAGGATTAGAGAGTAGAGTTTAAGTTTTAGGGTTTAGGATTTAGGGCTTAGGTTTTAAGGTTACAGTTTATGGATTATAGTTTAGTTATAGAATTTAGGGTTTAGGGTTTAGGGCTTAGGGCTTAGGGTTTAGGTTTTAGTGTTTAGGGTTTAGGTTTTAGGTTTAAGGTTAAGGTCCAAGGTTTAGGGTTTAGGATTTAAGGTTTGAAGTTAAGGTTAAAGGTTATAGCTTATGGTTTAGGTTTTCCAGAATAGAGTCTAGGGTCTCCGTTTTAATGTTTAGGGTTTAGGTTTTGGGTTTAGGGTTTATGACTTATGTTTAAAGGTTATAGTTTAAAGTTTGGAGTTCTTGATAAGGATTTTTATATTTAGGATTTGGTTTTAATGGATTATGGTTTAGGGTCTTAATCCCTAAACCTAAATCTAAACTCTAAATCCTAAAATATTAACCCTAAAACTTAATCCCGATACACTAAACCCTAAATAGTAAATCTAAAACCCTAAACTATGAAGAAAAAACCAAAACTGTAAACTCTAATCCATAAATCCAAAATTCAAAATCCAAAATTTGTTATATTTATAATAAAAAAATTCTAATCCACAAAAGCTAAACCCCAAATATTTAAATCCAAACCCGAAACCCCAAAGTTGAAACCTAAACCTTCAACCTTAAACCCTAAACCAAAACATAAACCCTAAACACCAAAGCCGAAATCCTAAACCTTAATTGAAAAACCTAATTTTAGGGATTTGGGTTTATGTTTTAGGGTTTATGGTGTAGGATTTTGGGATTAGGGTAAAAGGATTTACAATTTATGGCTTTGATCCTAAACCTAACTCTGAACCCTAAAATATTACCCCTAAAACTTGATCCCGTTATTCTAAACCCTAAATAGCAAATCTAAAAGCCTAAACTATAAAGAAAAAACCTAAACTATAAACTCTAATCCATAAATTCAAAACCAAAAATCTAAAAATTCTTATATTTAAAATTGAAAAACCCTAATCCATAAAATCTAAACCCTAAATATATATATCCAAACCCAAAACTCCAATGTTGAAACCTTTATCTTTAACCTTAAGCCCTAAACAAAAAAACTAAACCCTAAATACTAAAGCCGTAACACTAAACCTTAACTGAAAAACAAAATTTTAGGGATTTGTGTTTATGTTTTACAGTTTACGGTGCAAGATTTTGGGATTAGGTTAAAGGGTTTACAATTTATGGCTTTTATTTTATTGTTTAGTGTTTATGGTTTAAAATTTAGGATTTATGGTTTTACTTTTCAGGTTAATGTTTGGAGGATTTGGGTATAGGGTTTAGGTTTTAGGGTTTATGATTTAGGGCTTAGGGTTTGAGGTGAGTGTTTAAGGATTATAGTTTATGTTATATTCTTTAGGGTTTAGGGTTTAGGGCTTTGGGTTTAGGGTTTAGGTTTAAGGTTTAGGGTTTTAGGTTTAAGATTTATAACTTATGGTTTAGGTTTTCCAGTATAGAGTTTGGGGTCTCCGTTTTAATGTTTAGGGTTTAGGTTTTGGGTTTAGAGTTTATGATTTAAGCTTAAAGGTTATGGTTTAAAGTTTAGAGTTTATGATTAGGATTTTTATATTTGGGGTTTAGTTTTAATGGATTATGGTTTATGGTCTTAAACCCTAAACCTAAACCTAAACTCTAAACCCTAAAAGATTAACCCTAAAACTTAATCCTAATACCCTAAACCCATAATAGTAAATCTAAAATCCTAAACTATAAAGAAAAAAAGCTAAATTGTAAACTCTAATCCGTAAATCCAAAATTAAAAATAAAAAAATTTTTATTTTTAAAATTGAAAAACCCTAATCCACAAAATAAACCCTAAATATATAAATCAAAACCCAAAACCCCAAAGTTAAAACCTTAACCTTCAACCTTAAACCCTAAACCAAAAACCTAAACCCTAAATACAAAAGCTGAAACCCTAAAGCTTAACTAAAAAACCTAATTTTAGGGATTTGGATTTATGTTTTAGGGTTTACGGTGTAGGATTTCAGGATTAGAGTAAAGTGTTTATAATTTATGACTTTGATTTTATGGTTTAGGTTTTATGATTTGAAATTTAGGGTTTATGGTTTTGCTTTCCAGGTTTATGATTGGAGGATTAGGTATAGGCTTTAGGTTTTAGGGTTTTGGATTTAGGGCTTAGGGTTTAAGGTTAGGGTTTAGGGATTACAGTTTAAGTTTTACACTTTAGGATTTACGGTTTAGGGTTTAGGGTTAAGGGTTTAGGGTTTTGGGTTTAGGTTTAAGGTTTAGGGTTTAAGATTTGATATTTAAAGTTAAGGTTAAAGGTTATAGCTTATGG
This sequence comes from Dendrobium chrysotoxum, assembly GCA_019925795.1. Lineage (NCBI taxonomy): Eukaryota > Viridiplantae > Streptophyta > Magnoliopsida > Asparagales > Orchidaceae > Dendrobium > Dendrobium chrysotoxum. The sequence continues at coordinate 50,966,842 of CM034302.1, forward strand.
TTTAGGTTTTCTAATATAGATTTTAGGGTCTCCATTAGAATGTTTAGGGTTTAGGTTTAGGTTTTGGGGTTTATGATTTATGTTTAAAGGTTATAGTTTAAAGTTTGGAGTTCATGATTAAAATTTTTATATTTGGGGTTTGGTTTTAATGGATTATGGTTTAGGGTCTTAAACCCTAAACCGAAACCTAAACTCTAAACCCTAAAATATTAACCCTAAAACTTGAGCCCGATACCCTAAACCCTAAATAGTAAATCTAAAAACTTAAACTATAAAGAAAAAACCTAAATTGTAAACGCTAATCCGTAAATCCAAAATCTAAAATCTAAAAATTCTTATATTTAAAGTTGAAAAACCCTAATCCCCAAAACGTAAACCCTAAATATATAAATCGAAACCCAAAACCCCAAAGTTGAAACTTTAACCTTCAACCTGAAACCCAAAACCAAAAACATAAACCCTAAATAGTAAAGCCGAAACCCTAAACCTTAACTGAAAAATCTAATTTTAGAGATTTGGGTTTTTGTTTTAGGGTTTACGGTGTAGGATTTCAAGACTAGGGTAAAGTGTTTATAATTATGATTTTGATTTTATGGTTTATAATTTTGGGTTTACAGTTTTGCTTTTCAGGTTTAAGTTTGGAGGATTAGGGTATAGGCTTTAGGTTTTAGGGTTTTGGATTTAGGGCTTAGGGTTTAAGGTTAGAGTTTAGGGATTAAAGTTAAAGTTATATACTTTAGGGTTTAGCGTTTAGGGTTTAGGTTTAGGTTTTAAAGTTTAGTGTTTAGGGTTTTGGATTAAGGTGTAGGGTTTAGGATTAAGGTATAGGAATTATAGTTCAAGTTATACTTTAAGTTTTATGGTTTAGGGTTTAGGTTTTAGGGTTTAGGGCTTAGGGTTTAGGGTTTAGGGTTTTGGTTTTACGTTTAAGGTTTAGGGTTTAGGATTTGAGGTTTAAAGTTAAGGTTAAAGGTTATAGCTTATGGTTTAGGTTTTCCAGTACACTGTTTAGGGTCTCCATTTTAATGTTTGGGGTTTAGGCCTTGGGTTTGGGGTTTATGATTTAAGTTTAAATGTTATGGTATAAAGTTTAGAGTTCATGATTAAAATTTTTGTATTTAGGGTTTGGTTTTAAGGGATTATGGTTTAGGGTCTTAAACCCTAAACGTAAACCTAAACTCTAAAGCCTAAAATATTAGCCCTACAACTTGATCTCGATACCTTAAACCCTAAATAGTAATTTAAAACCCTAAACTATAAAGAAAAAACCTAAACTATAAATAATAATCCATAAATCCAAAATCCAAAATCTAAAAATTCTTATATTTAAAAATGAAAAACTCTAATCCACAAAACCTAAACCCTAAATTTATAAATCCAAACCAAAAAGCCCAAAGTTGAAACCTTAACATTTATCCTTAAACCCTAAACCTAAAACCTAAACCCTAAACACTATATCCTTAAACCCTAAACCTAAAACCTAAACGCTAAACACTAAAGCTGAAACCCTAAACCTTAACTGAAAAACCTAATTTTTGGGATTTGGGTTTATGTTTTAGGGTTTACGGTGCAGGATTTTGGGATTAGGGTAAAGGGTTTGCAATTTATGGCTTTGATTTTATGGTTTAGGTTTATGGTTTAAAATTTAGGGTTTATGGTTTTGCTTTTTGTGTTTATGTTTGGAGGACTAGGGTATAGGGTTTTGGTTTTAGGGTTTAGGATTTAGGGCTTAGGGTTTAAGGTTAGAGTTTATTGATTATAGTTTAATTTTTATACTTTAGGGTTTAAGGTTTAGGGCTTAGGGTTTAGGGTTTAGTGTTTAGGGTTTAGGGTTTAGGGTTTAAGGTTAAGGTTTAAGGTTTAGGTTTTAGGATTTGAGGTTTGAAGTGAAGGTTAATGGTTACAGCTTAGGGTTTAGGTTTTCCAGCATAGAGTTTAGGGTCTCCATTTTAATGTTTAGGGTTTAGGTTTTTTGGTTTAGGGTTTATGACTTAAGTTTAAAGGTTATAGTTTAAAATTTGGAGTTCTTGATTAGGATTTTTATATTTAGGGTTTGGTTTTAATGGATTATGGTTTAGGGTCTTAAACCCTAATCCTAAACCTAAACTCTAAATCCTAAAATATTAACCCTAAAACTTAATCCTGATACCTTAAACCATAAATAGTAAATCTAAAACCCTAAAATATAAAGAAAAAATAAAAACTGTAGACTCTAATCCATAGATCTAAAATTTAAAATCTAAAAAATCTTATATTTAAAATTAAAAAACCATAATCCACAAAACCTAAACCCCAAATATATAAATCCAAACCCAAAACCCCAAAGTTGAAACCTTAACCTTCAACCTTAAACCCTAAACTGAAAACATAAACCCTAAAGACCAAAGCTGAAACCCTAAACCTTAACTGAAAAACCTAATTTTAGGGATTTGGGTTTATGTTTAAGGGTTTATGGTGTTGGATTTTGGGATTAGGGTAAAGGGTTTAGAATTTATGGCTTTGATCCTAAACCTAAACTCTAAAGCCTAAAATATTAACCATAAAATTTGATCCTGATATTCTAAACCCTAAATATTAAATCTAAAACCCTAAACTATAAAGAAAAAACCTAAACTATAAACTCTAATCCATTAATTCAAAATCCAAAATTTAAAACTCTTATATTTTAAAATGAAAAATCCTAATCCATAAATCCTAAACCCTAAATATATATATCGAAACCTAAAATGCCAGTGTTGAAACATTTATCTTTAAACTTAAACCCTAAACCAAAAAACTAAACCCTAAACACTAAAGCCGAAAACATAAACCTTAACTGAAAAACATAATTTTAGGGATTTGGGTTTAAGTTTTTGGGTTTACGATGTAGGATTTTAGGATTAGGTTAAAGTGTTTCTAATTTATGGCTTTGATTTTATGGTTTAGGCGTTATGGTTTAAAATTTAGGGTTTATGGTTTTACATTTCAGGTTATGTTTGGAGGATTTGGGTATAGGGTTTAGGATTTTGGGCTTAGGGTTTGAGGTGAGAGTTTAGGGATTATAGTTTAAGTTATATAGTTTAGGGTTCAGGGTTTAGGGCTTTGGGTTTAGGGTTTAGGATTAAGGTTTAGGGTTTAGGTTTAATGTTTAGGGTTTTGGATTTGAGGTTTAAAGTTAAGGTTAAAGTTTATAGCTTATGGTTTAGGTTTTCCAGCATAGAGTTTAGGGTCTTCGTTTTAATGTTTTGGATTTATGTTTCCGGTTTAGGGTTTATGATTTAAGTTTAAAGGTTATGGTTTAAAGTTTCGAGTTCATGATTAGGATTTTTATATTTAGGGTTTGATTTTAATGGATTATGGTTTAGGGGCTTAAACCCTAAACCTAATCCTAAACTCTAAACCCTAAAATATTAACCCTAAAACTTGATCCCGATGTCCTAAACCCTAAATAGTAAATCTAAAACCCCATTCTATAAATAAAAACCTAAACTGTAAACTCTATTCCATAAATCCAAAATCCAAAAATTAAAAATTCTTATATTTAAAATTAAAAAATCCTAATCTAGAAAACCTAAACCCCAAATTTATAAATCTAAACCCAAAACCCAAAGTTGAAACCTTAACCTTTAACCTTAAACCCTAAACCAAAAACCTAAACCCTAAAAACTAAAGCCGATACCCTAAACCTTAACTGAAAAACCTAATTTTAGCGATTTGGGTTTATGTTTTAGGGTTTACAGTGTAGGATTTTTGGACTAGGGTGAAGGGTTTACAATTTATGGCTTTGATTTTATGGTTTTTTTTTTGTTAAAACCCTCTATAAGGGCTTACACAATTATTATTTAAAAAAGGTTACAAAATAGTCCTTAAAAGGACTTCCAGCTCACTACTGCTCAAAAAAAGTGATAATAAAAAAGAAAATAAAACCTAAGAGCTGAAAATCCTAAACTAAACAAAATACAAACAACTATAGATTCATTCTAAGAATAAAATATATAATAACAATCATCAAAGTAACAACAAGCTGTCAAGACATAATAATTTCCAGACTTTGCACCGCTGAGAACATCTCCAATGCATCAACAATTTGAAACAGCTCAACTTTATCCTCATGAAGCCTCCTCCAAACAACACACCTGTAGTAAGTAGAAGACAAAAAAATCAAATGCTCAAAAAATAACACTAACAATAAGAATAAAAACCCTCAAAAAAACTTCTAAATAAAACTTAACAATAATGGACTCAATTAATGGCCAAATACTATAAAGCTCAGAAGTATAGTATCTATAATAAATCATCAATTAACCTCAAGGCCACAAATCTCAAACCCACTCATTCAAAAGGAATTTGTGAAAAGTAAAGACCAACCACCAAATTGCTGATTGGTATTTTTGCTGATAGTCGGCTTTGATTTTATGGTTTAAAATTTAGGGTTTATGGTTTTGCTTTTCGGGTTAATGTTTGGAGGATTAGGGTATTGGGTTTAGGTTTTATAGTTTATGATTTAGGGCTTAGGGTTTAAGGTTAGAGTATAGGGATTATAATTTAAGTTATATACTTTAGGATTTAGGGTTTAGGGTTTAGGGTTTGGGATTTACGGTTTAGGTTTAAGGTTTAGGGTTTAGGATTTCAGGTTCAAAATTAAGGTTAAATATTATAGCTTATGGTTTAGGTTTTCCAGCATAGACTTTTGGGTCTCCATTTTAATATTTATGAAAGTATGAGATGCGCCAAGAGGGGGGGTGAATTGGTATTTTAAAAATTAAATCTAAACAGTAGTTCTAATTTTTTATATTTTTTCAAATAATAATTTAACAAGTAGAATGCATAAGCTAGTGATTCGTTCACAATTATGATATTGGTGACACAATTGCAAGTTTCACAGTACAAGATCAAGACCAGATTTTTCACAAGGAAATTAAGACAGTAATAAATGCGTAAAAAGTAAAGTACGGTAAAAATGGAAAAAACACACCAAAAATTTTTATAGTGGTTCAGTCACTTAACCTACGTCCACTCCCTAGAGTCCTCCTTTCCAAGATTTGCACTAATATAAATTGACTCTCCTTTTGCTCCCACAGCAAGGTGGAGAAGCCTTGACAAGACTCACTTTCGCCTTCCCCGGTGTGGTGGAATACCAGATGCTATGTCACCCTCCCAGTGACGGTAGTGGAACTTCTCCTTTTTCTCTCTCCTTGAGACGATAGAGTACCTTGAGGATGTTAAACTTGAAGCCTCTCTTCCTGAAGAACCTTCCCGAGACTCACCAAGGACATAGGAGGAGCAAGCATGCAGCTAGCTCGAAGCAACCGTGTGATCCCCTCACAATTCTTCTCCCTCACGCTCAAGCTCACCTTCTACTTCCTCTCACAAACCTTGGATCTCTCCAAAAGCTCCCCCTCAAGAGTTCCTTCCTCTGTCAACCACGGCCTCAACAATAACTCATTAAAAATTTAAAAGTCCTTTTAAATCAGGCTTCAGAAAATCCTAAAAATTGCAATTTGATGTTTCTGTTCGTACATTATGATATAATATCGTACAGTACGATCAGTTAAGAAATAGCTTTGTCCAGTAGGGGAGCAAACAAACAGTTCACAGATTTTATTAATATCATACTGTACGATCTAAAGATCACATTTGATGATTATATTATTTTTTAACTATTCATACGGAACAATCTTTGGGACGAACGAATTCATCTCTGACCATCATCCTACACTGTACCCTTCGTACACTACGAATAGATCATTTTCAAGTTATCGTCCAGTATGATATAAATATTGTCCGGGATGAATAGTATAAAAAACCTTGGTTTCGTCTAGTACGATTTATGGGACGATTGACAACATCTCTGTCCATCATATAGTATGATTCATATTATGCAGTACGAATGCAATTAATTAAGAAACCAAGATTTAAGGTCCTAACTACGGGTGATAATTTTGGCAAGATTTGAAATGATCGTACAGTATGATATGTATCATACAGTATGATTATTTAAGAAAATTACATCCAAAATCTTATAAAAGTTATTCTAGCAGCTAGGGTTTTTGAATAGAAATAAATCGTACAGTACGATTAGTTCACAAAACTAATCTTTTAAAATTTAGCCATTAGCCTGAGTAATAATGACCTATCGTACGGTACAATTGAAAGTCATATAGTACGATTTGTTTTTAAAAAGAATTCTTCTTAAAAAAAAAATTCCACCTGTGTGTGTGTGCATGGTCACTCCTTTTACATACATGCTTTTGTGGCAGACTCAAGAAAAATAAAATAAAATAAAATAAAAATACAAGATCTTGTACATCCTATTCTACCCAGTCTTGAGTCTGCAGCAGTCTTAAACTGTTTGTATCTTACCTGAAATGTTAGTGCTCACAGACAAGAATAAACATTTAAAATTTTCAAAGAAGAACAAATTAGTTCAGTAAGTATTATTTGTCATCATCAAAATCAAGTGCTTGGGATCCTGGATTGCAACAATCTCCCCCTTTTTGATGGTGTCAAATAATATTATCTGATACCTACAGCAGATGTTATTCTTCCTTAGCTCCCCCTCACTAGAATGATGGTTTTTAAAATATAAGAGTAGTTTCAAAAAAAATTTTATATTTTCATTTTTTTTAAATTTAAATATAATAGAATGAAAATAACAGAAGAATGACAAATAGCATTAAATTTAAGAACATAACATCACAAAACTTCTCCACCATTTGACAGCAGCAAAAAGACAAGAACGTCACATAACAGTACAAAAGCAATAATTACAAAACAAACACAAACACAAGTCACTAAATAAAGGAAGTACGACATAACACAAATAAACTAAAGCATTCAAAACTCAGGATCCTGATCCATAGGTGGTGCTGGAGGTGGTGGAACCACTTGAAAGTACTGATGGAGGGATGCGAACTGGTGATCGATTGCGGTGAAGGGTTCCCCAAATCATTGTATATCATCTGCATGCTGACGGTGTTATTGATCAATATGGGAATCTAGTCTAGTTTCTAGGTCATCAAGTCATTGAATAATGTCATTATGAGGGTAGGTAAGATGGGCAGGTCCAGGTGATTGTATTGGTGGTGGTGGAGGTGCGTCGGCAGGAGCAGCAGCCTCTTCTTCATCAAAATTGGGATCAACGTGTGTGGCCCCCTGATGGAATAGAATATGAAAAGAGGCATCTGTGTAGAAGATAGGAAGATTATCCGGAGGGATAGGATTGTGGAGTTGATACTTGGCGTCCAGGATGTATCCTATGACATGTCCTAAGGCAATATTTTATTTTCTTCGGACACTAGGATATCGGAGAGCAGACAAGGTATGAATATAGTCGAGGATCATTTGAGCCTCATTGAATTTGGTGGCTAATATGATTAAGTAAGTGACCACAGATAAAAGTGGAGAAATGTGTATGCGGTCTCCAGCCATGTGCCTCGAGCAGCAACTGTCTAGGTACCACATGCTCTCACAAAGTCTTTTGTGAGAGCATCCCTACAATGTCAATCATAAGTTTGTTTTGGGAGCCCAAGTGAGTTTGTGTTCCACCTTATGCTAGTTTGAATGAAATGTATGCATGTTATGCTATGATGAATGCAACTTAAGTCTCCACACTAGATATGTCCTACAGTGAATTATCTAAGTGCGGGCTATATGACCTAGCATGCCACAAGAATAACACCTAACATCAGGAAATGGGTTCACTAATCTATGGGGGTGATAGTGCCTATTCCCAGGTCTAGATGATGCATACTATGATGATTTTGTATGAGATGGTTCACATCGTGGAGGTTTATAAAACTCAGCAAATGTGGGAGGTGTTTTATTATTCTCAAATGCATGAATTTTTACATTTAGAAATTCATTTTATTTATTAAGACTTGTAATTTTGAATTTCAATGTATGCTCACTTCTATCTAGTTCACATGCAATTTCCTCTAATTCCATAAATGCATTCTCTAGTTCAACATGTGATGACTTTAAGGTATCATGTGCAGTAGTAAATTCAATATGCTTCATATTTAATGCTTCAAATTCATCAAGCAGGGTCATATGGTCTCTATCCAAGTCATAAAATTCTTTAACTACACTAGCATGCTCTTTTTGTAAAGTACTAAAATTAGTGTTAAGACTAGCATGCATTTTTTTCAACTTTCTATACGAGTCATGAGTTTTTTTAGAAATAATTAGCAGTTCATCATAAGAAAGTCGACATACCTCATCTTGATCTAAATAATAAAGGTTATCATTAGTCATAAGACATAAATTTGTTACCTCCTCCTCTACTTCTTCTTCTGATGATTCTAAAGCAGAGTCAGTCCAAAATGCTTTTTGTGTATTAAATTTGCCCTTCTTGAATTTTGACCTTTCCTCGCTCTTCTCCTTGGTTTGATGAGTTTTAACGTTGGGGCAATCAACATAGAGATGACATGGTTTCCTGCACTCAAAGCAAATTATGTTAGATGCAACTTTAGTATTCTTTGAGATTTTACCAATGTTCCAATTGATTTGATGATGTTGTTGCTTTCTTTTCAGAAAATTCTTAAACTGATGAGTCATCAAGGCTATGTCATCATCTTCCTCTACTGCAAAACTGTCACTTTTAGAATTATTCACTTTTAGAGCCACAGTTTACTCCTTCTTTTCACCTGCATCACTTTCTTGTTGACTCACTCCTTGCTCGTAGGCAATGAGTAACCCAAGCAAAGTGTCAATTGAATAAACACTTAAATCTTTGGACTCAGTTATTGCAGTAATTTTTGCATCATACGTGTTAGGCAAACATCGCAGTATTTTATTCACTTTTTTGGAGTTAGACAACTCTCTCCCTAAAGATGCAAGGATGTCATAATCTGGGTGAATCTAGTGTACATTTCAGATATAAATTCACTAGCTTTCATGTGGAATAGTTCTTAATCATGTAGCAGTATGTTTAGCCTAGATTGTTTGACCTCACTAGTTCCTTCATACGTGATACACAGTCTATCCCATGGGTGTTAGGATTTTCATATTTATGGTTTAGTTTTAATGGATCATAGTTTAGGGTCTTAAACCCTAAACCTATACTTAAACTCTAAACCCTAAAATATTTACCCTAAAACTTGATCCCGATACCCTAAACCCTAAATAGTAAATCTAAAACCCTAAACTATAAAAAAAAACCTAAACTGTAAACTCTAATCAATAAATTCAAAATCAAAAATCTAAAAATTCTTATATTTAAAATTGAAAAACCCTAATCCACAAAACCTAAAGCCCAAATATATAAATCCAAACCCAAAACACTAAAGTTAAAATCTTAACCTTTAACCTTAAACCCTAAACCAAGTACCTGAACCCTAAACACTAAAGCCAAAACCCTAAACCTTAACTGAAAAACTTAATTTTAGGGATTTGGGTTTATGTTTTAGGGTTTATGGTGTAGGATTTCGTGATTTGGGTAAAGGGTTCACAATTTATGGCTTTGATTTTATGATTTATGGTTTATGGTTTAAAATTTAAGGTTTATGGTTCTGCTTTTTGGGTTTATGTTTGGAGGATAAGGGCATTGGGGTTTAGGTTTTAGATTTTAAGATTTAGTGTTTAGGGTTTATGGCTAGAGTTTATGGATTAAAGTTTAAGTTATGAACTGTAGGGTTTAGGGTTTAGGGTTTAGGTTTTAGGTTTAGGGTTTAAGTTTTGAGGTTTAAAGTTAAGGTTAAAGGTTATAGCTTATGCTTTAGGATTTCTAGCATAGTGTTTAGGTTCTCCATTTTAATGTTTAGGGTTTAGGTTTTCGGTATAGGGTTTATGATTTAAGTTTAAAGGCTATAGTTCAAAGTTTGGATATCATGATTAGGATTTTTATATTTAGGATTTGGTTTTAGTGGATTATGGTTTAGGGTTTTGAACCATAAACCTAAACCTAAAATCTAAACCATAAAAAATTAACCCTAAAACTTGATCTTGATACCCTAAACCCTAATAGTAAATCTAAAACCCTAAACTATAAAGAAAAAAATCTAAACTGTAAACTCTAATGCATAAATCCAAAATCCAAAATCTAAAATTTCTTATATTTAAAATTGAAAAACCCTTATTTACAAAACCTAAACCAAAAATATATAAATCCAAACCCAAAACCCCAAAGTTGAAACCTTATCCTTTAACCTTAAACCTTAAACCCAAAACCAAAACCCTAAACACTAAAGCAAAAATCCTAAGCCTTAACTGAAAAACCTAATTTTAGGGTTTAGGGTTTACGTTGTAGGATTTTGGGATTATGGTAAAGGGTTTATAATTAATGACATTGCTTTTATGGTTTAGGGTTTATGGTTTAAAATTTAGGGTTTATGGTTTTGCTTTTCGGGTTTATATTTTGAGGGTTAAGGTATATGGTTTAGGTTTTAGGGTTTAGGATTTAGGGCTTAGGGTTTAAGGTTTAGGTTTAAGGTTTAGGGTTTAGGATTTCAAGTTTAAAGTTAAGGTTATGGGTTACTAAGAGTTTTTGGGATTATTGTTTTAGTTATATACTTTAGGGTTTAGGGTTTAGGGATTAGGGTTTAGGGTTTAAAGTATAGGGTTTAGGGTTTAGGTTTAAAGTTTAGGGTTTAGGATTTGAGGTTTAAGTTAAGGTTAAAGGTTATACCTTATGGTTTATGTTACAAATTTGGTTTTGATGATGACAAATATGTCTCCAGTGTGTTTTGCTTGGCTAACCCATTTCAGGCACAAAAGATCACGAGCAAATCAAGCTAACTCAAGATCTGGTCCAAGTGTGTCCAATGTAATGTTTTTCATTTTATTGAGTCAATTGTAATGTAACTGATCCCCTAGCTAAGTAACCTTGCACACACACACTCAGGGGGAGAGCTTGAGTGAACTAGAGTTTCTGTTCAGTTTTTGTTCAGATCGTCCTGGACGATATTCACATCGTCCTGGATGATCAGGTAAAAAAAGAAACCCTAATTAGGGAGACTAAGTTAAGAGGGTCTAATTAAGAAGATCGTCCTGGATGATCTTTGGATCGTACGGGACGATATGCTCAAATTAGAAATTCTCAGCCGCTAGATCAAGTTAGGCAAGTTTTTATTTTTAGTTATTTGGTCTGATCGTCCTGGACGACACGTGTATCATCCAGGACAATTCAGTACAATCATGCCTAATTTAATCTGGTATTTAAGGAAAGCAATTTATTTTAGACTGATACGATCATATCGTCCTGGGCGATCGCAGGATCATCCCAGACGATCATGATCGTCTAGTGCATTTCAGTTGTACGACCCGAACTATATTCAGGATGATTTGGGTACCTTTTGAACTAATCTTACAGGACGATATACCTATCATCCTGGATGATTAGGTCATTTTTTGGTCATCCTGGACAATCTTAGCCGACCAGTTGAGATTTAGGGCAAATTTTAAGCCCTCCTATAAAAGATCTTTTTCTTGAAACAAGAAAAATCTTTTGCCACCTTCCTTCCCTGAGAAACCCTAGAGAGAGAGAGAGTTGGGAGAGAGAGAGAAGATCTTGTGAGGGGGAGTTAGTGAGGGATTCACTAAGGTTGCTCCAAGCACGGATCAGAGTCATCTTCTCCGCTCGTCGTCTTTCGTCTAGTCGGTGTTCATCATGGGAGGATCGTTCGCAAGAAGATCTGGGGTTCTCTGCCCGCTTCAGGTGGAAGCAAAAGGGATTCGAAGGTTCTCTTCCTGCTTCAGAAGGAAGCAAAAGGAGGTCGGGTTCTCAGCCTCACCATGTGGTGAAAAGGAGGTGTTTGTACAGGCTTCTCGGCCTTGCTATGGGAGCAAAAGGAGAGACACTTTTTGTTTAGTGGAACACCCAGAGGGGAGGCTCTGGAGAGTGGACGTAGGTCAAGTTAACCGAACCACTATAAAATCTGGTTTGCTTTTCCGATTCAGGTTTGCACTTTACTTTTCCGATATTAACTGCTTGGGTGAATATCTGTGATTGATCTTTTCGTTCTTGTTTACTTGTTTTCGCTGCTAAGTATCGAAAAGATTTTCATTGTTATCGTGAAATTTTTAAATAACCAATTCACCCCCCTTCTTGGTTAGCCTCGGGACTAGTTCACTAGGGCTTAACATCCCTTTCAAACTTTCAAGTGGTATCAAAGCGGGATTTAAAATTTAGGTTTAAAAACTTTTGAATTTGATTCATGGCTAACTGTAATAATCGTAATACTGCTGAAGGCTATTCCATTATAAGACCACCGTTGTTTGACAATATTCCTTTTGATTTTTGGAAAACACGCAAGTCTACTTTTCTGTAATCTATTAATTATCGCATGTGGATGTTAGTTAAGGACGGATACGAACCACCTTTAGATTGATTAACAATGTGAAAACTGAACTGCCTTTTGCTGATTGGTCGTTTGATGATCATGATTTATCACAGTTAAAAGCAAAATGCTTGAACTATATCTTTTTGCTTTAAAATCTAAAGACTGTATGTGTGTTTCTACTTGTACAACGGGAAAGGAAATCTGGGATAGATTATGTATAACATACGAAGGTACAACTGAAGTCAAACAGTCTAGGTTAAACATCTTGTTACATGATTACGAACTTTTTCGCATGAAACCTAGTGAGACTATTTCAGAAATGTACACAAGGTTCACTCAGATTGTTACCTCTTTGCATGCTCTAGGTAGAGAACTTACTAACTACGAAAGAGTGAACAAAATTCTTAGATGTTTGCCTGCTTCTTATGATGCTAAGATTACTGCTATCACTGAATCTAAAGATTTAAATACTTTCTCTATTGACAGCTTACTTGGATCACTCATTGCTTACGAGCAAGGGGTGAACCAAAGGCAATTTGATGCAGGTAAACGCAAGAAAGAGAAGACAGTGGCACTAAAGGCCAAAGATTCAGATGCTAGCACTTTCGGGTCTGATAGCGATGAGGTTACCTTAATCACAAGGCAATTCAAAAGCTTTCTAAGAAAGAAACATAAGAACTATCAGAAGTGGAACAAGGGTAAGTCCAATAAAAATTTTAAGGGTTCATCTGAATCTGTTTGTTTTGAATGCAGGAAGCCTGGACATATTAAGGCTGATTGTCCTACACTTAAAGCTCACCCAAGCAAGGAGAAGGGTGAGGAGAAACCAAAGTTCAGAAAGGACAAGAAGCGGATTCAGAAGGCATTCTGGGCAGACTCTGCATCCGACACTTCTGAGACTGAAGCTGAAGAGGAGGAAACAAACTTGTGTCTGATGGCTGATGATCACCCTGGTCAGTCAGACCAGGAAGAGGTATGTGAGCTTACTTACGATCAATTATTTAAAGTTTCTAAAAATATTCATACATAATATAGGAAGCTTAAGAAAACTCATGCTAGTCTGAAATTAGATTATTTGACTTTGCAAAAGGAGCATGATTCTGTAGTTAAAGATCATTCCACACTTGATTCCAATCACATGTCCTTGCTTGATGAATTCGATGATTTGAATAAAAAATATTCTTATTTAACTGTTGAGCATGATTTGTTAAAAACATCGTATGTTGAATTAAAAATTGCTTTTAAGAAAGTGAATGATATGGCATGTGAGTTAGAAAGTAATGAAAGTGTAAGAACTTTTGAAATTGCAAGTTTAAATAAACATATTGAGTTCTTGAAAGTGAAAATCAGTGCTTTTGAAAAGAACAAAACACCGCCTACTTTTGAACAGTTTTATGCACCGCCACCTTTTGAAAAATCTGTTGCAAGTTCTTCAAAGCATGTTTCATATACATCTAGGAAGAGACATTATCACCAACGTAGATTAGTTAACCCTTTTCCTGGTGTTACATGTTCTTTATGTGGCATGTTAGGACATATTTCCCACACCTGTACTGTTCACTGTATTACACATTGGGTGTGGAAACCCAAACTACCTGTTTCACAGCACAACACGCATGCATTACATTCTTCTTTTCATAAGAAGGAACCCAAACTTGTTTGGGTTCCTAAGACTGATGTTTGATACTTTTGTAGGGGTGCTCTCACACAAGATCTCATGAGAGCATGTGGTACCTGGACAGTGGATGTTCTAGACATATGACTGGAGATGCAAATGAGTTCATTTCGCTGGAGGCCAGAGTTGGAGGCAAGGTGACACTTGGAGATAACACCACTATGAAGGTGGTAGGCACAGGTATATTTGGTGATTCAAAGAATTTTATGATTGATAATATTTTGCTTGTAGATGGATTGAAACACAACTTGCTGAGCATCAGTCAACTCTGTGACAAGGGATACAGCATCAAATTCTTGCCCACTGGCTGCATTTTAAGCTTAAATGATGAAGTTGTTTTGTAGGGGCAAAGGATCAACAACGTCTACAAGCTGGATGTAAGTTGCATTAAATCTGATAATTTAATTTGCTTAAAAACTGCTGCTGATGAGTCTTGGTTATGACATAGGAGATTGTGTCATGCCAGTATGAAAACCTTTAGGAGAGTCACCCAAAAGGCTTAGTTAGAGGTGTGCCCAAGCTTAAGTTCAGTAAGGATCACCTGTGTGATGCCTGTCAGTTGGGGAAGCAAGTCTAGTCCTCTTTTCACTCTGTTAAGGACATTAGTACCTCCAGGCCTTTAGAAGTTCTTCACATGGACCTCTTTGGACCCATTAGCACTGCCAGTTTAGGGGGGAGAGTCTATGGGTTTGTGATTGTAGATGATTATTCGAGTTTCACTTGGGTTAAGTTTTTGTCACATAAATATGAGTCATTTGATGAATTTAGATCTTTCTCTACTTGGATTCAGAAGAAATTAGGATGTGAGATTATTACCATCCATAGTGATCACGGAGGGGAGTTTGAAAATGAAAGATTTGGAAGTTTTTGTGAGGATCATGGGATTAGTCACAATTTTTTAGCTCTTAGGACCCCTCAGCAGAACGGGGTAGCTGAAAGGAAGAACAGGACCTTAGTGGAAGCCGCTAGAGTCATGCTTGCCGAGTATTCACTTCCAAAATACTTTTGGCCTGAAGCGGTTAACACTGCCTGTTATGTACTGAATAGGGTAAATGTGAGAGTCAAACTGAACAAGACACCTTATGAGATCATTAAGGGTAGAACTCCAAATCTGTCCCAACTCCATGTCTTTGGCTGTAAGGTTTTCATTCTGAACAACGGGAAATCACCCTTAGGAAAATTTGACCATAAATCTGATAAAGGAGTGTTCTTAGGATATTCAAGTGTGGGGAAATCCTTTAGGGTGTTCAATAGGAGGACTTTAGTGGTGGAAGAAACAACCCATGTAGTGTTTGATGAATCTGATCCTAAGGAGTCTATATCTGAAGTAGAAGATGAAGAGATTATTGAGGTTACCCAAGGAGTTGGAAATACAAATTTGGAGTAAAGGGTAGAACCTCAAACCACATTGCCTAGAGATTGGAGATATTCTTCGAGTCATCCTAAAGAACTGATCATAGGAGACCCTTCTGAAGGTGTTAGGACTAGGCATGGACTTAGGAAGGAAGTAAACCATTCTGCCTTTATCTCAATGATTGAACCCACCAACATCAATCAAGCCTTGTCGGATGAGTTTTGGATTTTAGCTATGCAGGAAGAATTGAATCAAGTTGTAAGGAATGATGTTTGGGAGTTAGTAGAAAGACCTAAAAATCAAAGTATTGTGGGAACCAAGTGGGTCTTTAAGACTAAGATGAATGATTCTGGTGTGGTGGTGAGAAATAAGCAAGATTGGTGGCTAAGGGGTATAATCAGATAGAAGGGATTGATTTTGAGGAGACTTTTGCCCCTGTAGCTAGATTGGAAGCCATTAGAGTGCTACTAGCCTTTGCCTGTTATAAGGGATTTAAGCTATTTCAAATGGATGTCAATAGTGCCTTTTTAAATGGGGTAATTAAAGAAGATATTTTTGTAGAACAACCCCCAGGTTTTGAGAGTTCCCAATATCCAAGTCATGTCTATAAATTAAAAAAGGCCTTATATGGATTGAAACAGGCACCCAGAGCTTGGTATGAGAGGCTTAGCACATTCCTGTTAGAAAGAGAGTTTGTTAAGGGGAGCGTAGACACCACCCTTTTTCAGAGGAGATTAGGGAATGACTTACTCATTGTCCAGATCTATGTTGATGATATAATTTTTGGATCTTCTGATAAATATTTATGTGAAGAGTTTTCTAAAATAATGTGTAAGGAGTTTGAAATGAGTATGATGGGAGAATTGTCCTACTTTTTGGGGTTTAGCATAAGGCAAACGGATGATGGAACCTTTCTCAATCAATCAAAACACACTAAGGATATTTTGAAGAAATATGAAATGGACAAAGCCAAGTCAATCAATACTCCCATGCCCTCCTCAGTTCAGTTAGATAAGGATTCAAATGGAAAAACTGTTGATCAGAAGAAGTATAGAGGGATAATAGGTTCACTGCTTTACCTGACTGCTAGTCGACCTGATATCATGTTTAGTGTCTGTCTTTATGCTAGGTTTCAGGCTGATCCTCAAGAGTCCCACCGGACTGCTCTTAAGAGAATTCTTAGATATCTTTTAGGGACCCCAAACTTAGGAATTTAGTAACCTAGGCACAGCACCTCTTTTGAGATCATTGGATATTCTGATTCTGACTTAGCGGGGTGTAGGGTGGATAGGAAGAGTACTTCTGAGACTTTACAATTCATAGGACAGTCGTTAGTCTCCTGGTCCAGTAGAAAATAGAACTCAGTTGCACTTTCCACTGCTGAAGCTAAGTACATTGCCTTAGGAAGTTGTGTGGCCCAAGTTCTTTGGTTGAAGCAACAACTCTTGGATTTAGGAGTACCTGTTGGCACAATTTCTGTTCTGTATGATAATACTAGTGCCATCTGTATCTCTAAGAATCCAATCCAACATTCTAGGACCAAACACATTGATATTAGGCATCACTTCATTAGGGACCATGTTATAAAAGGGGACATTGAGCTACATCATGTAGCAACTGAAAATCAGCTGGCTGACATATTTACTAAACAACTGGCCTTTGACTCATTCAGCATTTTGAGAACCAAATTAGGAGTGATTGATATAAATGCTTGATTCTGATGACTGCTGATATATGATTGTTCTGATTGGTATTCTGATTTCTGTTAGTTAGTTTTGGTATTCTAATTTTTTATTTCTGTTAGTTAGTTTTGGTTTGATTATTTGCTTTCAGTTGATTTTATTTCCTCTGCTGATGTCAGTTTTAGCCTTATTGTTAGTTTAATTAGAGTATTTACTTTGCTGTGATTTTCTACCTATTTTTATTCACTGGTTCATATCTTGCACTTACTATTTTTTGCTTTTCAAAATCTGATTACCGCTCACTACTTCTGATAATCTGAATTTTTGACTGGGAGTTTTTACCTTATTTTGGTTTGGAAGCTGGTAAGCCATGATTGATTCCACCGAATCTGTTAAAGGGAAGAAACATTGATGATTATTTCTCTCCCTCTAACTCCTTTACTGGTGTATAGTTTCTTTTGGATAAAAATTCTTTCAAAATTAAAATGTTAGTTTTTGGAATAGAGATTATTTTATCTTCCTACAGTAATCTGCCTCATATCAATAGTGTTTTTCAAAGTCTTGAGTCATTAGTTTGATTTTCTAAACCAAGTGATTGCATTTATCATATGCTGTATGGCTTTTGTTTTGTGAATCGTTCTTCCTTATTGTGGAGAGTCATCTCCTATGTCTGGAATATAATCTCACAGCTGAGACTCTTTAATGATTATGAAAAGGAGAAAGCTTATAAAAGATGCGCAGTGCGCCAGATAATATGAAAAAGAAACATAAAATGAGCCCAAAACTGAAAAGATACGAAATTGCCAAATTGGATACATAAAGTGTATCAAAAATCAAAAGATGCGCAAAGCGCTATCCAATTTGAAAAAGAGGCACAAAATGAGCCCAAACCAAGCTTTCTTCCCTTTCAGATTGTTAAATGTCTTAGAAAAATCTGTGCGCCACTTCATATTTTCAAAAGCTTGAGTTTGAAAATCCTGATTTCTGATTTTTTACTTTGTAACACTATTATATCTGATATTTTTCTGGAACGAGGCTTGAAAGGATCTCTTTTCAAATCTAATATCTTTTCTTCTGAATCGAATTTTTGTTTTGAAAGAGGTTTGCATCGATAAGGTGCCCGGGGTGGGAGTTACGAAAGTTGATTTTTCCAACCTTTTCTGGATTTCAGCGCTGCCAATCGTCCTCTTATTGGTTTTTGAATATAAAATCAATGAAAAATTCTGATTTACTCGAGCAGCTTGATCAAAAAAAAAAAAACATTACTTTTATGTACTTTTGCTGTAAGATTTATTCGTTTTTGTTTTATTTTGATTTCATGGTTGTGTTTTTGGGATCCTGATCGATCATCTTCAACCTTCATCTTTTTCTGTTTTCTTCACGTCGTCCTGGACGATACCACGATCGTCCTGGATGATCCTCTTCGTCCTGGACGATCTAAACATCATCCTGGACGATTCATTCAAAATCATCCCCACACTGCTCCTGCTGCTGAAAAATCCCAATTATTGGTTATCGTCCTGGACGATCCTTACATCATCCTGGACGATATGATCCATATCTTTCTGATCTGATCAAATAGCTGACATTGCACTAATTATTGTCCATCATCCTGGATGATCCACCTCATCATCCTGGATGATCCACGTGTTAGCCGCTGGACGATTGGAATTCGGCCCATCCGACATGATTATTGCATATCGTCCCAGACGATCCACCTAATCGTACGGGACGATACTTCTCGTCAACGGTCGTCCAGCCCGACTCCTCCGGACGATCGCCTGTGTCTAATCATCCTGGACGATCGGACCGGCTTTTTGACCAATCGTCTAGGACGTCATAAATGACCATATCGTCCTGGACGATGTCGCGATCGTACGGGACGATCAGGCCGTTTTCTATATAAACAGCAGTTTTTCTTCAGATTTTTCCACACCTTTTTTCTTCCACTCTCCTTCTACTTCCTTACACTTTAGATTCCTAATGGCTGGTGGCAAAAGGTCTCGACAAAAGGGTGCCAGTTCCTCCCAGGGACCGGTTGATCCTCGCTTCCCCAATGCAGCCGATCAGGTTGCCTACGAGCGATACTGCAAAGTGGGGATCACACCATCGAAAATCATAAATCCCCGCACTCTCACTTATCCTGTCCTTGACCTCTTCACACACACCTCCCTCACCTTCATCATGACTCTCGCATTTCCCTTTAGTTCTGAACTTCTCCGCATTTTCTTTGCAAACTTGCGGATTTCAGCTGATTATTCCACTCTCCGTTCTTATATAAATCAGCACCCCGTCAAACTTACCTATCAGAACTTTCACAATATTCTCCAGCTATCCATCACTGGCGATAAACTCCACACCCTTATCACCGACCCAGACTATGATTGGATTGTCGCCAATCATTTCCTTCGCAATACCAATGCCCCTTATCATGACAATGCCTGCTCCACACTTCTTAAGGACGCCCGGACTATTCAGTATGTTCTTCATTCCTCCTTCATTCCAAAGGCGGGGGATCGGATTCACATCACCCCACTCCTATCCTTGACCACCTACTACATCCTGGCCAATAGGGAGTTCAATGCCACAGACTTTATTATCCGGTACCTCGAGCACCTCACCTCCATTCGAGATCCAGGTCATCGCCGTCGTCCAAATCTAGCCTTAGGACACATCGTTGCCTATGCTCTCGAAACCAAATATGACCTGCATTATCTCGTGCTCCAGATGTTCCTCCTTCCTTCCTCACCAACAATGCCTTCCATGTCCTACACAACACATGACTACATCCGGAGCCCACCCCGGATGTTGAGAAAGAGGAGGAAGAGGCCATTCCAGTTCCTCCTGCACCAGAGGCACCTGCTCCCCTTCGCATTGCCTCTCCCTTTGACCACCTAGTGCAGCGTTTCGATCAGTGGGAGGCCAGATTTGACTCATACGTGGTTGCCCAGGAGCAGTGGCACGTCGAGGACATCCAGCGCTTCACTGACTATACTGCGCAGCAGCAACAGCAGCATGACCAGGACATCGCCTGGATTGGAGCCCACTTTCAGTCCATTCACCATTACTTCAACCCTACACCGCCACCTCCTTCTTCCGATCAGGATCTGCCTCAATTTTAGTTTCCTGTTCTGTAGTTATTCTCTTTTATATTTTATTTCTGTGTTTTGTTTTTTCCCTCGTCCTTTTTGTGATGTCAAAAGGGGGAGTTAGTTGTAGTCGTTTCAGTCCTTGTTATGTGTTATGTTTTCTGTATTAGTTTGATTGTTAAATGAAAATTAAAAAAAATATATCTGTTTTTCGATCTCCTGTTTCTTGTTATTTTCAAACTACTTTATAAATATTTGCCATCATCAAAAAGGGGGAGATTGTTGCAAATCTGGTTTTGATGATGACAAACATGTCTCTAGTGTATTTTGCTTGGCTAACCCATTTCAGGCACAAAAGATCATGAGCAAATCAAGTTAACTCAAGATCGGGTCCAAGTGTGTCCAATGTAATGTTTTTCATTTTATTGAGTCAATTATAATGTAACTGATCCCCTAGCTAAGTAACCTTGCACATACACACTCAGGGGGAGAGCTTGAGTGAATTAGAGTTTCTATTCAGTTTTTATTCAGATCGTCCTGGATGATATTCACATCATCCTAGACGATCAGGTAAAAATAGAAACCCTAATTAGGGCGACTAAGTTAAGAGGGTCTGATTAAGCAGATCGTCCTGGACGATCTTTGGATCGTACGGGACGATATGCTCAAATAAGAAATTCTCAGCCGCTAGATCAAGTTAGGCAAGTTTTTATTTTTAGTTATTTTGTCTGATAGTCCTGGACGATACGTGTATCATCCTGGACGATTCAGTACAATCATGCCTAATTTAATCTGGTAATTAAGAAAAGCAATTTATTTTAGATTGATACGATCATATCGTCCTGGACGATCGCAGGATCGTCCTAGATGATCATGATCATCTAGTGCATTTCAGTTGTACGACCGAAACTATGTTCAGGATGATTTGGGCACTTTTTGAACTAATCGTACAGGACGATATACCTATCATCCTGGACGATCAGGTCATTTTTTGGTCATCCAACACAGATTTCTCTGGACGACCCGAACTGTCTTCTGGACGATATTCCTCGTTTTGCACTAATCGTCCCGGACGATCGCAGGATATGACTAACTGTCCTGTGATCGTCCGGGACGATATGAATAATTTTTTCTACTGATCGCCCAGAAGAGCCAGATCGTCCAGGCAGAAACAGTTGAATTTGAACTGATCGTACAGGACGATCTATCGATCATCCTGGATGATCTTGGCCGACCAGTTGAGATTTAGGGCAAATTTTAAGCCCTCTTATAAAAGAACTTTTTCTTGAAATAAGAAAATTCTTTTGCCACCTTCCTTCCCTGAGAAACCCTAGAGAGAGAGAGTTGGGAGAGAGAGAGAAGATCTTGTGAGGGGGAGTTAGTGAGGGATTCACTAAGGTTGCTCCAAGCACCGATCAGAGTCGTCTTCTCCGCTCGTCGTCTTTCGTCTAGTCGGTGTTTGTCGTGAGAGGATCGTTCGCAAGAAGATCCGGGGTTCTCTGCCCGCTTCAGGTGGAAGCAAAAGGAGTTTGAAGGTTCTCTGCCTACTTCAGGAGGAAGCAAAAGGAGGTCGGGTTCTCTTTCTCACCGTGTGGTGAAAAGGAGGTGTTTGTACAGGCTACTCCGCCTTGCTGTGGGAGCAAAAGGAGAGACACTTTTTGCTTAGTGCAATACCCGGAGGGGAGGCTCCGGGGAGTGGACGTAGGTCAAGTTGACCGAACCACTATAAAATCTGGTTAGCTTTTTCGATTCAGTTTTGCACTTTACTTTTCCGATATTAACTGCTTGGGTGAATATCTGTGATTGATCTTTTCCTTCTTGTTTACTTGTTTCCGCTGCTAAGTATCGAAAAGATTTTCATTGTTATTGTAAATTTTTAAATAACCAATTCACCCCCCTCTTGGTTAGCCTCGGGACTAGTTCACTAGGGCTTAACATCCCTTTCGAACTTTCAGTTTAGGTTTTCTAGCATAGAGTTTAGGGTCTCTGTTTTAATGTTTAATGTTTAGGTTTTCGGTTTAGGGTTTAGGGATTTAATTTTAAAGGTTATGATTTAATGTTTGGAGTTTATGATTAGGATTTTTATATTTAGTGTTTTATTTTAATGGATTATGGTTTAGGATCTTAAACTCTAAACCTAAAGCTAAACTCTAAACCCTAAAACTTGATCCCGAAACCCTAAACCCTAAATAGTAAATCTAAATCCCAAAACTATAAAGAAAAAACCTAAACTCTAAACTCTAATCCATAAATCCAAAATCCATATTCAAAAAATTCTTATATTTAAAATTAAAAAACACTAATCCACAAAACCGAAACCCCAAATATATAAATGCAAACCCAAAACCCCAAAGTTGAAACCGTAATCTTTAACCTTAAACCCTAAACCAAAAACCTAAACCCTAAACACTCAAGCCAAAAGCATAAACCTTAACTGAAAAAACCTAATTTTATGGATTTGGGTTTATGTTTTGGAGTTTACTGTGTAGGATTTTGCGATTTGGGTAAACGGTTTATAATTTATAGCTTTGATTGTATGGTTTAGGGTTTATGGTTCAAAATTTAGGCTTTATTGTTTTGCTTTTTGAGTATATGTTTGGAGATTAGGGTATAGGGTTTAGGTTTTAGGGTTTAGGATTTAGGGCTTAAGGTTTAAGGTTAGAGTTTACGGATTAAAGTTAAAGTTATATACTTTAGGGTTTAGTGTTTAGGGTTTAGGTTTAGGTTTTAAAGTTTAGTGTTTAGGGTTCAGATTAAGGTATAGGGTTTAAGTTTTCAGGCTTAAACTTAAGGTTAAAGGTTATAGCTTATGGTTTAGGTTTTCCAGCATAGAGTTTAGGGTTTATGATTTAAGTTTAAATGTTATGGTTTAAAGTTTGGAGTTCATGATTAGGATTTTTATATTTAGAGTTTGGTTTTAATGGACTATAGTTTAGGGTTTTAAACCATAAACCTACACCTAAACTCTAAATCCAAAAATATTAACCTTTTAACATGATCCCGATACCCTAAACCCTAAATAGTAAATCTAAAACTCGAAACTATAAAGAAAATACCTAAACTGTAAACTCTAATCTATACATCCAAAATCAAAAATCTAAAAGTTTATTTTTAAATTTTAAAAACCCTAATCTACAAAACCTAAACCCCAAATATATAAATCCATACCCAAAACCTCATAGTTTAAACCTTAACCTTTATCCATAAGCCCTAAACCAAAAACCTAAACCTTAAACATTAAAGCTGAAACATTAGACCGTAACTGAAAAATCTAATTTTTGGGATTTGGCTATGTTTTAGGGTTTACGGTATAGGATTTTGGGTTTACGGTAAAGGTCTTAGAGTTTATGATTTTGATTTTATGGTTTATGGTTTAAAATTTAGGGTGTTAGGTTTTGCTTTTCGGGTTTATGTTTGGAGAATTAGGGTATAAGGTTTATGTTTTAGGTTTTACGATTTAGGGCTTAGGGTTTAAGGTTAGAGCTTAGGGATTAAGGTTTAGGTTATATACTTTAGGGTTTAGGATTTAGAGTTTAGAGTTAAGGGTTTAGGGTTTAGCGTTAAGGGTTTAGGTTTAAGGTTTAGGGTTTCGGTTATGAGGTTTAAAGTTAAGGTTAAAGGTTATAGCTTATGATTTAGATTTTCCATCATATAGTTTAGGGTCTCCGTTTTAATGTTTAGGGTTTAGGTTTTGGGATTATGGTTTATGATTTATGCTTAAAGGTTATGGTTTAAAGTTTGGAGTTCATGATTAGGATTTTTATTTTAGGGTTTGATTTTAATGAATTATGGTTTAGGGTTTTAAACTATAAACCTAAACCTAATATCTAAACCCTAAAATATTAACCCTAAAACTTGATGCCAATACCCTAAACCCTAAATAGTAAATCTAAATCCCAAAATAATAATGAAAAAGCCTAAACTGTAAACACTAATCCATAAATCCAAAATCCATATTCAAAACATTCTTATATTTAAAATTAAAAAACACTAATCCACAAAACCGAAACCCCAAATATATAAATACAAACCCAAAACCCCAAAGTTGAAACCTTAATCTTTAACCTTAAACCCTAAACCCAAAACCTAAACCCTAAACACTCAAGCCAAAACCATAAACCTTAACTGAAAAAACCTAATTTCAGGGATTTGGGTATATGTTTCAGAATTTACTGTGTAGGATTTTGCGATTTGGTAAAGGGTTTATAATTTATGGCTTTGATTGTATGGTTTAGGGTTTACGGTTCGAAATTTAGGCTTTATTGTTTTGCTTTTCGAGTATATGTTTGGAGGATTGGGGTATAGGGTTTAGGTTTTTAGGGTTTAGGATTTAGGGCTTAGGGTTTAAGGTTAGAGTTTAGGGATTAAAGTTAAAGTTATATACTTTAGGGTTTAGTGTTTAGGGTTTAGGTTTAGGTTTTAAAGTTTAGTGTTTAGGGTTTAGGATTAAAGTATAGGGTTTACGTTTTGAGGCTTAAACTTAAGGTTAATGGTTATAGCTTATGGTTTAGGTTTCCAGCATAGAGTTTAGGGTTTATGATTTAAGTTTAAATGTTATGGTTTAAAGTTTGGAGTTCATGATTAGGTTTTTTATATTTAGGGTTTGGTTTTAATGGATTATGGTTTAGGGTTTTAAACCATAAACCTAAACCTAAACTCTAAATCCTAAAATATTAACCTTATAACATGATCTCGATACCCTAAACCCTAAACAGGAAATCTAAAACTCTAGACTATAAAGAAAATACCTAAACTGTAAACTCTAATCTATACATCCAAAATCCAAAATCTGAAAATAATTTTTAAATTTTAAAAACCCTAATCAACAAAACCTAAACCCCAAATATATAAATCCAAACCCAAAACCCCATAGTTTAAACCTTAACCTTTATCCATAAGCCCTAAACCAAAAACCTAAACCTTAAATACTAAAGCTGAAACACTAGACCGTAACTGAAAAACCTAATTTTAGGGATTTGGGTTAATGTTTTAGGGTTTACGGTGTAGGATTTCGGGTTTTCAGTAAAGGTCTTATAGTTTATGACTTTGATTTAATGGTTTATGGTTTAAAATTTAGGGTGTTAGGTTTTGCTTTCAGGGTTTATGTTTGGAGAATTATGGTATAGGGTTTATGTTTTAGGTTTTAGGATATAGGGCTTAGGGTTTAAGGTTAGAGTTTAGGAATTAAGGTTTATGTTATATACTCTAGGGTTTAGGATTTAGAGTTTAGAGTTAAGGGTTTAGGGTTTATCGTTAAGGGTTTAGGTTTAAGGTTCAGGGTTTCGGTTTTGAGGTTTAAAGTTAAGGTTAAAGGTTATAACTTATGATTTAGATTTTCCATCTTATAGTTTAGGGTCTCCGTTTTAATATTTAGGGTTTAGGCTTTGGGTTTATGGTTTATGATTTATGTTTAAAAGTTATGGTTTAAAGTTTGGAGTTCATGATTATGATTTTTATTTTAGGGTTTGATTTTAATGAATTATGGTTTAGGGTTTTAAATTATAAACCTAAACCTAATATCTAAACCCTAAAATATTAACCCTAAAACTTAATCCCGTTATCGTAAACCCTAAATAGTAAATCTAAATCCCAAAACTATAATGAAAAAACCTAAACTGTAAACTCTAATCCATAAATGCAAAATCCATGTTGAAAAAATTCTTATATTTAAAATTAAAAAACACTAATCCACAAAACCGAAACCCCAAATATATAAATGCAAACCCAAAACCCCAAAGTTGAAACCTTAATCTTTAACCTTAAACCCTAAACCAAAAACCTAAACCCTAAACACTCAAGCCAAAAGCATAAACCTTAACTGAAAAAAACCTAATTTTAGGGATTTGGGTTTATGTTTTAGAGTTTACTGTGTAGGATTTTGTGATTTGGGTAAAGGGTTTATAATTTATAGCTTTGATTGTATGGTTTAGGGTTTATGGTTCAAAATTTAGGCTTTTTTTTTTCTTTTCGAGTATATGTTTGGAGGATTAGGGTATAGGGTTTAGGTTTTAGGCTTTAGGATTTAGGGCTTAGGGTTTAAGGTTAGAGTTTATGGATTAAAGTTAAAGTTATATACTTTAAGGTTTAGTGTTTAGGGTTTAGTTTTAGGTTTTAAAGTTTAGTGTTTAGGGTTTAGGATAAAGGTATAGGGTTTAAGTTTTGAGGCTTAAACTTAAGGTTAAAGGTTATAGCTTATGGTTTAGGTTTTCTAGCATAGAGTTTAGGGTTTACGATTTAAGTTTAAATGTTGTGGTTTAAAGTTTGGAGTTCATGATTAGGATTTTTATATTTAGGGTTTGGTTTTAATGGATTATGGTTTAGGGTTTTAAACCATAAACCTAAAGCTAAACTCTAAATCCTAAAATATTAACCTTATAACATGATCCCGATAACCTAAACCCTAAATAGTAAATCTAAAACTCTAAACTATAAAGAAAATACATAAACTGTAAACCCTAATCTATACATCCAAAATCCAAAATCTAAAAACTTATTTTTAAATTTTAAAAACCCTAATCTACAAAACCTAAACCCCAAATATATAAATCCAAACCCAAAACCCCATAGTTTAAACCTTAACCTTTATCCATAAGCCCTAAACCAAAAATCTTATCTTAAACACTAAAGCTGAAATACTAGACCGTAACTGAAAAACCTAATTTTAGGGATTTGGGTTTATGTTTTAGGGTTTACGGTGTAGGATTTCGGGTTTGCGGTAAAGGTCTTACATTTTATGACTTTGATTTTATGGTTTATGGTTTAAAATTTAGGGTGTTGGGTTTTGCTTTTCGGGTTTATGTTTAGCGAATTAGGGTATAGGGTTTATGTTTTAGGTTTTAGGATTTAGGGCTTAGGGTTTAAGGTTAGAGTTTAGGGATTAAGGTTGAGGTTATATACTTTAGGGTTTAGGATTTAGAGTTTAGAGTTAAGGGTTTAGGGTTTAGCGTTAAGGGTTTAGGTTTAAGGTTTATGGTTTCAGTTATGAGGTACAAAGTTAAGGTTAAAGGTTATAGCTTATGATTTAGATTTTCTATCATATAGTTTAGGGTCTCCGTTTTAATGTTTAGGGTGTAGGTTTTGGGTTTATGGTTTATGATTTATGTTTAACGGTTATGGTTTAAAGTTTGGAGTTCATGATTAGGATTTTTATTTTAGGGTTTAATTTTAATGAATTATGGTTTAGGGTTTTAAACCATAAACCTAAACCTAATATGTAAACCCTAAAATATTAACCCTAAAACTTCATCCTGATACCCTAAACCCTAAATAGTAAATCTAAAGCCCAAAACTATAAAGAAAAAACCTAAACTGTAAACTCTAATCCATAAATCCAAAATCCATATTCTAAAATTTCTTATATTTAAAATTAAAAAACACTAATCCACAAAATTGAAACCCCAAATATGTAAATGCAAACCCAAAACCCCAAAGATGAAACCTTAATCTTTAACCTTAAACTCTAAACCAAAAACCTATACCCTAAACACTCAAGCACAAACCATAAACCTTAACTGAAAAAACCTAATTTTAGGGATTTGGGCATATGTTTTAGAGTTTACTGTGTAGGATTTTGCGATTTAGGTAAAGGGTTTATTATTTATGGCTTTGATTGTATGGTTTAGGGTTTATGGTTCAAAGTTTTGGCTTTATTCTTTTGCTTTTCGAGTATACCTTTGGAGGATTAGGGTATAGGGTTTAAGGTTTTTAGGGTTTAGGATTTAGGGCTTAGGGTTTAAGGTTAGAGTTTAGGGATTAAAGTTAAAGTTATATACTTTAGGGTTTAGTGTTTAGGGTTTAGGTTTAGGTTTTAAAGTTTAGTGTTTAGGGTTTAGGATTAAGGTATAGGGTTTAAGTTTTGAGGCTTAAACTTAAGGTTAAAGGTTATAGCTTATGGTTTAGGTTTTCCAGCATAGAGTTTAGGGTTTATGATTTAAGTTTAAATGTTATAGTTTAAAGTTTGGAATTCATGATTAGGAATTTTATATTTAGGGTTTAGTTTTAATGGATTATGGTTTAGGGTTTTAAACCATAAACCGAAACCTAACTCTAAATCCTAAAATATTAACCTTATAACATGATCTCGATACCCTAAAGCCTAAATAGTAAATCTAAAATTCTAAAGTATAAAGATAATACCTAAACTGTAAACTCTAATCTATACATCCAAAATCAAAAATCTAAAAGTTTATTTTTAAATTTTAAAAACCCTAATCAACAAAACCAAAACCCCAAATATATAAATCTAAACCCAAAACCCCATAGTTTAAACCTTAACCTTTATCCATAAGCCCTAAACCAAAAACCTAAACCTTAAACACTAAAGCTGAAAAACTAGACCGTAACTGAAAAACCTAATTTAAGGGATTTGGGTTTATGTTTTAGGGTTTACGGTGTAGGATTTCGAGTTTAGGGTAAAGGTCTTACAGTTTATGACTTTGATTTTATCATTTATGGTTTAAAATTTAGGGTGTTAGGTTTTGCTTTTCATGTTTATGTTTGGGGAATTAGGGTATAGGGTTTATGTTTTAGGTTTTAGGATTTAGGGCTTAGGGTTTAAGGTTAGAGTTTAGGGATTAAGGTTTAGGTTATATACTTTAGGGTTTAGGATTTAGAGTTTAGAGTTAAGGGTTTAGGGTTTAGCGTTACGGGTTTAGGTTTAAGGTTTAGGGTTTCGGTTATGAGGTTTAAAGTTTAGGTTAAAGGTTATAGCTTATGATTTAGATTTTCCATCATATAGTTTAGGGTCTCCGTTTTAATGTTTAGGGTTTAGGTTTCAGGTTTATGGTTTATGATTTATGTTTAAAGGTTATGGTTTAAAGTTTGGAGTTCGTGATTAGGATTTTTATTTTAGGGTTTGATTTTAATGAATTATGATTTAGGGTTTTAAACCATAAACCTAAACCTAATATCTAAACCCTAAAATATTAACCGTAAAACTTGATCCTGATACACTAAACCCTAAGTAGTAAATCTAAGATGCTAAACTATAAAGAAAAAACCTAAACTGTATACTCTAATACATAAATCTAAAATTCAAAATCAAAAAATTCTTATATTTAAAATTGAAAAACCCTAATCCTCTAAACCTAAACCTCAAATATATAAATCCAAACCCAAAACCCCAAATTTGAAACCTTAACATTTAACCTTAAATATTAAACAAAAAACCTAAACCCTAAACACTAAAGCCGAAACAGTAAATCTTTACATAAAAACCAAATTTTAGGGATTTGTGTTAATATTTTAGGGTTTATAGTGTAGGATTTTGGGATTAGGGTAAAGGGTTTACAATTAATGGCTTTGATTTTATTATTTAGGGTTTATGGTTTTTCTTTTCGGGTTTATTTTTTTAAAATTAGGGTATATGTTTTAGGTTTTATGGTTTAGGATTTAGGGCTTAGTGTTTAAGGTTTAGGTTTAGGGTTTCAGATTTGAGGTTTAAAGTTAAGGTTAATGGTTACTAAGGGTTTAGGGACTACAATTTAAGTTATATACTTTAATGTTTAGCGATTAGGGTTTAGGGTTTAGAGTTTAGGGTTTAGGGTTTATGTTTAACATTTAGGGTTAAGGATTTGAGGTTTAAAGCTAAGGTTAAAAGTTATAGCTTATGGTTTAGGTTTTTCAGCGTAGAGTTTAGGGTCTCAGTTTTAATGTTTAGGTTTTACGTTTTGGGTTTAGGGTTTGGGGATTTAAGTTTAAAGGTTATAATTTAAAGTTTGGAGTTCATGATTAGGATTTTTAAATTTATGGTTTAGTTTTAATGGATTATGGTTTAGGGTCTTAAACCCTAATCCTAAACCTAAACTCTAAACCCTAAAATATTAACCATGAAACTTGATCCCGATACCCTAAACCCAAAATAATAAATCTATAACCTTAAACTATAAAGAAAAAACCTAAACTGTATACTCTAATCCATAAATCCAAAATCCAAAATCTAAAAATTGTTATATTTAAAATTGAAAACCTTAATCAAGAAAACCTAAACTCCAAATATATAAATGCAAACCCAAAACCCCAAAGTTGAAACCTTAACCTTTAACCTTAAACCCTAAACCTCAAACCTAAACACTAAACACTAAAGCCAAAACCCTAAACCGTAACTGAGAAACCTAATTTTAGGGATTTGGGTTTATGTTTTAGAGTTTATGGTGTAGGATTTGGTTTTGATTTTATGGTCTAGGGTTTATGGTTTAAAAATTAGGCTTTATGGTTTTGCTTTTCGAGTTTATGTTTGGAGGATTAGGGTATAGGGTTTAGGTTTTACGGTTTAGGATTTAGGGATTGGGGTTTAAGGTTAGAGTTTAGAGATTAAATTTTAAGTTATATACTTTAGGATTTAGGGTTTAGGGTTTAGGTTTAAGGTTTAGAGTTTATGTTTTGAGGTTTAAGTTAAGGTTAAAGGTTATAGCTATGGTTTAAATTTTCCAACATAGACTTTAGGGTCTCCATTTTAATGTTTAGGGTTTAGGTTTTAGGTTTAGGGTTTATGATTTAAGTTTAAAGGTTATGGTTTAAAGTTCGGAGTTCATGATTAGGAATTTTATATTTAGGGTTTGGTTTTAATGGATTATGTTTAGGGTTTTAAACCATAAACCTAAACCAAAACTCTAAACCCTAAAATATTAATCCTAAAACTTAATCCCGATACCCTAAACCCTAAATAACAAATCTAAAATCCTAAACTATAAAGAGAAAACCTAAACTGTAAACTCTAATCCATAAATAAAAAATCCAAGATATAAAATTTCTTATGTTTAAAATTGAAGAATCCAAAACCACAAAACCTAAACCCCATATATACAAAACCAAACCCAAAACCCCAAAGTTAAAACGTAAAACTTTAACCTTAAACCTTAAACCAAAAAGCTAAACCCTAAACACTAAAGCTGAAACCCTAAACCTTAACTAAAAACCTAATTTTAGGGATTTGTGTTAATGTTTTATGGTTTACGATGTAGAATTTTTGGATTAGGGTAAAGGGTTTTCAATTTATGACTTTGATTTTATTGTTTAAGGTTAATGGTTTAAAATTTAGGGTATATGGTTTTGATTTTTGGGTTTATGTTTTCAGGATTAGGGTATATAGTTTAGGTTTTAGGGTTTAGGATTTAAGGCTTAGGTTTTAAGGTTTAGATTTAAGTTTTAGAGTTTAAGATTTGAGGTTTAAAGTTAACATTAATGGCTACTAAGAGTTTAGGGATTATAGTTTAAGTTATATACTTTAGGGTTTAGGGTTTAGAGTTTAGTGTTTAGGGTTTAGGTTTATGGTTTAGGGTTTAGGATTTGAGGTTTAAAGTTAAGGTTAAAGGTTCTAGCTTATGGTTTAGGTTTTCCATCACAGAGTTTTGTGTCTCCATTTTAATATTTAGGGTTTACATTTTGGGTTTAGGGTTTATGATTTAGGTTAAAAGGTTATGGTAAAAAGTTTGGAGTTCATGTTTAGGATTTTTATGTTTAGGGTTTGATTTTTATGGATTATGGTTTAGGGTATTAACCCCTAAATCTAAAGCTAAACTCTAAAACCGAAAATATTAATCCTAAAACTTGATCCCGATACCCTAAACCCTAAATAGTAATTCTAAAATCCTAAACTATAAACTCTAATCGATAAATCCAAAATCTAAAATCTAAAAATTCTTATATTTCAAATTAAAAAACCCTAATCCACAGAACCTAAACCCCAAATATATAAATCGAAATCCAAAGCCCCAAAGTTGAAATCTTCACCTTTAATCTTAAACCCTAAACTAAAAAACTAAACCTTAAACTCTAAAGCCAAATTCCTAAACCTTAACTGAAAAACTTAATTTTAGGGATTTGGGTTTATGTTTTAGGGTTTGTGGTGTAGGATTTTGAGATTAGGGTAATGGGTTTACAATTTATGGATTTAATTTTATGTTTTATGGTTTATGGTTTAAAATTTAGGGTTTATGGTTTTGCTTTTCGAGTTAATTGGAGGATTAGGGTATACAGTTTAGATTTTAGGTCTTAGGATTTAGGGCTTAGGGTTTAAGGTTAGAGTTTAGGGATTATAGTTTAAGGTATATACTTTAGGGTTCAGGGAGTAGGGTCTAGGGTTTAGGATTTGAGGTTTAAAGTTAAGGGAAAAGGTTATAACTTATGGTTTAGGTTTTCCAGCATAGAGTTTAGGGTCTCCGTTTTAATGTATAGGGTTTTGGTTTTGAGTTTAGGGTTTATGATTTAAGTTTAAAGGTTATGATTTAAATTTTGGAGTTCATGATTAGGATTTTTATATTTAGGGTTTGATATTAATGGATTATGATTTAGGGTCCTAACCCTTAAACCTAAGCCTAATCTCAAAACCCTAAAACTTTATGCCGATTCTATAAACCGTAAATAGTAATTCTAAAACCGTAAACTATAAAGAAAAAACCTAAACTGTAACTCAAATCAATAAATTCAAAATCTAAAAATTCTTAAATTTAAAATTGAAAAACCCAAATCCACAAAACCTAAACCCCTAATATATAAATCAAAACTCAAAATCCCAAACTTGAAAAGTTAACTTTTAAACTTAAATGCTAAACCAAAAACCTAAACCCTAAACACTAAAGCCGAAACCCTAAACCTTAACTGAAAAATCTAATTTTAGGGGTTTGGGTTTATGTTTTATGGTTTACGTTGTAAGATTTAGGATTAGGGCAAAGGGTTCACAATTTATGGCTTTGATTTTATAGTTTAGGGTTTATGGTTTTGCTTTTCAGGTTTATGTTTGGAAATTAAGGTGTAGGGTTTAGATTTTAGGGTTTAGGATTCAGGGCTTAGGGTTTAAGGTTAGAGTTTAGGGATTATAGTTTAAGTTATCTACTTTATGGTTTAGGGTTTAGGATTTGAGGTTTAAAATTAAGGTTAAAAGATATAGCTTATGGTTTAGGTTTTCCAATATAGAGTTTAGGGTCTCCGTTTTAATATTTAGGGTTTAGGTTCTGGGTTTAGGGTTTATGATTTAAGTTTAAGATTTGGTTTTAATGTATTATGGTTTAGGGTCTTAAACCCCTAATCTAAACAAAAACTATAAACCCTAAAACTTGATCATGATACTCTAAACCTTAAATAGTAAATTTAAAACCCTAAACTATAAAAAAAAATACCTAAACTGTAAGCTCTAATCCATAAATCCAAAATTCAAATCCTAATAATTCTTTTATTTAAAATTGAAAAACCATATTCCACAAAACCTAAACCCCAAATTTATAAATCCAAACCCAAAATCCCAAAGTTGAAACCTTAACCTTTAACCTTAAACCCTAAACCAAAAACCTAAACCCTAGACACTAAAGCCGAAACCCTAAACCTTAACTGTAAAACCAAAATTTTGGGATTTGGGTTTTTGTTTTAGGGTTTATGGTGAAGGATTTCAGGATTAGCTAGGGTAAAGGGTTTAAAATTTATGGCTTTGATTATATGGTTTAGGGTTTATGGTTTAAAATTTAGGATTTATGGTTTTGCTTTTTGGGTTCATGTTTGGAGGATTATGGTATAGGGTTTAGGTTTTAGGGTTTAGGATTTAGGACCTAGGGTTTAAGGTTAGAGTTTAGGGATTATAATATAAGTTATATACTTTAGGGTTTGGGGTTTAGGGTTTAGGGTTTAGTGTTTAGGGTTTAGGGTTTACGTTTAGGGTTTAGGATTTGAGGTTTAAAGTTAAGGTTAATTGTTATAGCTTATGGTTTAGGTTTTCCAGCATAGAGTTTAGGTTCTCCATTTTAATGTTTAGGGTTTAGGTTTTGGGTTTAGGGTTTATGACTTAAGTTTAAAGGTTATGGTTTAAAGTTTGAAGTTCATAATTAGGATTTTTATATTTAGGGGTTGGTTTTAATAGATTATGGTTAAGGGTTTTAAACCCTAAGCCCAAACCTAAACTCTAAACCCTAAAATATTAACCCTAAAACTTGATCCCAATATCCTAAACCCTAAATAGTAAATCAAAACCTAAACTGTAAACTCCAAAATTTAAAAAATCTTACATTTAAAATTGAAAAATTCAAATCCACAAAACCTAAACGTCAAATATATAAATCAAAACCCAAACCCCCAAAGTTGAAACCTTAACCTTTAACCTTAAGCCTTAAACAAAAAACCTAAACTCCAAACACTAAAGCCGAACCCCTAAACCTTAACTAAAAAACCTAATTTTAGCGATTTAGGTTTATGTTTTAGGGTTTATGGTGTAGGATTTCGTGATTAGGGTAAAGGGTTTACAATTTATGGCTTAGATTTTATGGTTTAGGGTTTATGGTTAAAAATTTAGAGTTTATGGTTTTGCATTTTGGGATTATGTTTGGGGTATTAGGGTATAGGATTTAGGTTTTAGGATTTATGGATTTGGTTTAAGCTTTATGGTTTAGGATTTGAGTTTTAAAGCTAAGGTTAAAGGTTAGTAAGAGTTTAGGGATTATAGTTTAAGATATACTTTAGAGTTTAGGGTTTAGGGTTTAGGGATTAGGGTTTAGGATTTAGGTTTAAGGTTTAGGGTTTAGGATTTGAGGTTTAAAGTTAAGGTTAAATTTTATAGCTTATGGTTTAGGTTTTTCCAATATAGAGTTTAAGGTCTCAATTTTAATGTGTAGGGTTTAGGATTTATGATTTAAGTTTAAAGGTTATGGTTTAAAGTTTGGAGTTCATTATTAAGATTTTTATATTTAGGGTTTGGTTTTAATGGATTATGGTTTAGGGGCTTAAACCCTAAACTTAAACCTAAACTTAAACCCTAAAATATTAACTCTAAAACTTGATCTCGATATCGTAAACCTAAATAGTAAATCTAAAACACTAAACTATAAAGAAAAACCTAAATTGTAAACTCTAATCAATAAATTCAAAATCCAAAATCTAAAAATTCTTATATTTAGAATTGAAAAACCCTATTCCACAAAACCTAAAGCACAAATATATAAATCCAAACCCAAAGCCCCAATGTTAAAACCTTAACATTTAACCTTAAACCCTAAACCAAAAATCTAAACTCTAAACACTAAAGCCAAAACCCTAAACCTTAACTGAAAAACCTAATCTTATACTTTTTGGTTTATGTTTTAGGGTTTACGGTGTAGGATTTCGGGATTAGGGTAAAGGATTTAAAATTTATGGCTTTGATTTTATGGTTTAGGGCTTATTGATAAAAATTTAGAGTTTATGATTTTGCTTTTTGGGTTTAGGTTTGGAGGATTAGGGTATAGGATTTAGGTTTTAGGGTTTAGGATTTAGGGCTTAGGGTTTGAGGTTTTGGTTTAAGGTTTATGGTTTACGATTTGAGTTTTAAAGCTAAGGTTAAAGGTTGCTAAGAGTTTAGGGATTCTAGTTTAAGTTAAATACTTTAGGGTTTAGGGTTTAGGGGTTAGGGTTTAGGGTTTAGTATTAAGGTTTTGGGTTTAGGATTTGTGGTTTAAAGTTAAGGTTAAAGGTTATAGATTATGGTTTAGGTTTTCCAGCATAGAGTTTAGGGTCTCCATTTTAATGTTTTGGATTTAGCTTTTGGGTTTAGGGTTTATGATTTAAGTTTAAAGGTTATGGTTTAAAGTTTGGAGTTCATGATTAGGATTTCTATCTTTAGGGTTTGGTTTTAATGGATTATGGTTTAGGGTGTTAAACCCTAAAACTAAGCCTAAACTCTAAACCCTAAAATATTAACCCTAAAACTAGATCCCGATACCCTGAACCCTACATAGACAATCTATAACCCTAAACTATGAGATAAAACCTAAACTGTAAACTCAAATCCATAAATCCAAAATCCAAAATCTAAAAATTCTTATATTTAAAATTGAAAAACCCTAATCCGTAAGACCTATACCAAAAATACATAAATCTAAACCCAAAACCCCAAAGTCAAAATGTTAACCTTTAACCTTGAACCCTAAACCAAAAATCTAAATCCTTAACACTAAATCCTACACCCTAAACCTAAACTAAAAAACCTAATTTTAGGGATTTGGGTTTATGTTTTAGGGTTTACGATGTAGGATTTTGGGATTTGGGTGAAGGGTTTACAAATTGTGGCTTTGATTTTATGGTTTAGGGTTTATGGTTTAAAATTTAGGGTTTATGGTTTTGCTTTTTAGGTTTATATTTGGAGGATTTGGGTATAAGGTTTAGGTTTTATGGTTTAGGATTTAGGGGTTAGGGTTTAAGGTTAGAGTTTAGGGATTATGATTTAAGTTATAAGCTTTAGGGTTTAGGGTTTTGGATTTGAGGTTTAAAGTTAAGGTTCAAGGCTATAGCTTATGGTTTTGGTTTTCTAGCATAAAGTTTAGGGTCTCCATTTTAATGTTTAGGATTAAGGGTTTGGGTTTAGGGTTTATGATTTAAGTTTAAGGATTATGGTTAAAGTTTGGAGTTCATGATTAGGATTTTTATATTTAGGCTTTGATTTTAATGGATTATGGTTTAGGATCTTAAACCGTTAACCTAAGCCTAAACTATAAACCCTAAAATCTTAACCCTAAAATTTGCTCCTAATTTCATAAACCGTAAATAGTAAATCTAAAACACTAAACTGTAAAGAAAAAACCAAAACTCTATAGTTTAATCCATAAATCCAAAATCCAAAATCTAAGAATTCTTTTATTTAAAATTGAAAACCCTAATCCACAAAACCTAAACCCCAAATATATAAATCCAAACCCAAAACCCCAAAGTTGAAACCACAACCTTTAACATTAAACCCTAAATAGAAAACCTAAACCCTAAACACTAAAGCCGAAACCCTAAACCTTAACTGAAAAACCTAATTTTTGGGATTTTGTTTTATATTTTAGGGTCTAAGTTGTTGGATTTCAGGATTTGGGTAAAGGATTTACAGTTTATGGCTTTGCTTTTATGGTTTAGGTTTGTGGTTTAAAATTTAGGGTCTATGGTTTTTTTTTTTTGGATTTATGTTTGGAGGATTAGGGTGTAAGGTTTAGATTTTAGGGTTTAGGGTTTAGGGTTTAGGGTTTAGGTATAAGGTTTAGGATTTAGGATTTGAGGTTTAAAGTTAAGATTAAAGGTTATAGCTTATGATTTATGCATTCCATTATAGAGTTTAGGGTCTCTGTTTTAGTGTTTCAGATTCAGGTATTGGGTTTAGGGTTTATGATTAAAGTTTAAAGGTTATGGTTTAAAGTTTAGAGTTCATGATTAGGATTTTCATGTTTAGGGTTTTATTTTAATGTAATTTGGTTTAGGGTCTTAAACCCTAAACCTAAACTCAAAACCCAAAATTATTAACCTAAAACTTGATCCCGATACCCTAAACCATAAACTATGAAGAAAAAATATAAACTGTAAACTCTAATCCATAAATCCAAAATCCCAAATGGAAAAATTCTTATATTTAAAATTTAAAAACCGTAATCCACAAAACCTAAACCCCAAATATATAAATCCAAATGAAAGTTCGTTAGGGATGTTAAGCCCTTATGAACGAGCCTGAGGCTAACCAAGAGGGGGGGGCCGGGGGGTGAAATGGTAGTTTTAAAAAATTATTAAGC
This sequence comes from Dendrobium chrysotoxum, assembly GCA_019925795.1. Lineage (NCBI taxonomy): Eukaryota > Viridiplantae > Streptophyta > Magnoliopsida > Asparagales > Orchidaceae > Dendrobium > Dendrobium chrysotoxum. The sequence continues at coordinate 51,004,397 of CM034302.1, forward strand.
AAAACCAAAATATCTTTTTATATCTTGCAGTAAAATGAATTAAATTAATAATAAAAATATAAATCAGAGATTTCACCCAAGTAGTTAATCACGGTAAAATAAAGTGCAAAAAAAAAATCAGAATGAACACACCAGATTTAGTGGTTCATTCAACTTGACCTACATCCACGCCCCAGAGCCTCACCTCCATGTATTTCACTAAAACAAAGTGACTCTCCTTCTGCTCCCACAGTAAAGCAGACAAGCCTTTACAAAACTACTTTTCACCAACCTGGTGAGGAAGAGATCCAAGACTCCTTTTACTTTCTCCTAAAGTAGGCAGAGAACCTTACCTCATTTCACTTCCTCTTGAAGCAGGCAGAGAACCTTACCTTCTTTTGCTTCCTCCTGAAGAAGGCAGAGATCCTTGATCTTCTTGCAGACGATCCTTCCTTCAGAGCACCAAGGAACAAGGGAAGACCACTAGAGACGATTACTTGAATCTTTGCTTGGAGTAACCTTTGTGAACACCTCACAAACTCCCCCTCACAAGATTATCTCTCTCTCTCTCTCTCTCCCAAGCTCACCCTTTCTCTCTAAAGGACTCTCTCATGAAAGGATTGCGGCAAAAGATTTCAATAGTTATAAGAAAAAGTTCTTAAATAGGAGGGCTCAAAAATTGCCCTAAATTTTAACTTGCCATCAATGATCGTCTAGGACGATCCTTCGATTGTCCTGTACGATTAATGTAAATCAGCCATTTTTGGCCTGGATGATCTAGCTTCTTTGGACAATTTGAAGACATGGTTGTTCAGATCGTTTGGGATGATTTTATAATTTTCCTGGATGATTAGTGTAAATCAGGAATATCTTCCAGCAGATAGTTCGGGTCTCTTAAGACAAAACTCTAGATGATCTAAAGGAAATGACTTCATCAACCAAGATAATACCTATATCGTCCTATAAGATTAGTTCAAAAATGCCCAATATCATCCTAAACACAGTTCGGGTCATCCTGGATAACATATGTGCTGGATGATTTCAAAATAACTGATCATCCAGGATGATAAAGCTATCATCCTGAAAGATTAGTTCAAAAATAGTAGTATCGTCCAGCAGAGACTTCGGGTCATCCAGGTAAAATGCACTAGACGGTCAGGATTTCTAATTAATCATCCAAAACAATCTTACGATCATCCAGGATGATATGATCGAATCATTCCTTAATCACTTGACTAATTTAGGCATGATTATACTAAATCTTCTAAGATGATACATGAATCATACGGGATGATTAGACCAAAGTTCTAAAAATAAAAACTTATCGAACTTAGTGTAGTGGCTAAGAATTTTTGATTTGAGCATATCATCTTGTATGATGGGTGTATCATCCAGAACGATCTGCTTAATCAGAACGACTTAACATGGCTACCCTAATAAGGGTATTTATTTTGAATGGTTCGCCTAGGACGATATGTGTATCAGCTAGGACGATATGAATAAAATTTGAACATAAACTACAACTCACTAAAACTCTCCCCCTGAGTGTGTGTGTGCAAGGTTACTTAGCTTGGGGATCCATTACATTATACTTGACTCAAGAAAGGTGAAAAATTATAATGAACCTGAAACATAAATAAACTGACTCGATCTTGAGTTGGCTTGAATTGCAATTAATCTCGTGAACCTGAAAGGTTAGGCACTCACCTAGAAAAAGAAATGTTTGCTATCTTCAAAATCATAATCCTAGAATCCAGATTTGCAACACCAAACCAAAAACTTCAAAGTTGAAACCTTAACCTTTAACCTTAAACCATAAACAGAAAACCTAAACCCTAAACACTAAAGCCAAAACCCTAAAACTTAACTGATAAACCTAATTTTAGGGATTTGGGTTAATGTTTTAGGGTTTATGGTGTAAGATTTCAAGAATAGGATAAAGGGTTTACAATTTATGGCTTTGATTTTATGGTTTAGGGTTTATGATTTTGATTTCGGGTTTATGTTTGGAGGATTAGGGTATAGGGTTTAGGTTTCAGGGTTTAGGATTTAGGGCCTAGGGTTTAAAGTTAGAGTTTAGGGATTATAATTTAAGTTATATACTTTAGGGTTTAGGGTTTAGCATTTAGGGTTTAAGGTTTAGGGTTTTAGGTTTTGGGTTTAGGGTTTAGGGTTCAGGGTTTAGGTTTAAGATTTAGGGTTTAAGATTTGAGGTTTAAAGTTAAGGATAAAGGTTATAACTAAAGGTTTAGGTTTTCCAGCATAGACTTTCGGGTCTCTGTTTTAATATTTAGGGTTTAGGTATTGGGTTTAGGGTTTATAATTTAGATTTAAAGGTTTTGGGTTTAATGTTTAGAGTTCATAATTAGGATTTTTATATTTAGGGTTTGGTTTTAATGGGTTGTGGTTTACAATTTAAACGCTAAACCTAAACCTAAAGTGTATACCCTAAAATATTAATCCTAAAATTAATTCTGATACCCTAAACCATAAATAGTAAATCTAAAACCTTAAATCATAATGAGAAAACCTAAAATGTAAACTCTAATGCATAAATCCAAAATCATAAATCTAAAAATTCTTATTCTTAAAATTGAAAAACCCTAATCCACAAAACCTAAACCCTAAATATATAAATACAAACTGAAAACCCCAAAGTTGAAACCTTAACCTTTAACCTTAAACCCTAAACCAAAAAGCTAAACCCTAAATACTAAAGTTGAAACCCTAAACCTTGACTGAAAACCTAATTTTAGGGATTTGGGTTTATGTTTTAGGGTTTACAGTGTAGGATTTTGGGATTAGGGTAAAGGGGTTTCAATTTAAGGCTTTGATTTTACGGTTTAGGGTTTATGGTTTAAAATTAAGGGTTTATGGTTTTGCTTTTTGGGTTTATGTTTAGAGGATTAGGGTATAGGGTTTAGCTTTAGGGTTTAGAATTTATGGCTTAGGGTTTAAGGTTTGAGTTTAGGGATTATAGTTTAAGTTATTTACTTTAGGTTTTAGGGTTTAGGCTTTAGGGTTTAGTGTTTAGGGTTTAGGGCTGAAGCTTTAGGGTTTAGGTTTTGGTTTAAGGTTTAAGGTTTAGGATTTGAGGTTTAAAGGTAAGGTTAAATGTTACAGATTGAGGATTAGGGTTTATGGTTTAGGTTTGATGTTTAAAGTTAAGGTTAAAGGTTTTAGCTAGGGATTTAGGTTTTTCAACTTATGGTTTAGGGTCTCCCTTTTAGTGTTTAGGATTTAGATTTTGGGTTTAGGGTTTATGATTTAGGTTTAAAGGTTATGGTTTAAAGATTGGAGTTCATTATTAGGATTTTTATGTTTAGGGTTTGGTTATAATGGATTATGGTTTAAGGTCTTAAACCCTAAACCTAAGCCTAAACTCTAAATCCTAAATTATTAATCCCAAAGCTTGATCCCGATACCCTAAACCCTAAATAGTAAATCTAAGACCCTAAATTTTAGAGAAAAGACCTAAACTGTGAAAGAGCGAATAGGTTGTTAGACCTATTAATTACGTCCGTAGGCTAACCAAGAGGAGGGGTGAATTGGTACTTTTAAAATTCTCTTGGAATTTTGGAAATATTTTTTTAACGCAATATAAAGCAAATCGTACTGTACGATCTCTATTCGTATTGTACAAGCAGAGTAATTTTTTATGCTTTTCAACCACAAAGAAATAAAAGGTTGTGCAATAAGAAAATGCAGTAAGTAAAATAAAAATAGAAAAAAGAACACCAGAATTTATAGTGGTTTGGTCAAACATGGCCTACATCCACTTCCTAGAGACTCCATCTCTAGGTATTGCACTATATCAAAGTGACTCTCCTTTAGCCCCCACAGCAAGGCGGAGAAGCCTTTACAAACACTCTTCCACCAAATCCAGTGCGGTAGAGAACCGATGTCCTTTTTCACCCTCCTAGTGATGCCAGAGAACCAACTCGTCCTTTCACACCCTGTTGGTGTCAGCAGAGAACCAAACGTCCTTTTTCACCCTCCAAGTGACGGCAGAGAATCGAAAACCTCTCGAACAATTCACTTGCAAGAACCTCCAAGGAGATTAGGAAGATGCTTGAAGTACAAATACTGAGATCCTCATTATTGGATAACCTTGTGAATCCCCTCATAATTTTCTCTTCAAGAATCTCTCACCACTTTCTCTCAAACACTCTCCCAATCACTCTCCCTTAATCACTAAACAATTCATCTCGTACGATCCCATACAAACCTAACTCAGAGACATTCGTACCTCAAAACCTTTTGTACGAACTCTATTTCATACAGTACGAATGGTTCAAATCATTGAACAATTCATCTCGTACGATCCCATATGAACCAAACTTAGAGTCGTTCGTACCTTAAAACCTTCTGCATAAACTCTATTTCGTACTATATAAATAGTTAAAAAAAAATAAACGATTCATCCCATATAATCCAGTATGAACCTAATTCAGAGTCATTCATACCTCAAAATCTCCTGTACGAATTCTATTTCGTACTGTACGAATTATTCAAAAAATGAATTATTCAGCCCGTGTGATCCAGTACGAACCTAATTTAGAGTCGTTCGTATGTCAAAATCCCCTGTATGAATTTTATTTCATACTGTATGAACTGAACTTAGAAAAAATTTCCAGGCAGACAGGTTCGTTGTGGAGGACATATAATACAGATCATCCTGTACGATCCAGTATCATACTGTACAATCAGTTTTAAAAATAACTTTTTCACTCCCCCATTTTGTGTGTGCACAGTTATCCAACTTATAATCACACTCTCTCAGACTCAAGAAAATAAAAATACAGACTTCACTTACAGTAAACATTAACAAATGAACTTGAAGTCCTCTGAAATCTGGAGTGTGAATTTCCTGAAAAACATGTTAGTACACATAAAGGAAAGAAACTCCAATATTTATTAGGAGAAGAATAAAACAAATAGTAAGCTTTTGTAATCATCAAAAATAACTTGTATCAGAATTCACTTGAACGAATGAATTTATACAAATCATAACAATCTCCCCCTTTTTGATGATGGCAAAACATTTATTTTTTGATTTAATAATTAAATTCACATTTCTCCTATGCTTCAATTAAATGTACACTCCCCCTAGATAAATGATCTCCTAAGATCCCCCTAAAGAAATGACCTATCCTAAACAAGAGATAAGAGGAGATTAGATGATCTAACGCGGAATAAGCAAAGGGAAGAGGAGGACAAGAACAAACAAGACACGCACAAACAAGTAAAAACACATACACATAACACGAATAACATGAATACAAATACATGTACATACACATGCAAAATAAATAAATAAATAAAATACCACACATAACATGACATCATAATATGCAACTAGACTTACATGCAACAATACAAAATATGCAACAAGCAAGTCAAACAATACAAAATTCCCCCTTTTGACAACAGCAAAAAGGGAAGACACTCAAAGGAGATGAGAATTTGAATAATGTTAAAGGAAAATTAACTACAATATTAAAATCAAATGCAAAAAGTAAAGACTCAAAAAGGTCTAGATTGCAGACTATAATAAGGAGAGGAAAAGTTGATCTATGACAGTAATGTAATAGACGGATTAAGTAACCACAACTATTGCAGAAATGATGAAATAAAATTACCAAATCTCCAAGTCAAAAGTAACAATCATTGATTAGTGAACTTGGAGAAAATGTTAAAAGAAAGAACAATTGACGACATTGCACATCTTTTCAAATGAAGGGACACTTAGTCAATGTTTGGGCTAATTTTATGCCTCTTTATAATCTTTGGCGACATTGCACATCTTGTATTGTATGGCACACTTTGTGCATCTTTTCAAGCTTTGCTCTTTTGATTTTCATTTCATAAAATTCTTTCAAACAACACTATCCCTTGGTCACAATTACAATAATGAACACTTTGATATAGATTTTAAGAGTAATATTAAGACATCAAATTTACAACAATTTTGGCTAAGTAATATATGTCTAAAATAAGATAAAGTAAGATCTTCTAATCTACATCAAATCATAATGAAATCTAAATATTTTGAGAAATTAAATTATGCATTAAAAATTTTTATTGTAATATAAACTCAATTAATATTTTAAACATTTAATCAACTACGATCGAGTGTTAAATACTAGTAAATTTCCAGTCATAATCTCTATCACAGAATAATATGCACAAAAACTAAACTTCATTTCATGATACCAATTCAAAGAAATAACATAGCAAGCTTTTACATTTAACCATAATCTTGTAAGACTAAGCTTGCTAATCTCCATACAACAATCAAAGAAAACTAACAAGAATAGTAAGCACAACCAACAACAACTCATAGAACATCAAATCAACAACCAAGCCAAGCAACAAGAAGAACAACTCTAAAAGTCTGAAGGACCTTGATCTGGAGGAGGTGGAGGAGCACCAAATATAGCAAAATAGCCATTGAGTGTCATAATATTGGTGTTCATAGAATCAAACTGTCCTCTAATCCACACCCTATCCTCATTATATTGATCGTCCTGCTTTTTTAAATGCACCTCCACATTATCAAATCTTCGATCAAGCCTATCAAATTATTGGACCATAGCTTGATATAAGTCTTGATTGGGTCTAGGTGTAGGTGCAGGAGCTGGTATAGGTTCGGGTTCATCCTCATAACTATCTATATTTCCATCTTTCCCAAATAGTGCCCGAAAAGAAGCATCGGTGAAATAAAGTGGCAGTTCAGATGGTCCGTCAAGGTGTCTTATATTGTACTTCTTTTTAAGGATGTAACCAATCACATGACCAAGGGCAATATTATTCTTTCTCTTCATACTAATATGGCCAATATCGATAAGGTAAAATATATAGTCCAAAATTAATTGGGCTTCATTAATAGGTTGGCTAGAAATACATGAAAAAGATTTTTATTGTATGCAAAGATTAGAGTAAGAAGGAAAGGGAACTGGGTAGAATCAAAAAGAGGCATTACTGCAAAATGAAGATTTTCTTGCAGTAGAATGTGGGACGGAGTGATTTTAGATGCGGCATACCTATAGTATGCCTCTTCATTTTGTGCACTTAGAAAGTTATCATCCCAGTCCCATTTAGATGATGACCCTTTGGATTGACGCACTCTCTTGCCACTTCCTGACATATCTTTTAATGCTCTAAAAGGTTTGAAAATGAAAGTGAAATGAAAGAAAATGACCCTCCTTTATATAGAAAAGTAATCAATCATACTGTACGAAAATAGTTCATACGAGACGAAATGAAATTCGTCCGGGGCGACTCAAATTTCATACGGGACGAATAGAAACGGTAAAAAATGAAATGGCTTTTCATAAATTGCTCGTCCCAAGGCATCCTTTCGTACAGGCTTTTTGACTTCCTAATCGTACAGTTGATGACATGTTCGTTCGGGATGATCAAGATATTAAAGGATTATTCAGGCGATGGTTAGGTTCATCCTTATCCAAATTGACACATGGATCGTATAGATGAAGACGTGTTCGTCCGGGACAATCAACACTAGTAACTGACACTAACCGTGGACCTACCCGATTCGTACAGATGAATCTTCTGCAATCGTACATTACGATGACCTCATTATACAGTACGAACAGATAAAGAAAATAAAATTTCATCACTCCAAACTTACAGGTTTTCAACACAAAAATAAAGACCAACACAAGACAAAATTTTTAATTTTTTAAAGAAGACACATAAGATAACCACAAAACATAATAAACTAGAAACAAATATACTCACAAACACAAACAAAACAAAATTTATAGAATTTTCAATCAAGCATTAAGATCAATCACACCTAGCCTTATCCTTAACATGTTAAAAGAGTCAAAAGCTCAGGGTTTTGTGAAAATATCTACAAGTTAATCTTTAGTAGCGTCATGATGTAGTTCAATTTCCCTTTCTTGCTATATGATCTTTCATGAAATGATGCCTTATATCAATATACTTTATTCTAGAATGTTAAATATGATTCTTTGAAGTGCAAATGACACTAGTGTTATCACAAAAGATTGGAATGGTACGAATAGAAAATCCTAAGTCAACCATTTATTGTTTCAACCAAAGCACCTATGCAACACGACTCCCTAAGGCAATATATTCTGCTTCAGCTGTAAAAAGTGCTACTGAATTTTGTTTTCTACTAGACCAAGATACTAAAGAATTTCCAATAAATTGATAAGTTCTAGAAGTACTCTTCTGATCAATCCCACAGCCTGTAAAATCAGAATCTGAGTATCAAATAATTTCAAAAGATGAACTATTCTTAGGATACCAAATCCTTAAATTTTGAGTTCTCAAATGATATCTTAATATTCTTTTCATTGCTGCCAAATGTGATTCCTTTGTATCAGATTGAAATCTAGCACATAAGCAAATACTAAGCATAATGTGTGGTCGGCTAGCTGTCAAATAAAATAATGATCCAATTATTCCTCTAAACTTCTTTTGATCAATAGATTTTCCCTTAGGATCCTTATCTAATAGTACTGAGGAACTCATGGGTGCAGTTACAGGTTTAGCATTATCCATTTCATACTTTTTGAAAATATTCTTAATATACTTAGATTGACAAAGAAATATTCCTACCATATTTTGCTTTATGCTAAAACCAAGAAAATATCTCAAGTCGCCCATTAAACTCATCTTAAATTCACTACTCATTATTTTTGAAAATTTATCACATAGATTTTTATCAGTTGATCCAAAAATGATGTCATCCATATATATTTATACAATGAGTATTTCATTCCCAATTCTATTCAAAAATAGAGTGGTGTCCACACTTCCTTTAACAAATGATCCTTTTAATAGGAAAGTACATAACCTCTCATACCAAACTCTAGGTGCCCATTTCAGTCCATATAATGCCTTTTTCAATTTAAAAATATGATTAGGGAATTTAGAATTTCCAAAACCTAGAGGTTTCTTAACATAAACATCCTCTTCTATCACCCCATTAAAAAAGGCACTCTTAACATCCATTTGAAATAATTTGCTTCAAGTCTAGCTATAGGGGCAAATATCTTCTAAAATTAATCCCTTCTATTTGAAAATACCCCTTAGCAACCAATCTAGCCTTATTTTATATAACAACTCCTGAATCATTCTTTTTGTTTTTGAACACCCACTTAGTCCCAACTACACTTTGATCTTTTAACCTTTTAATCAGTTCTCAAACATTATTTCTTTTAAATTGATTTAATTCTTTTTGCATGGCCAAAATCTAAAATTCATCCAAATGTGCTTGATCTATATTAGTGGGTTCAATCATTAAAATAAAAGCTGATTGATTTACTTCTTTCCTCAAATAATGCCTAGTCCTAACTCCTTCACTTGGTTCTCCTAAAATTAACTCTTTAGGATGACTTCTAATAAATTTTCTTTCTTTAGGCAATTGGTTTTCTTCTCCGTTTTCAACCCTTTCTTCAACCTTTTGATATTCAAGTTTTTGGGTTACCTCCTCAGCCTCATCTTCATCCAATTTAGACCCTTCACTATTATAAGATTCATAAAAAATAACATGAGTGGTCTCCTTAACTACCAATGTTCTTTTTTTAAAAATTCTATAGGATTTTCCAACACTTGAATAACCTAGAAAGATTCCTTCGTCTGATTTGGGATCAAATTTTCCTAAGAGAGTTTTGTCATTATTATGAATGAATACTTTACATCCAAAAACATGTAGATACGAGAGGTTGGGACTTCTACTTTTAATTAGTTCAGGTGTCTTAATTAATTTAGATCTAATGTACACCCTATTCAACATATAGCATGCTCTGCAAACTACTTCTTCCCAAAAATATTTTGGAAGTAAATATTCTACCAATATGGCTCTAGCAGTTTCAATTAATATCTTGTTCTTTCTTTCTACAAATCCATTCTGTTGAGGTGTCCTAGAAGCTGAGAAGTTATGTTCAATCCCATGAGATTTGTAAAAAACATCAAACAATTCATTTTCAAATTCTCCCCCATGATCATTTTGGATAGTTACAATTTTAAACCATAGTTTTCTCTGAATCCAAGTGGCAAAATCTCTAAACTCTTCAAATGATTCACTCTTATGAGTCAAATATCTAATCCAGGTGAACCTAGAATAATCATCTATAATTAGATACCAAAATCTTATTCCTCCTAAACTTAAGGTACTAACAGGTCCAAATAGATCCATGTGAAGAATTTTTAAGGGCTTGTTACTCCTAATTTCCTTGACTGAACTGAAAGAGAATCTGACTTATTTTCCTAATTAGCATGCATCACACAAATGGTCTTTAGTAATGTCCAATTTCGGTACACCACTAACTAGCTCCTTTTGGGTGATTTTCCTAAGATTTTTTATACTAGCATGACAAAGCCTACTATACCATAACCATGACTCATCAGATATAGTTTTCAAATAAAGAGCAATAGAAGGTTTTACCGAAATCAATTCTAGCATGTAAACACTATTCACTCTATCACCATGTAACACAACAGTTTTATTTTGACTGATAACACAACTAGTAGGCAAGAATTTTATATGATAACTTTTGTCACATAATTGACTTATGCTCAATAGATTATATTTTAAGCATTCAACCAACAGAACATTTTCAATCACAAAATTTTTAGAATTTTCAATTATACATGTACCTATCACTCTCTTAGTAGTATTGTCTCCAAGTGTAACCTTGCCTCCATTCCTAGCTTCCAGTGTTATAAATTGATTTACATCTCCAGTCAAATGCTTAGAACATCCACTATCCATGTACCAAATAGTCTCACGAGACCTTGTGTGGGAGCGTTCTTGTAAAAATATCAAACGTTAGACTTGGGAACCCAAACAAGTTCGGGGTCACCTCTAGATAATTTTAAAACAGATGCATATGTGATATGCTGTGATTTATGCATCTTAGGTCTCCACACTAGGTGTGTTCTACGATAAATAGTACAGGTGTGAAAAATATATCCAATCATACCACAAGAAAACACTTTATTCCAGGAAAAGGATTCACTAATCTATTCATCCTGAAAGATTTCTTCTTTGACTTTGAACTAGTGGTCTTGTAGTAGGATTTATAAAAATCTTCAAGTTTGGGTGGTTTCCAATTTTCTTTAAGTGCTTTTAACTGAACTTTAAGATAAGCATTAGCACTTTCTAGAATCAAATTATCAATCTTCAAATTATGCTCTCTAGTATTTGATTCATCCATATAAGTTTTAAAATCATTTTTAAGTTCTGTATGTGATGATTTTAAAAGTTTATGCTATTTATTTAAATCATCATATTCATCCAATAGAGTCATGTGGTTGCTATCAATTAAAGCATGATCTTTTCTAAGAATTTCGTACTCTTTTTGCAGCACTAGATAATCTAAATTTAACTTAGCATGCAACTTTTTCAGTTTCCTATATGTAGAATGAATGCGTTCAGAAACTTCAAATAGTTCATCGTAACTTAAGTCACATACCGCTTCTTGATCTAAATGATCAAGATTGTCAGTCATTAAGCACATGTTTGTGACTTCCTCTTCAGGTGCTATTTCTGATGAATCTGAAGCTGAGTCCACCCAAAAAGCTCGTTGAAGTTTCTTTTTACCCCTTCTTTCCTCTGGTTTCTCCTCAGCCATCTCCTTGTCAGGATTCCCCTTGAGATTGGGGCAATCTGTCTTTATATGTCCTGGCTTCCTGCATTCATAGCAAATAACTTCATTAGAAGCCTTAACATTCTTTTGGAACCTACCTTTATTCCGCTGTTGGCATCTTGTCTACTTCCTTTTTAGGAAACTTCTAAATTACATTGTCATCAATGCAATGTCATCTTCATCCTCAGGTAGTGACTGATCACTTTCTGAATCATCCATCTTCAAAGCTATGTTCTTCTCCTTTCACTTCTCACATGCATCAATCTGTCTTAAAGTCACAGATTGCTCGTAAGCAATTAGTGATCTAAGAAGATTATCGATAGAATAGACATATTAATCTTTAAATTTTATTATTACAGTTATCTTTGCATCATATGCCGTAGGTAAACAACAAAGTATCTTATTTACTTTTTTGGCATTCATTAATTCCCTACCTAAGGCATGAAATGAAGTGACTATATGTGTAAAATGTGTGTGCATGTCTGAGATTGATTCATTCAGTTTCATGCAAAAGAGTTCATAATCTTGCAAACAAATGTTCAACCTAGTTTACTTCACTTCATTTGTACCTTCATATATAATGCAAAGTCTATCCCACATTTCCTTTCGGGATTTACAAGTAGAAACACACGTGTAGTCTTCCGATTTCAAAGCACAAAAGAAACTATTCAAACACTTAACATTCAATTGAGCTAACTCACACTCTTCTATAGTCCATTCAGTAAAAGGTCTTTGAACTCTAATTCCTTCTATAATTCTAGTGGGTTCAGTATAACTTTCCTATACTAACATCAACATGCGATAATCAAGAGATTATAGAAATGTAGACATGCGAGTTTTCCAGAAATCAAATGGAATATTATCAAACAAAGGTGTTCTAGTGATCGAGTAACCTTCTAACGTGTTTCGGTTTCCAAAATTAGCCATGATCAAATTTCAAAAGTAATCTAAACAATGAATTTTGAAATAGGCTCTGATACCACTTGAAAGAGTGAATAGGTTGTTATACCCATGAATTAGGTCCCTAGGCTAACCAAGAGGGAAGGGGGGTGAATTGGTACTTTTAAAATTCTCTTGGAATTTTGGAAATATTTTTTTAACACAATACAAAGCAAATCATACTGTACGATCTCTATTCGTATTGTACGAATAGAGTAATTTTTTATTATTTTCAACCACAGAAAAATAAAATGCAGTGGAGTAAGAAAATGCAGTAAGTAAAATAAAAACAGAAAAGATAACACCAGAATTTATAGTGGTTCGGTCAAACACGACCTACATCCACTCCCTAGAGACTCCTTCTCTAGATATTGCACTATATCAAAGTGACTCTCCTTTATCCTGCACAATAAGGCGGAGAAGCCCTTACAAACTCTATTCCACCAAATCCTGATTTGGCAGAGAATCGATATCCTTTTTCACCCTCCTAGTGAAGGCAGAGAACAAACTCATCCTTTCACACCCTCCTGTTGTCGGCAGAGAACCAAACGTTCTTTTTTACCCTCCAAGTGATGGCAGAGAATCAGAAACCTCTCGAACAATTCACTTGCAAGAGCCTCCAAGGAGATTATGAAGATGCTTGAAGTACAAACACTAAGATCCTCACTATTCGATAACCTTATGAATCCCCTCATAATTTTCTCTTCAAGAATCTCTCAACACTTTCTCTCAAACACTCTCCCAATCACTCTCCCTTTCACTCTCAAGAAAAAGTTTCATAGAAAGATTATTATTCAAGTCAATTTTAAGACCCTTAAGTACTTGGGACAAGAAAAACCGTCCAAAAACTAAAATTTTCAAGTTTCACATGTGTCGATCGTCCCATACGATCTCACAACGTACTGTACGAATAGTTCAAATCATTAAACAATTTGTCGCATACGATCCCATACAAACCTAACTTAGAGTCGTTCGTACCTCAAAACCTTATGTATGAACTCTATTTTGTACTATACAAATAGTTTAAATCACTGAACAATTTGTCTCGTATGATCCCATACGAACCTAACTCAGAGCCATTCACACCTCAACGCCTTATGTACAAACTCTATTTCATATTGTACGAATAGTTCAAAAAAATAAACGATTCATCCCGTACGATCCAGTACGAATATAATTCATAGCTGTTTGTACCTCAAAATCTTCTGTACGAATAGTTCAAAAAATGAATGATTTGTCTCATACGATCCAGTACGAACCTAATTCAGAGCCGTTCGTACCTCAAAATCTCCTATACGAATTCTATTTCGTATTGTACGACTGAACTTAGAAAAAATTTCTTGGCAGATAGGTTGGTTATGGAGGATATATAGTACAGATCATCCCATACGATCCAGTACTATACTGTACGATAAGTTTTAAAAATTAATTTTTTCACTCCCCTATTGTGTGTGTGTACAAAGTTATCCAACTTACAATCACACTCTCTCAGACTCAAGAAAATAAAAATACAGACTTCACTTATAGTAGACATTAACAAATGAACTTGAAGTCTTCAAAAATCTGAAGTGTGAATTTCCTGAAAAATATATTAATACACACAAATCTAAATCCTAAACACTAAAGCTGAAACCCTAAATCTTAACTAAAAAACCTAATTTTAGGAATTTGGATTTAAGTTTTAGGGTTTATGTTGTAGGATTTCAGGATTAGGGTAAATGTTTTACAATTTATGGCTTTGATTTTATGGTTTAGGGTTTATGGTTTAAAACTTTTGGTTTATGGTTTTGCTTTTCAGGTTTATGTTTGGAGGATTAGGGTATAGGGTTTAGTTTTACGTTTTAGAATTTAGGGCTCACGGTTTAAGGTTAAAAGTTAGGGATTATAATTGAAGTTATATACTTTAGGGTTTAGGGTTTAGGCTTTAAGGTTTAGGGTGTAGGGATTAGGGTTTAGGGTTGAGGTTTTAGGATTTGAGGTTTACAGTTAACGTTAAAGGTTATAGATTGAGGATTATGGTTTATGGTTTAGGTTTGAGGTTTAAAGTTAAGGTTAAAGGTTATAGTTTAGGATTTAGGTTTTTCAGCTTAGGGTTTAGGGTCTCCATTTTAATGTTCATGATTTACGTTTTGGATTTAGGGTTTATGATTTAAGTGTAAAGGTTAGGGTCAAAAGTTTAAAGTTTATGATTTGGATTTTCATATTTAAGGTTTGGTTTTTATGGATTCTGATTTAGAGTCTTAAACCCTAAATCTAAACCTAAAGACTGAACCCTAAAATATTAACCCTAAATATAAAAATTCAAATCCAAAACCCTTAACCCCAAATATAAAAATTCAAACCCAAAATCCCAAACTTGGAACCTTAGCCTTTAACCTTAAACGATAAACTTAAACCTAAACTCTAAACATTAAAGCCAAAATTTTGAAGCCTAACTGAAAAACCTAATTTTAGGATTTTGGGTTTATGTAAGGATGTCAGGATTAGGGTAAAGGGTTTACAATTTATGATGTTTATTTTATGATTTAAAATTTTGGATTTATGGTCTTACTTTCTGAGTGTATGATTGGAGGATTAGGGTATAGGGTTTAGGTTTTAGGGTTTAGGGTTTAGGGTTTAAGGTTAGAGTTTAGGGTTTATAGTTTAAGTTATATGCTTTAGCTTTTAGAGTTTATGATTTTAGGTTTAGCTTTTAAGGTAAATGGTTGAATAAGGGTTTTGTGATTAAGGTAAAGGTTTTACTATATCGGGTTTTGGTTTTATGGTTTAAAATTTAGGGTTTATGGTTTAAGGTTTAGTGTGTAGGGCTTAGGCTTTATAGATTATTGGTTATGTTTATAAATTGAGGATTAGGGTTTATGATTTTGGTTTTAAGGTTAAGGGTTAAGGGTTTGAGGTTTAAAGTTAAGGTAAAATGTTATAGCTTAGGGTTTAAGTTTTTCAGCATAGAGATTAGTGTGTCCGTTTTAATGTTTAGGGTTTAGGTTTTGGGATTAGGATTTATGATTTAAGTTTAAACACTAGGATTTATACTTTGGTGTTCATGATTAGGATTTTTATATTTAAGATTTTATTTTTATGGATTATGGTTTAGGGTCTTAAACCCTAAATCTAAACCTAAACACTGAACCCTAAAATAGTAACCCTAAAACATAACCATGTACCCTAAAACCTAAATAGTAAATCTAAAACCCTAAACTATTAAAAAAAAACCTAAACCCTAAGCTATATAACCTAAACTCTAATCCATAAATCTTAAACCCAAATTCAAAAATTCATATATTTAAAATTAAAAACCAAAATCCACAAAACTTAAACCCCAAATATAAAAATCTAAATCCAAAACCCCAAACTTGAAACCTTAACCTTTAACCTTAAACCATGAACCAAAAACCTAAACCATAAACATTGAAGCTGAAACCCTGAACCTTTACTGAAAAATCTAATTTTACGGTTTTGGGTTTATGTTTTAGGGTTTACGATGTAGGATTTCAGGATTAGGGTAAAGGGTTTACTATTTATGAATTTGATTTTATAGTTTAAAATTTAAGGTATATGGTTTTGCATTTCAAGTTTATGATTGGAGGATTTGGGTATAGGGTTTAGGTTTTACGGTTTAGGGCTTAAGGTTTAAGGTTAGAGATTAGGGAATAGAGTTTAAGTTATATGACTAGGGTTTAAAGTTTATGATTTTAGGTTTAGGTTTTAGTGTAAATGGAATGATTAGTGTTTTGTGACTAAGGCAAAGGTTTTAGTATATAGGGTTTTGGTTTAATGGTTTGAAATTTAGGGTTTAGGATTTTGGGTTTATTGTGTAGGGTTTAGCCCATAGAGATTATTGTTTATGTTTATAGATTGAGAATTATGGTTTATACTTTAGGTTTTAAGGTTTAGGGTTTAGGGTTTGAGGTTTAAAGTCAAGGTTAAAGGTAATAGCTTAGGATTTAGATTTTTTAGTTTAGGGTTTAGGGTTTCCATTTGAATTTTTAGGATTTAGGTTTTGGGTTTTGGGTTTATGATTTAAACTTAAAGGTTAGGTTTTAAAGTTTGGAGTTCATGATTAGGGTTTTTATACTTTGGTTTTAGTTTTTATAGAGTATGGTTTAGGGTTTTAAATTTTTTATATTTTTTATATTTATTTATTTATTTTATTTTACGGTTTTAAATTCATGTTTCTTTTAATTTAGGATTTAGGGTTTAAAGATTAGAATTTAAATTTTTTTGTGGTTTAGAGTTTTGGATTTAAAATTTAGGGTTTGAGGTTCAAAGTTAAGGTTAAAGGTTATTGCTTAGGGTTTATGTTTATCAACATAGAGATTAGGGTCTAAAAGTTTTTTAGGGATGTTAAGCCCTAATGAACTAGCCCGAGGCTAACCAAAAGGGGCGGTGAATTGGAAATTTTAAAAATTCGAGAGCAGAAATGATTTAGAAATTTTTTTTGAATGTTTTAAAATATTTACAGTTTTGCGATGATGTGTAGATGTTCAACAATAACAAAATAATAATCACAATTTACACAATCATAAATAGAAAAATAAGTTTGAAAAAAAATCAGAAAGAATTAACAAAATTTTATCGTGGTTCGGTCAACTTGACCTACGTCCACTCCCCGGAGCCTCCCCTCCGGGTATTGCACTAACACTAAGTGACTCTCTTTCTTCTCCCACAGCAAGGCGTAGAAGCCTGTACAAACTCTTTTCCACCAACCTGGTGAAGCAGAGAACCTGGACTCCTGAAGCAGGCAGAGAACCTGGACTCCTGAAGCAGGCAGAGAACCTGGACTCCTTTCGCTTCCTCCTGAAGCAGGTAGAGAACCTGGAACTTCTTACGGATAATCCTACCACAGATATACCAACAAGATAAGAGACGACGACGATGAAGATGACTCAGATCCTTGCTTGGAGTAACCTTTGTTAATACCTCATAAACTCCCCCTTATAAGATCATATATATATATATATATATATATATATATATATATATATATATATATATATATATATATATATATATATATATATATATATATATATATCAAGATTCTCTCTGGCAAGGAAGGTGGCAAAAGATCAAAATGATAGAAGAAAAGAGATCTTAAATAGTAGGGCTCAAAAATTACCCTAAATTTCAACTAGGCGACAAAGATCATTTAGGATGATCAGTAGATCATCCTGTACAATCAGTACAAAATTACACATATTAACCTGGATAATCTGGTTTCTCTAGATGATTAGAAGACAATTTATTCAGATCATCCCGCACGATTCTGCGATCATCCGAGTTATTAATATTAATCAGGAATTTTGTCCAGAGGACAGCTCGGGTCGTCCAGGGCAACTTATGTTGGATGATCTCAAAATGACTTGATCATCCAGAATGATATCTCTATCATTCTGTGCAATTAGTTCAAAAATGCTAATATCATCTTGCACACTGTTCGGGTCATCCAGGGCAACTTATGGTGGATGATAAAAAATGACTTGATTGTTCGGTATGATACCTCTATCATCCCGTAAGATTAGTTCAAAAATGAAATATCGTTCAACACATTATTCTGCTCATCCAGGTGAAATGCCCTAGACGGTCAGGATTTCTAATTGATCATCCAGGATAATCTTACGATCGTCCAGGACGATAGGATCGAATCAATCAAACATAAATTACTTTTCTTAATCAACTGACTAATTTAGGCATGATTGTAAGGAATCATCTAGGACAATCAGATCAAAAAGCTAAAAATAAAACTTGCCTAACTTAGTTTGGCGGCAAGAAATTTCTGATTTGAGCATATCATCCTGTACGATGGGTGTATCATCCAGGATGATCTGCTTAATCAGACTGACTTAACATGGTCACCCTAATTAGAGTTTCTATTTTCATTAGATCATCCAGGATGATATTACTATCATCCAGGATGATATGAACAAAAATAGAATAAAAACTCTAACTCATAAAAATCTCCCCCCAAGTGTATATGTGCAAGGTTAATTAGCTCGGGGATTTGTTACATTATACTTGACTCAATAAATATTAAAAAAGTACATTGAAGCTGAACTACAAAATAGATTGACTCGATCTTGAGCTGGCTTGAATTTGCAATTGATCCTGTGAACCTGAAAGGTTAGACACATAAATAGACATGAAAGTGTTTGCTATCATCATAATCATAGTCCTTAAATCTAGATTCGCAACACTCTCCCCTTTTTGATGATGGCAAACATTTGTTAGTAATTTTAAATTTAGTAAACAAATAAGAATGCCATGAAAACTAAGGAGTGCAATTTCTATTAGTCAACAACATTGATACTTCAACTAGTACACTGACCCAGAACATAAACTAGAACACAAACTACTCCCCTATTTGACATCTCAAAAAGGGGAAAATAACACATAGAAAAATAAAAAAAGTACAAACCCAACATAAGTAAACATCTAAAAGAATCAAACTATAAAAATGGCAAATAAAATAAAATACAAGAAAATTGCAACGAAGAAAGAAAAAAAAGCAACAATGTTCCTTTTTTTGAATCGTTTAGCTCTAGTAAATTAAAATTTTCGCTTGAGTTTCAATTAAAAAGCCAATAAGAAGAAAATCGATGATGTTGAAATTCAAAAAAGTTGGAAAATCAGTTTTCGTAACTCTGACCTCGGACACCCTACAGGTTCAAATTTCTTTCAAAGAAAAGTCTAGTTCATAAGAAAAAAAATTAGATTCAAAAAGAGATTCTTTTAAGCCTCGTTCTAGAAACATATCTGATAAAATAGTTTTAGAAAGTAAGGAATCAGAAATCATGATTTTCAATCTCAAGTTTTTGAAAATATTATGTGGCACATGAATTTTTCTAAGACATTTAAAGATTTGAAAGGGAAGAAAGCTTATTTCTTTGTGGGCTCAATTTGTGCCTCTTTTTCAATTTATTTGGCGCACTTTACGCATCTTTTGATTTTTGATACACTTTCTATATCTTTGCAATTTTTGGCGTCACTGTGCATCTTTTCTTTTTTGGCCCATTTTGTGCCTCTTTTTATTTCTTTTGCAAGCTTGCTTCCATTCATAATCGTTAAAGAATCTCGGCTGTGAAATTACTTTCTAGACATAAGAGAAGATAAAACTAACTCTCTGTAATAAGGAAGAGTAATTCATAGAACAAAACCATACTACATATGATAAGTGAAATCACTTGATCAAGAAAAACATATCCATGATTCAAAACTTTGAAAACACTATTCATATGAGGTAGATTACTATAGGAAGATAAAATAGATCTCTATTTCAAAAACTAACTTTTTAATTTTGAAGAAGATTTTTATCCAAAAAAAATAATACACCATTAAAGGAGTTAGAGGAAGAGAAACAATCATCAATGTTTCTTCCCTTTAACAGATTCAGAGGAGTCAATCTCTGCTTACAAGCTTTCAAATAAAAAATAAGGCAAAACTCTCAATCCGAAATCTAGTTTATCAATAGTAGTGAGCAGTGATCTAATTTTGATTGAGTAATTAGTAAATAAGACAAGAAGGAAGATAAATAGACACGTTAAAAATCAGTAAATAAAAAATAGCAAATGAAAATCAGCAGAAAATAATCAAATTTGATAAGCAAATCAAACAACTAAAAATAGCAAGAAAAGAAAAATTCTGAAGCAAAATGGACAATCAAAATAAATAAAAACTAAAAGCAAAATGAAGAGAACAGAGAAACATCAGAAGTCAGTAATCATCAGATTCATGCATTTATGAGAAGTGATCTGATTCTGATGAGACAAAACCCTCAGTAAGAAATCTAATTTATCAGCATTAGTGAGAAGTGATTTGATTCTGATGAGAGTAAATAGTAAATAAATAAAAAAGAAGAAAAATGGATAAATAAAAAAATCAGCAGGAAATAATCAAATCCGATAAGAAAATTAAACAATGAAAATCAGCAGGAAAAGAAAAATTCTAAAGTGAAACAGACAATCAAATCAAATAAAAGCTAAAAGTAAAATGAAAAAAAGAAACATCAGAAATCAGTAATCACCAGATTCATGTATTTATGTCAATCACACCCAATCTGGTCCTTAAAATGCTGAATGAGTCAAAGGCCAGTGGTTTAATAAAGATGTCAGCCAGTTGGTTATCAGTTACTACATGGTGCAGCTCAATGTCCCCTTTTGTAACATGGTCCCTAATGATGTGATGTCTTATGTCAATGTGTTTAGTTCTTGAAGTGCTCTTTCTATCCACCCTACATCTTGTAAAAATTAGAACCAGATTATCCAATAATCTCAAAAGAAGTACTATACTTAGGATACCAGATTCCTAAGGTTGGGGTCCCTAAGAGATATATGAGGATTCTCTTAATTGCAATCAGGTGGGATTCCTTAGGATCAGCTTGAAACCTAGTAAAAAGAAAAATGCTAAACATGATATCAGGTCGGCAAGTAGTAAGGTAAAGGAATGATCCAATTATTCCTCTAAACTTCTTCTGATCAATAGATTTTCCATTTGAATCCTTATTTAACTAGACATTAGAACTCATGGGAGTGTTTATTGGCTTGGCTTAATCCATTTCATATTTCTTCAAGATGTCCTTAATATACTTTGATTGATTGATAAAAGTTCCATCATCCATTTGCCTTATGCTAAATCCCAAAAAGTAGGACAATTCTCCCATCATACTCATCTCAAACTCCTTACTCATTATTTTAGAAAAATTATAACATACATTTTTATCAGAAGATCCAAAAAGTATATCATCAATAAAGATCTATATAATGAGTAACTCATCTCCTACTTTCCTCAAAAAAGGGTGGTGTCTACGCTCCCCTTAACAAACTCTCTTTCTTATAGGAATGTGCTAAGCCTCTCATACCAAGCTCTGGATGCCTGTTTCAATTCATATAAGACCTTTTTTAATTTATGAACATGATTTGGATATTGAGAACTCTCAAAACTTAGGGGTTTCTCTATAAAGATATCTTCCTTTATTATCACATTTAAAAAGGCACTGTTGACATCCATTTGAAAAAACTTAAATCCCTTATAATAGGCAAAGGCTAGTAGCACCCTAATGGCTTCCAATCTTACTAAAGGGGCAAAGGTCTCCTCAAAATCAATCTCTTCTATTTGGTTGTACCCTTTAGCCACTAATCTTGGCTTATTCCTAACCAATACATCAGAATCATTCATTTTATTCTTAAAGACCCACTTGATTCCAGCTACACTTTGATCCTTAAGTCTTTCTACGAACTCCCAAACATCGTTTCTCACAAATTGATTAAGTTCCTCTTACATAGCTAAGATCCAAAATTCATTAGAAAGGGCTTAATTGATGTTGGTGGGTCCAGTCATTGAGATCAAGGCAGAATGGTTTACTTCTTTCCTAAGTCCATGCCTTATTCTAACACCTTCAGAAGGGTCTCCTAAGATTAGTTCTTTTAGATGACTCAAAGAATATCTCCAATCTCTAGGCAAATTATTTTCAGGTTCTACCCTTTCCTCCAAATTTGCATTTTCAACTCCTGGGTAATCTCTCCTACTTGCTCTCTTCCTCTGCTCTAAACTCCTTAGGATCAGATTCATCAAATACCACATGAGTAGTCTCCTCCACCACCAAAGTCGTCTTGTTAAACACCCTAAAGTAATTCCCTATACTAGAATATCCTAAGAACATTCTTTTATCAAATTTTGGGTCAAATTTTCCTAAGGATGATTTCCTATTATTAAGAATGAATACCATACAGCCAAAGACATGAAGGTGGGACAGGTTTGGAGTTCTACCCTTAATGATCTCATAGGGTGTCTTATTCAGATTGGATCTAATATTCACAATGTTCAACACATAACAGGCTGTGTTCACCGCTTCTACCCAAAAGTATTTTGGAAGTGAATACTCAGAAAGCATAGCTCTAGCGGCTTCCACAAAGGTTTTGTTCTTTCTTTCGGCTACCCCATTCTACTAAGGGGTCCTAGGAGCTGAAACTTTATGGCTAATCCATTGCTCCTCATAGAATGTACCAAATTTCACATTTTTAAACTCCCCACCATGATCACTATGGATGGTCAAGATCTCACCACCTAACTTCTTCTGAATCCAAGTGGAGAAAGATTTAAATTCATTAAATGACTCAGATTTATGTGATAGAAATCTAATCCTAGTGAACCTTGAGTAATCATCAACCATCACAAATCCATAGACTTTCCCCCATATGCTAGCAGTGCTAAAAGGTCCAAAGAGATCCATGTGAAGGACTTCTAAAAGTCTAGAGGTGCTAATATCCTTAATAGTATGGAAAGAGGATTGGACTTGCTTCCCTAATTGACAGGCATCACACAAGTGGACCTCAGTGAACTTAAGCTTGGGGATACCTCTAACTAAGTCCTTTTGGGTAACTCTTCTAAGGGTTTTCATATTGGCAAGACATAATCTCCTGTGCCACAATCAAGACTCATCAGTAGTAGCTTTTAAGCAAAATGAAGCAGCACATTCAATGTTATTTAAGTCAAGCATGTAGACAATATTGATCCTCCTGCCCTGTAAAATAATGTTATTATTTAAGCTTATAATGCAAGTATTTGCCAGGAATTTGATGCTAAACCCTTTGTCACAGAGTTGACTGATTTTGAGTAGGTTATGTTTCAATCCATCTTTAAGCAAAACATTTTCAGTTAAAAGGTTCTTGGAGTTTCTGATTATACATGCACCTACCACTTTCTTGGTGGTATTGTCTCCAAAAGTGACCTTGCCTCCATCCCTGGCTTACAGCAAAATAAATTGATTTGCATCTCCAGTCATATATTTTGAACATCTGCTATCTAGGTACCACATGCTCTCACGAGGTCTTGTGTGAGAGTAAGCCTACGAAATCATCAAATGTCAGATTTAGGGACCCAAACAAGTTTATATTCTTTCTTATGAAAAAAAGAATGCAATGCATATATGCTGTGCTGTGAAACATACAATTTGGGCCTCCATACCTAATGTGTACTATAGAGAACAGTGTAGGTGTGAGAGATATGTCCTAGCATACCACAAGAAAAATATCTAACGCCAGGAAAAGGGTTAACTAATCTATGTGGGTGATAGTGCTTATTCTTAGGTTTAAATGAAATATGCTTTGATGATTTTGAATGAGATTCTTCAAGTGATGGAGGTGGATAAAATTATGCAAAAGTAGGAGGTGTTTTATTATTCTCAAATGAACTAATTTTTAGCCATGCTCTTTTTCCAACTTTAAGAATTTGAATTTAAAGCTAGCATGCATTTTTTTAAGTTTCTTATATGATAAATGGATTTTTTTTAAAACTTTATGTAATTGATCATAGGTTAGCTCGCATACCTCTTCTTGTTTAGACTGACTAAGATGATCATCCGCCATCAAATATAAGTTTGTGGTCTCCTCCTCAGCTTCAGTCTCAGAGGAGTCAAATACATTATTCACCCAAAAAGCCTTTTGGATCTTCTTCTTATCCTTCCTGAACTTGGGTTTCTCCTCACCCTTCTCGTTGCTTTGATGAGCCTTAAGTGTAGGATAATTAGCCTTTTTTTGTCCAATCTTCCTACATTCAAAATAAACTATATCAGAAGAACCTTTAAAATTTTTGATACTCTTACCTTTGTTTCACTTCTAAAAGTTCTTATGTTTCTTCCATAGAAAGCTTTTTAATTACCTAGTGATTAAGGTAACATCATCGCTATCAGACTCGAAAGTATCAGTATCTGTATCGTTGGCCTTCTGCACCATAGTTTTCTCCTTCTTCTTCTCACTTGCATCAATTTTCCTTTGGTTCACTCCTTGCTCGTAAAAAAGGAGTGATCCAAGTAAGTTATCAATAGAATAGATATTCAAATTTTTGGATTCAATAATTGTATTTATCTTGGCATCATAAGAAGAAGGCAAACAGCTCATAATTTTATTCACTTTTTCATAGTTAGTGAGTTCTCTTCCTAATGCATGTAGAGAGGTGATAATTTGAGTGAACCTTGTATATATTTTAGAAATTGATTCACTAGGTTTCATGCGAAAGAGTTCATAGTTGTGAAGGAAGATGTTCAATCTATATTACTTAACCTTAGATGTACCTTCATAAGTAATAGATAAACTATCCCATATTTCTTTACCAGTAGTGCAAGTAGAGACACACATGTAATCCTTAGACTTCAGACTACACAAAAAAAAATTCAAGCATTTCGCATTTAGTTGTGCTAAATCATGATCATCAAAGGTCCATTCGATAAAAGGAAGTTCAGTTTAATACCATTAACAAGTTTAAAAGGTACTTCATAACCATCTTTAACAAGCCTCCACATGAGATAATCAATAGATTGCAAAAAAGTGGACATACGATTTTTTCAAAAATTAAAAGGTATGTTATTAAAAAAAGGTGGACGAGTGATGGAATAACCTTCAACAGTATTTCTATTACTAAAGTTAGCCATGGATCAAATTCAAAAGTTTTTTAAAACTAGATTTTAGAATCCCTCTCTGATACCACTTTGAAAGTTCGTTACGGATGTTAAGCCTTAATGAACTAGCCCGAGGCTAATCAAGAGGGGGGTGAATTGGTAATTTTAAAAATTCATGAGCAGAAATAATTTTGAAAATTTTTTTAAATGTTGTAAAATATTTACAGTTTTATGATGATGTGTAGATGTTCAATAATAATAAAATAATAATCACAATCATACAATCATCAACAAAAAAATAAGTGCAAAAAATAATAAGAAAGAACACACCAAATTTTATAGTGGTTCGGTCAGCCTGACCTACGTCCAGTCCCCGGAGCCTCCCCTCCTAGTATTGCACTAACTCTAAGTCACTCTCCTTCTGCGCCCATAGTAAGGCGGAGAAGCCTGTACAAAACTCCTTTCCACTAACCCGGTCAGTCAAAGAACATGGACTCCTTTCTCTTCCTCCGGAAGCAAGTAGAGAACCTATACTCCTTTCGGTTCCTCTTGAAGCAAACAGAGAACCTGGACTCCTTTCTCTTCCGCTTAAAGTAGGTAGAGAACCTAGATCTTCTTGCGGATGATCCTATCACAGAGACACCAATAAGACAAGAGATGATGATCAGAGAAGAAGACTCAGATCCTTGCTTAGAGCAACCTTTATGAACACCTCACAAACTCCCCCTCATAAGATCCTCTCTCTCTCTCTCCAAAGCTCTCTCTCTCTCTCTCTCTCTCTCTCAAGATTCTCTCTAGCAGGGAAGGTGGCAAAAGATCTCAACAATAGAAGACAAGAGATCTTAAATAGTAGTGCTAAAAAATTGCCCTAAATTATAACTGGTTGACAAAGATCGTTCAGGACGATCGGTAGATCATCTTGTACGGTCAGTATAAAATCACAAATATTATCCTGGATGATCTGGTTTCTCTGGATGATTAGAAGACAAAATTTGTTCAAATCATCTCGTATGATTTTGTGATCGTTCGGGATGATTAGTGTAAATTAGGAATTTTGCCTAGAGGATAGCTCAGGTCGTCTAAGTCAACTTATGTTGGACGATCTTAAAATGACTTGATCATCCAGAATGATATCTCTATCATCCTGTATGATTAGTTCAAAAATGTCAATATCGTCCTACACACTATTCGGGTCATCCAGAGCCACTTATGCTGGACGATAAAAAATGACTTGATCATCTGGGATGATATCTCTATCATCCCATATGATTAGTTCAAAAATGGGAATATCATCTAGCACATTACTCTGCTCATCCAGGTGAAAAGCCCTGGATGGTCAAGATTTTCAATTGATCATCCAGGATGATATTGTGATCATCCA
Source organism: Dendrobium chrysotoxum (assembly GCA_019925795.1). Classification (NCBI taxonomy): domain Eukaryota; kingdom Viridiplantae; phylum Streptophyta; class Magnoliopsida; order Asparagales; family Orchidaceae; genus Dendrobium; species Dendrobium chrysotoxum. Next base: position 51,030,732 of record CM034302.1, read on the forward strand.
GGATGATATTGTGATCATCCAAGATGATATGATCGAATAAATCAAACATAAATTACTTTCCTTAATCATTATACTAATTTAGGCTTGATTGTCATGAATTGTCCAGGACGATACACGTATCATCCTGGAAGATCAGATCAAAAAGCTAAAAATAAAACTTGCATAACTTAGTCTGGCAGCTGGTAATTTTTGATTTATGCATATCTTCTTGTACGATGGGTGTATCATCCAGGATGATCTACTTAATCAGACCGACTTAACATGGTCGCCCTAATTAGAGTTTCTATTTTCATTGGATTTTTTAGTACGATATTACTATCATTCAGGATGATATGAACAAAAACAGAATAGAAACTATAACTCACAAAAATCTTCCCTCGAGTGTGTGTTCAAGGTTACTTAGCTAAGGGATCTGTTACATTATGCTTGACTCAATAAACATAAAAAACGTACGTTGAACCTAAACTACAAAATAGACTGACTTGATCTTGAGCTGGCTTGAATTTGTAATTGATCCTGTGAACCTGAAAGGTTAGACACTTAAACAGACATGAAAGTATTTGTTATCATCAAATTCACACTCCTTAAATCCAAATTCACAATAGGGTCTCCGTTTTAACATTTATGGTTTAGGTTTTGGGTTTAGGGTTTATGATTAAAGTTAGGGTTTAAAGTTTGGGGTTTATGATTAAGGTTTTTATATTTATGGTTTGGTTTTTATAGATTATGGTTTAGGGTCTTAAACCCTAAATCTAAACCTAAACACTGAACCCTAAAATATTAGCACTCAAATTTAAACATGTACCCTAAACCCTAAATAGTAAATCTAAAACCCTAAAGTTTAAAAATTAAAAAAAAAACAAAACCCTAAACTATATAACCTGAACTCTAATCCATAAATCTAAAACCCAAAATAAAAATAAATGAATATATTTAAAATTAAAATCTATAATCCACCGAACATAAACCCCAAATATAAAAATTCAAACCCAAAACTCTAAACTTTAAACCTTAACCTTTAACCTTAAACCATAAACCCTAAATCAAAACTCCAAACACTAAAGCCGAAACCCTAAACCTTAACTTTAAACCTTAATAGTTCAAATCATGCCTAAATTAGTCTGGTGATTAAAGAAAGTAATTTTTGTTTGATTGATTCAATCATATCATCCTGGACGATCGCAAGATCATCTTAGACGATCAATTAGAAATCCTGACCATCCAGGGCTTTTCACCTGGACGAGCAAAATAATGTACTGGATGATATTCTAATTCGTAAACTAATCATACGGGATAATAGAGATATCCTGTATGATCAAGTTAATTTTGATCATCCAGCATAAGTTACCCTGGATGACCCGAGCTGTGTGCAGGACGATATTAACATTTTTGAACTAATTATACTGGACGATAGAGATATCATCCTGGATAATCAAGTTATTTTGAGATCGTCAAGCATAAGTTACACTGGATGACCTGAGTTATCTTCTAGACGAAATTCCTGATTTACACTAATCATCCTGGACGATCACAAAATCGTACGGGATGATTAGAACAAATTTTGTCTTATAATCATCCAGAAAAACCAGATCGTCCAGGCTAATATGTGTGATTTTTTACTGATCGTATAAGATGATCTACCGATCGTCCTGGATGATCTTTGTCGACCAGTTAAAGTTTAGGGCAATTTTTTAGCCCTACTATTTAAGATCTCTTAGCTTTTATCGTAGAGATCTTTTGCCACCTTCCTTATCAGAGAGAACCTTGAGAGAGAGAGAGAGAGAGGATCTTGTGAGGGGTAGTTTGTGAGGTGTTCATAAAGGTTGCTCCAACTAAGGTTTTGAGTCATCTTCTCCGGTCATCGTCTCTTCTCTTGTTGGTATCTCTGTGGTAGGATCGCCCGCAATAGTATCCAGTTTCTCTGCCTGCTTCAGGAGGAAATAAAAGGAGTCCAAGTTCTCTGCCTGCATAAGGAGGAAGCGAAAGGAGTCTAGGTTCTCTGCCTGCTTCAAGAGGAAGAAAAAGGAGTCCAGGTTCTCTACCTCACTAGTTGGTGGAAAGAAGTTTTGTACAGGCTACTCTGCCTTACTTTGGGAGCAGAAGGAGAGTGACTTATTGTTAGTGCAATACCCGGAGGGGAGGCTCCGGGGAGTGGACGTAGGTCAAGTTGACCGAACCACTATAAAATCTAGTGTATTCTTTCTGATTATTTTCTGTATTTATTTTTCTGTTGATGATTGTGTGATGGTGATTATTATTTTGTTATTATTGAACATCTACACATCATTGTGAAATTATAAATGTTTTAAAATATTCAAAAAGATTTTCTAATTATTTCTGCTTATTAATTTTTAAAATTATCAATTCACCCCCCTCTCTGTTAGCCTTAGGCTAGTTCATAAGGGCTTAAATCCCTAATGAACTTTCTAGTGGTATCAAAAAGGGAATCATAAAATTTAGTTATGAAAATTTTTTGAATTTGATCCATGGCTAACTTTGATAATAGAAATACTGCTGAAGGTTATTCCATTATTCGTCAACCTTTGTTTGATAACATACCATCTGATTTTTGGAAAACTCGCATGTCCACCTTTTTATAATCTATTAATTATTGCATGTGGATGCTTATTAAAGATGGTTATGAAGCACCTTTTGGACTTGTTAATGTTATTAAAATTGAACTTCCTTTTGTCAAATGGACTTTTGATGATCGTGATTTAGCACAATTAAATGCAAAATATTTGAACTATTTTTTATGTGCTTTAAAATCTGAGGATTGCATGTGTGTTTTAACTTGCACTGTTGGCAAAGAAATCTGGGATAGATTATGCATTACATATGAAGGTACATCTGAAGTTAAAGAGTCTACATTGAACATCTTGCTTCATGACAACAAACTCTTTTGCATGAAACCTAGTGAGTTAATATCTGAAATATTTTATAGGTTCACTCAGATCGTCACCTACCTATATGCCTTAGGAAGAGAAATCACCAACTATGTAAAAGTTAATAAAATCTTGAGATATTTGCTCTCTTCTTATGATGCCAAGATAACTGCTATCATTGAATCGAAAGATTTAAATAGTTATTCTGTTGATAACTTACTTAGATCACTAATTTCTTACGAGCAAGAAGTGAACCAAAGACATTATGATGCAGGTGAGCAGAAGAAAGAGAAAACTATGGCACTGAAGGACAATGATACAGATATTGATACTTTTGGGTCTGACAGTGATGATGTTACCTTAATCACTAGGCAATCCGAAAGCTTTCTAAGGAAGAAATATAAGAACTTTCAAAAGTGGAACAAAGCTAAGAGCAGCAAAAATTTTAAAGGTACTTCTGATACAATTTATTTTGAATGCAGGAAGCCTGGAAATATAAAGGCTGATTGTCCTATACTTAAGGCTCACCTGAAAGTACGAGATGCGCCAAGAGGGGGGGTGAATTGGTATTTTAAAAATTTAACCCTACACAAGAGTTCTAATTTTTTTGTATTTTCAAAACATAATTTAACGACTAACGTGCGGAAGCAAATACAACGTTCACAACTACGAAATTGACAGTTTAATTTTCGATTTTACACTACACTATTTAAATACCGATTTTTCACCAAGCAATTTAAAAACGCACAGATTTAAAGCGTGAAAAGTAAAGTACGGAAAATAGGAAAAAACACACCAGAGATTTTTATAGTGGTTCGGTCACTTGACCTACGTCCACTCCCCGGAGTCCTCTACTCCGGGATTTGCACTAATAAAAGTTGACTCTCCTTTTGCCCCCACAGCAAGGCGGAGAAGCCTTTACAATACTCACTTTCACCTCCCTCGGTGCGGCGGAATACCAAACGCTATGTCACCCTCCTGGTGACGGCAGCGGACCTTCTCCTTTTTCTCCCTCCTGGAGATGGCAGAGTACCTTGGCGATGTTGATCTTGAAGTGATTCTTCCCTCGAGAACTTTCTTGAAGCTTCCAAAGCCACAAGAGGAGCAAGGCATGCAGCTAGCTTGGAGCAACCGTGTGATCCCCTCACACTACTTCTCCCTCACGCTCAAGCTCACCTTCACCTTCCTCTCTCAAGCTCTAGATCTCTCCAAAAATTTCTCTCTACGAATCCCCTTCTTTCTCCTCCAAGCCTCTCACAGCAAAGGATTGATCAACAACAATCTAAAGAAAATTATAAGTTATTTTTATATCAGGCTTCAGAAAACCCTAAAAGTTTCAACTTTTACGTTTCTGTTCGTGTAGTACGATCTATGATCGTACAGTACGATCAGTTCAATTACATCTCCGTCCAGTACGAGTATAGACGAACAGGTATCGAAGTTTATTCATATCGTACAGTACGATATGTATATCGTACAGTACGATACTATTGATTCGTACTGTTCGTACGGGATGAACTGTGGGACGAACCTCGGGACGAAAGAACTCGTCTCTGACAATCGTCCAGCACTCATTTAATCGTACAGTACGAATAGTGTTTTTCATGATATCGTCCTGTATGATAGGAATATCGTCCAGGATGAATAGTTCAAAATTTCTTGGGATCGTTTGGTACGATCGCTGGGACGAAGAAAATCGTCTCTGGCAATCGTCCAGCACTCCACCAGTCATACAGTACGATCAGTTCATTTCTTGATATCGTCCTGTACGATATGAATATCGTCCAGGACGAGCAGAACAAAAAACCTTGGTTTCGTCTGGTACGATCTCTGGGATGAATGAAATCATCTCTGTTAGTCGTACAGTACGATATACGATCGTACAATACGATCAACATATAAATTAGAAACCAACGTTTATTTCCTGATTAGGGAGATAATTTTGGCAAGTTTTAATTAATCGTACAGTATGAATAGTATCGTACAGTATGATCAGTTCAGAAAATCAAATTTGAAAACTTACCAAACTTATTCTAGCGGCTAGGGTTTCACAATTACATATTATCGTACAGTACGATATGGATCGTACAGTACGATAAGTTTGTAAACTTAATCATTAGAAAATTAGCCGTTAGCCTGAGTATTTTAATTAATCGTACAGTACGATCCGAGATCGTACAGTACGATGAGTTTAAAAAATTTTAATCATTTTAAAAGAAAAATCTCCCCCTGTGTGTGTGCATTGTTGTGCTCCTTTCACATGCATGCTTCTGTGGCAGACTCAAAAAGAAAAAATAAAGAAATAAAAATTATAGACTCTTTAACATCCTATTCTACCCAATTTGAGTCTCCAGCAATCTTTAGCAGTGTGCATCTGACCTGAAATGTTAGTCCTCATATACAAAGATTAAACATTTGTAATCTAACGGAAGTCTATATGTACTCAGTAAGTATTAGTTGTCACCATCAAAATTAAGTGCTCGGGATCCTGGATTTCAACATCACCCAAGCATGGAGAAGGGTGAGGAGAAACCCAAGTTTAGGAAGAACAAGAATAAGATCCAAAAGGCTTTCTGGGCGGACTCTACATCTAACTCCTCTGAGACTAAAGCTGAGAAGGAGACTACAAATTTGAGTTTGATGGAAAACGAATATCATGGTCAGTCTGATCAAGAAGAAGTATGTAAACTGACCTATGATTAATTACTTAATGTTTCTAGGAAAATTGATTCATCATATAGAAAACTTAAGAAAATGCATGCTAGCCTGAAATTGAAATTCTTAAACATGGAAAAAGAGCATGAAGTTTTGATTAAGAATCATTTTACACTTGATAGCAATCACATGTCATTACTTGATGAATTTGATGAGTTAAATAAAAAGCATTTTGAATTGATTGTTGAGAATGATTCATTAAAAATATCTCTTGTTGATTTAGAAAGAGCTTTTAAAGAACTAGACACCATGGCATTTAACTTAAATAGTAGTGAGCACTATTTGAAATTTGAAATTGCAAGTCTCAAAAAAGAAAATGAATTTTTAAGTGTAAAAATCAGGGCATTTGAGAAAAATGAAACACCTCCTATATTTGCACAATTTTATAAACTTCCATCACTTGAAGAATCTAATTCAAAATCGTCAAAGCATGTTTTATTCAAACCTAAGAAGAGGCACTATCACCCACGTAGATTACTTAACCCTTTTCCTGGTGTTAGAAGTTTTTCTTGTGGCATGCTAGGACATATCTCTCACACCTGCACTGTTCACCGTAGTACACAATGGGTGTGGAGGCGCAAATTACATGTTTCAAAGCACAGCGCACATGCATTGCATTCTTATTTTTATAAGAAGGAACCCAAACTTGGTTGGGTTCCTAAATCTGACATTTGATGATTTTGTAGGCTTACTCTCACACAAGACCTCGTGAGTGCATCTAGTACCTGGACAGCAGATGTTCAAGATATATGACTGGAGATACAAATTAATTCATTTCGTAGGAGGCCAGGGCTGGAGGCAAGGTCACTATTGGAGATAACACCACCAAAAAAGTGGTAGGTGCCGGTATAATCAGAAACTCCAACAACTTGCTCAACATTAGTTAGCTCTGTGACAAAGGGGTCAGCATCAAGTTCCTGACAAATACTTACATCATAAGCTTGAATAATAACACTATTTTGCAGGGCAAGAGGATCAACAATGTTTACATGCTTGACTTAAATAAAATTTAATGTGCTGTTTTATTTTGCTTAAAAACTATTACTGATGAGTCTTGGTTGTGGAACAGGAGATTTTGTCATGCCAATATGAAAACTTAGAAGAGTCACCCAAAAGGATTTACTTAGAGGTGTACCCAAGCTTAAGCTCACTAAGGGCCACCTGTGTGATGCCTATCAGTTAGGGAAGCAAGTCCAATCCTCTTTCCACTCTATTAAGGACATGAACACCTCTAAACCTTTAAAAGTCCTTCATATGGATCTCTTTGGACCCATTAGCACTGCGAGCTTAGGGGGGAAAGTCTATGGATTTGTAATTATTAATGATTACTCGAGGTTCACTTAGATTAGATTTTTATCACATGAATCTGAGTCATTCAATGAATTTAAATCTTTCTCCACTTGGATTCAGAAGAAGTTAGGCTGTGAGATCTTGACCATCTATAGTGATCATGGTGGGGAGTTTAAAAATATAAAATTTGGAATATTCTGTGAGGAGTAAGGGATTAGCCATAACTTTTTAGATCCTACGACCCCTCTGCAAAACGGGGTACTTGAAATAAAGAACAAAACCTTGGTGGAAGCCATTAGAACCATGCTTTCTGAGTATTCACTTCTAAAATACTTTTGGACAGAAGTGGTAAATACAGTCTGTTATGTGTTGAGTAGGGTGAATGTTAAATCTAATTTAAATAAGACACCCTATGAGATCATTAACGGTAGAACTCCAAACCTGTCCAACCTCCACGAATTTGGTTGTAAGGTTTTCATTCTGAATAAAGGAAAATCATCCTTCGGGATATTTGATCCAAAATTCGATGAAGGAGTGTTCTTAGGATATTTTAGTGTGGGGAAATCGTTTAGGGTGTTTAACAAGAGGACTTTGGTGGTGGAGGAGACTATTCATGTGGTATTTGATGAATCTGATCCTAAGGAGTTTAGAGCTGAGGAAGAAGAGGAAGTAGGAGAGATTATCCAAGGAGTTGAAAATAAAAATATGGAGGAAATGGTAAAACCTGAAAATAATCTTGCTAGAGATTGGAGATATTCTTCGAGTCATCCTAAAGAACTGATCTTAGGAGACCCTTTTGAAGGTGTTAGAACTAGGCATGGACTTAGGAAGGAAGTAAACCATTCTGCCTTTATCTCAATGACTGAACCCACCAACATCAATCAAGCCCTTTTTGATGAATTTTGGTTCTTAGCCATGCAAGAGGAACTTAATTAATTTGTGAGGAATGATGTTTAGGAGTTGATAGAAGGACCTAAGAATCAAAGTATTGTGGGAACCAAATGGGTCTTTAAGAATAAAATGAATGATTCTAGTGTGGTGATTAGAAATAAGGAAAGATTGGTGGCTAAGGGGTATAATCTAATAGAAGGGATTGATTTTGAGGAGACCTTTTCCCGTGCAGCTAGATTGTAACCCATTAGAGTGCTACTATCCTTTGCTTATTATAAGGGATTTAAGCTATTTCAAATGGATGTTAAGAGTGCTTTTTAAATGGGGTAATAAAAGAAGATGTCTTTATAGAGCAATCCCCAGGTTTTGTCAGTTCCCGATAACCTAATCATTTTTACAAATTAGAAAAGGCCTTATATGAATTGCAACAGGTACCCAGAGCTTGGTGTGAGAGGCTTAACACATTCCTATTAGAAAAAGAGTTTGTTAAGGGGAGCGTAGACACCACCCTTTTTTTTTAGGAAAGTAGGAGATGAGTTACTCATTATCCATATCTATATTGATGATATAGTTTTTTGATCTTCTGAAAAAAACTTATGTGTTGATTTTTCTAAAGAATGAGTAAGGAGTTTTAGATGCATATGATGGGAGAATTTAGCGACTTTTTTGGATTTAGCATAAGGCAAATGGATAATGGAACTTTTATCAATCAATCAAAGAATATTAAGAACATCTTTAAGAAATATGAAATGGATAAAGCTAACCAAATAACACTCCTATGAGTTCAAGTGTCCAGTTAGACAAGGATTCAAATGAAAAATCTGTTGATCAGAAAAAGTTTAACAGAATAATTGGATCATTTCTTGGCCTGACTGCTAGCCAACCTGATATCATGTTTAGTGTTTGTCTTTATGCTAGGTTTCAAGCTGATCCTAAGGAATCCCACTTGACTACAGTTAAGAGAATCCTGAGATATCTCTTAGGGACCCTAACCTTAGTAATCTGGTATCTTAGGCATAGCACTTCTTTTGAGATTATTAGATATTTTGATTCTAATTTTGCAGGATGTAGAGTTGATGAAAAGAGTACTTTAGGAACATGCCAATTCATAGGAATGTCTTTAGTCTCCTGGTCCAATAAAAAATAAAATTCTATAGCACTTTCCACTACTGAAGCTGAGTATGTTGCCTTAGGAAGTTGTGTGGCCCAAGTCTTTTGGTTGAAGTAACAAGTTCTGGATCTAGGATTACCTCTTGGCACAATTTCAGTCCTATGTGATAACACTAGTGCCATCTGCATCTCTAAGAATCCTATCCAACATTCAAGAACCAAACACATTGACATAAGGCATCACTTCATTAGGGACCATGTTACAAAAGGGGATATTAAGCTACACTATGTAATAACAGATAATCAACATGCTGACATCTTTACTAAACCACTGGCCGTTGACTCATTCAACATTTTGAGGACCAGATTGGGTTTGATTGACATAAATGCATGAATCTGATGACTGTTGATTTCTAAATTTCTTATTTTTCATTTTATTTTTGTTAGTTTTTATTTGATTTGATTATCTGTTTCCTATTTATTTTTTATTCTCTGCTGATTTTCTTTTATTTTTGTCATTTTCTTGATTTGAGTATTAATTTTAATGTGATTTTCTACTTATTCTTGATTTATTGCTTTTCTTTAAAATTAGATCACTACTCACTACAGCTTTTAAACTATATTTCTTACTGAGAGTTTTACCTTTTTTTTATTTGGAAGCTTGTAAGCGGTGATTGACTCCTCTGAATCTATTAAAGGGAAGAAACATTGATGATTATTTCTTTTCCTTTAACTCCTTTAATACTGTATTATTTCTTTTGGATAAAAATCTTCTTCAAAATTAAAAAGTTGGTTTTTTTGAAATAGAGATCTATTTTATCTTCCTACAGTAATCTACCTCATATGAATAGTGTTTTCAAAGCTTTGAATCATTGTTATATTTTTCTTAATCAGGTGATTGCACTTTGTTATGATTTGTGTAAATCCGTTTGTTCAAGAAAATTCTGATACAAATTATTTTTGATGATTACAAAAACCTTTTATTTTTTTTTTTTGTTCTTCTCCTAACATATATTGGAGTTTCTTTTTGTGTGCACTAACATGTTATTTCAGGATATTCACACTCTAGATTTATGAACACTTCAAGTTCATGTGTTAATATTTATTGTAAGTGAAGTCTGTATTTTTTATTTTCTTGAGTCTGAGAGAGTGTGATTATAAGTTGGATAACTGTGCACACTCACACACACGATGGGGGAGTGAAAAACTTAATTTTTTTAAATTGATCGTATAGTACGATATGCAATCACATGGGACGATCTGTATATATGTCCTCCATAACGAACCTATCTGGCTTGAAAATTTTTTCTAAGTTCATTTCTTACAGTACGACATATGGTTCGTACAGAAGATTTTATGGTACGAACGGCTCTGTTTTTGGATCGTACTGGTTCTTTTTTTTTTGAGAAATGCAAATAGCAACTTTATTGAAGCATCACTAACAACAAGTAGATTCCTCCATTAACAAAGTTAAAAAGGAAGGAGGAATCTTATTACTAGAGACATCTTCCCAAAAGAAAGAAGAAGTCAAAGTAATGTTAGCACATAAATCAACTAACTTATTACAATCTCTTTTAACACAAGAAAAAATAATTTGCTTAAAATTTGAAAGAAAGTCTAAATCCGTAGGCTTAAGAAACTCGTTAGACATAAATGGCTTCTTCATGGCATCTTGAAAAATTTTGATCACATTAGAGTTATCACCTTCAATTATTATGCCATTAGTATCAAGCATCCAATCATGAATATAATTCCTCAAAGCAAGTATAGCTAAATATTCTATTTGTGCACTATCCCATTGAATGCAGCCAAGACCAAAAGCTGCCAAAAACTATCCTTTGCTGTCTCTGAAAACTCCCCTAATGCCTGCCTTGTTATTAGTTTGCACCGCAACATCTATGTTCACCTTAATCCACCCAGGAGGAGGAGGATGCCAAGAAGATTTAGACAGCTTGTATAGCTGATTAGCATCCTAGTGATCCCAGATTAGACAAGTATCAAACGAAGCAACGACCTTTATAATTGAGTTGGTAGCAATAGTAGATAACGTGTCTTCTGACCCATCAGGAACGAGCTTGTTTCTGCTTCTCCAGCAATGAAAAACCACAGAACAAAATAGGTTCCCCACAAAAGGATTCACATTAGCAATCTTCCTTAACATGAAGAAACATTCCTCCAGCGATTCAAAAACTAGAATTTGAAAGTTCTAGTTAGCAAGCATCAAGACTACTGCTTTAACTTTGAAGCAATGAACCACTATATGCTCCACATTTTCCACCTTCCCATAACCTCTCGGGCATCCACCCCACTCCACCAATCTTTTAAAGAGCAGGAACTCAAGATTTGGAACGGCATTCTTACATAATCGCCACCAGAAGACATCCACCTGTGGTCTCAGCTTTAACCTTTTTTTCTCCAATGCCAAGTCTCGTCTTCGCCTTACCCCTCAAATTTCTGTTTATACGCCAATGCTGCTACAGACTTCCCAGAAAACTTGTTTGAAAGCTCCAATTGATCTTCACCAATCTCTATTTGAATTGGAATTTCAACAATCAGATCTATCAGAGGTTGACCAAATAATAGTTTAAGTTTATCCAAGTCCCAATTCCCATTATTGATAAAGGCTGATAGACGTAGGAATTCAGGACTTAAAACTGTAGCAAATGTAGGCCATCTATTAAGGCTGTAATTTAGGATCCAAACATCATTGAAAGTATCTATTTTAACTCCATTACATATCCTCCATCTCGAGATAGGCTTCAGAAATTCTGCACCATGCCAAAGGATCCTCCTAGACACGGAGGAGTTCCTTTTATTAACCTCACACCAAAGATCATTCCCATATTTAGATCTCATTAATCTACTAAGAAGGGAGCAAGGATATTTGTAAAAATGAAGAGCAAATTTAACTCTCAAAGGACCCAATTTGTCCACCAACATCTTTAAACCACAACCACCCAAGTTCTTAGGTTTACACAAATTGTCCCAAGCCACATAATGTAAACCAAAGCTACCATCCTTCTTATTCCATAAAAAGTCTCTACACATCTTCTCCAAATGCTTCAAAATTCCCTTAGGAATCAAAGACAGCATTGATAAAAAAATTGGAAGAGAAAGAATTGAAGCATTGATTAAGGTGATCCGACCAGCCATAAAGATGAATTTGGAACCCCAAAGTTTCATTCTATCCGCTATTTTGAAAATGAGATTAGAAAAATCTGATTTAACCAATCTTCTCAAAGCGATCTTAACTCCCAAATAATCCATCTCATCCACCCTTTTCATTTTTAGAATCAAAGCAAGAGACCCTGCCTTCTTCTTCTTAACCGACTGACCAAACAACATTGCCGATTTCTGCAAATTTACATTCTGACCAGTCCACTTACAAAACCTCTTCAAGATCTTATCAATTTTCTTTATTCTTCTAGTATCAGCTTCAAAGAAGATTAGAATATCGTCTGCATACATCAAATGAGAAATCATAGGAGCATAAGGAGAAATCTTCATGCCAACTTCTTTACCTCTACTACCAAATTCTTTAGACAAAAATTGGGAACACAAAAAGAAGAGATAGGGTGACAAAGGACAACCTTGTCTAAACCCACATTTACCCTCAATCCATCTAGAATTTGAACCATTAATAATAATAGAAAACTTCGGATCCATCACACATTCCAGAATCAGATCAAAAAACTTCTTGGGGAACCCAAACCATTCAAGCACCTGAAATAACGTAGACCAACTCATACTATCATATGCTTGTTCCATGTCTACTTTGATAGCCACCAGACCCTTCTTAGCTATAGGATATCAAAATTTATTAAACACTTCTTGAGCAATCAAAATTTGGTCAGCCATTGATCTACCTTTTACAAAGGCAAATTGAACTTCTGATATTATTTTTGGAAATAGAAAGAACATCCTATTGAGAAGCATCCGTGCAACTATTTTGTACATAACATTACATAAACTTATATGATGATAGTTAGTAGGCAATCTAGGTTTGCTCATTTTAGGAATGAGCACAACATTAGTTTTTTTCCAAGCAGGACATAGAGAACCTTTTTCAAAAAAATCTCTGATAGCAGCCCACACATCTTTATGGATAATATACCAATAAGTTTTGATAAAAGAATGTGTTATACCATCAATACCTGGAGATTTGTTTGCTCCCAGCTTAGAAACCACAACCTCCAACTCCTCCATCGAGAAATCCTTGCTCAGCAATCTGATATCATCATCCTGAAGAACACTGGACGGGGCGGGCCATCCATTCAAGCAACATCCTCTCGATCTCCATTTATTTTCAAAGAAGTTCATAAAAACCTCTTCAATCTTTTGCTGGTCTTCATGTATCACACCCGTCTCATCTTTAATACAATTAATTCTATTTCCATTTCTTCTTACCGTCGCAAAAATGTGATAAAATTTAGAATTTGAAACCCCTTCCTTTAACCATTGGACTTTAGCCCTTTACTTCCACCACAAATTGAGACGCCCAAGAGTGGCATTGAGTTCCACCACCTTCGATCTTAAATAGCAAAGTTTAAGATTGGAAAGGCCCCTTGATTCAACCTCTTCAATCTGTAATTCTAGAATCTCCTTTTTTAAACTTTCTTTAAGGTTCACCAAGGACTTGTGCTTAGCCTTACTCCAAAAGTATAAAGACCTTAAAGTTCTTCTAAATTTTGTATTTAATATTTCAGCATTGCTCCCACACACCTTTTTGAACCACACTTCCCTTACAATAGAATGTGAAGCTGGGTAAGAAGCCCAAACATCTTCAAACATCAATTTCCTCTTCTTCAAGGGAGTAGAAGAACATATCTTGAGCAAAATTGGGCAGTGGTTCGAAGCCACTCTAGCCAAGTGTCGAACAAAAAGCGCTTGAAGAAGATCCAAAGCCATACAGTTAAGCAAACACCGATCAAGCCTTTCTAAGATCCGACCACCTCCATTTTTATTGTTAGACCAAGTGAATTTAGGCCCCACAATTCCAATGTCATGAAAGGCAAAGTCCTTCATAATGGAAATCATGTCTAGTGAAGCTCGAGAAAAATCAAATTTTCTCCCACCTCTCTTCTCACTTTGCGATAAGATATAATTGAAGTCACCCCCAATTAGCATTGGTAATTTTTTACCAGAAAAGATTTCCAATTTACTCCACAAAATCTTCCTTTCACATATATTCCTACTCCTATATACCTTGGCAAACAACCAGGTAGCAGAATTATGGATTTTTTATTCCCCCACCACCACTTGGCCATCAGCTTCAATCATACTAAAAGATGCTAAATTAGCCCTCCAACTTACTAAAATTCCTCCTGAAAGTCCATCAACAGGAAACATAAAACAGTCCCACACCTCACCAATAAGCTTCTTACAATCCAACATCTCAAAAGTAGAAATTTTGGTTTCAACAAGCCCAACAAAAATGGCTTCAATATCCTTCACAATTTCTTTCAAATACTAGGAGGCTTCAACTTTCATAGCCCCTCTACAATTCCAAAAAATAACCGAACTCATTTATTCTTTGAAGTGGGATTAGACCCACCACAAAAATCTTTACCCAACTCCCCCTTCCTTGTTTTACCTTTAACCAACACATTACCGAAGGACTTAAGTTCTTTTTGCAACTTAAGTTTAGTCCCACCCGAGACAACACCATTCAAGCAATCTTTATGACAACCCATTCCATTACCTTCCTTCTCACCTCTAATATTGAATTAGCAACATTAGTAGTAGTTGCCACCTCCTTAACCATTCCCATCATTTCTTCGTGCTTAAGAGTATTCAACAAATTTTTATCCGCAAGGAAATCAGATAAACTGTCATTTACGATCTCACCATCTTCTAAGGCACATGCTAGAACCAAGCTTCTCTGCTCCACAAAGGATTCCACCTTGCTAAAATCATCACATTTACCTCCATTCCCATCACCAATCATCATCTTACTGGAATTAATTTCCATATCTTTGTTATTAACATTCACCATATCCCTTCCAATAGCATTCAATTTATTAGCCAAATTTGAGGCCGGAACAGGCAATTGATCTTCATTCAAATTCCCTACCAGAACATTTCTTTCTTTATCCCCTATCAATGGCTTTACTATATCCCTATATCTTTTTGACGGAACAAAATTGTTTATCCCCAATCCAGCCTCCTGAGAAGGCTTCCTTGGTTTAGCAATTCTATTCCTTCTGAAGTTCACGTGAATCGATGGCCCATAGTCAGCTTCAACGCCTTGATCCACTATATTCTGATCATAAGCATCTTTAGCTAACTTCTCAACAATCTTACCTGAAAATATGCCTTAATACTAGGACAATTGTTTTCCAAATGTCCTAATTTACCACATTTGAAGCACAAATTAGGCAGCTTTTTATAAATAAATCTTTCGAAGAACTTACCCGCACATCCTTCCACCCATACCCCAACAGGAAGCTTGTCATCCAAGTTAATGCGAACACATACTCAGGCAAATTCTCTTCGACTCCACTGAAACATATTTCCATCAATCAAGAATGGTTTACCGACCTTTGAGGCAATCCTACAAATGTTTATTTTATCCCGACATTGTAAAGACAAATTTGGCATCCTAATCCAAACCGGAGCCGAAAGACCTTTCAACAATAAGGGGGAGAAAGATGGTGACCATTTATCCATACCTACTATATTGTTTCTTACATACCATGGTCCACTTGCATAAACAGCTTCTAACGCTTCTAGTTCATCAAATGAACATAGCACCCAACCTAAACCAAGCATAGTTAGGTGGAATTTGCCAAATGAACTCCATTGCCTCCTAAGCTCCATACTAATCAACTGGAAAGAAGTATTTTCACCAAATACTTTTATGGTCAAGGCCTTATTAAGAAGATTGGCATTTTCTAATTCCATACCCATGTGAAGCTTGATCACCTCATTGTCTTCTACAAAATCCTTTCCATAGTCCAGGTTAGCAACATTGATTTTAGCTTTTCTCTTCCAAACATTTTCAACCACATTAGTAGAAACCTTTCTAGGAGAGACTATCCTAACAATTTCCCCAGCACGGTCAGCACATTCCACCACACGAACCGAAGTTAAATCTTTCAACGAATCCTTTTTCTTAATGGGAGATAAACCATGAGATAAAACATCTTTATAACTAAGAGCAACCGAGCACTTAATTTGTTTGATGCATGAATCCTCCTTTAAAGTATGCTTAGGCATATCCTCAAGCATTTGATTAGCCAATTCATCAGAAATTACCACAGTTATCCCAGAGGTAGCCATCGACGTCTTCGATGAAGAATGAAGGCATTTGTGAATAGAATTTAAAGAATTCACATTTACCTTACTGTCAAGGACAAGGATTGCCTTTGAATTCCCAAACCTGTTCACAAAAATTTTCATTCCAGATGACGATGCATCAGGATCAAACAAATTTATCGGAGAAAACACAGCCTGCCTAATCAATCGAGGTGTCTTGCAGTCAATAAGAACTTCTTTACCTTTTCCAACAACTATATTCGCATTCTTCATATAACCATGAAAATTATCAAAGATAATCAGTTCACCCTTCAAATGTCGCCTCCTAATGACCTCTGCAACAAGAATGCCATCAACTGGAACACAATCTCCCACAAGATTATTACCTATTTTCACTTTACCCAAAGGTGATCTCTTCACCTCCGATGGTAGGGAAGGCCGACGATCAGCAGCCGCCATGTCCCCAACGACTACCGGGACTCAGGCTAAAAACTAGGGAACGGAGAAAATTTTGAAAAACTAGTTACTAAAAAAATAGAGCTTCTCTCTCTTCAAACGAGAAAACCAAAATATTTGCCCTCTACTCAAAATCAAGGATCGTATTTATTCGTACGGGACAAATCATTCATTTTTTGAACTATTCATGCAGCACGAAGAATAATTCATATAGAAGATTTTGTGGTACGAACGACTCTATTTTTGGTTCGTACTGGTTCGAACGGGATGAATTGTTCAATTTTTGAACTATTCGTACAGTACGAAATTGATTTCATACACGATATTTTATGGTACAAACTATTCGTATAGTACGAAGATCGATCGTATGGGACGATCGGGACGTGTAAAACTTAAAAAATTCAAATTTTGGATGTTTTTCTTGTCCTTAGTACTTAAGAACCTTTAAACTGACTTGTATAGAGATGCTTCTACAAATTTCTTCTTGAGAGAGGAACGGAGTGTGAAAGGCAGAGTGTTTGGGTGTGAGTTGAGTGAGATCCTTGGAATAAAAGTTATGAGGGGATTCACAAGGTTATCCAAGAGTGAGAATTTCATTGTTTTGTACTTTAAGTTACTTCTCTATTTCCTTAAAGACTCTTGAGAGAAGATCTTTGAAGAAGGTCCAGTTCTTTGCCATCAACAGAAGGGTGAGAAAGGATGACTGGTTCTCTGCTGTCACTAGGAGGGTGAAAAAGGACAATCGGTTATGTGCTGTCACCAGGAGGGTGAGAAAGGATGACTGATTGTCTATCATCACCAGGAAGGTAAAAAAGGATAATCGGTTCTCTGCCATCACCAGGAGGGTGAGAAAGGATGACTGGTTCTCTATCGTCACCAGGAGGGTGAAAAAGGATGATCGGTTCTCTACCGTCACAAGGAGGGTGAGAAAGGACGGCTGGTTCTCTGCCATCACCCAGAGAGTGAAAAAGGATTATTAATTCTCTGCCATCACCAGGAGGGTGAGAAAGGATGCCTTATTCTCTGCCATCACCAGGAGGGTGAAAAAGGATGATCGATTCTCTATCATCACTTGGAGAGTGAAAAATGATGACAGTTCTTTGCCGCACCAGGTTGATGGAAGTGAGTTTGTAAAGGCTTCTCCGCCTTGCTATGGGGGAAAAAGGAGAGCCACTTGAATTTAGTGTAATACCTAGAGAAGGAGTCTCTAGGGAGTTGATGTAGGTCGTGTTTGACCAAACCATTATAAATTCTGGTGTTTTATGTTTTTACTTTTTATTTTTCTGCACTATTATTTTTAAGCATTTTATTTTTCTGTGATTGAATTTTTGAGATTCAAAAAGTTTTAAAAATTCACTCTGTTTGTATTGTACGAAGGTAAATCATACTGTACAATCTGCAAAAGTTTTTAAGTATAAGTTTTCCAAAATTTCAAGAGAAATTTTTAAAAGGACCAATTCACCCCCCTCCCCCCCCACTCTTGGTTAGCCTAGGGACGTAAGCAATAGGTCTAATAACCTATTCAAACTTTTAAGTGGTATCGGAGCCTATTTCAAAAATTTCTGTTTAAACTACTTTTTGAAATTCGATCATGGCTAATTTTGGAAATCAAAACACTTTAGAAGGTTACTCGATCACTAGACCACTTTTGTTTGATAATATCCCGTTTGATTTTTAAAAAACTTGTATGTCTACATTTCTACAATCTCTTGACTATCGCATGTGGATGTTAGTATAGGAAGGTTATATTGAACCCACTAGAATTGTAGAAGGAATTAGAGTTCAAACACCTTTTATCGAATGGATTATAGAAGAACGTGAGCTAGCTCAATTAACTGCAAAGTGTTTGAATAGCTTCTTTTATGCTTTGAAATCAGAAGATTACATGCGTGTTTCTACTTGTAAATCAGGAAAAGAAATTTGGGATAGGCTTTGCATTACTTATGAAGGTATAAATGAAGTGAAACAAACTAGGTTGAATATTCTTTTGCATGACTATAATCTATTTCGCATGAAACAAAATGAATCAATCTCTAACATGTATACACGTTTTACACATATTGCTACTTCATTGCATGCCTTAGGTAGGGAATTAACGAATGTAGAAAAGTAAATAAGATACTTCATTGTTTACCTACTGCTTATGATGTAAAGATAACTGCTATAACTGAATCAAAAGATTTAAATGTATATTCTATTGACAATCTTTTTGGATCACTAATTGCTTATGAGCAATCTGTGACTCAAAGATAGATTGATGCAGGAGACAGGCAGAAGGAGAAGAACATAGCTTTAAAGGCAGATGATTCAGATAGTGATCAGTCACCACCTAAGAATGAAGAGGACATTGCCTTGATGACAAGGCAATTTAGGAGTTTTCTAAAGAGGAAGCAGAGAAGACGCCAACAGTGGAACAAGGGTAAGTTCTATGGAAATGTAAAGGCTTCTAATGATGTTATTTACTATAAATGTAGGAAGCCAGGTCATATAAAGACTGATTGCCCCAATCTCAAAGGAAATCATAGCAAGGAGAAGGCTGAGGAGAAACCAAAGGAAAGAAGGGGTAAAAAGACACTTTAACGAGCATTTTGGGCGGACTCAGCTTCAGATTCCTCAGAAACTGCACTAGAAGAGGAAGTCACAAATTTGTGGTTGATGGCTGACAATCTTGATCAATCAGATCAATAAGAGGATCACTCTCACACAAGACCTCGTGAGAGCATTTGGTACCTGGACAATGGCTACTCTAAGGATATGACTAGAGATGTGAAATAATTTATAACGTTGGAAGCCAGGAATGGAGGCAAGGTTACACTTAGAGATAATACTACCAAGCGAGTGGTAGGCACAAGTATTATTAGAAACTCAAAGAACTTTGTGATTGAACATGTTCTGTTAGTTGATGGTTTAAAATACCATCAGTTGAGCATAAGTCAACTGTGTGACAAAGGTTATCATATCAAATTTTTACCAACTAGTTGTGTTATCAGTTAGAATGGACTTATTATATTGAATGGTGATAGAATAAATAATGTTTACACGTTAGATTTGAAAGCTGTAAAACCTTCTACAGCTTTATGTTTGAAAACTATATCAGATGAATCTTGGTTATGGTATAGAAGGGTTTGTCACTCTAGCATGAGAAATCTTAGGAAAATCACCCAAAAAGAGTTAGTCCGACGTGTACCCAAACTTGACTTTACAAAAGACCACTTGTGTGATGCATGTCAATTTGGAAAATAAGTCAGATCCTCTTTTAATTCAATCAAGAAGGTTAGAACTAGCAAGCCCTTAGAAATCCTATACATGGATCTATTTGAACCTGTTAGTACCTTAAATCTAAGAAGAAAGAGATATATGTATGTAATAGTGGATGATTATTTAAGATTCACATGGATTAGATTTTTATATCATAAAAGTGAATCATTCTAGGAGTTTAGAGATTTTGCTACTTGGATTCAGAGAAAACTAGGTCTAAAAATTATAACAATACAAAGTGATCATGGGGGAGAATTTAAAAATGAGTTATTTGATGATTTTTGCAAATCTCATGGGATAGACCATAACTTCTCAGCTTCTAGGACACCTCAATAGAATGGAGTAGTTGAGAGAAAGAATAGGACATTGGTTGAAACTGCTAGAGCCATATTGGAAGAATATTCACTTCCTAGATACTTTTGGGCTGAAGCAGATAGCACCGCATGTTATGTGTTGAATAGGGTAAACATTAGATCAAAATTAAATAAGACACCCTATGAACTTCGTAAAGGTAGGATTCCCAACTTCTCACACCTATATATTTTTGGATGTAAGGTGTTCACACACAACAATTGAAAAACTTTCTCAGGAAAATTTGATCCAAAATCTGATGAAGGATTTTTTCTAGGATATTCAAGTGTTGGAAAATCCTATAGAGTTTTCAATAGGACTTTGGTAGTTGAGGAGACCACTTATATTATTTTTGATGAATCTGATAATAGTGAGGGGTCTAGGTTGGAGGAAGATAAAATTGTTTAAACAACCCAAAAACTTGAAAATCAAAAAGTTGAAAAAATGGTTGAAAAGAAAGAAGTGAACCCTTTGCCTAGAGATTTGAATTATCTCAAGAGTCATCCTAAAGAGTTTATTTTAGGAGACCCAAGTGAAGGAGTTAGGACTAGGCATGGTTTGAGGAAAGAAGTAAATCATTCAGCGTTTATTTTAATGATTGAACCCACCAATATTAATCAAGCACTTATGAATAAATTTTGGATTTTGTCCATGTAAGAAGAATTGAATCAATTTAAAAGAAATGATGTTTGGGAGTTCATTGAAAGGCCAAAAGATCAAAGTGTAGTTGGGACTATGTGGGTGTTCAAAAATAAAATGAATGATTCAGGAGTTGTGATAAGGAATAAGGCTAGATTGGTAGCTAAGGGGTATAATCAAATAGAAGCAATTGAATTTGAGGAGACATTTGCCCCTGTAACAAGACTTGAAATAATTAGAGTTCTCTTAGCTTTTGTCTGTTTTAAAGATTTTAAATTGTACCAAATGGATGTTAAAAGTGCCTTTCTAAATGGAATGATAGAAGAGGATGTTTAGGTTGAGCCACCGCCAGGTTTTAAAAATTCTAAATTCCCTAATCATATTTTTAAATTGAAAAACGCATTGTATGGAATAAAACAGGCACCTCGACCATGGTATGAGAAGATAAGCACTTTCTTATTAAAAAGATCATTTGTTAAAGGAAGTGTGGACACCACTCTATTTTTGAAAAGAGTTGGAAATGAAATACTTATTATATAAATATATGTTGATGACATCATTTTTGGATCAACTGATAAAAGTCTTTATGATGAATTTTCAAAAACAATGAGTAGTGAATTTGAGATGAGTTTAATAGGTGACTTGAGTTATTTTCTTGATTTTGGCATAAAGTAAAATGAGGAAGAAACTTTTCTATGTCAATCTAAGTATGTTAAGAATATCCTCAAAAAAGTATGAAATAGATAATGCTAACCCATGAAACTACACCCATGAGTTCCTTAGTATTATTAGATAAGGATCCTAAGGGAAAATCTGTTGATCAAAAGAAGTTTAGAGGAATAATTAGATCATTGCTTTACTTGACTGCTAACACACCTGATATAGTGTTTACTTATGTGCTAGATTTCAAGCTAATCCAAAGGAATCACATTTGATAGCAGTGAAAAAATTTTAAGAAACCTTCTGGGAACTCAAAATTTAGGGATTTTATATACTAAGAATAGTTCTTCTTTTGAAATCATTGGATACTCAGATTCTAATTTTGTAGGGTGTAGGGTTGATAGAAAGAGTACTTCTGGGACTTATCAATTCATTGGAAATTCTTTAGTATCTTGGTCCAGTAGGAAACAAAAATCAGTAGCACTTTCTATAGCTGAAGTAGAATATATTGCCTTAGGGAGTTATATTATACAGGTGCTTTGGTTGAAACAGCTAATGGTTGACTTAGGATTTTCTATTGGTACCATTTGAATTTTTTGTGATAACACCAGTGCTATTTGCATTTCTAAAAATCCTATTCAATATTCTAGAACAAAGCACATTGATATAAGGCATCATTTCGCACGAGATTATGTAGCGAAAGGGGAAATTGAACTACATCATGTCGCTACTAAAGATCAACTTACAGATTTTTTCACAAAACCATTAGCTTTTGACACTTTTAGCATTTTAAGGACAAGGCTAGGTGTAATTGATCTTAATGCTTGATAAACATTTTTGCAAATTTTTATTTTATAAGTGTTCATTAGTTTGTTTCTAGTCTACTATATTTTTGTGTATTATTTTGTATGTCTTCTTTAATTTTTTTTTTTTAAAAAAATAATAATATATATCGACCTTGTCTTATGTTTGTCTTTAATTGAGTGTTGAAAACCTGTAGAAGTGAAGTGACGAAACATAACTTTTCAATATCTATTCAGACCGTACGATGACGTCATCGTGCTATACTATTGTAAGAGTTTTCATCTGTACGAATGGGGAGGTTTCACGATTAGTGTCAATTATTAGTGTTGATCATCCCAAATGAATACATTTTCATCTGTAAGATCCATGTGTCAATTTGGATAAGGACAAACTTAACCGTCACTAAATGATCCTTTAATATCCTGATCATCCTGGATATACACGTCATCATCTGTACGATCATAAAGTCAAAAAGCCTGTACGAAAAGATGCCTCGAAACGAGCAGTTTACGAAAAACCATTTCATTTTGACTGCTTTCATTCATCCCGAATGAAATTTGATTCATCCCAGATGAAATAAATTTTGTCTTGTATGAAATGTTTCATGCAGTATCATTGAATTGATTTTCTATAAAAAGGAGGGTCGTTTTCTTTCATTTTACCTTTACTTCAAATCCTTTAGAGCATAGTATAGAGATGTCAGGAAGTGGAAAAAGAGTGCGTCAATCCAGAGGGACTTTCTTCTAGGAGGGACTGGGATGATATATTTTTGAGTGGACAAAATGATAAGGCATACTATAGGTATGCCGCATCAAAAATCACTCCTTCACGCATTCTGCTGCAGGAAAACCTCCACTTTGCAGTAGTGCCTCTATTTAATGATACTCAGTTTTCTTTCCTTCTCACTCTGATTAACTCATATAATAGAGGCCTTCTTCACGTATTTCTAGCCAACATGACATTTAGTCAGGATCACACTAGGGTCTCATCTTATGTCTTGAAATAAAGAGTAGAAATTACCAAGTAGGATTTAGGGGCATATTTTCATCTAAGAACTATGGGCATACAGGCAAATACTTTAACTGCTCGATCTAACTATAACTGGTCGGAAGTCAATCAGGTCTTTAGAGGTGTAAGATAATAAACTCTTGTTCCTCGAGTCGACACCTTAAACCAAAATGCCCGAATAATTCAACATGTTCTTAGAAGCTCAATCATTCCTAAGGCCAGAGATAGAGTAAACATGACCCCTCTTCTCTCTTGTGTCACTTACCTAACATGTCTGGTCAACCTATT
Organism: Dendrobium chrysotoxum; assembly: GCA_019925795.1. Classification (NCBI taxonomy): domain Eukaryota; kingdom Viridiplantae; phylum Streptophyta; class Magnoliopsida; order Asparagales; family Orchidaceae; genus Dendrobium; species Dendrobium chrysotoxum. Next base: position 51,054,344 of record CM034302.1, read on the forward strand.
GATACAGCCCAACTACTTTTGGACTACATCTTTTATCTTACTGATATTGGCCATCCCAGTGTAAAGAGGAAGAAGAATATTGCTCTTGGTCATGTAATATGTTTTATCCTTTAGAAGAAGTACAACATAATCCATCCTGACGGACCCTCAGAACTCCCACTCTATTTCACTGATGTCTCTTTTAGAGCACTTTTTCGAAGAGATGAAAATGTAATTAGTTCTGATGATGGACCTGCTCCTACTCCTACACCTGCATTTGGACCCAACCAAGACTTCTACCAGGATATGGTCCAATAATTTAATAGGATGGATCAAAGATTTGATCATATGGAGGCGCACCTGAAGCAACAGGATGATCAGTACAAAGAAGATAGGGGGTGGATAAGCGACTAATTTGAGTATGTTAATATGAATATTGCAATACTAAATAGCTATTTTGCTCTATTCAGTGCTCCACCTCCTCCTCCAGATCAGGGTCCATCAGATTACTAGTAGGATGTGTGTTGGCTTGGTTTGGCTTTGGATGTGATTATTTTTGTTATTCTTCTGAGTTGTTAGCCTGTTAGTTGTTTGTTCTTGTAGTTGTTTGTATTTTTTTTATTATCGTATGGGAAGTAGCAAGTGAAATCTTATGTGATTGTGGATTTAATATGAAACCTTATTATCATTAGATGTTTTAATTGATATTATGAATGAAAAAGTTTAATGTTTATGTGCATATTATTCTGTGATAATGAGTATGACTGAATTTACTAATTCTAAAACACTCAATTATAGTTGATTAAATTTCTAAAATGTTAATTGAGTTTATATTACAATAAAAAATTCTGTGCATAACTTTAAATTCTTAAATTATTTAGATTTCATTATGATTTGGTGTAGATTAGAAGATCTTATTTTATCTTATTTTAGACATGTATTACTTAGCTAAGATTGTTGTATATTTGATGTCTTAATATTACTCCCATATTCTATATCAAAGTGTTGATTATTGTAGTTGTGACCCTTGGAAAGAATTCTTTTAAATGAAAATAAAACAAGCAAAGCTTGAAAAGATGCACAAAATGTTCCCTACTTGAAAACATGCGCAATGTTGCCAAATCTAGAAAAAGGCACAAAGTGTGCTATACAATAAAAGATGCACAATGTTGCTAAACCTAAAAAGAGGCACAAAATTAGCCCACACTTTGAAAAGATGCGCAATGTCGCCAATTCTTCTTTCCTTTAGCATTTTCTCCAAGTACACTAATCAATGACTGAAACTTTTAACTTAGAAATTTGGTAATGTTATTTCATCTTTTGTGCAAAAGTTGAGGCTACTAATCTGTCAAATACATTACTACTTTAGATCAACTTTTCTTCTCCTTATTATAATATACAATCTAGACCTTTTTAAGTCTTTACTTTTTGCATTTGATTTGAATATTATAGTTAAACTTTATTTAATATTATTCAACTTCTCAACTAATTTGAGTGTCCCTTTTTGTTGTTGTCAAAAGGGGGAGAGTTTTATTGTTTGATATTGTTTGACTTTGTTTGATTGATTTTGTTTAACTTGTTGCCTTTGATTTAATTTTTTTTAGTTGCTTGTGTATGTGTTTGTCTTGTTTGTACTTGTGTGTAGTGCTTATGTTGCATGTCTTATTTTTTTTTTGGTTTCTTATCCTTCCCTTTCGCTTATTCAGTATATTAGATCATCTAATCTCCTTTTATCCCTTATTTAGGATAGGTCATTTCTTTAGGGGCAGCTTAGGCTTTAGGGGGAGTGTAGGAGATCATTTACTTAGGGGGAGTATACGTTTAGTGGAAGCTTAGGAGTCATGTGAACTTAAATCAAACAAATAAATATTTTATCATCATAAAAAATGGGGAGATTGTTATGATTTGTGCATAACTATTTATTCAAGAAAATTTTGATACAAATTATTTTTGATGATTACAAAAACCTTTTATTTATTTTATTCTTCCCCTAACATATATTGCAGTTTCTTTTTGTGTGCACTAACATGTTATTTCAGGATATTCGCACTCCAGATTTATGAAGACTTCAAGTTCATGTGTTAATGTTTATTATAAGTGAACTCTATATTTTTTATTTTCTTGAGTTTGAGAGTGTGATTGTAAGTTGGAGCACTATTCGTACAGAAGATTTTATGGTACGAACGGCTCTATTTTTGGTTCGTACTGGTTCATATGGGATGAATTGTTCAATTTTTGAACTATTTATACAGTATGAAATTGATTTTATACATGATATTTTGTGGTACGAAGGGCTCTGAATTGGGTTCGTACAGGTTCGTACGGGACGAGTTGTTCAGTTTTTGAAATATTCATACTGTATGAAATATAATTTGTACAGGAGGATTTGAGGTACGAACGGCCCTGACTTTGACTCGTATGGGATCATACGGGATAAATTGTTTAATGAGTTAAACTATTCGTACAGTATGAAGATCGATCGTACGGGACGATCGGGACGTGTGAAACTTGAAATTTTTAGTTTTTGGATGGTTTTTCTTGTCCTTAGTATTTAAGGACCTTTAAACTGACTTGTATAGAGATGCTTCAAAGAATTTCTCCTTGAGAAAGGGAGGGAGAGTGATAAGGGAGAGTGTTTAGGTGTGAGTTGAGTGGGATCCTTGGAATAAAAATTGTGAGGAGATTCACAAGGTTATCCAAGAGTGAGGATTTCATTGTTTTGTACCTTAAGTCATTTCTCTATCTCCTTGAAGACTCTTGAGAGAAGAACTTTAAAGAAGGTCTGATTCTCTGTCTTCACCAGGAGGGTGAGAAAGGATGACTAGTTCTCTGCTGTCGTCAGGAGGGTGAAAAGGGACGATCGGTTCTCTACCATCACCAGGAGGGTGAGAAAGGATGACTGGCTCTCTACCATCACCAGGATGGTGAAAAAGGACTATCGATTCTCTACCATCACCAAGAGGGTGAGAAAGGATGACTGGTTTTTTACCATCACCAGGAGGATAAAAAGGATGATCGGTTCTCTGCCATCAGCAGGAGGGTGAGAAAGGACGACTGGTTCTCTACCATCACCAGGAGGGTGAAAAAGGATGATCAGTTCTCTGCCATCACCAGGAGGGTCAGAAAGGATGACTGGTTCTTTGCAGTCACCAGGAGGGTGGAAAAGGATGATCGGTTCTCTGTCGTCACTTCTAGAGTGAAAAAGTATGATGGTTTTCTTCCGCACCGGGTTGGTGGAAGAGAGTTTGTAAAGGCTTCTCCACCTTGATGTGGGGGAAAAAGGAGAGTCACTTGAGTTTAGTGCAATACCTAGAGAAGGAGTCTCTAGGGAGTGGATGTAGGTCGTGTTTGACCGAACCACTATAATTCTGGTGTTCTCTGTTCTTACTTTTTATTTTTCTGTACTGTTATTTTTATACATTTTATTTTTTTATGATTGAATTTCTGACATTGAAAAAGTTTTAAAAATTCACTCTGTTCGTACTATACAAAGGTAAATCGTATTGTACGATCTGCATAAATTTTTAAATATAAGTTTTCCAAAATTCCAAGAGAAATTTTTAAAAGGAGCAATTCATCCCCCCCTCCTTAGTTAGCCTAGGGACATAAGCAATAGGTCTAATAACCTATTCGGACATTCACACTTATCATATGATGTATGATTTTTATTCTGTGAATTACTTCTTATTATAGAGAGTGAGTTTTATCTTCTCTTATGCCTAGAAGGTAATTTCACAACTGAGATTTTTTAACGATTATGAAACGAAGCATGCTTGTAAAAGATGTACAAAGAGTGTCAAAATGAAAAGAGGCACAAAATGAGCCCTAAGATGAAAAGATGCATAATGTCGCCAAATTGGAAAGACACACAAAGTGTATCAAAAAATCAAAAGATGCGCAAAGTGCGCCAAATAAATTGAAAAAGAGGCATAAAATGAGCCCACAAAGAAACAAGCTTTCTTCCCGTTCAGATCTTTAAATGTCTTAGAAAAATCCATGCACCACTTAATATTTTCAAAAAAATTAGATTTAAAATTATAATTTCTGATTCCTTACTTTGTAAAATAATTTTATCAGATATTTTTCTAGAACGAGGCTTGAAAGGATCTCTTTTGAATCTAATTTCTTTTCTTCTGAACTAGACTTTTGTTCGAAGGGAATTTGAACCTGTATGGTGTCCAAGGTAAGAGTTACAAAAATTGATTTTTCAACTTTTCTGGAATTCAGCGCCGTCAATTTTCTTCTTATTGGCTTTTGAATTAAAACTCAAGGGAAAATTTTGATTTACTCGAGCTGATCGATTTACAAAAAAACTGTATTTGTGTTGCTATTTTTTATATTATTTTTTATTCATCTTTATTTTGCTTTCGATATTTTTTTTGTTGGTTTTGTACTGTTTGCTTTTTGGGTCTTTGTAATTTTTTACCCTTTTTGCGATGTCAAAAGGGGGAGTGCTAATTTGTGTTAGTTGTTTGTTTTTCTTGTTGTTGTACACTCTTGAAGTTTAGTGTTTTGAATTTTATTTACTGAATTTGGAATTACTAACAAAGTTCTAACAAATATTTGCCATCATCAAAAAGGGAGAGATTGTTGCAAATCTGGATTCAAGAATTATGATTTTGATGATAACAAACATTTCTATTTCTGTTTGATTGTCTAACCTTTCAGGTTCACAGGATCAATTTTAAATTCAAGCCAGCTCAAGATCGAGTCAGTCTATTTTGTAGTTCAAGTTTAATGTACTTCTTTCGTGTTTATTGAGTTAAGTGTAATATAACAAATCCCCGAGCTAAGTAACCTTACACACACACACACTCGGGGGAGATGTTAAGTAGACGATAGTAATATCGTCCTGGATTTTCTAATGAAGAAAGAAACTTTAATTAGGGCAACCATGGAAAGTTAGACTTATTAAGTAGATCATCCTAGACAATACACCCATCATACAGGACAATATGCTCAAATCTGAAATTCCCAACCGCCAGACTAAGTTAGGCAAGTTTTATTTTTAGCTTTTTGATCTGATCAGCCTGGACGATACGTGTATATTTTTGGATGATTCCTTATAATCATGTTAAAATTAGTCTAGTGATTAAGGAAAGTAATTTATATATGATTGACTCGATCATAACATCTTGGACAATCAATTAGAAATACTGACCATCCAGGGCTTTTCACCTGGATGAGCAGAATAATGTGCTGGATGATATTCCCATTTTTGAACTAATCGTATGGGATGATAGAGTTATCATCCCGAATGATCAAGTCATTTTTGATCGTCTAGCATAAGTTGCCATGCATGACCCGAGCTGTGTCTAGGATAATATTGGTGTTTTTGAACTAATCGTACCGGATGATAGAGATATCATCCTGGATGATCAACTCATTTGAGATCGTCCATAATAAGTTTCCCTAGATGACCCGAGCTATCTTCTAGATGGAATTTGTGATTTACACTAATCGTCCTAGATGATCGCAGAATCGTACGGGATGATCTGAATAAATTTTTCCTTCTAATCGTCCAGAGAAACCAGACCGTCCAGGCTGATATGTGTGATTTTATACTGATCGTCCTGAATGATCTTTATCGACCAGTTAAAATTTAGGATAATTTTTGAGCCCTAATATTTAAGATCTCTTATCTTCTATCGTAGAGATTTTTTTCCACCTTCCTTGCCAGAGAGAACCTTGAGAGAGAGAGAGAGAGAGAGAGAGAGAGAGAGAGAGAGAGCTTGGGAGAGAGAGAGGATGTTGTGAGGGGGCGGTTGTGAGGTGTTCACAAAGGTTGCTCCAAGTAAGGATCTGAGTCGCCTTCTCTAGTCGCCATCTCTTGTCTTATTGGTGTCTCTGTGGTAGGATCATCCGAAAGAAGATCTAGGTTCTCTGCCTGCTTCAGGAGAAAGTGAAAGGAGTCCAGTTTCTCTGCCTTCTTTAGGAGGAAGTGAAAGGAGTCTAGGTACTCTGTCTACTTCAGGAGGAAGCAAAAGGAGTCTAGGTTCTCTACCTCATCGGGTTGTTGGAAAGCAGTTTTGTACAGGCTTCTCCGCCTTGCTGTGGGAGTAGAAGGAGAGTCACTTAGTGTTAGTGCAATTCCCGGACGGGAGGATCCAGGGAGTGGACGTAGGTCAAGTTGACCAAACCACTATAAAATCTTGTGAGTTATTCCTGGTTATTTTTCAACAGTTTTTTTTATGTTGATGATTGTGTAATTGCGATTATTATTTTATTATTATTGAACATCTGCACATCATCGCAAAACTATAAACATTCTAAAAGATTTTCTAATTTATTTCTGCTCACAAATTTTTAAAATTGCCAATTCATCCCCCTCTTGGTTAGCCTCAGACTAGTTCATAAGGGCTTTACATCCCTAACAAACTTTCATAGGGTTTAGGTTTTAGGATTTAGGGCTTAGGGTTTAAGGTTAGACTTTAGGTTTAATAGTTTATATTTTTTGCTTTACGATTTATAGTTTACGATTTTTAGTTTAGGTTTTAGGGTAAATTGTTGGATAAGGGTTAAGTGATTAAGGCAAAGATTTTACTATATAGGTTTTAGGTTTTATAGTTTAAAATTTAGGATTTAGGGTTTAGGGTTTAGGCTTTAGAGATTATCATTTATGTTTATAGATTAAGGATTAGGGTTTATGCTTTAGCTTTTAAAGTTTAGGGTTTAGGGTTTGTGGTTTAAAGTTAAGGTTAAATGTTATAGCTTAGCGTTTAGATTTTTTAGCTTAGGGTTTAGGGTCTCCATTTTAACATATCGGTTTTAGGTTTTGGGTTTAGGGTTTATGATTCAAGTTTAAAGGTTAGGGTTTAATGTTTGGAGTTCATGTTTGGGATTTTTATATTTAGGTATTGGATCTTACGAATTATGGTTTATGTTTTCAAATTTATGTTTCTTTGAATTTAGGATTTAGGGTTTAAGGATTAGGGTTTAAATTTTTTTATAGTTTTGGGTTTTGGATTTAAAATTTAGGGTTTAAGGTTTAAAGTTAAGGTTAAAGGTTATAGCATAGGGTTTATATTTTTCAGCATAGAGTTTAGGGTCCCCATTTTAACGTATCGGTTTTAGGTTTTGTGTTTAGGGTTTATAAGTTAAGTTTAGAGCTTAGGAGTTAAAGTTATAGTTCATGATTATGGTTTTTATATTTTAGTTTTTGCATTTTAGAGATTATGGTTTAGAGTCATAAACCCTAAACCTAAACCTAAATATTGAACCCTAAAATATTAACCCTAAAACTTGATCCCTGTACCTTAAATTCTAAATAGTAAAAAAAACCTAAACTCTAAACTATATACCATAAACTCTAATCCATAAATCCAAAACCCAAGATAAAAAAATTCATATATTTAAAATTGAAAACCCTAATCCACAAAACCTAAACCTCTAATATAAAAATCCAAACCCAAAACCCCAAACTTGAAACCTTAACCTCTAACCCTAAACCATAAACCAAAAACCTAAACCCTAAACACTAAAGTTGAAACCCTAAACCTTAACTAAAAAGCCTAATTTTAAGGTTTTGGGTTTATGTTTTAGGGTTTACGGTGAAGGATTTCAGGATTAGGGAAAAGGGTTTACAATTTATGATTTTAATTTTTTGGTTTAAAATTTAGGTTTTATGATTTTGATTTTCGGGTTTATGGTTGGAGGATTATAGTATAGGGTCTAGGTTTTAGGTTTTGGGGTTTAGGGCTTAGGGTTTATGGTTAGTGTTTTGAGATTATTTTTAAGTTATATGTTTTAGGGTTAAGGGTTTATGATTTTAGGTATAGGTTTTAGGATAGATGGTTGGGTTAGGGTTTTGGATTAAGGTAAAGTTTTTACTTTATATGGTTTTAGTTTTATGGTTTAAAATTTAGGGTTTAGTGTTTAGGGTTTAGTGTGTACAGTTTAGGCTTTGGAGATTATTATTTATTGTTTATAGATTGAGGATTAGGGTTTATGGTTAGGTTTTAAGATTTAGGGTGTTTGGTTTGAGGTTTAAAGTTAAGGCTAAAGGTTATAGTTTAGGGTTTAGATTTTTCAGCTTAGGGTTTAGGGTGTCCATTTTAATGTTAAGGTTGTAGGTTTTGGGTTTAGGATTTATCATTTTAGTTTAAAGGTTAGAGTTTAAAGTTTGGTGTTCATGATTAGGGTTCTTATTTTTATGTTTTAGGTTTTATGGACTACGATTTAGGTTTTTAAATATATGTTTCTTTTAATTTAGGATTTAGGGTGGATGGATTAGGGTTTACATTTTTTTATGGTTTAGGGTTTTGGATTTAAAATTTGGGGTTTTAGGTTTAAAGTTAATGTTATAGGTTATAGCTTAAGGTTCAGGTTTTTTCGCTTAGGGTTAAGGATCTCCATTTTATTAGGTTTTCAGTTTTGGGTTTATAATTTAAGTTTATGGTGAAGATTTTAAGTTTGGAGTTCATGATTAGGGTTTTTATTTTTAGGTTTTGGGTTGTAGAGATTATTATTTATGGTTTTAAATTTATATTTCTTTTAATTTAGAATTTAGGATATATGGATTAGGGTTTAGATTTTTTTTAGGGTTTAGGATTTTTGATTTAAAATTTAGGGTTTGAGGTTTAAAGTTATGGTTAAAGGATATAGCTTAGGGTTTAAGTTTTTCGACATAGAGTTTATGGTCTCTGTTTTAATGTGTAGGGTTTAGGTTTTGAGTTTAGGGTTTATGATTCAAGTTTAAAGGTTAGGGTTTAAAGTTTGGAGTTCATGATTAGGGTTTTTGTTACAAACCAAGATTTTGGGATTATAATTTTGATGATAACAAACATTTCTGTGTTCAGCTTTGATTAGCTAATATTTTAGGTACAAAAGATCAAATGCAATCCAAGCCAACTCAAGATCGGGTTTGTATGTGTTTAATTATATTTTTTCCCTTTCTTGAGTCAAATGTAATGTAATTGATCCCCTAGCTAAGTAACCTTGCACACACACACTTTAGGGGAGAGTTTTAATGAGTTAGAGTTTCTGTTTTCAATTTTTGTTCATATCGTCCTAGATGATCCAATGAAAATAGAAACCCTACATACAGGATGATATGCTCAATTCAGAAAGTCTCAGCCGCTAGAATGATTTAGGCAAGTTCTTATTTTTGGATCTTTGATCTCATCGTCTTGGATGATACATGTATCATCCTGGACGATCCATTATAATCATGCCTAAATTAGTCAGGTGATTAAAGAAAGTAATTAAGGTTTGATTGATTCGATCATATCGTCCTAGGTAATCACAATATCATACGGGATAATGTGTTAAAAATCCTGACCGTCTAGTGCCTTTCACTAGTATGTTCAGAACTATGTACCGGACAATTTTGGGTAATTTTGAACTAATCATACAGGATGATACCCAGACGATCAAGTCATTTTGAGATCATCTAGCACAAGTTCCCCTAAATAACCACAGCTGTCTTCTAGGCGAAATTCTTGATTTACACTAATCATCCCGGACGATCGCAGAATCGTATGGGATGATCTGAACAAATCTTGTCTACTAATCATCCAGAGGAACCAGATCGTCCAAGCTGATACATGTGATTTTGAACTGATCATACAGGACGATCGATTGATTTTCTTGGATGATTATTGACGACCATATGAGATTTAGTGTAATTTTTGAGCCCTCCTATTTAAGATCTTTTTCATTTAACATGAAAAATCTTTGCCACTTTCCTTTCCATAGAAAACCTTGAGAGAGAGAGAGAGAGAGCTTGGGAGAGAGAGAGAGAGAGAGGATCTTATGGGGGGGAGTTTGTGAGGGATTCATAAAGTTTGCTCCAAGCAAGGATCTGAGTCGTTTTCTCCTTTCGTTGTCTCTTGTCTTGTTGGTGTCTCTATGGGAGGATTGTCAGCGAGAAGATCCGGGGTCTCTGCCTGCTTCAGGAGGAAGCAAAAGGAGTCCAGGTTCTCTGCCTGCTTCTGGAAGAAGCAAAAGGAGTCTAGGTTCTCTGTCTGCTTCAGGAGGAAGCGAAAGGAGTTCAGGTTCTCTGCCTGATCTGTTGGTGGAAAGGAGTTTTTGTGCAAGCTTCTCCACCTTACTGTGGGAGCAGAAGGAGAGTCACTTAGTGTTAGTGCAATACCCAAAGGGGAGGATCCGGGGAGTGGACGTAGGTCAAGTTGACCGAACCACTATAAAATATGGTGTGTTCTTTCTGATTATTTTCTGCACTTACTTTTCTATTGATGTTTGTGTGATTATGATTATTATTCTGTTATCATTGAACATCTGTTTGCTCATGAATTTTTAAAACTACTAATTCACCCTCCCTCTTGGTTAGCCTCGGGACTAGTTCATAAGGCCTTAACATCCCTATCAAACTTTCAAGTGGTATCAGAGCGGGATTCAAAAATAAAGTTTAAAAACTTTTGAATTTAGATCCATGGCTAACTTTGGTAATTGTAATACTGTTGAAGGTTATTCAATTACATGACTACCTTTGTTTGATAACATACCTTTTGATTTTTTGAAAACTCACATGTCCACCTTTTTACAATCAATTCATTATCGCATGTGGATGCTTGTGAAAGATGGCTATGAAGCACCTCATAGACTTGTAAATGGCATTAAAACTAAACTTTCTTTTACTAAATAGACATTTGATGATCGTGATTTAGCAAAATTGAATGCAAAATGTTTGAACTATATTTTCTGTGCTTTAAAATCTGAAGATTACATGCGTGTTTTCACTTGCACTACTGGTAAAGAAATCTGGGATAGATTATGTATTACATATGAAGGTACATCTAAGGTTAAGTAATCTAGATTAAACATCTTACTTCATGACTACGAACTCTTTCGCATGAAACCTAGTGAATTGATTTCTGAAATGAATACTAGGTTCACTCAAATTGTCACTTCTTTACATGCTTTAGGAAGAGAACTTACAAATTATGAAAAAGTGAATAAAATTCTAAGATGTTTACATTCTTCTTTTGATGCCAAGATAACTACAATTACTGATTCCAAAGATTTGAACACATATTCTTTTGATAACTTACTTGGGTCACTCATTGCTTACGAGCAAGGAGTGAACCAATGACAAATTGATGCAGGTGAAAAGAAGAGGGAGAGAACTGTGGCACTGAAGGCTAACAATGCTGACTCTGACTCTTCTGGGTCTGATAGTGATGATGTTGCCTTAATCACTAGGCAACTCAAAAGCTTTCTAAGGAAGAAACATAAGAACTTTCAGAAGTGTAACAAAGGTAAGAGTAGTAGAAATTTTAAAGGTTCATTTGATACTATTTATTTTTAATGTAGGAAGCCTGGACATATAAAGGCTGATTGTTCTATACTTCAGGCTCACCCAAGCAAGGAGAAGGGTGAGGAGAAACCCAAGTTCAGGCAAGACAAGAAGAGAATTTAAAAGGCATTCTGGGCAGAATCTACATCTGACTCATCTGAGACTGAAGCTGAAGAGGAGACTACAAACTTGTGTCTGATGGCTGATGATTATCCTGGTCAGTCTGATCATGAAGAGGTATGTGAGCTAACCTATGATCAATTCATAGATGTTTATGAGAAAATTCAATAATTATATAGGAAACTTAAGAAAACTCATACTAGCCTGAAATTGGATTACTTGAATTTACAAAAAGAGGATGATGTTTTGATTAAGGATCATTCTACACTTGATAGCAATCACATGTCATTACTTGGTGAATTTGGTGAATTAAACAAAAAGCATTCTGAACTAATTATTGAGCATGATTCATTGAAAATATCACATGTTGATTTAGAAAGAGATTTTAAAGAATTATACAAGATGGCATGTGACTTAGAGAGTAGTAAGGGAGCGCTGAAATTTGAAATTGTAAGTCTTAAAATGGAGAATTAATTTCTAAGAATAAAAATTTGTACTTTTGAGAAAAATAAAATAACTCCTACTTTTGCACAGTTTTATGCACCTCTACCTTTTGAAGAATCTATTTCAAAATCATTAAAGCATATTTTATTCAAACCTAGGAGGAGACACAATCACCCACGTAGATTAGTTAACCCTTTTTCTCGTGTTAGATACTTTTCTTGTGGCATGTTAGGACACATCTCCCACACCTGTACTATTCACCGTAGCATACATTGAGTGTGGAGACCCAAATTATATGTTTCACAGCACAGCACACTTGCATTACATTCTTCTTTTCACAAGAAGGAACCCAAACCTATTTGCATTCCTAAATCTGACATCTGATGATTTTGTAAGTGTGCTCTCACATAAGACCTCATAAGAGCATGTGGTACCTGGACAGCGGATGCTCAAGACATATGACTGGAGATGCAAATCAATTCATTTTGCTGGAGGTCAGGGCTGGAGGCAAGGTTACACTTAGAGACAACAACATAAGGAGGGTGGTAGGAGTAGGTATAATTGGTTATTCAAAAAAATTCATTATTGATAATGTTTTTCTTGTAAATAGATTGAAACACAACTTGCTGAGCATCAGTCAACTCTGTGATAAAGGATACAACATCAAGTTCCTGCCCACTTGCTGCATTATAAGCTTAAATGACAAAATTATTTTGCAGGGTCAGATGATCAACAATGTCTATATGCTGAATGTAAGCTACTTTAAAACTGATGTTCCAATATGCTTAAAAATTACTGTTGATGAGTCTTGGTTGTGGCATTGGAAATATGTCATGCCAGTATGAAAACCCTTGGGAGAGTCACCCAAAAGGACTTAGTTAGAGGTGTCCCTAAGCTTAAGTTCACTAAGGACAACTTGTGTGATGCCCACCAATTAGGGAAGCAAGTCCAGTCCTCCTACCACTCCATCAAGGACATCAGCACCTCTAGACCTTTAGTAGTCCTTCACATGGATCTCTTTGGACCCATTAACACTACCAGCTTAGGGGGGAAAGTCTATAGATTTGTGATTATTGATGATTACTCAAGGTTCACTTGGATTAGATTTCTATCACATAAATCTGAGTCATTTGATGAATTTAAATCTTTCTCCACTTGGATTCAGAAGAAATTAGGCTGTGAGATTGTGACCATCCATAGTGATCACGATGGAGAGTTTAAAAATGAGAAATTTGGATCCTTCTGTGAGAATCAAGGGATTAGCCACAACTTTTCAGCTACTAGGACCCCTCAGCAGAATGGGGTAGCTGAAAGAAAGAACAAAACCTTAGTGGAAGCCACTAGAGCCATGCTTACTGAGTATTCACTTCCAAAATACTTTTGGGATGAAGTAGTGAACACTGCCTGTTATTTGCTCAATAGGATAAATGTTAGATCAAATCTGAAAAAGATACCTTATGAGATCATTAAGGGTAGAACTCCAAACCTGTCCCATCTCCATGTCTTTGGCTGTAAGGTTTTCAATCTGAACAATGGGAAATCATCCTTTGGAAAATTTGGCCCCAAAATCTGATGAAGGAATGTTCTTGGGCTATTCTAGTATGGGGAAATCATTTAGAGTGTTTAATAAGAGGACTTTGGTGGTGGAGGAGATAGCTTATGTGGTGTTTGATGAATCTGATCCTAAGGAGACTAAAGTTGAGGAAGAAGAAGAGGTAGGAGAGATTACCCAAGGAGTTAAAAATGTAAATCTGGAGGAAAGGGTAGAACCATAAAACATGTTGCCTAGAGAGTGGAGATATTCTTCAAGTCATCCTAAAGAACTGATCTTAGGAGACCCTCTTGAAGGTGTTAGAACTAGGCATGAACTTAGGAAGGAAGTAAACTATTCTGCCTTTATCTCAATGATTGAACCAACCAATATCTATCAAGCCCTTTTTGATGAGTTTTGGATCTTATCTATGTAAGAGGAATTCAATCAATTTGTAAGGAACAATATTTGGGAGTTAGTAGAAAAACCTAGGAATCAAAGTGTAGTGAGAACCAAGTGGGTCTTTAAGAATAAGATGAATGATTCTGGTGTAGTGGTTAGGAACAAGGCAAGATTGGTAGCTAAGGGATATAATCAAATTGAAGGGATTGATTTTGAGGAGACCTTTTCCCCTATAGCAAGATTGGAAGCCTTTAGGGTGCTACTAGCCTTTGCCTATTATAAGGGATTTAAGCTATTTCAAATGGATATCAAGGGTGCCTTTTTAATTGGGATAATAAAAGAGGATGTCTTTATAGAGAAAACCCTAGGTTTTGAGAGTTCCCAATATCCAAATCATGTTTAAAGATTAAAAAAGGCCTTATATGGATTAAAATAGGCACCAAGAGCTTGGTATGAGAGGCTTAGCACATTCCTACTAGAAAGACAGTTTGTTAAGGGGAGCATAGACACCACCCTTTTCCTTAGGAATGTAGGAGATGATCTACTCATTATCCAGATCTATGTTGATGATATACTTTTTGGGTCTTCTGATAAAAATTTTTGTGATGATTTTTCTAAGATAATGAGCAAGGAGTTTGAAAAGAGTATGATGAGAGAATTATCTTACTTTTTGGGGTTTAGCATTAGGCAAATGGATGATGGAACCTTTCTGAATCAATCAAAATACACTAAGGACATCTTGAAGAAATATGAAATAGATAATGCTAAGCCAATTAATACTCCCATAAGTTCCACTTTTAGTTAGATAAGGATTCAAATGGAAAATTTGTTAATAAGAAGAAGTTTAGGGGAATAATTAGATCACATCTTTACCTGACTGCTAGCCGACCTGATATTATGTTTAGTGTTTATCTTTGTGTTAGGTTTCAAGATGATCTTAAAGAGTCCCACCAGACTACTGTTAAGAGAATTCTTAGATATCTTTTAAGGACCCCAAACCTAGGAATCTGGTACCCTAGGCAAAGCACTTCTTTTGAGATTATTGGATATTCTGATTCTAATTTTGCAGGGTGTAGGGTGGATAGAAAGAGCACTTCTGGAACTTGCCAATTCATAAAATAATCTTTAGTCTCCTGGTCCAGTAGAAAGTAGAACTCAGTTGTACTTTCCACTACTAAAGTTGAGTACATTGGCTTAGGAAGTTATGTGGCCCGAGTCCGTTGGTTAAAGCAACAAATTTTGGATTTTGGATTACCTGTAAGCATAATTTTAGTTTTATGTGATAACACCAGTGCCATCTATATTTCTAAGAATCCAATCCAATATTCTAGAACCAAACACATTGGCATATGGCATCACTTCATTAGGGACCATGTTACAAAACGGGATAATGAGCTACATCATGCAGCAACTAAAAATCAATTGGCTAACATCTTTACTAAACCACTGGCCTTTAACTCATTCAGCATTTTGATGAACAAATTGGGTGTGATTGACAAAAATGCATGAATATGATGACTACTGATTTTTAAATTTTCTATTTTTTATTTTGCTTTAGTTTTTGTTTGATTTGATTGTCAGTTTTACTTTAGAATTTTTTCTTTCTTATTGATTTTCGTTGTTTGATTTGCTTATCAGATTTGATTATTTCCTGCTGATTTTCATTTGTTGATTTTCTTTTACTAATTTTCATGTGTCTTTTTTTCTTCCTTCTTATTTTTTATTTACTGCTTACTTCTAAATCAAATCACTGCTCACTACTACTGGTAAACTAGATTTCTAACTGAGAGTTTTGCCATATTTTTTGTTTAAAAGATTGTAAGCAGAGATTGACTCCTCTGGATCGGTTAAAGGAAAGAAAAGTTGATGATTGTTTCTCTTCCTCTGACTCCTTTAGTGGTATATTATTTCTTTTGGATAAAAATCTTCTTCAAAATTAAAAAGTTAGTTTTTGAAATAAAGATTATTTTACCTTTCTACAGTAATCTACCTCATATGAATAGTGTGTTCAATGCTTTGAATCATTGTTATATTTTTCTTAATCAAGTGATTTCACTTATCATATGATGTTGTGAATTACTCTTCCTTATTATAGAGAGTGAATTTTATCGTCTCTTATATCTGAAAGGTAATTTTACAGTTGAGATTTTTTAACGATTATGAAAGGAATCAAGCTTACAAAAGATGCGCAAAGAGCTCCAAACTAAAAAGAGGTACAAAATAAGCCCAAAGCTAAAAAGATGTGCAATATCGCCAAATTAGAAAGATACACAAAGTGTATCAAAAATCAAAAGATGTGTAAAGCACCAAATAAATTAAAAAAGAGGCATAAACTGAGCCCACAAAGAAATAAGCTTTCCTCCCTTTCAGACCGTTAAATGTCTTAGAAAAATCCGTGCACCACTCAAGGCGGAAAAGCCTGTACAAAAACTCCTTTTGCTCCCACAGCTAGGCGGAAAAGCCTGTACAAAAACTCCTTTTCACCACACATTGAGGCAGAGAACCCGACCTCCTTTTGCTTCCACCTGAAGCGGGCAGAGAACCTCGGATCTTCTTGCGAATGATCCTCCAACAATGAACACCAACTAGACGAAAGATGACGAGCGGAGAAGATGACTCTGATCCTTGCTTAGAGCAACCTTAGCGAATCCCTCACTAACTCCCCCTCACAAGATCCTCTCTCTCTCTCCCAATCTCTCTCTCTCTCTAGGGTTTCTCTGGGAAGGAAAGTGGCAAAAGATTTTTCATGTTGGAAGAAAAATATCTTTTATAGGAGGGCTTAAAATTTGCCCTAAATCTCAACTGGTCGGCCAAGATCGTCTAGGATGATCTCTAGATTGTCTTGTATGATCAGTTCAAAATTAGCTATTTTAGCCTGAACGATCTGACTCTTCTGGACGATCAGTAGAAAAAATTATTCCTATCGTCTCGTACGATCCTGCGATCGTCCAGGACAATTAGTGCAAATTAAGGAATATCGTCCAGAAGACGGTTGGGGTCGTCTAGAGAAACTTGTGCTGGACGACCAAAAAATGACTTGATCATCCAGGACGATAGGGATATTATCCTTTACGATTAGTTCAAAAAGTGCCCAAATCGTCCTATACACAGTTCGGGTTGTACAGCTAAAATGCACTAGACGATCATGATCGTCCAGGATGATATGATCGTATCAATCAAAAATAAATTGCTTTCCTTAATTACTAGATTAAATTAGGCATAATTATACTGAATTGTCCAGGATGATACACGTATCATCCGGGACGATCAGACCAAATAACTTAAAATAAAAACTTGCCTAACTTGATCTAGCGGCTGAGAATTTTGATTTGAGCATATCGTCCCGTACGATCCAAAGATCATCCAGGACGATCTGCTTAATCAGACCCTCTTAACTTTATCGCCCTAATTAGGGTTTTTATTTTTACCTGATCATCCAGGATGATGTGAATATCGTCTAGGATGATCTGAACAGAAACTCTAATTCACTCAAGCTCTCCCCCTGAGTGTGTGTGTGCAAGGTTACTTAGATGGGGGATCAGTTACATTACAATTGACTCAAGAAAAAGAAAAATAGTATATTAGACACACTTGGACCCGATCTTGAGTTGGCTTGAGTGGCTCATGATCTTTTGTGCCTGAAATGGGTTAGCCAAGAAAAACACACTTGAAACATATTTGTCATCATCAAAACTAGATTTGCAACAATCTCCCCCTTTTTAATGATGACAAATATTTGTACAGTAGTTTGAAAATAAAAAATAACTAGGAGATTGAAAAACAAATATTTTTTCAAATTTCCATTTAACAACTAAATCAATACAGGAAACATAACACATACCAAAAAATAGAAACGACTACAACTGACTCCCCTTTTTGACATCACAAAAAGGAGGAGGGTAAACAGAAATACTAAAACATCAGTACATAATAGAAAAGAAAATAACTACAAAATAGAAAACTAGAATGGAGGCAGATCCTGATCGGAAGAAGGAGGTGGCAGTGGTGGGTTGAAGTAGTGGTGAATGGCTTGAAAATGGGCTCCAATCTAGGCAATGTCCTGGTCATGTTGATGTTGTTGCTGTGTAGCATAGTCAGCGAAGCGCTGGATGTCCTCGGTGTGCCGCTGCTCCTGGGCAAGCACATAGGAGTCGAATCTGGTTTCCCACTGATCGAAGTGCTACACCAAGTGGTCAAAGGGAGAGGCAATGCGAAGGGGAGCAGGTTCCTCGGGTGTAGCAGGAACTAGAATAGCCTCTTCCTCTTCCTCCTCAACATCCGTGGCGGGCTCCGGATGTAGTCGGTGCTATGTAGGACGTGGAATGAGTTATTCATGAAGAAGGAAGGAGGGACATCAGGAGGTACAGGATACTAAAGGTCATATTTTGTTTCTAAGGCATAATGAATGAGATGACCTAAAGATAGATTTGGGTGACGCCTGTGACCAGTATCTCTAATAGTGGTGAGGTGTTCTATGTATCGGATAATAAGGTCAGAGGCATTAAACTCTCTACGGGCCATGATGTAGTATGTGGTCAAGGACAGTAACGGGGTGATTTGAATTCGATCCCCCGCCTTTGGAATGACGGAGGAATGAAGGACATGCTGAATTATCCATGCGTCCTTACGAAGTGAAGTGCAAGCGTTGTCATGATAGGGTACATTTTTATTGCGAAGGAAGTGATTGGCGATACTCCAATCATAGTCAGGATCGGTGATAAGCATGTGGAGTTTGTCGCCAGTGACAGAAAGGTTAAGAATATTATGAAAATCATGGGTAGTTAGTTCAACGGAACGTTGATTGACGTATGAGCGAAGAGTGGAATAGTCCGTGGAAATGTGCAAATTGGCAAAGAAAATTTGAAGGAGTTCAAGATTAAAAGGAAAGGCTAAGGTCAGGATAAAGGTGAGGGAGGTGTGTGCGAACAGATCAAGAATAGGATAGGTGAGGGTGCGGGGATTTACTATTTTAGAATGCGTGATCCCCATGTCACGATAGCACTCGAAAGCAGCCTGATCGGCTGCATTTGGGAAGCGAGGATCAACATGTCCCCGAGAGGAACTCACACCCTTTTGCCGTAGCGTTTGCCACCAGCCATTAGAAAACAAGAGTGAAGGAAAGTAGAGTAAGATTGGAGGAAAGAGTGTGGAAAATCCTTAAGAAAATGGCTGTTTAAATAGAATTTGTCCTGATCGTCTCATACGATCGCGAGATCATCCAGGACGATAGGTGCAATAATTACGGCCAGGACGATTGGTCAAAAAAGCGGTCCGATCGTCCAGGACGATCAAAGATCGTCGAGGATGATTAGACACAGACGATCATCCCGAGGAGTCAGGCTGGACGAACGTTGACAAAAAGTATCATCCAGGATGATTAGGTGGATCGTCCAGGACGATATGCAATAAATATGTTAGACGGGCCGAATTCAAATCGTCCAGCGGCTTGACATGTGGATCATCCAGGACGATAAAGTGGATCGTCCAGGGCGATGGCCAATAATTGGTGCAATATCCGCCGTTTGATCAGATCACGAGGATATGGATCATATCGTCCAGGACCATATATGGATCGTCCAGGACGATCACCAATAATTGGTGTTTCTCAGCAGCAGGAGCAGTGTGGGGACGATTTTGAATGGATCGTCTAGGACAATGTTTGGATCGTCCAGGACGAAGAGGATCGTCCAGGATGATCGGGGTATCATCCAGGACGATGTGAAGAAAACAGAAAAGGTTGGCGATGGAGATGACATATTAGGATCCTAAAAATATAACTAGTAAAATAAAATAAAAAAAATAAAACAAATAATGAAGAAAACTTGGAACAAGAAGACAGAAAAAAATAACGATATTTTTTATTTATTATTATTTTTTTTCTTTGACTAGTCTGCTCCAGTAAAATAGAATTCTCCCTTGATTTTTGATTCAAAAACCAATAAGAAGATGATTGACAGCGCTGAAATCCAGAAAATGTTGGAAAAATCAACTTTCGTAACTCTGACCCCGGGCACCTTATCGATGAAAACCTCTTTCAAAACAAAAATTCGATTCAGAAGAAAATAAATTAGATTTGAAAAGAGATCCTTTCAAGCCTCGTTCTAGAAAAATATCTAACATAATAGTGTTACAAAGTAAGGAATCAGAAATCAGGATTTCCAAACTCAAGCTTTTGAAAATATTAAGTGGCGCACGGATTTTTCTAAGACATTTAACAATCTGAAACGGAAGAAAGCTTGGTTTGGGCTCATTTTGTGCCTCTTTTTCATTTTGGATGGCGCTTTGTGCATCTTTTCCTTTTTGATACACTTTGTGTATCCAATTTGGCAATTTCGCATCTTTTCAGTTTTTGGCTTATTTTATGCCTCTTTTTCAATTTATTTGGCGCACTGCGCATCTTTTGTAAGCTTTCTCCTTTTCATAATCATTAAAGAGTCTCAGCTGTGAAATTTTCTTCCAGACATAGGAGATGACTCTCCATAATAAGGAAGAATGATTCACAAAATAAAAGCCATACATCATATGATAAATGCAATCATTTGATTTAGAAAATCATAATAGTGACTCAAGACTTTGAAAATACTATTCATATGAGGTAGATTACTGTAGGAAGATAAAATAAATCTCTATTTCAAAAACTAATGTTTTAATTTTGAAAAAGATTTTTATCCAAAAGAAACCATTCACCAGTAAAGGAGTTAGAGAAAGAGAAACAATCATCAACGTTTCTTCCCTTTAACAGATCCAGTGGAATCAATCACTGCTTACAAGCTTTCAAATAAAGCAAGGCAAACTCTTAGTCAGAAATCCATTTTTCTTTTTGATTTTCAAACACATAAGACAATAGATAAACGAGATGAATCAGTAAATAAAACAGGTAAAAACTAAACCATATCAAAATAAATACTCAAATTAAACTGACACTAAAGCTAAAACAGAAAACAGAAGAATAAAAACTAAAAACAACTGAAAGAAAATAATCAAATCAAATAACTAAAAAACTAACTAACAAAAAATAGATTAACAATCAGAATAATCAGAAATCAACAGTCATCAGAATCAAGCATTTATATTAATCACTCCTAATCTGATTCTCAAAATGCTGAATGAGTCAAAGGCCGGTGGTTTAGTGAATATGTCTGCCAGCTGATTTTCAGTTACTACATAATGTTGCTCAATGTCCTATTTTGTAACATGGTCCCTAATGAAGTGATGCCTTATATCAATGTGTTTGGTCCTAGAATATTGGATTGGATTCTTAGAGATGCAGATGGCACTAGTATTATCACACAGAATAGAAATTGTGCCAACCGGTAAACCTAAATCCAAAACTTGTTACTTTAACCAAAGAACTTGGTCCACATAACTTCCTAAGGCAATGCACTCAGCATCAGTAGTGGAAAGTACAACTAAGTTCTATTTTCTTCTAGACCAAGAGATTAGAGACTATCCTATGAATTAACAAGTTTTAGAAGGGCTCTTTCTATCCACCCTACACCCCGCAAAGTCAGAATCAGAATATCCAATGATCTCAAAAGAGGTACTGTGCCTAGGGTACCAGATTCCTAGGTTTGGGGTACCTAAAAGATATCTAAGAATTCTCTTAACAGTAGAAAGGTTGGACTCTTTAGGATCAGCCTGAAACCTAGCACAAAGACAAACACTAAACATGATATCAGGTCGGCTAGCAGTCAAGTAAAGTAGTGATCCTATTATTCCTCTATAGTTCTTCTGATCAACAGATTTTCCACTTGAATCCTTATCTAACTGAACTGAGGAGGTCATGGGAGTATTGATTGGCTTGGCTTTGTCCATTTCATATTTTTTCAAAATGTCCTTAGTGTATTTAGATTGATTGAGAAAGGTTCCATCATCCGATTGCCTTATGCTAAACCCCAAAAAGTAGGACAATTCTCCCATCATACTCATCTCAAACTCCTTACTCATTATTTTAGAAAACTCATCACATAAATATTTATCAGAAGATCCAAAAATTATATCATCAACATAGATCTGGACAATGAGTAAGTCATCCCCTAATCTCCTCAGAAAAAGGGTGGTGTCTACGCTCCCCTTAACAAACTCTCTTTCTAACAGGAATGTGCTAAGCCTCTCATACTAAGCTCTGGGTGCCTGTTTCAATCCATATAAGGCCTTTTTTAATTTGAAAACATGATTCTGATATTGGGAACTCTCAAAAATTGGGGGTTGTTCTATAAAAACATCTTCTTTTATTACCCCATTTAAAAAGGCACTCTTGACATCCATTTGAAACAGCATAAATCCCTTATAACAGGTAGAGGCTAGTAGCACTCTAATGGCTTCCAATCTAGCTACAGGGGCAAAAGTCTCCTCAAAATCAATCCATTCTATCTGATTATACCCATTAGCCACCAATCTTGCCTTATTTCTCACCACCACACCAAAATCATTCATCTTATTCTTAAAGACCCACTTGGCTCCCACAATGCTTTGATTTTTAGGTCTTTCTACTTGTTCCCAAACATCATTCCTTACAAACTGATTCAATTCTTTTTGCATAGCTAATATTTAAAACTCATCCAAAAGGGCTTGATTGATGTTGGTAGGTTCATTTATTGAGATAAAGGCAGAATGGTTTACTTCTTTCCTAAGTCCATGCCTTGTCTTAACACCTTCAGAAGGGTCTCCTAAGATCAGTTCTTTAGGATGACTCGAAGAATATCTCCAATCTCTAGGCAATTTTGTTTGAGGTTCTAACCTCTCCTCCAGATTTGTATTTCCAATCCCATGGGTAACCTCACCAATCTCTTCATCTTCTACTTCAGATCTAGACTCCTTAGGATCAGATTCATCAAATACTACATGGGTTATTTCTTCCACCACCAAAGTCCTCTTATTGAACACCCTAAAGGATTTCCCCACACTTGAATATCCTAAGAACACTCCTTCATCATATTTGGGGTCAAATTTTCCTAAGGGTGACTTCCCGTTGTTCAGAATGAAAACCTTACACCCAAAGACATGGAGGTGGGACAGATTTGGAGTTCTACCCTTAATGATCTCATAAGGTGTCTTATTCAGTTTGACTCTCACATTCATCCTATTCATCACATAACAAGCAGTGTTCACCGCTTCAGCCCAAAAGTATTTTGGAAGTGAATACTCGGCAAGCATGGCTCTAGCGGCTTCCACTAAGGTCCTGTTCTTCCTTTTAGCTATCCTGTTCTGCTGAGGGGTCCTAGGAGCTGAAAAATTATGACTAATCCCTTGATCCTCACAAAAACTTCCAAATCTTTCATTTTCAAACTCCCCTCCATGATCACTATGGATGGTAATAATCTCACATCCTAACTTCTTCTGAATCCAAGTAGAGAAAGATCTAAACTCATCAAATGACTCAGATTTATGTGACAAAAATTTCACCAAAGTGAACCTCGAATAATCATATACAATCACAAACTCATAGACTCTCCCCCCTAAGCTGGTAGTGCTAATGGGTCCAAAGAGGTCCATGTGAAGAACTTCTAAAGGTCTAGAGGTGCTAATGTTCTTAACAGAGTGAAAAGAGGACTGGACTTACTTCCCTAACTAACAGGCATCACATAGGTGATCCTTAGTGAACTTAAGCTTGGGCACACCTCTAACTAAGTCCTTTTGGGTGACTCTCCTAAGAGTTTTCATACTGGCATGACACAATCTCCTATGCCATAACCAAGACACATCAGCAGTAGTTTTTAAGCAAATTGAATTATCAGATTTAATGCAACTTACATCTATCTTGTAGACGTTGTTGATCCTTTGCCCCTACAAAATAACTTCATCATTTAAGCTTAAAATGCAGCCAGTGGGCAGGAACTTGATGCTGTATCCCTTGTCACAAAGTTGACTGATGCTCAGCAAGTTGTGTTTCAGTCCATCTACAAGCAAAACATTATCAATCATAAAATTCTTTGAATCACCAATTATACATGTGCCTACCACCTTCCTAGTGGTGTTATCTCCAAGTGTAACCTTGTCGCCAGCTCTGGCCTCCGGCAAAATGAACTGATTTGCATCTCCAGTCATGTGTCTAGAACATCTGCTGTCCAGGTACCACATGCTCTCATGAGATATTGTATGAGAGTACCCCTACAAAAATATCAAACGTTAGTCTTAGGAACCCAAACAGGTTTGGGTTCCTTCTTATGAAATAAAGAATGCAATGCATGCTTGCTGTGCTATGAAACTGGCAGTTTGGGTCTCCACACCTAATGTGTACTACAGTGAACAGTACGGGTGTGAGAAATGTGTCCTAACATGCCACATGAAAAACATCTAACACCATGAAAAGGATGAACTAAACATCATGAATGATAGTGCCTCTTCCTAGAAGTGTATGAAACATGCTTTGATGAACTTGCAACAGATTTTTCAAAAGGCGGCGGTGCATAAAACTGTTCAAAAGTAGGTGGTTTTTTGTTCTTTTCAAAAGCAGCAATTTTCACTCTTAAAAATTTGTTCTCCTTGTTAAGACTAGCAATCTCAAAAGTTCTTGCACTTTCATTACTTTCTAATTCACATGCCATATCATTCAATTTCTTAAAGGCAGCTTCTAATTCAACATGCGATGTTTTTAATGCTTCATGCTCAACAATTAAATCAGAATGCTTTCTATTCAGTTCATCAAACTCATCTAGTAAAGACATGTGATTGCTATCAATAGTGGAATGATCCTTCATCAACACATCATGCTCTTTTTGCAAAGTCAGATAATCCAGTTTCAAGTTAGCATGGATTTTCTTAAGCTTCCTATACGATGCATGAATTTTTTCAGATACTTCAAATAATTGATCGTAAGTAAGCTCACATACCTCTTCCTGGTCGGACTGACCAGGGTGATCATCCGCCATCAGACATAGATTTGTTTCCTCCTCTTCAGCTTCAGTCTCAGAAGAGTCGGATGCAGAGTCTGCCCAGAACACCTTCTGAATCCACTTCTTTTCCTTTCTGAACTTTGGTTTCTCCTCACCCTTTTCCTTGCTTGGGTGAGCCTTGAGTGTAGGACAATCCACCTTTATGTGTCCAGGCTTCCTGCATTCAAAATAGATAGATTCAGATGAACCTTTAAAGTTTCTACTGGTCTTACCTTTGTTCCACTTTTGAAAATTCTTATTCTTCTTTCTTAGAAAACTCTTGAATTGCCTTGTAATTAAGGCAACATCAGCACTATTAGACTCGAAAGTGCTAGCATCTGAATCTTTGGCCTTTAGCACCACTGTCTTCTCCTTCTTTCGTTCACCTGCATCAAGTTGTCTTTGGTTCACACCTTGCTCGTAAGCAATGAGTGATCTAAGTAAGCTATCAATAGAGTAAGTATTTAAATCTTTAGATTCCATGATCGCAGTAATCTTAGCATCATAAGAAGTAGGCAAACATCTAAGAATTTTGTTCACTCTTTCATAATTAGTTAGTTCTCTTCCTAGAGCATGCAAAGAGGTAACGATTTGAGTAAACCTTGTGTACATTTCTGAAATCGTCTCACTAGGTTTCATGCGAAAAAGTTCGTAATCATGTAACAAGATGTTTAACCTAGACTTTTTGACTTCAGTTGTACCTTTATATGTTATACACAATCTATCCCAGATTTCTTTACCCGTGAAACACGCATATAGTCTTCAGATTTTAAAGCACAAAAGAAACAGTTCAAATATTTTGCATTTAACTATGGTAAGTCACGATCATCAAAAGTCCAATCTATAAATGGGAGTTCAATTTTCACATTGTTAATCAATCTAAAAGGTGGTTCGTATCCATCCTTAATTAACATCCTCATGCGATAGTCAATCGATTGAAGAAAAGTAGACATGCGTGTTTTCTAAAAATCAAAAGGAATATTATCAAACAACGGTGGTCTTGTAATAGAATAACCTTCAGCAGTATTATGATTGTTAAAGTTAGCCATGGATCAATTTTAAAAGTTTTTAAACCTAAATTTTGAATCCCGCTCTGATACCACTTGAAAGTTCGATAGGGATGTTAAGCCCTAGTGAACTAGTCCCGAGGCAAACTAAGAGGGGGGGGGGGGGGGGGGGGGTGAATTGGTTATTTAAAAATTTCACAAGGAATAGAAAAACTTTTCGATACTTTGTAGCGAAAATAAGTAAACAAGAATGAAAAGATCAATCAAAGATATTCACCCAAGCAGTTAATATCAGAAAAGTAAAGTGCAGAATAGAATCAGAAAAGGAAACCAGATTTTATAGTGGTTCGATCAATTTGACCTACGTCCACTCCCTGGAGCCTCCCCTCCGGGTATTGCACTAAACAAAAAGTGTCTCTCCTTTTGCTCCCACAGCAAGGCGGAGAAGCCTGTACAAAAACTCCTTTTCACCACACGGTGAGGCAGAGAACTCGACCTCCTTTTGCTTCCACCTGAAGCGGGCAGAGAACCCCGGATCTTCTTGCGAACGATCCTGCCACAACTAATACCAACTAGACGAAAGACGACGAGCAGAGAAGACGACTCTGATCCTTGGTTGGAGCAACCTTAGTGAATCCCTCACTAACTCCTCCTCACAAGATCCTCTCTCTCTCTGAAACTCTCTCTCTCTCTCGGGTTTCTCTGGGAAGGAAAGTGGCAAAAAATTTTTCTTGTTGGAAGAAAAATATCTTTTATAGGAGGGCTTAAAATTTACCCTAAATCTCAACTGGTCGGCCAAGATCATCCAGGACGATCTCTAGATCGTCCTGTACGATTAGTTCAAAATTAGCTATTTCAGCCTGGACGATCTGGCTCTTCTGGACGATCAGTAGAAAAAATTGTTCATATCATCCCGTACGATCCTGCGATCGTCGGAGATGATTAGTGCAAATCGAGAAATATCGTCTAGAAGACAGTTCGGGTCATCCAGAGAAACTTGTGCTGGATGACCAAAAAATGACTTGATCGTCCAGGACGATAGGGATATCGTCCTGTACGATTAGTTCAAAAAGTGCCCAAATCATCCTATACACAGTTCGGGTCGTACAGCTGAAATGCACTAGATGATCATGATCGTCCGGGACGATCCTACGATCGTCCAGGACGATATGATCATATCAATCAAAAATAAATTGCTTTCCTTAATTACCAGATTAAATTAGGCATGATTGTACTGAATCGTCTAGGACGATACACGTATAATCCGGAATGATCAGACCAAATAACTTAAAATAAAAACTTGCCTAACTTGAACTAGCGGCTAAGAAATTTTGATTTGAGCATATCGTCCCGTACGATCCAAAGATCGTCTAGGACGATCTGCTTAATCAGACCCTCTTAACTTAGTCGCCCTAATTAGGGTTTTTGTTTTTACCTGATCGTCCAGGATAATGTGAATATCATCCAGGACGATCTGAACAGAAAATGAACAGAAACTCTAATTCACTCAAGCTCTCCCCCTGAGTGTGTGTGTGCAAGGTTACTTAGCTGGTGGATTAGTTACATTACAATTGACTCAAGAAAAAGAAAAATAGTACATTGGACACACTTGGACCCGATCTTGAGTTGGCATGAGTGGCCCGTGATCTTTTGTGCCTGAAATGGGTTAGCCAAGCAAAACACACTAGAAACATGTTTGTTATCATCAAAACCAGATTTGCAACAGGTTTTTACTTTATAGTTTATGGTATTTGATTTACTATTTAGGGTTAGGGTATAGAGATCATGTTTTGAGGTTTATATTTTATGGTTCAAAGTTTATTAGGTTTAGCATTTAAGACCCTAAACACTAATCCAAAAAAACAAAACCCAAAATATAAAAACCCTAATCATAAACTACAAAGTTTAAATCCTAACCTTTAAACTAAAATCAAAAACCCTAAACCTTAAAACTGAGACCCTAAACTCTAAGCTGAAAAACATAAACCCTAAGCTATAACCTTTTACCTTAACTTTAAATCTCAAACCCTAAACCCTAAACCTCAAAACCTAAACTATGAACCCTAATCCTCAATCTATAATTCATAAACAATAATCTGTAAAGCCTAAACCCAAAACACTAAATCTTAAACCCTAAACCCTAAATTTTAAACCATAAAACCTAGACACTATAGAGAATAACCTATGCCTTAATTAAAAAAAGCTAAAGAAACCATTTACCCTGAAACCTAACTCAAAACCATAAACCATAAACCCAAAAGTATAAAACTTAAACTACAATCTCGAAACTCTACCCATAAACCTTAAGCCCTAAACCCTAAACCCTAAAACCTAAGCACTATACCCTAATCCTCCTACCATAAACCTAAAAAGCAAAACCATAAACCCTAAATTTAAACCATAAACCCTAAACCCTAAAATTAAAGCTGTAAATTATAAACCCATTACCCTAATCCCAAAATCCTATATCTTACATCCTAAAATATAAATCCAAAACACTAAAATTATATTTTTCTAGTGAACGTTTACGATTTCATCTTTAGTGTTTAGGGTTTATGTTTTTTGTTTAGGTTTTAAGATTAAAAGTTATGGTTTTCAATTTGGGGTTTTGGGTTAGGATTTTTATATTTGGGGTTTAGGTTTTGTGGAATAGGGTTTTCAATTTAAAATATATATATTTTTTTATTTTGGGATTTGGATTTATGGATTAGAGTTTAAGGTTTATAGTTTAGGGTTTAGATTTTTTCTTTATAGTTTAGGGTTTTAGATTTACTATTGAAGGTTTAGTGTACAATGATCAAGTTTTACGGTTTATATTTTAGAGTTCAGAGTTTAGGTTTTAAGACCCTAAATTATAATCCATAAAAACAAAACCCTAATCATAAACTCCAAACATTAAACCCTATTGTTTAAACTTAAATCTTAAACCCTAAGCAAAAAACCAAAACCCTAAACATTAAAACGGAGAATATAAACTCTAAGTTGAAAAACCTATACCCTAAGCTATAACCTTTAACCTTAACTTTAAACCTCAAATCCTAAACCCTAAATTGTAAAACCTAACCATAAACCCTAATCCACAATCTATAAATCATAAACAATAATCTCTAAAGCCTAAACCCTAAACACTAAACCTTAAACCCTAATCACTGAATTTTAAACCGTAAAACCCAATCCATATGTAGTAAAACCTAAGCCTTAATCAGAAAAACCTAAACGAATCATTTACCCTTAAACCTAACCAAAAACTATAAACCCCAAACCCTAAAGCATATAACTTCAACTATAATCCCTAAACTCTAACCTTAAACCATAATCACTAAACACTAAACCCTAAAACCTATACCTTATACCCTAATACTCCAGCCATATACCTGAAAAGCAAAATCATAAATATTAAATTTTAAATCATAAGACCTAAACCATAAATTAAAATCATAAATTGTAAATCCTTTACCCTAATCCTAAAATCCTACAATGTAAACCCTTAAACATAAACCCAAAACCCAAAAATTAGGTTTTTCAGTTAAGCTTTAGGGTTTGGCATTAGCGTTTAGGGTTTAGGTTTTATGTTTAGGGTTTTCAAATTTAAAAATAAGAATTTTTTGATTTTGTGTTTGGGATTTATCGATTAAAGTTTTCGGTATATAGTTTAGGGTTTAGGTTTTTACTTTATAGTTTATGGTATTATATTTAATATTTAGGGTTTAGGATATAGAGATCAAGTTTTGAGGTTAATATTTTAGGGTTCAGAGTTTAGGTTTAGGTTTAGGATTTAAGACCCTAAACACTGATCCATAAAAACCAAATCCTAAACATAAAAACCTAATCACAAACTCCATAGTTTAAACCCTAACCATTAAACTTAAATCATAAACCCTAAACCTAAAACCTAAACCCGAAACATTAAAACTGAGACCCTAAACTCTAAGCTGAAAAACCTAAACGCTAAGCTATAACATTTTACCTTAACTTCAAACCTCAAACCCTAAACCTTAATACCTAAACTTTGAACCCTAATCCTTAATCTATAATTCATAAACAAAAATAAGTAAAGCCTATACCCTAAACACTAAATATTAAACCCTAAACCTTAAATTTTAAACCATAAAACCCACACACTATAGAGTAAAACCTATGCCTTAATCAAAAAAACCTAAACAAACCATTTACCCTTAAACCAAACCAAAAACCATAAACCGTAAACCCAAAAGTATATAACTTAAACTACAATCCCTAAACTCTACCCTTAAACCCTAAGCCCTAAACCCTAAACCCTAAATCCTAAAACCTAAACCTTATACCCTAATCCTCCAACCATAAACCCAAAAAGCAAAATCATAAACCCAAAATCTAAACCATAAACTCTAAATCCTAAAATTAAAGCTGTAAATTGCAAACCCTTTACCCTAATCCCGGAATCCTACATCGTACACCGTAAAATATAAATCCAAAACTCTAAAATTAGATATTTAAGTTATGGTTTACGATTTCGTCATTAGGTTTTAGGGTTTATGTTTTTGGTTTAGGTTTTAAGGATAAAAGTTAAGGTTTTCAGTTTGGGGTTTGGCTTAGAATTTTTATATTTGGGGATTAGGTGTTGTGGATTAGGGTTTTCAATTTTAAATATATAATTTTTTTCATTTTGGGTTTTGGATTTGTGGATTAGAGTTTAAGGTTTATAGTTTAGGGTTTAGATTTTTTCATTATAGTTTAGGGTTTTAGATTTACTATTAAGGGTTTAGCATAAAAGGATCAAGTTTTAGGGTTAATATTTTAGGGTTCTGGCTTTCGATTTTTATATTTTTGGGTTTAGGATTTATGGATTAGTGTTTTCAATTTTAAATATATAAATTTTTTTATTTTAGGTTTTGGATTTAGGTATTAGAGTTTTGTGTATATAGTTTAAGGTTTAGGTTTTTTCTTTATAGTTAAGGGTTTTAGATTTACTATTTAGGGTTTATGGTATTGGGATCAAGTTTTAGGGTTAATATATTAGGGTTCAGAGTTTATGCTTAGGTTTAGGGTTTAAGACCCTACACCAAAATCCATAAAAATCAAACTCTAAATATATAAACCCTAATCATAAACTCCAATCTTTAAACCTTAACATTCAAACTTAAATTATAAATCCTCAACCCAAAACCACAACCCTAAACATTAAAATGAAGACCCTAAACCCTATTCTGAAAAACTTAAACCCTAAGCAATAGCTTTTAACTTTAACTTTAAAACTCAAATCCTAAATTTTTTAATCTAAAACCCTAAACCATAAAAAAATCTAAACACTAAATCCTAATTTAAAAGATATAAATTTAGAACCCTACACCATAATCCATAAAACCCAAAACATAAACCTAATCATGAACTCCAAACTTTAAACCCTAACCTTCAAACTTAAATCATAAACCCTAAACCAAAAACCTAAAACCTTAACATAAAAATGGAGACTCTAAACCCTAAGCTATATTTAACCTTAACGTTAAACCTCAAACACAAAACCCTAAACCTTAAAACCTAAACCATAAACCCTTATCCTTAATCTATAAATCATAAATAATAATCTCTACATCATAAACCCTACTCTCAAAATCCTAAACCCTAAAAACTAAATTTTAAACTATAAAACTAAAACCCTATATAGTAAAACCTTTGGCTTAATCACAAAAGCCTAAGCAAACTATTTTCCCTCAAACCTAAACCAAAAATCATAAACCCTAAACCCTAAACCCTAACCTTAAACCCTAAGCCCTAAACCCTAAACCCTAAAACCTAAACCCTATACCATAATCCTCCAACTATAAACCTGAAAAGCAAAACCGTAAACCCTAAATTTTAAACTATAAATCCCAAACCATAAAATCATAATTATAAATTATAAACCTTTTACCCTAATCCTGAAATCCTACACCGTAAACCCTAAAACATAAACCCAAAATCCTAAAATTAAGTTTCTCAATCAATGTTTTAGGTTTCAGCTGTAGCGTTTAGGGTTTAGGTTTTTTTTCGGGTTTAAGGTTAAAGGTTATGGTTTAAAGTTTAGGGGTTTGGGTTTGGATTTTCATATTTGGGCTTTAGGTTTTGTGGATTAGTGTTTTCAATTTTAATTATATGAATTTTTTGATTTTGGGTTTTGCATTTTTGGATTAGAGTTTTGGGTATATAGTTTGGGGTTTAGGTTTTTTATTTATAGTTTAGTGTTTTAAATTTACTATTTATGGTTCTGGGTACTTGGATCAAGTTTTATGGTTAATATTCTAGGGTTCAAAGTTTAGGTTCAGTTTTATGGTTTAAGACCCTAAACCATACTCAAAAAAAATAAAACCCTAAATATATAAACCCTAATCATCAACTTCAAACTTTAAATCCTAACCTTTAAACTTAAATCATAAACCTATAACCCAAAACCTAAACCCTAAACATTAAAACGAAGACCCTAAACTCTATGCTGAAAGACTTAAACCCTAAGTTATAACTTTTAACCTTAACTTTAAAAATCAAACCCTATGTTTTTAATACAAAACTCTAAACCATAAAAAAATCTACACCCTAATCATTAAACCCTAAATCTTAAATTAAAAGACATCAATTAAAAACTCTAAAAAATAATCCATAAAACCCAAAACATAAATATAAAAACCCTAATCATGAACTCCAAACTTTAAACCCTAACCTTTAAACTTAAATCATAAACCCTAAACCCTAAACCTAAAATCTGAATATTAAAACGGAGACGCTAAACCCCAAGCAATAACCGTTAACCTTAACTTTAAACCTCAAACCCAAAACCCTAAACCTTAAAACCTATACCGTAAACCCTAATCCTCAATTTATAAACCATAAACAATAATCTCTAAAGCCTAAACCCTACTCACTAAACCCTATACCCTAAACACTAAATTTTAAAACATAAAACAACAATCCTATATAGTAAAACCTTTGCCTTAATCACAAAACCCTGAACCAACTTTTTACCCTAAAATCTAAAATGGAAATAATAAACCCTACACTCTAAACTATAATCACTAAACCTAACTTTAAACCCTAATCCCTAAACACTAAACCCTAAAGCCTAATCCTTATATCCTAATCCTCCAACCATAAACTGGAAAAGCAAAACCATAAACCCTAAATTTTAAACCATAAACTCTAAACCATAAAATCAAAATCATAAATTATAAACCCTTTACCCTAATCTTGAAATCTTACATCGTAAACCTTAAAATGTAAACCCAAAACCCTAAAATTAGGTTTTTTCTGTGTAGTTTAGGTTTTCAAGTTAACTATTTAGGGTTTAGGGAACAGGGATAAGGATTTAGGGTTAATATTTAAGGGTTTAGAGTTTAGGTTTGGTTTAAGACCCTAAACCATACTCTAAAGAGTAAACTCTACTCGTTAAACCCTATACCCTAAACACTAAACTTAAAACCATAAAACCAAAACCCTATATTAGTTAAAGCTTTGCCTTAATCACAAAACCCTAAACAAACAATTTACCCTAAAACCTAAACAAAAAATCATAAACCCTACACTCTAAATTATAATCCCTAACATTAAACCCTAAGCCTTAAACACTAAACCCTAAAATCTAATCCCTATGCCCTACTCCTCCAACCACAAACCCAAAAAGCAAAAGCATAAACCCTAAATTTTAAACCATAAACACTAAACCATAAAATAAAAATCATAAATTATAAACCCATTTCCCTAATCCTGAAATCCTACACCGAAAACCCTAAAATATAAACCCAAAACCCTAAAATTAGGTTTTTCTCTTTATAGTTTAAGTTTTTAGATTTACTATTTAGGGTTTAGGGTTAAAGGATCAAGTCATAGGATTAATATTTTAAGGTTCAGAGTTTACATTTAGGTTTAGGGTTTAAGACCCTAAACCTTAATCCTTAAAAACTAAACTCTAAATATAAAAACTCAAATCATGAACTCCAAACTTTAAACCCTAACCCTTAAACTTAAATCATAAATCTTAAACTCATAACCTAGACCCTAAACATTAAAATGCAAACCCAAAACTCTATGGTAAAAAACCTAAACCCTAAGCAATAACCTCTAACCTTAACTTTAAACCTCAAACCCTCAACCCTAAACAATGAAACCAAAACCATGAACCCTAGTCCTCAATCTATAAACCATAAACAATAATCTCTAAAGCCTAAACCGTAAACACTAAATCCAAAACCCTAAACCCTTAATTAACAACCATAAAATCTAAGCCCTATATAGTCAAATATATGCCCTAATCATAGAAACCTAAACAAACCACTTTCCCTAAAATATAACCCAAAACCAAAAACTGCAAACCCTAAAGTATATAACTTAAACTATAATCCCTAAAATCTTAGCTTAAACCCTAAACCCTAAACACTAAACTCTATAACCTAAACCCTATACCCTAATCCTCCAACCATAAATCTGAAAAGAAATACCATAAACCCTAAATTTTAAACCCTAAACGCTTTACCCTAATCCTTAAATCCTACACCGTAAACCCTAAAACATAAACCCAAAGCCCTAAAATTAGCTTTTTTAGTTAAGGTTTACAGTTTCGGCTTTAGTCTTTAGGGTTTAGTTTTTTTGTTTAGGTTTTAAGTTTAAAGGTTAAGGCTTCAAGTTTCGGGATTTGGGTTTAGATTTTTATATTTGGGATTTAGGTTTTGTGAATTAGGATTTTCAATTTTAAATATATGAATGTTTTTATTTTGGGATTTTGATTTATGGATTAGAGTTTCAGGTTTATAGTTTAGGGTTTAGGTTTTTTTTTTTTAGTTTAGGGTTATTGATTTACTATTTAGGGTTTAGAGTACAGGGATAAAGTTTTAGGGTTAATATTTTAGGGTTCAGAGTTTGAATTTAGTTTTGGGGTTTAAGACCCTAAACCATAATCCATAAAAATTAAATCCTAAATATAAAAATCCTAATCATAAACTCCATACTTTGAACCATAAGAATGAAACTTAAATCATAAACCTTAAACCCAAATCCTAAACCCTGAACATTAAAATGGAAACCCTAGAATTTATGCGTAAAAACCTAACCCTAAGCTATAACCTTTAACCTTAACTTTAAACATTAAACCCTAAACCTTAAAACCAAAAACATAAATCCTAATCCTCAATATATAAACCATAAACAACTATCTCTAAAATCTAAACCCTAAACACAAAAACCTAAACATTTAACCCTAAAGTTTAAACAATAAAACCCAAACCTTATATAGTAAAACCTATGCCTTAATCACAAAAACCTAAACAAACCATTTACCCTAAAACCTAAACCAAAACCATAATTCCTAAACTCTAAAGTATATAACTTAAACTATAATCCCTAAACTCATACCTTAAACCCTAAGCCCTGAACCCTAAAGCCTATACCTTATTTCCTAATTCTCCAACTATAAACCTGAAAAGCAAAATCATAAACCATAAAGTTTAAATCATAAACCATAAACCCTAAAATATATACCCATAACCCTAAAATTAGGTTTTTCAATTAATGTTTACAGTTTTGGCTTTAGTGTTTAGGGTTTAGGTCTTTGGTTTAGGATTTAAGGTTAAAGTGAAGGTTTCAAGTTTGGGGTTATGGGTTTGGATTTTATATTTGGGGTATAGGTTTTCTGGATTAGGGTTTTCAATTTTAAATTTATGACTTTTTTTATTTTGCTTTTGGATTTATGGATTAGAGTTTGGGGTTTAGGTTTTCTCTTTGTAGTTTAGGGTTTTAGATTTACTATTTAGGGTTTAGGGTAGAGGGATCAAGTTTTAGGATTAATATTTTAGGGTTCAGAGTTTAGGTTTAGGTTTAGTGTTTATGACCCTAAACCATAATCCATAAAAACCAAACCCTAAATATAAAAACCCTAATCATGAACTTAAAACTTTAAACCCTAACCTTTAAACTTAAACCATAAATCCTAAATCCAAAACCTGAACCCTAAACCTTAAAACGGAGACCCTAAACACTATGCTGAAAAACTTAAACCCTAAGCTATAACCTTCAACCTTAACTTTAAACCTCAAACACTAAATTTTAAATCTAAAATCCTAATCCATAATAAAATGTAAAACTAATACTTAAACCCTAAATCCTAAATTAAAAGAAACTTAGATTTAAAACCATAAACCATAATCCATATAACCCAAAACCGAAATAAAAAAATTTTAATCATGAACTTCAAACATTAAAACCTAACATTTAAACTTAAATCATAAACCCTAAACCCAAAACCTAAAACCTGAACATTAAAAAAGCCCATAAACCCTAAGCTTAAAAATCTAAACCCTAAGCTATAACCTTTAACCTTAACTTTAAACCTGAAACCCTAAACTCAAAATATTAAAACCTAAACTATAAACCCTAATCCTAAATTTATAAACCATTAAAAATAATCTCTAAAGCCTAAACCCTACTCACTAAACCCTAAATTCTGAACCCTAAATTTTAAACCATAAAACTAAACCTTATATACTAAAACCTTTGCCTTATGCACAATACCTTAAACCAACCGACAATAACAACAACAACATCAAGCCTTTATCCCACTACGTGGGGTCGGCTACATGAATCTTTTTCCTCCATGATAAAAGTCAAATTCTTGTTTAAATCTAATAAAGAAATATCAATTCTAATATTTTCTAACCAAGTTTTTTTAAGTCTACTTCTACCTTTCTTAACATAAGTCGAATCTAAGACCTCTACTTTCATAACCGGGTCATCGGGAGGCCGCCATTTTATGTGACCAAACCATATAAGGAAACTCCCTCTAATATTATCTTCCACAGGAGCTAATCCAACCTTTCCACGAATATGCTCATTTCGTATCCTATCTCTAAGGGTAAAGCCACTCATCCTGCTGAGCTTCCTAATCCCTGCAACACTTAACTTAGAATTATGCTTCTCTTTTAATTGCCAACAATATCCTAAACCAACCATTTACACTAAAACCTAAACCCAAAACTATATGCCCTAAACCCTAAAAGAAATAACTTTAACTATAATCCCTAAACTCTTACTTTAGACCCTAATCCCTAAACCTTAAACACTAAAACCTAAACCCTATACCCTAATCCTCTAACCTTAAACCTGAAAACCAAATAATAAACCCTAAATTTTAAAACATTAACCCTAAACCATAAAAATTAAAGCCATAAATTCTAAACCCTTTACCCTAATCCTGAAATCTTACACCATAAACCCTAAAACATAAATCCAATACCCTAAAATTAGGTTTTTCAATTAAGGTTTATGGTTTCGGTTTTAGTGTTTAGGGTTTAAGTTTTTGGTTTAGGATTTAAGGTTAAAAGTGAAGGTTTCGAGTTTGGGGTTATGTGTTTGGATTTTATTTTATTTTATTTGTTAAAACAAATAATAGGGGCTTACGCGTTAAAAAATACTTTATTACAAAAGTCCTTAAAAAGTGATTAAATGCACTCTATATGCTCAAAAAGAGCTAAAATCAAATAAAAAAGAAAAATCCTAATGAGCATAAAATCCCTAACTAAGATACAATAAAAAAACACAAGAAAAAAGAAGCAGCAATAGGAACGCAACATGCTACAAGATCTAACCTTCTTCCCAAAGCATCCAACCAAAACCTCCTCCAAACTATGAACAAATCACCACAACCTGCCAAAAAATCAAATACCTGCACAGCAACACTAAACCACAAGATCAATCAAACAGAAAACCCAAACTAAGCCAAGCAAACAATCAAGTAGTAATAAAGAAGTTTATTATGAAAAAATGCTTAATAGAATCCAATTTATACCAGCTACTCTCAAGCAGAAACCCAAACAACAAAGAAAAACAAGCAACAAAACCTCCCAGCAAAACCCACCAAACCCATCCCACAGAAACAACCACAAAAAAAAGAGACCCCAGCAAAACCAACTACAATACCCCACAAGCCAAAACACATTATATTTATGGTTTAGGTTTTATGGATTAGGATTTTCAATTTTAAATATATAAATTTTTTTATTTTGGTTTTGGATTTATCGATTAGAGTTTAGGGTTTATACGTTAGGGCTTATATTTTTTCTTTATAATTTTTGGTTTTTGATTTACTATTTAGGGTTTAGGGCAAAGGGATCAAATTTTAGGGTTTACATTTTAGGGTTCAGAGTTTAGGATTAGGTTTAGGATTTAATACCATAAACCATAATCCATAAAACCCAAAACCTAAATATAAAAAGCCTATTCATGAACTCCAAACTACAAACCCTAACATTTAAACTTAAATTATATACCCTAAACCCAAAATAAAAAACTTGAACATTAAAAGGAGACCATAACCCTATGCTGAAAAATCTAAACCCTAAGCTATAACCTTTAACCTTAACTTTAAACCTCAAACCTTAAATCCTAAACCTTAAAACCTAAACTATAAACTCTAATCCTCAATTTATAAACCATAAATAATAATCTCGAAAGCCCAAACCGTACTCACTAAACCCTAAACCCTAAATTTTTGACCATAAAACTAAAACCCTATATTATAAAACCTTTGCCTTAATCATAATACCCTAAGCCATCCATTTACCCTAAAACCTAAACCCAAAACCGTAAGCCCTAAACCCTAAAATATATAACTTAAACTATAATCCCTAATGTCTTACTTTAGACCCTAAGCCTTAAACCCTAAACCCTAAAACCTAAACCCTATAACTTAATCCTCCAACCATAAACCCGAAAAGCAAAATCATAAACCCTAAAATTTAAATCGTGAACCCTAAACCTTAAAAATAAAAGCCGTAAACTGTAAACCCTTTACACCCAATCCCGAAATCATACACCGCAAACCTTAAAACATAAATCCAAAACCCTAAAATTAGGATTTTTAATTAAGGTTTACAGTTTTGGCTTTAGTGTTTAGGGTTTTGGTTTTTGGTTTAGGATTTAAGGTTAAAAGTGAATGTTTCAAGTTTGGGGTTATGGGTTTAGACTTTATATTTTATTTTTTTTGGTTAAAACACACAATAGGGGCTTGTACGTTCAAAAATAGTTTATTACAATAGTCCTAAAAAAGGGATTAAATGCTCTATACATGCTTAAAAAAGAGCTACAATAAAAAAAAAAAGAAAAATCCTAATGAGCATAAAATCCCTTACTAAGATATAATAAAAACAAAAAAAGATGCAAAAAGAAGCACCAACTAAACAAGCCACAAGATCTAACCTTCTTCCCAAAGAATCCAACCAAAACCTCCTCCAAACTTTGAACAAATCACAACAACCTGCAAAAAAATCAAATATCTACACAGCAACACTAAACCATAGGATCAATCAAATACAAAACCCAAACTAAGCCAAGCAAATAATCAAGGAGTAATAAAGAAGTTTATTATGAAAAAAGGCTTAATGGAATCCAATTAATACCAGCTACTCTCATGTAAAAACCTAAACAACAAAGAAAAATAAGCAACAAAACCTCCCAGCAAAACCCACTAAATCCACCCCGCAGGAACAACCACAGAAAATAAGAGACCCCAGCAAAACCAACCACAACACCCCACAAGCCAAAACACATTATATTTGTTGTTTATGCTTTGTAGATTAGGTTTTTTAATTTTAAATATATGAATTTTTCTATTTTGGGTTTTGGATTTAGCGATTAGAGTTTAAGGTTTATACTTTAAGGCTTAGGTTTTTCTTTATAGTTTAGGGTTTTAGATTTACTATTTAGTGTTTAGGGTAGTGGGATAAAGTTTTAGGGATAATATTTTAGGGTTCAGAGTTTAGGATTAGGTTTAGGGTTTAAGTCCCTAAACCATAATCCATAAAAACTAAACCCTAAATATAAAAACCCTAATCATGAACTCCAAACCTTAAACCCTAACCTTTAAATTTAAATCATATACCCAAAACCCAAACCTTAACCCTAAACATTAAAACTAATGTCCGAAACTCTATGCTGAAAAATTTAAACCCTAAACTATAACCTTTAACCTTAACTTTAAACCTCAAAACAAAAATTTTAAATCCAAAACTCTAAACCATAAAAAAGTCTATAGCCTAATCCTTAAACCCTAAATCATAAATTAAAACAAACATAAATTTAAAACCCTATGCAATAATTCATAAAAACCAAATCCTAAATATAAAAACCGTAATGATGAACTCCAAATTTTAAACCCCAACCTTTAAACTTAAATCACAAACCCTAAACACAAAACCTAAACCCTAAACATTAAAATAGAGACCATAAACTCTATGCTTAAAAACCTAAACCCTAAGCTATAACCTTTAACGTTAACATAAAACCACAAACCCTAAGGCCTAAACCTTATAGCCCAAACCATAAACCCTAATCCTCAATCTATAAACCATAAAAAATAATCTCTAAAGCCTAAACCCTAAACACTAGATTATAAACCTAAAACCTAAACCCAAAACCATAAACTATAAACCCTAAAGTATAAAACTTAAACTATAATCCCTAAACTCTAACCTTAAACCCGAAGCCCTAAACTCTAAACCCTAAAATCTAAACCCTATACCCTAATCCTCCAATCATAAGCCCAAAATGCAAAACCATAAACCCTAAATTTTAAACTATAAACCCTAAACCACAAAATCAAAACCATAAATTATAAACCCTTACCCGATTCCCAGAATCCTACACCGTAAACCCTAAAATATAAATCCAAAATCCTAAAATAAGGTTTTTCAGTTATGGTTTATGGTGTCGGCTTTAGTGTTTAGGGTTTTGGTTTTTGGATTAGGTCTTAAGGTTAAAAGTTAAAGTTTTAACTTTGGGATTTTGTGTTTGTATTTTTATATTTGGGCTTTAGGTTTTGTGGATTAGCGTTATCCATTTTAAATATATGAATTTTTTTATTTTTAATTTTTGATTTATGGATTAAAGTTTAGGGTTTATAGTTTAGGGTTTAGGTTTTTTCTTTATAGTTTAGAGTTTTAGATTTACTATTCAGGGTTTAGGGTATAGGGATCAAGTTTTAGGATTAATATTTTAAGTTTCAGAGTTTAGCATTAGGTTTAGGGTTTTAGACCCTAACCAATAATCCATAAAAATCAAACCTAAATATAAAAACCCTAATCATGAACTCCAAACTTTTAACCTTAGCCTTTAAACA
The DNA here is from genome assembly GCA_019925795.1 of Dendrobium chrysotoxum. Classification (NCBI taxonomy): domain Eukaryota; kingdom Viridiplantae; phylum Streptophyta; class Magnoliopsida; order Asparagales; family Orchidaceae; genus Dendrobium; species Dendrobium chrysotoxum. Next base: position 51,095,067 of record CM034302.1, read on the forward strand.
TAAATCATAAACCTTAAACCAAAACCAAAACCCTAAACATTAAAATTGGGACCCTAAACACTATGCTAAAAAACTTAAATAGTAAGCTAAAACCTTTAGCTTTAACTTTAAACCTCAAATCATAAATTTTAAATCCAAAAACCGTAAACCATAAAAAAATCTAAACCTTAAATCCTAAATTAAAAGAAATATAAATATAAAACCATAAACAATAATCCATAAAACCAAAAACCTAAATATAAAACCCTAATAATGAACTCCAAATTTTAAACCCTAACCTTTAAATTTAAATCATGAACCCTAAACCCAAAACCTTAAAGCTGAACAATAAAATGGAGACCCTAAACCCTAAGCTAGAAAACCCAAACCCTAAGCTATAACCTTTAACCTTAACTTTAAACTTGAAACCCTAAACCCTAAACCTTAAAACCTAAAACATAAATCTTAATCTGTAATTTATAAATAATAAAAGGTAATCTCTAAAGCCTAAACCCTACTCACTAAATCCTAAACCCTAAACCTTAAATTTTAAACTATAAAATAAAAACCATATATTGAAAAAGATGTGCCTTAATCACAAAACCCTAAACTAACCATTTACCCTTAAACATAAACCCAAAATCATAAACTGTAAGCCCTAAAACATATAACTTAAACTATAATCCCTAAACTCTAACCTTAAACCCTAAGCTCTTAACCCTAAATACAAAAACCTAAACCCTATACCCTAATCTTCCAACCATAAACTTAAAAAGCAAAACCATAAACCCTAAATTTTAAACCATAAACCCAAAACCATAAAATCAAAATTATAAATTATAAACCCTTTACACTAATACTGAAATCCTACACTGTAAACACTAAAGCATAAAACCAAAATCCTAAATTATGTTTTTTAGTTATGTTTTGGGGTTTCCCCTTTAGTTTTTAGGGTTTATGGTTTTGGTTTAGGGTTTATGGTTAAAAGTTAAGGTTTCAAGTTTGGGGTTTTGGATTTGGATTTTTATATTTCGGGTTTAAGTTTTGTGGATTAGGGTTTTCAATTTTAAATATGTGAATTTTTTTTATTTTGGGTTTTGAATTTATGGATTAAATTTTTTGATATATAGAGGGTTTAGGTTGTTTCATTATAGTTATGGTTTTAGATTTAGTATTTAGGGCTTAGGGTATAAAGATCTAATTTTAGGGTTAATATTTTAGGGTTTAGAGTTGGCGTTTTGGTTTAGGGTTTAATACCCTAAACCATAATCCATAAAAACCAAACCCTATATATAAAAACCCTAGTTATGAAGTCCAAACTTTAAACCCTAACCATTAAACTAAATCATAAACCCTAAATCCAAAACCTAAACCCTAAAAATTAAAATAGAGACCCTAAACTCTATGCTGAAAAAGTTAAACCTTAAGCTATAACCTTTAACCTTATCTTTAAACCTCAAGTCCTAAATTTTAATTCCAAAACCCTAAACCATAAAAAATTTAAACCCTAATCCTTAAACCCTAAATCCTAAATTAAAAGATACATAAATTTAAAACCCTAAACCATAATCCATAAAACCCAAACCATAAATATAAAAAACCTAATCATGAAGTCTAAACTTGAAACCCTAACCTTTAAACCCAAAACATAAATCCTAAACCCAAAACCTAAAACCTAAACATTAAAATGGAAATCTTAAATCCTAATCTAAAAAATTTAAACCGTAAGCTCTGACCTTTAACATTAACCTTAAACCACAAACCCTAAACCCCAAACCATAAAACCTAAACTACAGACCCCAACCCTCAATTTATAAACCATAAACAATAATCTTTAAAGCCTAAACCCTACTCACTATATCCTAAAACCTGAACCCTATATATTAGACCATAAAACTAAAACCCTATATAGTAAAACCTTTGCCTTAATCAAAATACCTTAAACTAACCATTTAACCTAAATCCTAAACCCAAAACCATAAACCCTAAACCTTAAAATATATAACTTAAACTATAATCCCCAAACTCTTACTTTAGACCCTAAGCCCAAAACCATAAACCCTAAAATCTAAACTTTATACCGTAATCCTCCAACCATAAACCCAAAAAGAAAAATCATAAACCCTAAATTTTAAACCAGAAACTCTGAACCATAAAAATCGAAGCAGTAAATTATAAACCTTTACCCTAATCCTGAAATCCTACACCGTAAATTTGGTTTTTCAATTAAGGTTTACGGTTTCAGCTTTAGTGTTTAGGGTTTAGGTTTTTGGTTGAAGGTTTGAAGTTTGGGGTTATGGGTTGGATTTTATTTTATTTATTTTTGGTTAAAACCCACTATAGGGGCTTACGCATTCAAAAACAATTTATTACAAAATTCCTTAAAAAGGGATTAAATGCTCTCTACATGCTCAAAAAGAGCTAAAATCAAATAAAAATGAAAAATCCTAATGAGCATAAAATTCCTAACTAAGATACAATAAAAATAAAAAACACAAGCAAAAAGAAGCAACAAAGAAGTAAGAGTAACTCAACAAGCTACAAGATCCAACCTTTTTCTGAAAGCATCCAACTGAAACCTCCTCCAAACTTTGAACAAATCACCACAACCTGCAAAAAAATCAAATACCTTCTTAGCAACACTAAACCACAAGATAAATTAAATAAAAAACCCAAACTAAGCCAAGCAAATAATCAAGGAGTAATAAAGAAATTTATTATGATGAAATACTTTATGGAATTCAATTAATACCAGCTACTCTCAAGCAAAAATGCAAACAACAAGGAAAAATAAGTAACAAAACCTCGAAGCCAAACCCACCAAACCCACCCCACAGGAACAACCACAAAAAATAAGAGACACCAACAAAACCAACCACAACACCCCATAAGCCAAAACACATTATATTTGTTGTTTAGGTTTTGTAGATTAGTGTTTTTAATTTTAAATATATGAATTTTTTTATTTTGGGTTTTGGATTTATCGATTAGAATTTAGGATTTATACTTCAGCATTTAGGTTTTTCTTTATAGTTTAGGGTTTTAGATTTACTATTTAGGGTTTAGGGTAAAGGGATCAACTTTTAGGGTTAACATTTTAGGTTCAGAGTTTAGGATTAGGTTTAGCGTTTAAGACCCTAACCAATAATCCATTAAAACCAAACCCTAAATTTAAAAACCCTAATCATGAAATCTAAACTTTTAACCCTAGCCTTTAAACTTAAATCATAAACCTTAAACAAAAACCAAAATCCTAAACATTGAAATGGGGACCCTAAACACTAAGTTGAAAAACTTAAACCCTAAGTTAAAACCTTTAGCATTAACTTTAAACCTCAAATCATAAATTTTAAATCCAAAACCTTAAAACATAAAAAAATCTAAACCGTAATCCTTAAACCCAAAATCCTAAATTAAAAGAAATATAAATTTAAAACCCTAAACCATAATCCATAAAACTAAAAACCTAAAAATAAAACCCTAATCATGAACTCCAAACTTTAAACCCTAACCTTTAAATTTAAATCATAAACCCTAAAACCAAAAGCTAAAACCTGAACAATAAAATTGAGACCCTAAACCCTAAGGTAAAAAACCTAAACGCTAATCTATAACCTTTAACCTTAACTTTAATCTTCAAACCCTAAGCCCTAAACCTTAAAACCTAAAACATAAATCCTAATCCTCAATTTATAAACCATAAACAATAATCTCTAAAGCTAAACCCTACTCACTAAACCCTAAACCCTAAACCCTAAATTTTAAACCATAAAACCAAAACCATTTATTAAAAGACCTTTGCCTTAATCAAAAAACCCTAAACCAACCATTTACCCTAAAACCTAAACCCAAAATCATAATACCTTAACCCTAAAGCATATAACTTAAACTATAATCCCTAAACTCTAACCACAAAGCCTAAGTTCTTAACCCTATGAATGTTTGTTAGGGATGTTAAGCCCTTATGAACTAGTACCGAGGCTAACAAAGAGTGGGGGGGGGGGGGGGGGGGGGGGTGAATTGGATATTTAAAAACTTCTTTAATAAATATCTTTTTATATCTTGCAGCGTAAATGAATTAAATCAATAATAAAATGTTCAATCATAGATTTCACCTAAGTAGTTAATCGCTGTAAAATAAAATGTGAAAAATAATCGGAAAGAACACACCAGATTTATAGTGATTCGGTCCAACCCGACCTACGTCCCCTCCTCGGAGGCACCCTCTGAGTGTTGTAGCAAATCTTTAGTGACTCTTCTTTAGCCCCAATAGCTATGCGGAGAAGCCCTTAAAAAATCACTTTCACCTTCTCCGGTGCGATGGAGTAGCCTGGTCCTTTGACACCAAAGAGATCTTCTTCCCAAAACTTCCCTCGAGATGACCCTTGAATCTGATGGTACTTAGGTGCAAGCTTGTCGGAGCAACCGTGTCAACCCCCTCACACTCCCTCAAAAAATCCCCCTTCCAAGGCTCTTCTAGGACGATGTGCAAAATTTGACCAGATAGTGCTGGACGATCTCTTGATAGTCCAGGATGATCATTACAAATTTTGAACAAATCATCCAGTATGATATACAGATCGCCTAGGATGATCATATCAAATTATGCATATTTGACTGAATAATCACAGGATTAATTCAGGCAATATTATCATTCTGGATGATTAGATCAAAAGCATAAACTTAAAATATTGCCTGAATTATTATGGCGTCTAGGGTTTTGAGATCATATTGGATCATCCAGGATGATTAGTTTAGAAATTGAACTTCTGGTTTTGGCTCATTCTCACTCCCTGAGTGTGTGTATGCATGGTCACCAAGCTGACAAACATCTTTACAAGACTAGACTCAAGAAATCAAAATTACATCATTGTATATTACAAACTTTTCACAGCATAACCTATTCAACCCAATCTTGAGCTCTGATTCTTCATTGGATGGTGCATGGTGTTCCTGAAATGTTAGTCAAGTAAATATACAATACAAATATTAGGAGATATAATGATGTGATCCATAATATTTGTATCATCAAAACATAAACTCATCAGCCCGATTCACAATAATCCCCCCTTTTTCATGATTACAAATATTACAAGTTGAATTTACAAAAAAAGGAATTTTCTCCTAATCTCCCCCTCACTAAGATAAAAAATTTTAAAAAATAGGGGAAAACAAATTTTTTTTTTTAATTTTTATTTTATAATAAAATAAGTTAAACAAAACAAATAAATATAACATAAAAATAATAGTACATTTAAATATAACATAAATACAACAGTATGTTCTCCCCCTTTGACATTATAAAAAAGAAGCGGAGCATAGAAAAATAAAATAGAAAAAAAAGACTAAAATATCAAAATGGTCCCTAATCTGGTGAAAAAATTTTAGAAAAATTAGTTTGAAATATCAAATTTTCTTAGAATGAGAAAGTTACTTCTTGACTTTATTCAAAAACTTAGTAAAGCATGTATTGATCATGCATAACCCAGAAAAGTTAGAAATTCAAAAATTGTTAATCTAAACTTAGGTTCTTTAAAAGGCTTAGAAACTTTTTAGGCCAACATCTAAATGAAGAAAAAAATTAGATAAGGAAACAAAAATCTTTTCAAAACTCCTTTCATGAAATATATCTAGTAAAAGATTAATGCAAAGTAATGAATTAGTTAAAGTTTAGGGTTTTGGCTTTAGTGTTTCGGGTTTAGGTTTATGGTTTAGGTTTAAGGTTAAAGGTTAAGGTTTAATGTTTGGCATTTTGGGTTTGGATTTTAATATTTGGGGTTTAGGTTTTGTGAATTAGGGTTTTCAATTTTCAAAATATGAATTTTTTTATTTTGGGTTTTGCATTTATGAATTAGAGTTTAGGATTTATAAATTAGGGTTTAGGTTTTTTCTTTATAGTTTAGTGTTTAGATTTACTACTTAGGGTTTATCGTATAGGGATTAAGTTTTAGGATTAATATTTTAGGGTTCAGTGTTTAGGTTTAGGTTTAGGGTTTAGGGTTTAAGTCCCTAAACCATAATCCAACAAAAGAAAACCCTAAATATAAAAACCCTAATCATGAACTCCAAACTTTAAACCCTAACCTTTAAACTTAAATCATAAATCCTAAACCCAAAACTTATACCCTAAACATTAAAATGGAGACTCTAAACTCTATGCTGAAAAACATAAACCCTAAACTATAACATTTATCCTTAACTATAAACCTCAAACCCTAAATTTTTAATAGAAAACCATAAACCATGAAAAAATCTAAACCTTAAATCCTAAAGTAAAAGAAATATGAAATTTATACCTTAAACCATAAACCATAAAACCCAAAACTAAATATAAAAACTCTAATCATGAACTCCAAACTTTAAACCCTAACCTTTAAACAAAAATCACAAACCCTAAACCCAAAACCTAAACATTAAAATTGAGACCCTAAAGCCTAAGTTGAAAAACCTAAACCCTAAGCTATAAACTTTAACCTTAACTTTTAACCTCAAACCTCAAACCATAAACCCTAATCCTCAATATATCAATCATAAATAATAATCTCTAAAGCATAAACACTACTCACTAAATACTAAACCCTAAACCCTAAATTTTAAACCATAAAACAAAATTCCTATAAAGTATAACCTTTGCCTTAATCATAAAACCCAAAACTAACCTTTTACCCTAAAACCTAAACCCAAAATCAGAAACCATAAACCCTAAAGCATATAACTTAAATTATAATCCATAAACTCTAACCTTAAACCCTAAAACATAAACACTTATACCCTAATCCTCCAACCATAAACTCGAAATGCAAAATCATAAACCCTAATTAAGAGTTTGTTAAGGTTGTTAAGCCCTTATGAACTAGTCCCGAGGCAAAGCAAGAGGGGGGCGCGAATTGGTTATTTTCCAAATTCTTAAACAAAAATAGGAAAAAAACCTTTTTAAAATCTTTTTAAATATTTTAAAAATTAAACAACTTATGCAGAAACAAATAACAAATTCAGAGATTTTCAACATAGAACAAATCAAAGAAATATGCAGAAATTAAAGTGTTAAAAATTAAATCAAAAGAGCAAACCAGATTTATAGTTGTTTGGTCAACTTGAACTACGTCCACTCCCTAGATCCTCTTCTCAAAGTATTATACTAAAAATATAGTGTCTCTCCTTTTGCTCCCATAGTAAGGTGGAGAAGCCCTTGCAAAATCTTTTCACCGACACCGATGAGGTAGAGAACCTAGACTTCTTTTGCTTCCTCTTGAAGCAGGTAGAGAACCCCCAACTCCTTTTGCTTCCTCCTAAAGAAGGTATAGAACCTCAACTCGTTATGCTTCCTCCTGAAGCAGGTAGAGAATCTCAACTCCATTCGCTTCCTCATGAAGTGGGCAGAGAACCTTGATCTAGTGCTGATGAAGACTACCTTAGAGCCACCAAGGAACCAAGGACAAAAAAGGAATAAGACATTCGAATCTTTGCTTGGAGCAACCTTTGTGAATCCCCTCTCAAACTCCCCCTCAGAAGATTCTCTCTCTGTCCCAAACTCTCCCTCTGCTCTAAGCTCTCTTTAGTTTAAAAAATAATAAAAGAATTTTGATCATCAACTATCGAAGATCTTAAATTGAAGGCCTCAAAAATGCCCTAAATTTAAACTTGCCATCAACGATCGTCTAGTACAATCAGTACAAAAATAGCCCTTAGCCATAATGATTGCCATTACTCTGGATGATTAGAAGAAATAATTTTCACATATCCTCCAGGATGATTACACGAACATTCAAGATGATCAGTTCAATTTGAGTGGAAATCGACAAATCATCCCGTAAACATCTCGGGACATCTAGGATGATATCCTGGATGATCAGAAAAAAATCATGGTTTTCATCTTGGACAATTGGAGATCGTCCCACTAAATATAAAGGATCATCTAGGTCGATCAGGAAGATCATCCTATATAATGTGATTGATCAATTTAACTATAATTAGTCTCCTAATAAAGGGATCATTTTAGGCATGATTGTAATGAATTATCTAGAATGATCAGGATCGTCTTGTACGATTAGTGTAATTTTTTCAATTATAAAATCTTGCCTAAATGAGTTTGGCAGCAAAATATTTTTTATTTAAGCATGTCATCGAGGATGATGGGAGGATCGTCCAGGACGATTTGCTCAATCTAGTTTACTTAACCCAGATGCCCTAATTAGTGTTTCTATTTTTAATTGATCATCTAGGATGATTTTGGATCATCCTATATGATATGATCAAAAACCAAAAAACTCTTAGACTTACAAAATTTCTCCCCTGAGTGTGTGTACAAGGTTACTTAGCATCAAGATCCACCTTATTACATTTGACTCAAGTAAGGGTAAAAAATTATTGGCATTAAAATTACACACCGACTCAGTCCTAAACATCCTAATCTTGAGCCTACTTAAATTTCAATTGATCTTATGGACCTAAAAAGTTGATAGGCAGGGGAAACTAAAATAGATGTGCAGTAAAAATAGTAATTGAGAAATAGGAATATTTGTTATCATCAAAATCATGATGCTTGAATCCATATTTATAAAATTAAATTATAAACGATAAACCCTATACCATAAAATCAAAATTATAAATTGTAAACCTTTAACCCTAACCCTGATATCCTACACCATCAACCCTAAAACAATAACCCAAAACCCTAAAATTAGGTTTTTAGTTATTGTTTAGGGTTTCAGCTTTGGTGCTTAGGGTTTATAGGTTTATGGTTTATGTTTTAAGGTTAAAGGTTAAGGTTTCAAATTTGGAGTTTTGAGTGGATTTTTATATTTGGGGTTTAGGTTTTGTGGATTAGTGTTTTAAATTTTAAATATATGAATTTCTTGATTTTAGGTTTTCTATTTATAGATTAGAGTTTAGGGTTTAGGTTTTTTCTTTATAATTTAGGATTTTAGATTTACTATTTTAGGTTTAGAGTAAAGGGATTAAGTTTTAGGCTTAATATTTTATGGTTCAGAGTTTGGGTTTATGTTTAGGGTTTAAGATCCTAAATTGTAATCCAGAAAAATCAAACCCTAAATATAAATATCCTAATCATGAACTCCAAACTTTAAACCCTAACCTTTAAAATTAAATCATAAACCCTAAACACAAAACCTATATCATAAACATTAAAACGGAGTCCCTAAACTCTATGCTGAAAAATCTAAACCCTAAGCTATAACTTTTAACCTCAACTTTAAACCTCAAACCCTAAACTCTAAACTTTAAAACTTTAACCATAAACTCTAATCTTCAATTTATAAACAATAAAAAATAATCTCTAAAGTCTAAACCCAAAACACTAAACCCTAAATCCTAAACCCTACATTTTAAAACATAAAACTAAAACCCTATATACTAAAACCTTTGCCATAATCACGAAAGCCTAAACCAACAATTTACCCTAATACCTAAACCCAAAATTATAAACCCTAAATCCTAAAGCATATAACTTAAACTATAATCCAAAACTCTAACCTTCAACCCTAAGCCCTAAACCCTAAACCATAAAACCTAAACCCTATATTATAATCTTCCAACCATAAACCCAAAAAGCAAAACTATAAACCCTAATTTTTAAACCATAAAATCAAAATCATAAATTATAAACCTTTTACCCTAACCCTGAAATCCTACATCGTAAAACCTAAAATAAAAACCCAAAACACTAAAATAAGGTTTATCAATTAAGGTTTAGGGTTTCGGCTTTAGTGTTTAGTGTTTAGGTTTATGATTTACGTTTGAAGGTTAAGCGTTAAGGTTTCAAGTATGGGGTTTTGAGTTTGGATTTGTATATTTGGGATTTAGGTTTTGTGGATTAGAGTTTTAATTTTTAAATATATGAATTTTTTTTATTATGGGTTTTGGATTTATGAATTAGCATTTAGGGTTTAGATTTTTTCTTTATAGTTTAGGGTTTTAGATTTACTATTTAGGGTTTAGGGTATAGGGATTAAGTTTTTTGGTTAATATTTTAGGTTTCAAAGTTTAGGTTTAGGTTTAGGTTTAAGGTTTAAGAGCCTAAACCATAATCCATAAAAACCAAACCCCAAATATAAAAACCCTAATCATGAAATCCAAAATTTAAACTCTAACCTTTAAACTTAAATCATAAACCTAGAACCCAAATCCTATACCCTAAACATTAAAATGGAGATTTTAAACTCTATGCTGAAAAACCTAAATCCTAGCCATAACTTCTAAACTTAACTTTAAACTTCAAACCCAAAACCCTAAACATTAAAACTTAAACCATAAACCCTAATCCTAAATCTATAAACCATAAATAATAACCTCAAACCCTAAATCCTAAACCCTAAAGTCTAAATGCTACACACTAAACCCTAAACCCTAAACCCTAAATCCTATATTTTAAATCATAAAATAAAAATACTATAAAGTAAAACATTTGCCTTAATCACAAACCCCTAAACCAAACATTTACCCTAATACCTAAACCCAAAATCATAATCCCTAAACCCTAAAGAATATAAAGTAAACTATAATTCCTAAACTATAACCATAAACCCAAATCCCTAAACCCTAAACCTTAAAACCTAAATACTATATTCTAATCCTCCAACCATAAACCCGAATAGAAAAACCATAATCCCAAAATTTTGAACTATAAACCCTAAACCACAAAAACAAAAATATAAATTGTAAACCCTTTACCCTAATCTTGAAATCCTACACCATAAATTTTAAAACATAAACCCAAAACCCTAACATTAGGCTTTTTAGTTAAGGTTTAAGGTTTCATCTTTAGTTTTTACGGTTTAGGGTTTAAGGTTAAAGGTTAGGGTTTCCAGTTTGGGGTTTTGCATTTGGATTTTTATATTTGGGGTTTAGGTTTTGTGGATTAGGGTTTTTAATTTTAAATATATGAATTTTTTTATTTTGTGTTTTAGATTTATGGATTAGAGTTTAGGTATATAGTTTAGGGTTTAGGTTTTTTTTCTTTATAGTTTAGGGTTTTAGATTTACTAATTAGGGTTTAGGGTACACAGATTAAATTTTATGGTTAATATTTTAGGGTTCAGAGTTTAGGTTTACGTTTAGGGTTTAAGACCCTAAACCATAATGCATAAAAACAAAACGCTAAATAAAAAAATCCAAATCATGAACTTTAAACTTTAAACACTAACCTTTAAACTTAAATATAAACCCTAAACCCAAAACCTAAAACCTAAACCTTAAAATGGAGACCAAAAACTCTATGCTGAAAAACTTAAATGTTAAGCTATAACCTTTAACCTTAACTTTAAACCTCAAACCTTAAATTTTAAATCAAAAACCCTAAACCATAAAAAAATTTAAACCCTAATCCTTAAAATCTAAATACTAAATTAAAATAAACATAAATTTAAAACCCAAAATCATAATCCATTAAACCTAAAACCTAAATATTAAACCCTAATCGTGAACTCCAAACTTTAAACCCTAACCTTTAAACTTAAATAAAAAACCTTAAACCCAAAACCCAAAACCTAAATATTAAAAATGAAGGCCCTAAACCTGAAGTGAAAAATCTAAACCCTAAGCTATAACCTTTAAGCTTAAGTTTAATCCTTAAAACGTAAACCCTAAACGTTAAAACATAAACAATAAACCCTAATCCTCAATCAATAAATCATAAATAATAATTTATAAAGCCTAAATCCTACTCGATAAATCCTAAACCCTAAACCCTAAATTTTAAACCATAAAACAAAAATCCTATATAGTAAAACCTTTGCCTCATAAAACCCTTAAAAAAACCATTTACCCTAAAACCTAAAACCAAAATCATAAACCTTAAACCCTAAAGCATATAACTTAAACTATAATCCCTAAACTCCAACCTTAAACTCTAAGCCTAAACCCTATACCATAAAACCTAAACCCTATAATATAATCGTCCAACCATAAACCCAAATAAAAAAATTGTAAACCCTAAACTACAAAATCAAAAATGTAAATTGTGAACCCCTTACCCAAATCCAGAAATCCAACACTGTAAACCCAAAACTCTAACATTAAGTTTTTGAGTTAAGGTTTAGGGTTTCAACTTTAGTGTTTAGGGCTTAGGGTTTAAAGTTAAAGGTTATGGTTTTAAGTTTGGGATTTTGCGTTTGGATTTTTATATTTGGGGTTTAGGTTATGTAGATTAGGGTTTTCAATTTTAAATATATGAAGGTTTTAATTTTTAGTTTGGATTTATAGATTAATGTTTTGGGTATATAGTTTAGGGTTTAGCTTTTTTCTTTATACTTTAGTGTTTCAGATTTAGTATTTAGGGTTTAGGGTACAAGAATAAAATTTTAGGTTTAATATTATAGGGTTCGGAGTTTAGGTTTAGGTTTAGAGTTTAAGACCCAAAACCATAATCTATAAAAACAAAAACCTAAATATAAAAACCCTAATCATGAACTCCAAACTCTAAACCCTAACCTTTAAATATAAATCAGAAACCCAAAACCCAAACCCTAAACCCTAAACATTAAAATGGAGGCCCTAAATTCTATGCCGAAAAACCTAAACCCTAAGCTATAACCTTTAACCTAACCTCTAAACCTCAAACCCAAAATTTCAAACCTTAAAACAAAAATCATATATAGTAAAACCTTTGTCCTAATCACAAAACCCTAAACTAACGATTTAACCTAAAACCTAAACCCAAAATTAAAAACCCAAAACACTAAAATTAGGTTTATCAGTTAAGGTTTACGGTTTCAACTTTAGTGTTTAGGGTTTAGGTTTATGGTTTAGGTTTTAAGGTTAAGCATTAAGGTTTTAGGTTTGGCATTTTGAGTTTGGATATTTATATTTCGGATTTAGGTTTTGGGAGTTAGGGTTTTGAATTTTAAATATATGAATTTCTTTTATTTTGGGTTTTGGATTTCTGAATTAGAGTTCAGAGTTTATAGTTTAGGGTTTAGATTTTTTCTTTATAGTTTAGGGTTTTAGATATTTAGGGTTTAGGGTAAAAGGATTAAGTTTTACAGTTAATATTTTAGGGTTCAAAGTTTTGGTTTAGGTTTAGGTTTAAGGTTTAAGACCCTAAACCATAATTTATAAAAACCAAACCCGAAATATAAAAACCCTAATTATGAACTTAAAACTTTAAACTCTTACCTTTAAACTTAAATCATAAACCTAGAGCCCAAAATCTATACCTTAAACATTAAAACAGAGACTCTAAACTCTATGCTAAAAAACCTAAAACCTAAGTTATAACTTTTAACCTTAACTTTAAACATCAAACCCAAAACCCTAAACCTTAAAACATAAACTATAAACACTAATCTTGATCTATAAACCATAAATAATAACCTCAAACCCTAAACCCTAAACCCTAAAGTCTAAATGCTAAGCACTAAACCCTGAACCCTAAACCCTAAATCCAAAACCCTACATTTTAAATCATAAAATCAAAACACTATATAGTAAAATCTTTGCCTTAATCACAAAACCCTAAACTAACCATTTACCCTAATACCTAAACCTAAAATCATAAACACTAAACCCTAAAGCATATAACTTAAACTATAATTCCTAAACTCTAACCTTAAACCCTAAGCCCTAAACCCTAAACCTTAAAACCTAAAACCTATATTCTAATCCTCCAACCATAAACCCGAAGAGCAAAACCATAATCCCAAAATTTTAAACCGTAAACCTTAAACCACAAAATGAAAAATGTAAATTGCAAACCCTTTACCCTAATATTGAAATCCTACACCATAAATTTTGAAACATAAACCCAAAACCCTATCATTAGGCTTTTTAGTTAAGGTTTAAGGTTTCACCTTTAGTGTTTATGGTTCAGGGTTTTGGTTTAGGGTTTAAGGTTAAAGGTTAAGGATTCAAGTTTGTGGTTTTGGGTTTGGATTTTTATATTTAGGGTTTAGGTTTTGTGGATTAGGGTTTTCAATTTTAAATATATGAATTTTTTTATTTTGTGTTTTGGATTTATGGATTAGAATTTTCGGGATATAGTTTAGGGTTTAGTTTTTTAATTTATAGTTTAGGGTTTTAGAATTACTAATTATGGTCTAGTGTATAGGGATCAAATTTTAGGGTTAATATTTTAGGGTTCAGAGTTTACGTATAGGTTTAGCGTTTAAGACCCTAAACCATAATGCATAAAAACATAAATCTAAATAAAAAAATCCTAATCATGAACTTAAAACTTTAAACCCTAACCTTTAAACTAAAATCATAAACACTAAACACAAAACCTGAACCCTAAATATTAAAACAATGACTAGAAACTCTATGCTTAAAAACTTAAATCTTAATATATAACCTTTAACCTTAACTTCAAACCTCAAACCTTAAATTTTTAATCGAAAACCCTAAACCATAAAAAAATCTAAACCCTAATCCTTAAATTCTAAATCCTAAATTAAAAAAAATATAAATTTAAAACCCTATACCATAATCCATAAAACCCAAAACGGAAATATAAAACCCTAATCATGAACTCCAAACATTAAAGCCTAACCTTTACACTTAAATAATAAACCTTAAACACAAAAACTAAAACCTAAACATTAAAATGGACACCCTAAACTCAAAGCTAAAAAACATAAACCCTAAGCTCTAACTTTTAACCTTAATTTTAAACCTCAAACCTTCAACCCTAAACCTTAAAACCTAAATAATAAACCCTAATCCTCAATTTATAAACCATAAACAATAAACTCTAAAGCCTAAGTCCTTCTCAACAAATCCTAAACCCTAAACCATAAATTTTAAACCATAAAACAAAATTTATATATACTAACCTTTGCCTTAATCACAAAACCCTAAACAAACTATTTACCCTAAAACCTAAACCCAAAAAAATAAACCTAAACTATAATCCCAAAACTGTGACCTTAAACCCTAACCCTAAACCCAAAAAAATAAACCTAAACTATAATCCTCCAACCAGAAACCCGAAAAGCAAAACCATAAACCAAAAATTTTAAACCCTAAACCCTAAGCCACAAAATCAAAAATATAAATTGTAAACCCTTTACCCTAATCGTGAAATCCTACACTGTAACCCTAAAACATAAACTTAGAACCCTAATATTAGGTTTTTTAGTTAAGGTTTAGGGTTTCAACTTTAGTATTTAGGTTTAAAGTTAAAGGTTAAGGTTTCAAGTTTGGCATTTTGGGTTTGGATTTTTATATTTGGGGTTTAGGTTTTGTGAATTAGGGTTTTTAATTTTAAATATATGAAGTTTTTAATTTTGGGTTTGGATTTATGGATTAAAGTTTTGGGTATATAGTTTAGGGTTTTGGTTTTTTCTTTATAGTTTAGTGTTTTAGAATTTATTTTTAGGGTACAGGAATCAAATTTTAGGGTTAATATTTTAGGGTTTACAGTTTATGTTTAGGTTTAGAGTTTAAGGCCCAATAACATAATCCATAAAAACCAAAACCTAAATATAAAAACCCTAATCATAAATTCCAAACTCTAAACCATAACCTTTAAACTTAAATCATAAACCCAAAACCAAAAACCTAAACCCTAAACATTAAAATGGAGACTTGAAATTCTATGCTCAAAACCCTAAACCCTAAGCTATAACCTTTAACCTAAACTTTAAACCTCAAACCTTAAAGGTTATTGTGAATCTAGATTCAAGGACTATGATTTGATGAAAGCAAACCTTTTTATTTCTGGTAGAGTGTCTAATCTTTCAGGTATAAAAGATCAGATGTAATTCAAGCCAACTCAAGATCGGGTCTGTGTATGTTTAAATGTACTTTTTCACTTTTCTTGAGTCAAGTGCAATGTAACGGATCCCAAAGCTAAGTAACCTTACATACACACATTCAGGGGGAGTTTTTGAGTGATTTAGTGTTTCTTTGAAATAAAATTATACTGTACGATTTTTCAATCATTTTGTACGATGGGTCATTAATACTCAGGCTTACGGCTAATTCTAAATGATTAGTTTTAAGAACTAATCATACTGTCCGATAATCATCGTATTGTATGATTTATTTCTATCTAAAAACCCTAGCTACCAGCATAATTTATGTAAGATTTTATTTTTTATTTTCTAAACTAATCATACTGTACGATGACAATCGTTCTGTATAATCCATTGAAATTCTACCAAAATTATCCCCCGTGATCGAGCAATCAAATCTTGGTTTCTTAGTTAATTGCATTCGTACTGTATGATATTGGATCGTACGATATGAATAATAGAGATGATGTCAATCATCCCATTTATTGTACTAGATGAAACTAAGGTTTTTTGTTCTAATCATCCCGGATGATATTTATATCATACGGAATGATGACCTGAATTGAACTATTCATACTATTTGAAGGGTGCAGTGTGGGATGATGGATAGAGACAAATTTGTTTGTCCCAAAGATCTTCTAGTACGAACACTTGAGAATAAGTTGATCATCCAGTACGATCTATGGATCATACGGTACGATGTTCATAAAATTTGTGAGCTGTTCGTCTGCATCCATACCGGACAAATCTAGTTTTTGAACTACACATACGGTATGATATTGGATCAATCTGTATAATCAGCATCGTATGACTTAAATTTTTTTAGGTTTCTTAGAGCCTAATTTTAAAAGATCTTTTTTAAGGGTTTGAAGAATTCTTTTTCCACTTTCCTTACCAAAAAAAACTTTGAGAGAGAGAAAGAGAGAGCTTGGGAGAGAGAGAGAGGATCTTATGAGGGGGAGTTTGTGAGGTGATCACAATGGTTGCTCCTAGTAAGGATCTGAGTCATCTTCTCTGGTCGTCGTCTCTTATCTTATTAGTGTCTCTGTGATAGGATTATTCACAAGAAGATCCAGGTTCCTTGCCTGCGTCAGGAGGAAGCGAAAGGAGTTTAGGTTCTCTGACTGCTTCAGGAGGAACCAAAAGGAGTCCAGGTTCTCTGCTTGCTTCAAATGGAAGTGAAAGGAGTTTAGGTTCTATGCCTCACCGGGTTGGTGGAAAAGAGTTTTGTACAGACTTCTCCGCCTTGCTATGGGAGCAGAAGGAGAGTCACTTAGTGTTAGTGCAATACCCAGAGGGGAGGCTCCGAGGATTGGACATAGGTCAAGTTGATAGAATCATTATAAAATTTGGTGTGTTCTTTTTGATTGTCTTCTGTATTTATTTTTCTATTGATGATCGTGTGATTATTATTATTATTCAGTTATTGTTTAACATCTCCACATCATCGTAAAACTATAATTAGTTTTAAAACATTCAAAAAGAATTCTAAATTATTTTTGCTCATGAATTTTTAAGATAACCAATTCACCCCCCTCTTAGTTAGCCTCCGGACAAGTTGACAAGGGCTTAACATCCCTAACAAACATTCAAGTGGTATTAGAGTGGTATTCATAAATCAACTTTTTAAAATCTTTTGAATTTGATCCATGGTAAACTTTGGTAATAAATTTACAGCTGAAGGTTATTCCATTACTCATCCACCATTATTTGATAACATACCTTTGGATTTTTGAAAAACTCGCATGTCCACCTTTTTACAATCTATTGATTATCGAATGTGGATACTTGTCAAAGATGATTATGAAGCACCTCATACACTTATAAATGGCATTAAAATAGAACTTCCTTTTACTGAATGGACACTTGATGATCATGATTTTGCACAACTGAATGTAAAATGTTTCAACTATTTTCTTGTACTTTAAAATATGAGGATTACATGCGTGTTTCCACTTGCAATACTGGAAAAGAAATCTGGGATAGATTATGCATTACATATGAAGGTACATATAAAGTTAAATAGTCTAGGTTAAATATTTTACTTCATGAAACAAACTCTTTCACATGAAACCTAGTGAATCAATTTCTAAAATGTATACTAGGTTTACTCAAATTGTAACGTCCCTCCATACCTTAGGAAGAGAGCTTACTAATTAGGAGAAAGTTAATAAGATTTTGAGATGTTTGCCTTCTTCCTATGATACCAAGATAACTGTGATCACTGAATCTAAAGATTTGAATGCTTATTCTATTAATAACTTGGATCTCTCATTGCTTATGAGCAAGGGGTGAACCAAAGACAGCTTGATGCAGGTGAGAAAATGAAAGAGAAAATTGTGACGCTAAAGGCCAATGATACAGATATTGATACTTCAGGGTCTGATAGCGATGATGTTACCTTAATCACTAGGTAATTCAAAAGCTTTTTAAGGAAGAACACAAGAATTTTGAGAAGTGGAACATAGGTAAGAGTAGCAAAAAATTTTAAAAGTTCTTCTGATACAATTTATCTTGAATGCAAGAAGCCTGGACATATAAGGGCTGACCTACACTTAAGGCTCACCCAAGAAAGGAGAAGGGTGAGGAGAAAACCAAGTTCAAGAAGGACAAGAAGAAGATCCAAAAGGCTTTCTGGGTGGACTCTACATCTGAGTCCTTAGAGGCTGAAGCTGAGGAGGAGACTACAAATTTGTGTCTGATGGCGGATGAACATTATGGTCAGTCTGATCAACAAGAGGTATGTGAACTGGCCTACGATCATTTACTTGATGTTTCTGAAAAAATACATTCATCATATAGGAAACCTAAGAAATACATGTTAGCCTGAAATTGGAATTCTTAAACATGGAAAAAGAGCATGAAATTTTGATTAAGGATCATTCTACACTTGATAGCAATCACATATCATTATTTGATGAATTTGATGAGTTAAATAAAAAGTATTTTGAATTGATTGTTGAGCATGATTCATTGAAAGTATCGCATGGTGATTTAAAAGAGCTTATCAAGAACTAGACACCATGGTATGTAACTTAACTAGTAGTGAGCATTATTTGAAATTTAAAATTGTAAGTCTCAAGAAGCAAAAAGAATTTCTAAGTGTGAAAATTAGTTCTTCTGCAAAAAATGAAACACATCCTACTTTTGTACAATTTAATGCACCTCCACCATTTGAAGAATCTAATTCAAATTCATCAAAGCATGTTTCATTCAAACCTAGGAAGAGGCACTATCACCTATGTAGATTAGTTAACCCTTTTTCTGGAATTAGATATTTTTCTTGTGGCATGCTAGGTTATATCTCTCACACCTACATTGTTCACCTTAGTACACATTGGGTGTAGAGGCCCAAATTGCATGTGTCACAGTATAGCACACATGCATTATATTCTTCTTTTCATAAGAAGGAACCCAAACCTATTTGGGTTCCTAAATCTGACATTTGATGATTTTGTAGGTGTGCTCTCACACAAGACCTCATGAAAGAATGTGGTACCTGGATAGTGGATGTTCTATACATATGAATGGAGATGCAAATCCATTCATTTTGCTGGAGGCCAGGGTTGGAGGCAAGGTTAATCTTGGAGACAAAACCACCAGGAAAGTGGCAGGTGCAGGTATAATCAAAAACTCCAAGAATGTTTTGATTGAAAATGTTTTTCTTGTAGATGTATTAAAGCACAATTTGCTCAGCAACAGTCAGCTCTGTGATAAAGGATTCAACATCAAGTTTCTGGAAAATACTTACATCATAAGCTTAAATAATAACACTATTTTGTAGGTCAAGAGGATCAACAATAATTACATGCTTGATTTAAATAATATTAAATGTGCTGCAGAATTTTGCTTAAAAATTGCTGCTGATGAGTCTTAGTTGTGGCACAGGAGATTATATCATGCAAGTATGAAATTCCTTAGAAGAGTCACCCAAAGGACTTAGTTAAAGGTGTCCCCAAGCTTAAGTTCACTAAGGACCACCTGTGTGATGCCTGTCAATTAGGAAAGCAAGTCCACTCCTCTTTCCACTCAATTAAGGATATCAACACCTCTAAACTTTTAGAAGTCCCTCACATAGATTTATTTGGACCCATTAGCACTGCCAGCTTAGGTGAGAAAGTCTATGGATTTGTGATTATTGATGATTCCCCAAGGTTCACTTGGATTAGATTTCTGTCATATAAATCTGAGTTATTTGATGAATTTAAATCTTTTTTCACTTAGATTCAAAAGAAGTTAGGCTGTGAGATTATGACCATCGATAGTGATCATGGTGGGAAGTTTAAAAATGAGAAATTTGGAACCTTCTGTGAGGATCAAGGGATTAGCCACAAATTTTTAGCTCCTAGGACCCCTCAGTAGAATGGGGCAGCTGAAAAAAAGAACAGAACCTTAGTAGATGCTGCTAGAGCCATGCTTTCTGAGTATTCACTTCCAAAATATTTTTGGGCAGAAGCGGTGAACAGAGCATGTTATGTGTTGAATAGGGTGAATGTTAGATCCAATCTAAATAAGACACCCTATGAGATTATTAAGGGCAGAACTCCAAACCTATCCCACCTCCATGTCTTTGGCTGTAAGGTTTTCATTCTTAATAATGGGAAATCATCCTTTAAAAAATTTGACCCAAAATCTGATGAAGTAGTGTTCTTAGGATATTCAAGTATGGGGAAATCCTTTAGGGTGTTTAACAAGAGAACTTTGGTGGTTGAGGAGACTACTCATTTAGTGTTTAATGAATCTGATCCTAAGGTGTCTCAGGAAGAAGAAGAACTAGGAGAGATTATCCAAGGAGTTGAAAATGCAAATCTGGCGGAATGGGTGGAACCTCAAGACACATTGCCTAGAAATTGGAGATATTCTTTGAGTCACTCTAAGAACTGATCTTAGGAGACCCTTCTAAAGGTGTTAAAACTAGGCATGGACTTAGGAAGGAAGTAAACCATTCTGCCTTTATCTCAATAACTGAACCCACTAACATCAATCAAGCCCTTTCTGATGAATTTTAGATCTTATCTATGCAAGTAGAACTTAACCAATTTGTGAGGAATGATGTTTGGGAGTTAGTAAAAATACCTAAGATCAAAGTGTAGTGAGAACCAAATGGGTCTTTAAGAATAAGATGAATGATTCTGGTGTGGTGGTTAGGAATAAGGCAGGGTTGGTGGCTAAGGGGTACAATCAAACAGAAGGGATTGATTTTGAGGAGACCTTTGCCCTTATAGCTAGATTGGAAGCCATTAGAGTGCTACTAGCCTTTACTTGTTATAAGGGATTTAAGCTTTTTCAAATAGATGTCGAGAGCACCTTTTTAAATGGGGTAATAAAGGAAGATGTCTTCATAGAGCAACCCCCAGGATTTGAGGGTTCCCAATTTACAAATCATGTTTACAAATTTAAAAAGGTCTTATATGGATTGAAATAGGCACCCAGAGCTTGGTATGAGAGGCTTAGCACATTCCTTCTAGAAAGAGAGTTTGTTAAGGGGAGCATAGATAGCAACCTTTTTTTTAGGAAAGTTGGAGGTAATTTACTCATTATCCAGATCTATGTTGATGATATATTTTTTGGATCTTCTGATAAAAATTTGTGTGATGATTTCTCTAAGATAATGAGTAAGGAGTTTGAGATGAGTATGATGGGAAAATTATCCTATTTTTTGTGATTTAGCATAAGGTAAATGGATGAAGGAATCTTTATCAATCAATCAAAATATATTAAGGATATCTTGAAAAAATATGAAATGGATAAAGCCAAGCCAATAAACACTCCAATAAGTTCTAGTGTCCAGTTAGACAAGGATTCAAATGGCAAATCTGTTGATCAGAAGAAGTTTAGAGGAATAATTGGATCATTGCTTTACCTAACTGCTAGCAGACATGATATCATGTTTAGTGTTTATCTTTGTGTTAGGAATCATACTGATCCTAAAAAATCCCACCTAATTGTTGTTAAGAGAATTCTTAGATATCTCTTAGGGACTCCAAACTTAGGAATCTGGTATCTTAGACACAACACTTATTTTGAGATTATTGGATATTCTGATTCTGATTTTGTAGGGTGCAGGGTGGATAGAAAGAGCACTTCTGGAACTTGCCAATTTATAGCACAGTCTTTAGTCTCCTGGTCTAGTAGAAAACAAAATTATATAGCACTTTTCACTGCTGAAGCTGAGTATATTACCTTAGGAAGTTGTGTGGCCCAAGTCTTTTGGTTGAAGCAACAAGTTCTAGATCTTGGATTACTTGTTGGCACAATTTTAGTTCTATGTGATAACACTAGTGCCATCTGCATCTCTAAGAATCCTATCAACATTCAAGAACCAAATACATTGATATAAGGCATCATTTTATTAGGAACCATGTTACAAAAGGGGACATTGAGCTATATCATGTAGCAACTAAAAACCAACTGCCTGCCATCTTTACTAAACCACTGGCCTTTGACTCATTCAGTATAATGTGGACTAGATTGGGTATGATTGACATAAATGCATGAATCTGATGATTACTAATTTTTGATGTTTCTATTTTTCATTTTGCTTTTAGATTCTGTTAGATTTGATTGACTGTTTCACTTTAGAATTTTTCTTTTCCTGCTGAATTTTGTTGTTTGATTTGCTTATCGGAATTGAGTATTTCCTACTGATTTTTTTATTGATTTTTTTTACTGAATTGTGTGTGTTTGTTCTTCTTCTTGTTTATTTTTATTTACTGTTTACTCTCTTCAGAATCAGATCACTGCTCACTACTGCTGATAAACTAGATTTTCGACTAATTATTTTGCCTTGTTATTTTTATTTGAAAGCTTGTAAGCAGTGATTGACTCCTCTGAATCTGTTAAAGGGAAGAAACATTGATTTATTTTCTCTTCCTTTAACTACTTCAGTGGTGTATTAATTCTTTTAGATAAAAATCTTTTTCAAAATTAAAAAGTTGGTTTTTAAAATAGAGATTATTTAATCTTCCTATAGTAATCTATCTCATATGAATAGTGTTTTCAAAGCTTTGAATCATTTTTATGTTTTCTTAATCAGGTGATTGCACTTATCATATGATGTATGGTTTTTATTTTATGAAGTAATCCTCCTTACTGTAGAGAGTGAGTTTTTGTCTTCTCTTATGTCTGGAAGGTAGTTTCACAACTGAGATTATTTAACGATTATAAAAGGAAGCAAGAATATAAAAGATGCGCAAAGAGCGCCAAAATGAAAAGCGGCACAAAATGAGCCAAAAGCTGAAAAGATGCGCAATATCGCCAAATTGGAAAGATACATAAAGTGTATCAAAAAAAATAAAAGATGCGTAGTGCGCCAAATAAATTAAAAAAGAGGCAGAAAATGAGCCAACAAAGAAATAAGCTTTCTTCCCTTTCAGATCTTTAAATGTCTTAGAAAAGTCCTTTCGCCACTTAATATTTTCAAAAGCTTGAGATTAAAAATCATGATTTCTGATTCCTTACTTCGTAATACTATTTTATTAGATATTTTTCTAGAATGAGGCTTGAAAGGATCTCTTATCGAATCTAATTTCTTTTCTTTTGAACTAGACTTTTGTTTGAAAGAAATTTGAGCATGTAAGGTGTCCGGGGTAGGAGTTATGAAAGTGAATTTTCTAAGTTTTTTGGATTTTAGCGTTGTTGATTTTCTTCTTATCAACTTTTGAATTGAAAATTAAGGGAAACTCAGATTTATTGAAGCATATTGATTCCCAAAAAAAAAATGCTGCTTTAGTTTGTGTTGTTTTATTGTATTTGTTCTTCCTCCTTTTTGTGATGTCAAAAGGTGGAGTTATTTTTGTGTTACTAGTAGTTTCTTTTGTTATTTGTTGTGTTGTAGTAGGTTCTTTTGTTGTATTTAGTCTCACTATTTGTCAATGATTTTTTTGATTTGAAACTACTAAATAAATGTTTGCCATCATCAAAAAGGGGGAGATTATTGTGAATCTGGATTCAAGGACTATGATTTTGATTATAGTAAACACTTGCATTATCAGCTTAAATAATAACACTGTTTTGCAGGGAAATAGGATCAACAACATCTACATGATTGATTTAAATAATATTGAATGTGTTGCTTCATTTTGCTTAAAAATTACTACTGATGAGTATTAGATGTGGCACAGGAGTTATGTCAGTCCAGTGTGAAAATACTTAGAAGAGTCACCCAAAAGGACCTAGTTAGAGGAATGCCCAATCTTAAGTTCACTAAGGACCACCTATGTGATGCCTGTCAACTAGGGAAATAAGTATATTTGTCTTTCCGCTCAATTGAGGAAATCATCACTTCTAGACCATTAGAAGTCCTTCACATGGAATTGTTTAGACCCATTAGCACTACCAGCTTAAGGGGAAAAGTTTATGGATTTATGATTATTGATGACTACACGAGGTTCACTTGAATTAGATTTTTGTCACAAAAAATTGAGTCATTTGATGAGTTTAAAACTTTCTCCACTTGGATTCAGAAGAAGTTAGGATGTGAGATCATGACCATTCATAGTGATTATGGTGGAGAGTTTGAAAATGTGAGAATTGGAGCTTTTTATGAGGAGCAAGGTATTAGCCACAACTTTTAAGCTCCTAGGACCCCTCAGCAGAACAGGGTAGCTGAAAGAAAGAATAGGACCTTAGTGGAAACCGCTAAAGCCATACTTTCTAAGTATTCACTTCCAAAATACTTTTGGGTAGAAACGGTGAACACATCCTGTTATGTGTTGAATAGGGTGAATATTAGATCCAATCTGAATAAGACACCCTATGAGATCATTAAGGGTAGAACTCCAAACCTATCCCTCGTCTTTGTCTTCAGTTGTAAGTTCTTCATTCTTAATAATGGAAAATCATCCTTAGGAAAACTTGACCTCAAATCTGATGAAGGAGTGCTCTTAGGATATTCAAGTATGGGGAAATCCTTTAGGGTGTTTAACAAGAGGACTTTAGTGGTGGAGGAGACTACACATGTAGTGTTTGATGAATATGATTCTATGGAGTTTAGAGCTGAGGAAGAAGTGGAAGTTGGAGACATTACCCAAGGAGTAGAAAATACAAATCTGGAGGAACGGGTAGAACCTCAAGACACATTGCCTAGAGATTGGAGAGATTCTTTGAGTCACCCTAAGAACTGATTTTAGGAGACCTTTTTGAAGGTGTTAAAACTATGCATGGACTTAGGAAGGAAGTAAATCATTCTACCTTTATCTCAATGCCTGAACTCACTAACATCAATCAAGCCCTTTCTGATGAATTTTGGATATTAGCTATGCAAGAAGAACTTAACCAATTTATGGGGAATGATGTTTGGGAGTTAGTAGAAAGACCTAAGAATCAAACTATAGTGGGAACCAAATGGGTCTTTATGAATAAAATAAATGATTCTGGTGTGGTGGTTTGGAATAAGGAAAGATTAGTGGCTAAGGGGTGCAACCAAATAGAAGGGATTGATTTCAAGGAGACCTTTGCCCCTGTAGCAAGATTGGAAGCCATTAGAGTGCTACTAGCCTTTGCTTATTATAAGGGATTTAAGCTTTTTCAAATAGATGTTACGAGTACCTTTTTAAATGGAGAAATAAAGGATGATGTCTTTATAGAGTAACCCCCAGGTTTTGAGAGTTCCCAATATCCAAATAATATTTTTAAATTAAAGAAGAGCTTATATGGATTGAAACAGGCACCCAGAGCTTGATATGAGAGGCTTAGCACGTTCCTACTAGAAAGAGAGTTTGTTAAGGGGAGCGTGTACCCCACCCTTTTTTTGAGGAAAGTAGGAGATGATTTACTCATTGTACAGATTTATATTGATGATATATTATTTGGATCTTCTGATCAAAAGTTATGTAATGCTTTTTTTAAAATAATGAGTAAGGAGTTTGACATGAGTATGATGGGAGAATTGTCCTACTTTTTAAGGTTTAGCATAAGGTAATTGAATGATGAAACTTTTTTCAATCAATTAAAGTACATTAAGGATATTTTGAAGAAATATGAAATGGATAAAGCCAAGCCAATAAATACTCCTATGAGCTCCACTATTCAATTAGATAAGGATTCAAATAAAAAATATGTTGATTAAAAGAAGTACAGAGGAATAATTAGTTCGCTACTTTACTTGACTACTAACCAGCCTGATATAATATTTAGTGTTTATCTCTGTACTAGATTTTAAGCTGATCCTAAAGAATCCCACCTGACTGCTATTAAGAGAATTCTTAGATATCTCTTAGGGACTCCAAATTTAGAAATTTGGTATCCTAGACACAGCACTTCTTTTGAGATAATCAGATATTCTGATTTGTATTTTACAGGGTGTACGATTGATAGAAAGAGCACTTCTAGAACTTGCCAATTCATAGGACAGTCCTTAGTCTCCTGGTCTAGTAGAAAATTAAACTCTATTGTACTTTCCACTGCTGAAGCTGAGTATATTACCTTATGAAGTTATGTGGCCCAAGTCCTTTAGTTGAAGCAACAAATTTTAGATTTTAGATTACTTGTTGGCATAATTACAATTCTATGTGATAACACCAGTGCCATCTGCATCTCTAAGAATACTATCCAACATTCAAGAACCAAACACATTTACATAAGGTATCACTTCGTTAGGGACTATGTTATAAAAGGGGATATTGAGCTACACCATGTAGCAACTAAAAACTAACTAGCTGACAACTTTACTAAATCACTGGCCTTTGACTCATTCAACATTTTAATTACCAGATTGGGTGTGATTGACATAAATGCAAGAATTTTATGATTACTGATATCTGTATTTTTTATTTTTCATTTTTCTTTTGGCCTTTGTTTGATTTGATTATCTATTTCTTTTTAGTTTTTGTATTTTCCTGCTGATTTTTTATTGTTTGATTTGCTTATCAGATTTGGTTATTTCCTTTATGAGCTTTCTGCTTTTTCATTTACTATTTATTCTCTTTAAAATCAGATCACTGCTCAGTACTGCTGATAAACTAGATTTCTGACTAAGAGTTTTGCCTTGTTTTTGTTTCGATACTTGTAAGCAGTGATTGACTTCACTAAATCTGTTAAAGAGAAGAAATATTTATGATTACTTCTCTTCCTCTAACTACTTTAATGGTGCATTATTTCTTTCGGATAAAAATTTTCTTCAAATTATTAAAGTTGGCTTTTTAAATAGAGATCTATTTTATTTTCCTACAATAATCTACCTCATATTAATAGTATTTTCAAAGCTTTGAATCCTTGTTATAGTTTTATTAATTAGGTGATTGCACTTATTATATGAAGTATGATTTTTGTTCTGTGAATTACTCCTCCTTATTTTAGAGAGTGAGTTTTATCCTCTCTTATATCTTGAAGGAAATTTCACAACTGAGATTCATTAACTATTATGAAAGGAAGTGAGCTTGTAAAAGAAATAAAAAGAGGCAAAAAATGGGCCAAAAATGAAAAGATGCGCAATAACGCCAAAAACTTAAAAGATACATAATGTGAATCAAAAATTTAAAGATGTGTAAAGTGCGCCAAATAAATTAAAAAAGAGGCACAAAATGAGACCACAAAAAAATTAAGCTTTCTTCCCTTTTAGATATTTAAATGTCTTTAAAAAATCCATACGCCACTTAATATTTTCAAAAACTTAAGATTGAAAATCATGATTTCTGATTCCTTACTTTGTAACACTATTTTATCAAATATTTTTTTGGAATGAGGCTTGAAAGGATCTCTTTTTAAATCTAATTTCTTTTCTTCTGAATTAGACTTTTGGTTGAAAGAAATTTGAACCTGCAAGGTGTCCGAGGTAGGAGTTATGAAAATAAATTTTCTAACTTTTCTATATTTCAGCATCATCAATTTTCTTTTATTGGTTTTTAAATAGAAAATTAAAGAAAAATTCTGATTTACTGTAGCAAGTAGATTAAAAAAAATCTCTTTATTTTTTGTTGTTATTTGTATTGTGTAAATTTATTTTTTCTTTCTTGCTTTAATTATGATTTTTTTTTTATTTTTTTTTATTTTTTTGGTTTCCCTAATTGTTCCTCTCCATCCTTTAGTTTTTCACTTTTTGTTCACATCATCTTGGACTATCCTCACATCATCCAAGATGATCTGATCAAATCATCTCCATCTTCATCCAATGACTGATCTGAACTAATTATTAGTGATCATCCTAAACGATACACCTCATCATTCTAGACGATCCACATGGCAGTAGCTAGACGATTCAAATTTGGCCCATCCGATTCATTTATTACATATCATCCTAGACGATCCATCTAATCATCCTGGATGATACTTTTCGTCAATGGTCATCTAGCTTAACTCCTCAGGATGATCGCCTGAGTCTAATCATCCTAGATGATATTTGATCATCCTAGATAATTTGATCATCTTTTTGACCAATTGTCCTAGACTCCATCATTGTTCCTATCATCCTGGATGATCTTGCGATCGTCCTGGATGATATGGCTGAATTCTATTTAAATAGTAGATTTCCACCATTTTTTCACCACTCTTTCCTTCACTCCTTACTCAAATCATCTTCTCATGGCTGGTGGCAAACAATCTAGGCGATAGGGTGCTAGTTCCTCCTGGGGAAATATCGATTCCCACTTTCCTGATATAGCCGATCAGGCTGCCTTCCAGTGCTACCTTGACATGGGGATCACTCAATCCGAAATTATCAACCCCCGTATTCTCACATATCCGGTACTTAACCTTTTTGCTCACACATCCCTCACCTTCACCCTGACACTAGCTTTTCCATTAATACTGAGCTTCTTTGTATTTTATTTGTGAATCTTCGTATCAATTCCTCTTACTCTGCCCTTCACTCTTATATTAATCATCGCCTTGTCAAACTAACCACCCAAGACTTTCATGATATTCTCTAACTTTCCATTCCTGGCGATAAGCTCCATATTTTATCCTCTGACCCTAACTTTGACTAGAGTGTCGCCAATCGCTTTCTTAGGAACCCAAATGCCCCATACCATAACAATGCCTGCTCTTCGTTATTCAAGGATACTCAAACAATCCAGCATGTCCTTCGCTCCTCTATTATTCTAAAGGCTGGAGATCGCATCCACATTAACCCTTTTCTCTCCATGACTACCTTCTACATCAAGTCGCACCGTGATTTCAATGCTACCGATCTCCCTTTTCACTACATCGAACACCTCACAAGCATTAGGGATCTGGGCCACAAGAGATGCCCAAATCTAGCCTAAGGCCACCACATCGCCAGTGCTCTTGAAATTAAATACAATCTATAATATCCAGTTCCTGCCAATATCTAACCTTCCTTCTACTCCAATTACTCCTTCCATGTTCTTTACAGTACTAGACTTCCTTTGGAGCCCAGCACGAATGTTGAGGGAGAAGAAGAAGAAACTGCTCTTGAACCTACTGCACCTGCTCCTCTCTATATAGAATCACTAATAAATCACCTGGTGCACAGGTTTGACCAATGGGAGGCAAGTTTTGACTTCTATGTGGTTGCCCAGGTGTAGCAGTACGCTGAGGATGTCTACCAATTCAATGCCTATGCAGCCCAATAGCAGTAGTAATACGACCAGGATATGGCATAGTTTGGAGAACAGTTTGCCTCCCTCCATAGTCTATTTCAGCCACCTCCACCTCCATCTGACCAGGATCACCCTTTATACTAATTTGTTTGCTTTTGCTATTTTCTTGTGTTAGTTTTGTACTATTTTTTTATGTGTCTATGTATTGTTTTCCCCTTTTTGCAATGTCAAAAGGGGCGTAGTTTATATTCTGGGTCATTGTACGCTCTTGAATTATCAATGTTTAAATATTCAGTGTTTTGAATTATCAATGTTCAATATTTATTTATAGAATTTAGAATTACTAATAAATGTTTGCCATCATAAAAAAGGGTAAGAATATTGTAAATCTGGATTCAAGGATTATATTTTTGATGATAACAAACATTTCTATTTCTGTGTGATTGCCTAACCTTTCAGGTTCATAAGATCAAGTACAAATTAAGTAACCTGAAGATCGGGTCTGTATGTGTTTAAATATAATTTTTTTTCCCTTTCTTAAGTTAAATGTAGTGTAATGGATTCCCAAGCTAAGTAAACTTAGACACACACACTTAGGGTGGAGAGTTTTAGTGAGTTAGAGTTTCTATTCATATTTTATTCAAATCTTCTAGACAATCCATTGAAAATAGAACTCTAATTAGGTCAATCATGTTAAGTCGGTCTAATTAAGCAGATCATCCTGGACGATACAACCATCATACATGATGATATGCTCAAATCAAAAATTCCCAGCCGCTAGATTAAGTTAGGCAAGTTTTTTTTAAGCTTTTTGAGCTAATCATTTTGGACGATATATGTATCATCCTGGATGATTCATTACAATCATGCCTAAATTAGTCATGTGATTAAGGAAAGTAATTAAGGATTATTTAATTCAATCTTATCATCCTGGATGATCAATTAGAAATCCTGACCGCCCAATGCTTTTCACTTGGATGACCCGAATAGTGTGCCGGACAATATTATCATCTTTGAACTAATCGTATGGGACAATATCAATATTATCCTGGATGATCAAGTCATTTTAAAATCATCCAGCATGGTTGACCTGTTTGACTTGAACAGTATGCCAGACGATTTTAGGCAATTTTGAACTAATCGTACAGGACGATCGACATATCATCCGGGACGATCAAGTCATTTTCCTTTGTTCATTCAGGCTTTTCTCCTGGACATCCCAAACTATCTTCTAGATGATATTCCTGATTTAAACTAATTGTCCAAGATGATCGCAAAATTGTCCTGGATGATTTGAATAAACTTTATCTTCTAATCTTCCAGAGGAACCAGATCATCCAGGCTAATATGTATGATTTTTTACTGATCGTACCGATCGTCCTGGACTATCTTTGACGGCAAGTTAAAATTAAGGGTAATTTTTTAGCCTTTGTATTTAAGATCTCTTATCTTCTATCGTGGAAATCTTTTGTCGCTATCCTCACCTGAGAGAGAGCTTTGAGAGGGAGAGCTTGAGAGAGGGAGAGGATCTTATAAGGGGGAGTTTGTGAGGTGTTCACAAAGGTTACTCCAAGAAAAGATCTGAGCCATTATCTCAAATTATCATCCCTTGTCCCTTGGTGCTCGGAAGGAGGGATTATCTGTAAGAAGATGAAAGTTCTCTACCTCCTTCAGGAGGAAGTGAAACGAGGTAAGGTTCTATGCCTACTTCAAGAGGAAGCAAAAGGAGTCTAGGTTCTCTGCCTCACCAGGTTAGTTAAAAGGAGTTTTGTAAAGGCTTCTCTGCCATGCTGTGGGAGCAGAAGAAGAGTAACTTTGTGTTAGTGCAATACCTAGAGGGGAGGCTCCAAGGAGTGGACGTAGGTCAAGTTGACCGAATCATTATAAAATCTGGTGTGTTCTTTCTAATTATTTTCTGCACTTTACTTTTCTGTTGATGATCGTGCCATTGAAGTAATTATAGTGTATCATTAAATATAATCACATCATCACAAAGTTGTAATTATTTTAGAACATTCAAAAAGGTTTTCAAAATCATTTTTTGCTCACAAATTTTTAAAACTACCAATTCACCCCCCTCTTGGTTAGCCATGGGACTAGTTCTTTAGGCCCTCATAAACTTTTAAGCATGAACAGGATATGTCTTGGTTTGGAGAGTAGTTTGCTTCCATTCACCTTTTCTTTCAGCCCCCACCACCACCTCCTCCAGCTGATCAAGATGCTTCCTTTTTCTAGTTTGCTCTTTTTTATTTATTTTGTTTATTCCTATGGAGAGTATTCTTTGTGATGTCTTTTTTGTATGTCATTTTCTTTTTTGTTGTTTCCTCCTTTTTATGATGTCAAATGAGGGAGTAGTAGTTTAATGTTAATTGCTTGCATATTCTATTTTAATGAAGTTTATTTCCTCTATACTATTTTGTATTTTTTTAAATAATAAATAAATAAATAAAATTAAAAAGTAAAATAATATAAAAAAATAAATAATGTAAAAAAATAAATAATATAAACTCTCCTTACTTTAAGAATTTCATCTTCTAAGTGGCTGTTTCTGAGAATGTCAAAGGGCTTTGAAAAGTTTTTAATAATAATGGTTACCGTTATCAAAAAGGGGGAGATTGTTACAAATTTGGATCTAAGGACTTTATTTTTTATGATAAAAAATATTATTTTTTTCTTATCACAGTTATTATTGCATATCTATTTTATTGTCTTGCTCACTAACATTTCAGGTCTACAAGTCCACTGGTAACATCAATCAGCTCAAGATCGGGTAAACTAGGGTTAAATCAGTCTGTAATTTTAATTTCTATATATTTTTATCTTTCTTGAGTCGAGTCATGTATTTGGTGGACACTAAGCTGAGAAACCTTACAAATACACACTCAAGGGAGTGAGTTGGTGAGTTAGAAAAATGTTTAGTTTTTGGAACAAATCATATAGTTTGATTTATATCATATTGGATGATCCGTTAATCAGAAAATCCTAGTTATTATAATCTAGGATCCCTAGCACTTTATTTTGATGATGATAAATATTATTGACTGAATTAATATATTCTTCCCTGAAAAAATATAAATATTTATTTTTATCTATGAGCACTAACATTTTAGGTAAGATACACACCGCTCAAGACTGTTGGAGACTCAAGACTGGATAAAATAAGATGTATAAGAATTTGTATATTTATTTTCTTTCATTATTATGTTGTTGAGTCTACCACAAAGTATGTATGCAAAAGGAGTGACCATGTACACACACAGGGGGAGTGTTTTATTTTAAGATTAATTTTTTTAAAAGGATATCATATTGTATGAATTTAAATCATACTGTACGATATGTCATTTAAACTTAGGCTTAACTACTAAATTTGAATGATTAGTTTTATAAACTAATCGTACTGTACAATCTTGATCGTACTGTTTGATTTGTTTCAACCTAAAAACCCTAGCTGCCAGGACAATTTTGGTAAGTTTTTAAATTTGATTTTTGAACTACTCGTACTGTACGATTATAATAGTACAGTACGATCTATTGAAATCTTGCCAAAATTATCCCCCATAATTAGATAATTAAATCATGATTTTTTAAATACATTTGATCATATTGTACGATGTTGATCGTACTGTATGATGAATTGAGATGATTTTGGGTCGTCCCATAGATTGTACTAAATGAAACCACAATTTTTTGTATTGATAATCCCAGATGATATTTATATCATACAAGATGATGATCTAAAATGAACTAAACATACTATATGAATGGTACTGTGCGGGATGATGAACATAGATGAATTCATTCATCCCATAAGTCATCCTGTAGGAACAATTAAAAATAAAGCGATCATCCAATATGATCTCTAGATCGTACTGTACGATGTTCGTAAAATTTATGAACTGTTCGTCTGCACTCGTACTGGATGGATTTATTTTTGAACTAATCGTACTGTACGATATTGGATCGTACTGTACCAATAGAATCATTAAAGTTGAATTATTAGGGTTTTCTGAAGCCCAATTTAAAAAGAAGTTTTTATTATTCTGTAAGAAGTTATTGAGGCTGAAGTTGACAGAGGAAGGAACTCTTGAGAGGGAGCTTTTGAGGAGATCTAGGGTTTATGAGAGGAAGGAGAAGGTGAGCTTGAGCATGAGGAAGAAGTAGTGTGAGGGGATCACACGGTTGCTCCGAGCTAGTTACACACTTGCTCCTCCTTTAGCCTTGGCAAGTCTTGTGAACGTTCTCTAGGGAGAGAGGATTCAAAGTCAACATCTTCAAGGTACTCTGCCTTCTCAAGAAGGGAGAAAAAGGAGAAGGTCCACTGTCATCACTGGGAGGGAGACATAGAGTCTGGTATTCCGCCACACCAGGGAAGGTGAAAGTGAGTCTTGTAAAGGCTTCTCCGCCTTGTTGTGGGAGCAGAAGGAGAGTCAACTGTAAATTCACATAAAACCTAGTGAGACTATATCTTAAATGTACGATAAATTCACCCAAATAGTGACATCCTTGCATGCTTTAGGAAGAGAGTTGTGTAATTCTGAAAAAGTGAATAAAATATTGTGATGTTTGCCTAGCACTTACGATGCAAAAATAACTATAATAACTTAGTCCAAAGATTTAAATGTTTATTCAATTGATAATTTGCTTGGGTCGCTCATTTCCTACAAGCAAGGAGTGAGTCAAAGGCAAAGTGATGCAGGTGAAAAGAAGAAGGAGCGAACTGTGGCTCTAAAAGTGAACAATTCGGAAAGTGATAGTTCTACAGTAGAGAAAGATGATGATATAGCCATGATGACTTGTCAGTTCAATAATTTTCTAAAAAGAAAGCAATGGCGTCATCAAAACAACTTGAACAAAGGTAAGAGCTCAAGAATACTAAAGTTGCCTCTGACACTATTTCCATTGAGTGCAGGAAACCAGGTCATCTCTGAGCTGATTGCCCCAACGTAAAGATTCATCAAACCAACGAGAATGGCGAGGAAATGTCAAAATTCAAAAAGGGAAAATTGAAGACACGAAAAGCTTTTTGTGCCGACTCTGCTTCAGAATTATTAGAAGAAGAAGCAGAGTAGGAGGTAATGAATTTATGTCTTATGACTAACGATAACCTTGATCCATCAGATTAAGATGAGGTATGTCAACTTTCTTATGATGAACTATTAATTATTTCTGAAAAGATTCATGACTCGTATAGAAAGTTAAAGAAAATACATGCTAATCTTAATACTGATTTTAATACATTACAAAATGAGCATGCTAGGTTAGTTAAAGAACATTCTGACTTGGATAGATATTACATGTCCCTGCTTGATGAATTTGATGCATTAAATAAGAAGCATGTTGAATTAACTACTGCACAAGATTCCTTGAAATCATCATATGTTTAACTGGAAAATGCATTAAAGGAATTAAAAGAACTTGCATGTGATTTAGATAGTAATGAGCATGCATTAAAATTTGATATTATAAGTCTTAAAAAAGAAAATAAATTTCTAAGTGTAAAAATTAATGTATTTGAGAATAATGAAACACCTCCTATATTTGCTCAATTTCATAAACCTCCATTACTTGAAGAATCTCATTCAAAATCATCAAAGCATGTATCATCCAAATCTAGGAAGAGGCACTATCACCAACGTAGTTTAGTGAACCCATTTCCTGGTGTTAGGTGTTACTCTTGTGGCATGCTAGGTCACATAAGCCCCACTTGCATAATTCACCATATGATACATCTAATGTGGAGACCAAAGTTGCATTCATCATAGCATAAGATGCATACATCTCATTCATTCAAGCATAAAGAGAAACCCAAACTCACTTGGGTTCCCAAAATTAATCTTTGATTGACATTATGGGGATGCTCTCACAAAAGACCTAGTGAGAATATGTGGTACCTGGATAGTGGCTGCTCGAGACATGTGACTGGAGACGTGAAGTTGTTTTTGACACTGGAGGCTAGGTCAGGAGGCAAGGTGACTTTAGGAGACAACACCACCAAGAAAGTGGTGGGCTCATGTATCACTGGAAATTCTAAAAATTTTGTAATTGAAAATATTATATTAGTTGATGGTTTAAAGCACAATCTTTTAAGTATTAGTCAACTATATGATAAGGGCTTTGAAATAAATTTTCTTTCTAACATAAGCATGATTAGCTTAGACGATAAACTTGTGTTAGAAGGAAAATGGATGAACAATGTATATATATTGGACTTAAATTACATTGAAGACTCAAATCCTTTATGTTTAAAAATATTAGCTAATGACTCTTGGCTATGGCATAGGAGACTATGGCATGCTAGCATGAAAATACTTAGAAGTATCACTCAGAAAGACTTAGTTAGAGACATACCTAAGTTAGACTTCACTAAAGACCACCTATGTGAAGCCTGCCAACTAGGAAAATAAGTAAAATCATCATTTCATTTAATTAAGGATATCAAACCACCAAGCCACTAGAAATTCTTCACATGGACCTATTTGGACCTATTAGTACGGCTAGCCTAGGAGGGAAGTCATATGGATTTGTAATTATGGATGACTAATTTAGATTTACTTAGGTAAAACTATTAGCACATAAGAATGAGTCATTTGAAGAGTTTAAAACCTTCTCCACTTGGATTCAAAGGAAATTAGGATGTGAAATCTCAACAATCCATAGTGACCACGGTGGAGAATTTGAGAATGATAAGTTTAAATCATTCTGTCAAGAGATAGGAATAGAATATAACTTCTCTGCCCCTAGGACTCCTCAACAAAATGGAATAGCTAAGAGAAAGAATAGAACCTTGGTAGAATCTGCTAGGGCAATATTATTTGAATAAAGTCTTCCTAGATAATTTTGGACTGAAGTAGTGAACACTACTTATTATGGTTTAAATAGGGTAAATGTTAGACCAATGCTGAATAAGACACCCTATGAACTGCTTAGGGGTAGGACACCTAATCTTGCTCACTTACATGTTTTTTGTTGCAAATGCTTTATCTTAATAGTTGGTAAGTCACCTTTAGGAAAGTTTGATCCTAAATCTAATGAAGATGTCTTCTTAGGTTATTCATCTATAGGTAAAGCCTATAAAATCTTTAATAAGAGGACCCTCGTAGTAGAAGAATCTAACCATGTTGTATTTGATGAATCAGATAAGAATTCTGAACCTAATCTTGTAGAAGAAGAAGTTGAGGTCTCTCAGGGGGTAGAAACCATTGCTATAGAGAATAGAGTAGAACCTTAGGAGTGTTTGCCTAGAGATTGGATATACTCTTCTAGTCATCCTAAAGAACTGATTCTAGGAGACCCATCAGAAGGTGTAAAAACTAGGCAAGGACTTAGGAAGGAAGTTAGTCATTTGCATTTATTTTTATAATTGAACCCACCAACATAAATTAAGCCTTGGAAGATGAATTTTTGGATCCTAGCAATACAAGAAGAGTTAAACCAATTTGTTAGAAATGATGTGTGGGAATTAGTCAAAAGACCTAAGGAATAAAGTGTGGTTGAAACGAAGTGGGTCTTTAAGAATAAGATGAATAAATCTGGTATAGTAGTAAGAAATAAAGCCAAATTAGTAGCAAAGGGGTATAACCAAATTAAGGGAATAGATTTTTAGGAAATCTTTACCCCAGTAGCCAGACTAGATGCCATCAGGCTACTCTTAGCCTTTGCTTGCTTCAAGGGTTTCAAATTATATCAAATGGATGTTAAGAGTGCTTTCCTAAATGGGGTAATCAAAGAAGATGTTTTTATAGAATAACCCACAGGATTTGAAAACTTGTAATTTCCAAATCATGTGCTTAAATTGAAAAATGCACTATATGGATTAAAGCAAGCACCCAGAGCCTGATATGAAAGACTTAGTACATTCCTACTAGATATGGGTTTTGTTAAGGGTTGTGTGGACACCACCCTCTTCTTAAAAAAGTAGGAGATGAGATACTCATTATTCAGATTTATTTCGATGACATCTGGTTTTGATCTTCAAAGAAAACCATATGCGATGAATTTTTAAAATTAATGAGTGACGAGTTTGATATGAGTATGATGGGAGAACTTAATTAGTTTCTTTGATTTAGCATAAAGCAGATGGAAGATGGAATTTTCCTTAGCCAATCTAAGTACGTCAAGGATATTCTAAAAAAGTATGAAATGGATAATGCTAAGGCCATGAATCCTCCCATGAGTTCTAATATTCAATTTGATAAAGATTCAAATGGAAAGTTAGTAGACCAAAAGAAGTATAGGAGAATAATTGGATCACTTCTCTATTTAACTCCTAGAAGATTAGATATAATATTTGGTGTATGTCTTTGCACTCGCTTTCAAGCTAACCTAAAAGAGTCCCACATGACTGCTATCAGATGAATCCTTAGATATCTAATAGGGACCCCGAACTTAGGTATTTGGTATCCTAGACACAGCACTATATTTGAAATCTTAGGGTATTAATATTCTAACTTTATTGGATATACGGTAGATAAAAAAAGCACCTCTGGGACCTATCAATTTATAGGATAATCCTTAGTTTCATGGTCCAGTAGAAAATAAAATTTGGCAGCACTTTCAACGGCTGAAGTAGAATATATAGCTGTAGAAAGCTGTGTTGCTCAAGTTTTATGATTAAAATAATAGCTTTTAGATCTTGGACTACCCGTATGAACCATCCTAATAATGTGCGACAACACTAGTGCAATTTGTATATCTAAAAATCCAATTCATCACTCATGAACAAAATATATAGACATTAGGCATCACTTCATTAGAGATCATGTAGCCAAGAGCCATATTGAACTGCACCATATTGATACTGGAGATCAATTAGCTGACATATTCACAAAACCATTAGCTTATGAAACCTTTAGCATCTTGAGAACAAAATTAGGTGTCATAGACATTCATCCTTAATTAAAACTAAAAAAAAATTCATGTATTTGTGCTTTTTTGTGTTGTTTTTATAAAAATAAAAAATAAAAAAAGGGTTTCTTGATCTTCTGACACTCATCTTTGTGACACCAAAACCCGAATTGTCTTTGAATATCGTACTATATGATCCAATATCGTACTGTATGATCCATTCTAATACATAAATCACAGCCTTTAATTTTATCAATTGTCCTGATATGCCTGCCAGTACATACATCGTACTGTACGAATCACCAGCATACTGTATAATACACATTATTGACAATCGTACTATATGAATCTCTACTCATAACGTACGATCCACATGTCAAACTAGAATGGGATGAATTAAAACTCAACCGGTACGATCATTATTGATATACGTACTATACAAACACATATTCATACTTTACGATACCTTTTATTAAAGGTCTTACCGACGGCTCCTCGAGATGAATGCCTCTCTCTCTGGATCATCCAGTACGATCCTAATCAAACTTTACGATTTAGCTATTTTTTCTAACAAGTCATCTAGACGTATTAAATTACCTGATCGTACTGTACGCACTAATATCATATTATACGATCATACAAAAAATCTATAAATTGGAGGGATTCTTTGGCTCAATTCACTCACACCTTCTCCAAATCCATGATCCCTTAAAGATTTCCCTCCTTCAGCTGGTGGAAGCAAATGAGGTAGACTGATCGAGGGGAGCTCCTCCTCCTCTCGGTAGTTAGACGACTGTTTTCTCTCCGTAGGTGACAAAAATGGCTACACCAAGTTCAAAGCAGCAAAGATTACTCAATCACGTATGCTTAACCAAGCTGCTTTATAATTCGAGGTTATGAATCCCTTTGCCTTGACCACTCTTCTATTTCTCGTCACCCTGGCTTTCCCCTTTCACTCTGAACTACTCTACAAATTTTTAGCCAATCTTAGGATAGACTTGGAATGCACAACTCTGTCCTCCTTTGTATGTAAATGAAATGTCATTATCACTAAAGCCGACATAGCTGAACACATTGGACTCTCCACCGAAGGACGTCATCCCCAATCTCTCCTCATTAATGATTATGATTGGACCTCTATTAATATACTACTTAGAAATGTGCCCATCAATCAACATCTACCACTTATCCAAAGTCTCATTCAGAATGCCCGTGTTATCTATTGCAAATACGATTTTGATGATGACAAACATGTTTCTTTTATGTTTTGCTTGGCTAACCCGTTTCAGGCACAAAAGATCACGAGCTACTCAAGCCAACTCAAGATCAGGTCCAAGTGTGTCCAATATACTATTTTTCTTTTTCTTGAGTCAATTGTAAGGTAACTGATCCCCCAGCTAAGTAACCTTGCACACACACACTCAGGGGAGAGCTTGAGTGAATTAGAGTTTCTATTCATTTTTGTTCAGATCATCCTGGACAATATTCACATCGTCCTGGATGATCAGGTAAAAATAAAAACCCTAATTAGGGTGATTAAGTTAAGAGGGTCTGATTAAGCCGATCATCGTGGATGATCTCTGGATCGTACGGGATGATATACTCAAATCAGAAATTCTCAGCCGCCAGATCAAGTTAGGCAAGTTTTTATTTTAAGTTATTTGGTCTGACCGTCCCAGATGATACGTGTATCATCCTGGACGATTCAGTACAATCATGCCTAATTTAATCTGGTAATTAAGGAAAGCAATTTATTTTTGATTGATACGATCATATCGTCCTGGACGATCGCAGGATCGTCCCGGACGATCATGATCGTCTAGTGCATTTCAGCTGTACGACCTGAACTATGTATAGGATGATTTGGGCACTTTTTGAACTAATCATACAGAACGATATCCCTATCATCCTGGACGATCAAGTCATTTTTTGGTCGTCCAGCACAATTTTCTCTGGACGACCCGAACTATCTTCTAGACGATATTCCTCAATTTGCACTAATTGTCCCGGATGATCGCAGGATCGTACGGGACGATATGAACAATTTTTTCTACTGATAGTCCAGAAGAGCCAGATCGTCCAGGCTGAAATAGCTGATTTTTAACTGATCGTACAGGACGATCTATCGATCATCCTTGACGATCTTGGTCGACCAGTTGAGATTTAAGGCAAATTTTAAGCCCTCCTATAAAAGATATTTTTCTTAAAACAAGAAAAATCTTTTGCAACCTTCCTTTCCAGAGAAACCCTAGAGAGAGAGAGTTTGGGAGAGAGAGAGAAGATCTTGTGAGGGGGAGTTAGTGAGGGATTTGTTGCAAATCTAGTTTTGATGATGACAAACATGTTTCAAGTGTGTTTTGCTTGGCAAATCTGTTTCAGGCACAAAAGACCGCGAGCCACTCAAGCCAACTCAAGATCGGGTCCAAGTGTGTCAAATGTATGATTTTTCTTTTTATTGAGTCAATTGTAATGTAACTGATTCCCTAGCTAAGTAACCTTGCACACACACACTCAGGGAGAGAGATTGAGTGAATTAGAGTTTCTGTTAAAATCGTCCTGGACGATATACACATTATCCTGGACGATCCAGTTAAAACAGAAACCCTAATTGGGGCGACTAAGTTAAGAGGGTCTGATTGAGCCGATCGTCCTGGACGATCTACGGATCGTACTGGACGATATTCCCAAATCAGAAATTCTCAGCCGCCAGATCAAGTTAGGCAAGTTCTTATTTTTAGATACTTAGTCTGATCGTCCCGGACGATACGTGTATCGTCCCGGACGATCCAGTACAATCATGCCTAATTTAATCTGGTAATTAAGGAAAGCAATTAATTTTTGGTTGATACGATCATATCGTCCTGGACGATCTTGATCGTCAAGTGCATTTAAGCTGTACGTCCAGAACTATGTACAGGATGATTTAGGGCCTTTTTGAACTAATCATACCGAACGATGACCCTATCGTCCGGGACGATCAAGTCATTTTTTGGTCGTCCAGCATAGATTT
The DNA here is from genome assembly GCA_019925795.1 of Dendrobium chrysotoxum. NCBI lineage: Eukaryota > Viridiplantae > Streptophyta > Magnoliopsida > Asparagales > Orchidaceae > Dendrobium > Dendrobium chrysotoxum. Next base: position 51,136,148 of record CM034302.1, read on the forward strand.
CTCTGGACGACCCGAACTGTCTTCTGGACGATTTCCCTCAATTTGAACTAATCGTCCCGGACGAGCGCAGGATCGTACGGGACGATATGAACAACTTTTTCTACTGATCGTCCAGAAGAGCCAGATCATCCAGGCTAAAACAGCTGAATTTGAACTGATCGTACAGGACGATCTACCGATCGTCCTGGACGATCTTGGCCGACCACTTGAGATTTAGGGCAAATTTTAAGCCCTCCTTTAAAAGAACTTTTTCATGATTTTGGAAAAATCTTTTGCTACCTTCCTTCCCTGAGAAACCCTAGAGAGAAGAGAGAGTTAGGAGAGAGAGAAGAGATCTTGTGAGGGGGAGTTAGTGAGGGATTCACTAAGGTTGCTCCAAGCACGGATCAGAGTCATCTTCTCTGCTCGTCGTCTGTCGTCTAGTCGGTGTTCTTCGTGGGAGGATCGTTCGCAAGAAGATCCGGGGTTCTCTGCCCGCTTCAGGTGGAAGCAAAAGGAGTTCGAATGTTCTCTGCCTGCTTCAGGAGGAAGCGAAAGGAGGTCAGGTTCTCTGCCTCACCGTGTGGTGAAAAGGAGGTGTTTTGTATGGGCTTCTCCGCCTTGCTGTGGGAGCAAAAGGAGAGTCACTTTCGTTTAGTGCAATACCCGGAGGGGAGGCTCCGGGGAGTGGACGTAGGTCAAGTTGACCGAACCACTATAAAATCTAGTTTGCTTTTCTGATTCAGTTTTGCACTTTACTTTTCTATATAAACTGCTTGGGTGAATATCGTTGGTTGATCTTTTTGTTATTATTTACTTGTTTCCGCTGCTAAGTATCGAAAAGATTTTTGTTGTTATCGTGAAATTTTTAAATAACCAATTCACCCCCCCTCTTGGTTAGCCTCGGGACTAGTTCACTAGGGCTTAATATCCCTTTCGAACTTTCAAGTGGTATCAGAGCGGGATTCAAAATTTCTGTTTAAAAACTTTTGAATTTGATCCAATAGCTAACTGTAACAATCGTAATACTGCTGAAGGCTATTCTATTACCAGACCACCGTTGTTTGACAATATTCCTTTTGATTTTTGGAAAACACGCATGTCTACTTTTCTGCAATCTATTGATTATCACATGTGGATGTTAGTTAAGGACGGATACGAACCACCTTTTCGAATGATTAACAATGTGAAAACTGAATTGCCGTTTGCTGATTGGACGTTTGATGATCGTGATTTAGCACAGTTGAATGCAAAATGTTTGAACTGTTTCTTTTATGCTTTGAAATCTGAAGACTATATGCGTGTTTCTACTTGTACAACGGGAAAGGAAATCTGGGATAGGTTATGTATAACATACGAAGGTACAACTGAAGTCAAACAATCTAGGTTAAACATCTTGTTACATGATTACAAACTTTTTTGCATGAAACCTAGTGAGACTATTTCAGAAATGTACACAAGATTCACTCAGATTGTTACCTCTTTGCATGCTTTAGGTAGAGAACTTACCAACTACGAAAGAGTGAACAAGATTCTTAGATGTTTGCCTGCTTCTTATGATGCTAAGATTACTGCTATTACTGAATCCAAAGATTTAAATACTTACTCTATTGACAGCTTACTTGGATCACTCATTGCTTACGAGCAAGGGGTGAACCAAAGGCAACTTGATGCAGGTGAACGCAAGAAAGAGAAGACCGTGGCACTAAAGGCCAAAGATTCAGATGCTAGCACTTCTGGGTCTGATAGCGATGAAGTTGCCTTAATCACAAGGCAATTCAAAAGCTTTCTAAGAAAGAAACATAAGAACTATCAGAAGTGGAACAAGGGTAAGTTCAATAAAAACTTTAAGGGTTCATCTGAATCGGTTTGTTTTGAATGCAGGAAGCCTGGACACATTAAGGCTGATTGTCCAACACTTAAAGCTCACCCAAGCAAGGAGAAGAGTGAGGAGAAACCAAAGTTCAGGAAGGACAAGAAGCGGATTCAGAAGGCGTTCTGGGCAGACTCTACATCCGACTCTTCTGAGACTGAAGCTGAAGAGGAGGAAACAAACTTGTGTCTGATGGCGGATGATCACCCTGGTCAGTCAGACCAGGAAGAGGTATGTGAGCTTACTTACGATCAGTTATTTGAAGTTTCTGAAAAGATTCATACATCGTATAGGAAGGTTAAGAAAACCCATGCTAGTTTGAAATTAGATTATTTGACTTTACAAAAAGAGCATGATTCTGTAGTTAAAGATTATTCCACACCTGATTCCAATCACATGTCTCTGCTTGATGAGTTTGATGAATTGAACAAAAAATATTCTGATTTAGTTTCTGAGCATGATTCTTTGAAAACCACGCATGTTGATTTAGAAAAAGCTTTTAAAGAGTTAGATACAATGGCATGTGAAGTAGAAAGTAACAATGACGCTTTAAAATTTGAAATTGCAAGTTTAAAGAAAGAGAATGAGTTTTTGGAAGTAAAAATCAGTGCTTTTGAAAAGAACAAAACACCACCTACCTTTGAACAGTTTTATGCACCGCCACCTTTTAAAAACTCTGTTGCAAGTTCATCAAAGCATGTTTCATACACTACTAGGAAGAGGCACTATCACTCACGACGTTTAGTTAATCCTTTTCCTGGTGTTAGATGCTTTTCATGTGGCATGTTAGGATACATATCACACACTTGTAATGTTCACCGTAGTACACATTGGGTGTGGAGACCCAAACTGCCTGTTTCACAGCACAGCACGCATGCATCGCATTCTTCTTTTCATAAGAAGGAACCCAAACTTATTTGGGTTCCTAAGACTGACATTTGATGATTTTGTAGGTGTGCTCTCACACAAGACCTCGTGAGGGCATGTGGTACCTGGACAGCGGATGTTCTAGACATATGACTGGAGATGCAAATAAGTTCATTTCACTGGAGGCCAGAGCTGGAGGCAAGGTTACACTTGGAGATAACACCACCAGGAAGGTGGTAGGCATAGGTATAATTGGTGATTCAATGAACTTTATGATTGATAATGTTTTGCTTGTAGATGGACTGAAACACAACCTGCTGAGCATCAGTCAACTCTGTGACAAGGGATACAGCATCAAATTCCTGCCCACTGGCTGCATTTTAAGCTTAAATGATGAAGTTGTTTTGCAGGGGCAAAGGATCAACAACGTCTACAAGCTGGATGTAAGTAGCATTAAATCTGATAATTCAATTTGCTTAAAAACTGCTGCTGATGAGTCTTGGTTATGGCATAGGAGATTGTGTCATGCCAGTATGAAAACCCTTAGGAGAGTCACCCAAAAGGACTTAGTTAGAGGTGTGCCCAAGCTTAAGTTCACTAAGGATCACCTGTGTGATGCCTGTCAGTTGGGGAAGCAAGTCCAGTCCTCTTTTCACTCTGTTAAGGACATTAGCACCTCTAGACCATTAGAAGTTCTTCACGTGGACCTCTTTGGACCCATTAGCACTGCCAGCTTAGGGGGGAGAGTCTATGGTTTTGTGATTGTTGATGATTATTCAAGGTTCACTTGGGTTAAGTTTTTGTCACACAAATCTGAGTCATTTGATGAGTTTAGATCTTTCTCTACTTGGATTCAGAAGAAGTTAGGATGTGAGATTATTACCATCCATAGTGATCACGGAGGGGAGTTTGAAAATGAAAGATTTGAAAGTTTTTGTGAGAATCATGGGATTAGTCACAATTTTTCAGCTCCTAGGACCCCTCAGCAGAACGGGGTAGCTGAAAGGAAGAACAGGACCTTAGTGGAAGCCGCTAGAGCCATGCTTGCCGAGTATTCACTTCCAAAATACTTTTGGGCTGAAGCGATGAACACTGCCTGTTATGTGCTGAATAGGGTGAATGTGAGAGTCAAACTGAACAAGACACCTTATGAGATCATTAAGGGTAGAACACCAAATCTATCCCACCTCCATGTCTTTGGCTGTAAGGTTTTCATTCTGAACAACGGGAAGTCACCCTTAGGAAAATTTGACCTCAAATCTGATGAAGGAGTGTTCTTAGGATATTCAAGTGTGGGGAAATCCTTTAGGGTGTTCAATAGGAGGACTTTGGTGGTGGAAGAAACAACCCATGTAGTGTTCGATGAATCTGAACCTAAGGAGTCTAGATCTGAAGTAGAAGATGAAGAGATTATTGAGGTTACCCAAGGAGTTGGAAATACAAATTTGGAGGAAAGGGTAGAACCTCAAATAGAATTGCCTAGAGATTGGAGATATTCTTCGAGTCATCCTAAAGAACTGATCTTAGGAGACCCTTCTGAAGGTGTTAGGACTAGGCATGGACTTAGGAAGGAAGTAAACCATTCTGCCTTTATCTCAATGACTGAACCCACCAACATCAATCAAGTCCTGTCGGATGAATTTTGGATTTTAGCTATGTAGGAAGAATTGAATCAATTTGTAAGGAATGATGTTTGGGAGTTAGTAGAAAGACCTAAAAATCAAAGTATTGTGGGAACCAAGTGGGTCTTTAAGAATAAGATGAATGATTCTGGTGTGGTGGTGAGAAATAAGGCAAGATTGGTGGCTAAGGGGTATAATCAGATAGAAGGGATTGATTTTGAGGAGACTTTTGCCCCTGTAGCTAGATTGGAAGCCATTAGAGTGCTACTAGCCTTTGCCTGTTATAAGGGATTTAAGCTATTTCAAATGGATGTTAAGAGTGCCTTTTTAAATGGGGTAATTAAAGAAGATGTTTTCGTAGAACAACCCCCAAGTTTTGAGAGTTCCCAATATCTAAATCATGTCTATAAATTAAAAAAGGCCTTATATGGATTGAAACAGGCACCCAGAGCTTGGTATGAGAGGCTTAGCACATTCCTGTTAGAAAGAGAGTTTGTTAAGGGGAGCGTAGACACCACCCTTTTTCTGAGGAGATTAGGAGATGACTTACTTATTATCCAGATCTATGTTGATGATATAATTTTTGGATCTTCTGATAAATACTTATGTGAAGAGTTTTCTAAAACAATGAGTAAAGAGTTTGAGATGAGTATGATGGGAGAATTGTCCTACTTTTTGGGGTTTAACATAAGGCAAACGGATGATGGAACCTTTCTCAATCAATCAAAATACACTAATGACATTTTGAAGAAATATAAAATGGACAAAGCCAAGCCAATCAATACTCCCATGCCCTCCTCAGTTCAGTTAGATAAGGATTCAAATGGAAAATCTGTTGATCAGAAGAAGTATAGAGGGATAATAGGTTCACTGCTTTACCTGACTGCTAGCTAACCTGATATCATGTTTAGTGTCTGTCTTTGTGCTAGGTTTCAGTCTGATCCTAAAGAGTCCCACCTGACTGCTGTTAAGAGAATTCTTAGATATCTTTTAGGAACCCCAAACCTAGGAATTTGGTACCCTAGGCACAGCACCTCTTTTGAGATCATTGGATATTCTGATTCTGACTTTGCGGGGTGTAGGGTGGATAGGAAGAGTACTTCTGGGACTTGTTAATTTATAGGACAGTCGTTAGTCTCCTGGTCCAGTAGAAAACAGAACTCAGTTGCACTTTCCACTGCTGAAGCTGAGTACATTGCCTTAGGGAGTTGTATGTCCCAAGTTCTTTGGTTGAAGCAGAAGTCTTGGATTTAGGAGTACCTGTTGGCATAATTTCTGTTCTGTGTGATAATACTAGTGCCATCTGTATCTCTAAAAATCCAATCCAACATTCTAGGACCAAACACATTGACATTAGGCATCACTTCATTAGGGACCATGCTATAAAAGGGGACATTGAGCTACACCACGTAGTAACTGAAAATCAGCTGGCTGACATATTCACTAAACCACTGGTCTTTGACTCATTCAGCATTTTGAGAACCAGATTAGGAGTGATTGATATAAATGCTTGATTCTGATGACTGCTGATTTATGATTGTTATGATTGGTCTTCTGATTTCTGTTAGTTAGTTTTTGTATTCTGATTTCTGTTAGTTAGTTTTGGTTTGATTATTTGCTTTCAGTGGATTTTATTTCTTCTGCTGATTTCTGTGTTACCCTTTTTGTTAGTTTGATTTGAGTATTTACTTTGCTATGATTTTCTACCTATTTTTATTTATTTACGGGTTCATATCTTGCACTTACTGTTTTATGCTTTTCAAGATCTGATCACCGCTCACTACTTCTGGTGATCTGAATTTTTGACTGGGATTTTTTACCTTGTTTTGGTTTGGAAGCTGATAAACAGTGATTGACTTCGCTGAATCTGTTAAAGGGAAGAAACATTGATAATTGTTTCTCTTCCTCTAACTCCTTTACTGGTGTGTAGTTTCTTTTGAATAAAAATCCTTTTCAAAATTAAAATGTTAGTTTTTGAAATAGAGATTATTTTATCTTCCTACAGTAATCTGCCTCATATCAATAATATTTTTCAAAGTCTTGAGTCATTAGTTTGATTTTCTAAACCAAGTGATTGTATTTATCATATGTTGTATGGATTTTATTTTGTGAATCGTTCTTACTTACTGCGGAGAGTCATCTCCTATGTCTGGAAGATAATCTCACAGGTGATACTCTTTAATGATTATGAAAAGGAGAAAGCTTATAAAAGATGCGCAGTGCGCCAGATAATTTGAAAAAGAGGCATAAAATGAGCCCAAAACTGAAAAGATGCGAAATTGCCAAATTGGATACACAAAGTGTATCAAAAATCAAAAGATGCGCAAAGCGCCAACCAATTTGAAAAAGAGGCACAAAATGAGCCCAAAACAAGCTTTCTTTCCTTTCAGATTGTTAAATGTCTTAGAGGAATCTGTGCGCCACTTAATTTTTTCAAAAGCTTGAGTTTTGAAAATCATGATTTCTGATTTTTTACTTTGTAACACTATTATATCAGATATTTTTCTGGAACGAGGCTTGAAAGGATTTCTTTCCAAATCTAATGTCTTTTATTCTGAATCAGATTTTTGTTTTGAAAGAGGTTTGCATCGATAAGGTGCCCGGGGTCGGCGCTATAAATGTTGATTATTTCCAACCTTTTCTGGATTTCAGCGCTGTCAATCGTCCTGTCATTGATTTTCGAATCTAAAGTCAAGGAAAAATTCAGATTTTCTAAGAGCAGCTTAATCAAAAATTTAAATAAATTAAAAAAAAAAAATACTTCTATGTGTTTTTGCGGTAAGTTTTATTCGTCTTTTTGTTATTTTGATTTCATGGTTGTATTTTTTGGATCCTGATCGATCATCTTCATCCTCCATTCTTTTCTGCTTTTCTTCACATCATCCTGGATGATACCCCTATCGTCCTGGATGATCCTCTTCGTCCTGGACGATCCAAAAATCATCCTGGACGATTCATTCAAAATCATACCCACTGCTCCTGCTGCTAAAACTACCCCAATTATTGGTGATCATCCTGGACGATCCTTACATCGTCCTGGACGATATGATCCATATCTTCCTGATACGATCAAACGGCTGACATTGCACCAATTATTGCCCATCGTCCTGGACGATCCACCTAATCGTCCTGGACGATCCACGTGTCAGCCAATGGACGATTGGAATTCGGCCCGTCCGACATATTTATTGTAAATCGTCCTGGACGATCCACCTAATCGTCCGGGACGATACCTTTTCGTCAACGGTCTTCCAGCTGACTCCTCGGGACGATCGCCTGTGTCTAATCATCCCGGACAATATCTGATCGTCCTGGATGATCGGACCGCTTTTTTGACCAATCATACAGGACGACATAAATGCACCGATCGTCCCGGACGATGTCGCGATCGTACGGGACGATCAGTCCGTTTTCTTTATAAACAGCAGTTTTCTTCAGTTTTTTTCCACACCTTTCTTCCTCCACTCTTCTTTCATCTTCTTCTCCCTTGGTTTCCTAATGGCTGGTGGCAAGAGGTCTCGTCAAAAGGGTGCCAGTTCCTCTCGGGGGCCGGTCGATCCTCGCTTCCCTAATGCAGCCGATCAGGCTGCCTACGAGCGATACTGCGAAGTGGGGATAATGCCTTCAAAAATAGTAAATCCTTGCACTCTCACCTATCCAGTCCTTGATCTCTTCGCACACACCTCTCTTACCTTCATCCTCACCCTCGCTTTTCCCTTTAGTTCTGAACTTCTTCGCATTTTCTTTGCGAACCTGCGGATTTCCGCTGACTACTCCACTCTCCGTTCCTATGCAATCAGCGCCCTGTCGAGCTTACCTATCAAGACTTTCACGACATTCTCCAACTGTCCATCACTGGTGATAAACTCCACACCCTTATCACAGACCCAGATTATAATTAGAGTGTCGCCAATCATTTCCTCCGCAATACCAATGCCCCTTATCATGACAATGCCTGCTCCACCCTTCTTAAGGACGCCCGAACCATTCAACATGTTCTTCGTTCCTCCGTCGTTCCAAAGGCGGGGGATCGCATTCACATCACCCCCCTCCTGTCCTTGACCACCTACTACATCATGGCCCATCAAGAATTTAATGTTGCCGATCTCATTATCCGGTACCTCGAGCACCTTACCACCATCCGGGATCCAGGTCATTGCCGTCGCCCAAATCTAGCCTTAGGACACCTCATTGCATATGCTCTTGAAACCAAGTATGACTTGCAATATCCCGCAGCCCCAGATGTTCCTACATACTTCCTCACCAACAATGCCTTCTATGTCCTCCACAGCACCCGACTACATCCGGAGCCCGCCCCGGATGGTGAGGAAGAGGAGGAAGCGGCCATTCCCGCTCCTGCTGCACCCGAGGCACCTGCTCCCCTTCGCATTGCCTCTCCCCTTGACCACCTAGTACAGCGATTTGACCAGTGGGAGGCCCGTTTTGACTCCTACGTGGTTACCTAGGAGCAGCGACACAACGAGGACCTCCAACGCTTCGCGGACTATGCTGCGCAGCAGCAACAGCAGCATGACCAGGACATGGCCTGGTTCGGAGCTCAATTTCAAGCCATTCACCATTACCTCAATCCTCCACCACCACCTCCTCCTTCCTATCAGGATCCACCTCTGTTTTAGTTTCCTGCTTTTGTAGTTGTTCTATTTTATGTTTTATTTCAGTGTTCTGTTTTTCCCTCCTCCTTTTTGTGATGTCAAAAGGGGGAGTCAGTTGTAGTCGTGTCTGTTTGTCTGTTTCTATTTTCTGAGTCATGTTTCCTGTATTGTTTTAGCTGTTAAATGAAAATTAAAAAAAAAATGTTTGTTTATTGGATCTCCTAGTTTACTTTTATTTTCAGACTACTTTACAAATGTTTGCCATCATCAAAAAGGGGGAGATTGTTGCAAATCTGGTTTTGATGATGACAAACATGTTTCCAGTGTGTTTTGCTTGGCTAATCTGTTTCAGGCACAAAAGACCGCGAGCCACTCAACCAACTCAAGATCGGGTCCAAGTGTGTCAAAAGTATGATTTTTCTTTTTATTGAGTCAATTGTAATGTAACTGATTTCCTAGCTAAGTAACCTTGCACACACACACTCAGGGAGAGAGATTGAGTGAATTAGAGTTTCTGTTAAAAATTTGTTCAGATCGTCCTGGATGATATACACATCATCCTGGATAATCCAGTTAAAACAGAAACCCTAATTAGGGCGACTAAGTTAAGAGGGTCTGATTGAGCTGATCGTCCTGGACGATCTACGGATCGTACTGGACGATATTCCCAAATCAGAAATTCTCAGCCGCCAGATCAAGTTAGGCAAGTTCTTATTTTTAGATACTTGGTCTAATCGTCCCGGACGATACGTGTATCGTCCCGGACGATCCAGTACAATCATGCCTAATTTAATCTGGTAATTAAGGAAAGCAATTAATTTTTGGTTGATACGATCATATCGTCCTGGACGATCGCAGGATCGTCCCGGACGATCTTGATCGTCTAGTGCATTTAAGTTGTACGTCCAGAACTATGTACAGGATGATTTGGAGCCTTTTTGAACTAATCGTACCGGATGATGACCCTATCGTCCAGGACGATCAAGTCATTTTTTGGTCGTCCAGCACAGATTTCTCTGGACGACCCGAACTGTCTTCTGGACGATTTCCCTCAATTTGAACTAATCGTCCCGGCCGATCGCAGGATCGTACGGGATGATATGAACAACTTTTTCTACTGATCGTCCAGAAGAGCCAGATCGTCCAGGCTAAAACAGCTGAATTTGAACTGATCGTACAGGACGATCTACCGATCGTCCTGGACGATCTTGGCCGACCAGTTGAGATTTAGGGCAAATTTTAAGCCCTCCTTTAAAAGAACTTTTTCAAGATTTTGGAAAAATCTTTTGCTTCCTTCCTTCCCAGAGAAACCCTAGAGAGAAGAGAGAGTTGGGAGAGAGAGAAGAGATCTTGTGAGGGGGAGTTAGTGAGGGATTCACTAAGGTTGCTCCAAGCACGGATTAGAGTCGTCTTCTCCGCTCGTCGTCTGTCGTCTAGTCGGTGTTCTTCGTGGGAGGATCGTTCGCAAGAAGATCCGGGGTTCTCTGCCCGCTTCAGGTGGAAGCAAAAGGAGTTCGAAGGTTCTCTGCCTGCTTCAGGAGGAAGCGAAAGGAGGTCAGGTTCTCTGCCTCACCGTGTGGTGAAAAGGAGGTGTTTTGTACAGGCTTCTCCGCCTTCCTGTGGGAGCAAAAGGAGAGTCACTTTCGTTTAGTGCAATACCCGGAGGGGAGGCTCCGGGGAGTGGACGTAGGTCAAGTTGACCGAACCACTATAAAATCTGGTTTGCTTTTCTGATTCAGTTTTGCACTTTACTTTTCAATATAAACTGTTTGGGTGAATATCGTTGGTTGATCTTTTCGTTATTGTTTACTTGTTTCCGCTGCTAAGTATCAAAAAGATTTTTGTAGTTGTCGTGAAATTTTTAAATAACCAATTCACCCCCCCTCTTGGTTAGCCTCGGGACTAGTTCACTAGGGCTTAACATCCCTTTCGAACTTTTAGGATTCACTAAGGTTACTCCAAGCACGGATCAGAGTCATCTTCTCAGCTCGTCGTCTTTCGTCTTGTTGGTGTTCGTCGTGGGAGGATCGTTTGCAAGAAGATCCGGGGTTCTCTGCCTGCTTCAGGTGGAAGCAAAAGGAGGTCGGGTTCTCTTCCTCACCGTGTGGTGAAAAGGAGGTCTTGTACAGGCTTCTCCACCTTGTTGTGGGAGTAAAAGGAGAGACACTTTTTATTTAGTGCAATACCCGGAGGGGAGGCTCCGGGGAGTGGACGTAGGTCATGTTGACCGAACCACTATAAAATCTGGTTAGCTTTTTCTGATTTACTTATGCACTTTACTTTTCTGATATTAATTGCTTGGGTGAATCTATGTGATTGATCTTTTCGTTATTGTTTACTTGTTTCCGCTGCAAAGTATCGAAAAGATTTTTCTGTTGTTCGTGAAATTTTTAAATAACCAATTCACCCCCCTCTTGGTTAGCCTCGTGACTAGTTCACTAGGGCTTAATATCCCTATCGAACTTTCAAGTGGTATTAGAGCTGGATTCAAAATTTAGGTTTAAAAACTTTTGAATTTGATCTACGGCTAACTGTAACAATCGTAATACAGCTGAAGGTTACTCTATTACAAGACCACCGTTGTTTGATAATATTCCTTTTGATTTTTGGAAAACACGCATGTCTACTTTTCTTCAATCAATTGACTATCGCATGTGGATGTTAGTTAAGGATGGATACGAACCACCTTTTAGATTGATTAACAATGTGAAAACTAAATTACCTTTTGCTGATTGGATGTTTAATGATCGTGATTTAGCATAGTTAAATGCAAAATGCTTGAATTGTTTCTTTTGTGCTTTAAAATCTGAAGACTATATGTGTGTTTCTACTTGCACAACAGGTAAAAAAATTTGGGATAGATTATGTATAACATATGAAGGTATAACTGAGGTCAAAAAGTCTAGGCTAAACATCTTGTTACATGATTACAAACTTTTTTGCATGAAACCTAGTGAGATGATCTCAGAAATGTACATAAGGTTCACTCAAATTATTACCTCTTTGTATACTCTAGGAAGAGAATTAACTAATTACGAAAGAGTGAACAAAATTCTTAGATGTTTGCCTGCTTCTTACGATGCTAAGATTACTGCTATCATGGAATCTAAAGATTTAAATACTTACTCCATTGATAGCTTACTTGGATCACTCATTGCTTACGAGCAAGGGGTGAACCAAAGATAACTTGATGCAGGTGAACGAAAGAAGGAGAAGATAGTAGCGCTAAAGGCCAAAGATTCAGATGTTAGTACTTTCGGGTCTGATAGTGATGATGTTGCCTTAATCATAAGGCAATTCAAGAGCTTTATAAGGAAGAAGAATAAGAATTTTCAAAAGTGGAACAAAGGTAAGACCAGTAGAAACTTTAAAGGTTCATCTGAATCTGTTTGTTTTGAATGCAGGAAGCCTGGACACATAAAGGTAGATTGTCCTACACTCAAGGCTCACCCAAGCAAGGATAAGGGTGAGGAGAAACCAAAGTTTAGAAAGGACAAGAAGCGGATATAAAAGGCGTTCTGGGTAGACTATACATCCGACTCCTCTGAGACTGAAGCTGAAGAGGAGGAAACAAACTTGTGTCTAATGGCTGATGATCACCCTGGTCAGTTGGACCAGAAATAGGTATGTGAGCTTACTTACGATCAATTATTTGAAGTTTCTGAAAAAATTCATACATCGTATAGGAAGCTTAAGAAAACCCATGCTAGTTTGAAAGTGGATTATTTGACTTTGCAAAAAGAGCATGAGGTGTTGATTAAGGATCATTCCACTAATAGTAGCAATCACATGTCTTTACTAAATGAGTTTGATGAACTGAATAGAAAGAATTCTGATTTAGTTGTTGAGCATGATGCATTAAAAACATCGCATGTCAAATTAGAAGCTGCCTTTAAGAAATTGAAAGATATGGCATGTGATTTAGAAAGTAATGAAAGTGCGAGAACTTTTGAAATTGCTAGTCTTAACAAGGAGAATGAATTTTTAAGAGTAAAACTTAATGCTTTTGAAAAGAACAAAAAACCACCTACTTTTGAATAGTTTTATGCACCGCCTCCTTTTGAAAAATCTGTTGCAAGTTCATCAAAGCATGTTTCATACACTTCTAGGAAGGGGCACTATCACTCCCGACGTTTAGTTAATCCTTTTCCTGGTGTTAGATGTTTTTCATGTGGCATGTTAGGACACATTTCCCACACCTACACTGTTCACCGTAGTACACATTGGGTGTGGAGACCTAAACTGTCTGTTTCACAGCACAGCACACATGCATTGTATTCTTCTTTTCATAAGAAGGAACCCAAACCTGTTTGGGTTCCTACGATTGACGTCTGATATTTTTGTAGGGGTGCTCTCACATAAGACCTCGTGAGAGCATGTGGTACCTGGACAGTAGATGTTCTAGACACATGACTGCAGATGCAAATCAGTTCATTTCACTGGAGGCTAGAGCTGGAGGCAAGGTTACACTTGGAGATAAGACCACCAGGAAGGTGGTAGGCTCAGGTATAATTGGTGATTCAAAGAATTTTATGATTGATAATGTTTTGCTTGTAGATGGACTGAACATAATTTGCTAAGCATCAGTCAACTTTGTGACAAGGGATACAGCACCAAATTCTTGCCCACTGGCTGTATTTTAAGCTTAAATGATGAAGTTATTTTGCAGGGGCAAAGGATCAACAACGTCTACAAGCTGGATGTAAGTTGCATTAAATCTGATAATTCAATTTGCCTAAAAACTGCTGCTAATGAGTCTTGGTTATGGCATAGGAGATTGTGTCATGCCAGTATGAAAACCCTTAGGAGAGTCACCCAAAAGGACTTAGTTAGAGGTGTGCCCAAGCTTAAGTTCACTAAGGATCACCTGTGTGATGCCTGTCAGTCGGGGAAGCAAGTCCAGTCCTCGTTTCACTCAGTTAAGGACATTTGCACCTCTAGACCTTTAGAACTTCTTCACATGGACCATTTTGGACCCATTAGCACTGCCAGCTTAGGGGGGAGAGTCTATGGATTTGTGATTATAGATGATTATTCGAGGTTCACTTGGGTGAAATTTTTGTCACATAAATCTGAGTCATTTGATGAGTTTAGATCTTTCTCTACTTGGATTCAGAAGAAGTTAGGATCTGAGATTATTACCATCCATAGTGATCATGAAGGGGAGTTTGAAAATGAAAGATTTGGAAGTTTTTATGAGGATCAAGGGATTAGTCACAATTTTTTAGCTCCTAGGACCCCTCAATAGAATGGGGTAGCTGAAAGGAAGAACAGGACCTTAGAGGAAGCCGCTAGAGCCATGCTTGCCGAGTATTCACTTCCAAAATACTTTTGGGCTGAAGCGGTGAACACTGCCTGTTATGTGCTGAATAGGGTAAATGTGAGAGTCAAACTGAATAAGACACCTTATGAGATCATTAAGGGTAGAACTCCAAATCTGTCCCACCTCCATGTCTTTGGTTGTAAAGTTTTCATTCTGAATTATGGGAAGTCACCCTTAAGAAAATTTGACCCAAAATCTGATGAAGGAGTGTTCTTAGGATATTCAAGTGTGGGAAAATCCTTTAGGGTGTTCAATAAGAGGACTTTAGTGGTGGAAGAAATAACCCATGTAGTGTTTGATGAATCTGATCCTAAGGAGTCTAGATCTGAAGTAGAAGATGAAGAGATTATTGAGGTTACCCAAGGGGTTAAAAATACAAATCTGGAGGAAAGGGTAGAACCTCAAACCACGTTGCCTAGAGATTGGAGATATTCTTCAAGTCATCCTAAAGAACTGATCTTAGGAGACTCTTCTGAAGGTGTTAGGACTACGCATGGACTTAGGAAGGAAGTAAACCATTCTACCTTTATCTCAATGACTAAACCCACCAACATCAATCAAGCTCTCTCGGATGAGTTTTGGATTTTATCCATGCAGGAAGAATTGAATCAATTTGTAAGGAATGATGTTTGGGAGCTAGTAGAAAGACCTAAAAATCAAAGTATTGTGGGAACCAAGTGGGTCTTTAAGAATAAGATGAATGATTCTGGTGTGGTGGTGAGAAATAAGGCAAGATTGGTGGCTAAGGGGTATAATCAGATAGAAGGGATTGATTTTGAGGAGACTTTTGCCCCTGTAGCTAGATTGGAAGCCATTAGAGTGCTACTAGCCTTTGCCTGTTATAAGGGATTCAAGCTGTTTCAAATGGATGTTAAGAGTACCTTTTTAAATGGGGTAATAAAAGAAGATATTTTTGTAGAACAACCCCCAAGTTTTGAGAGTTCCCAATATCCAAATCTTGTTTATAAATTAAAAAAGGCCTTATATGGATTGAAACAGGCACCCAGAGCTTGGTATGAGAGGCTTAACACATTCCTGTTAGAAAGATAGTTTGTTAAGGGGAGCGTGGACATCACCCTTTTTCTGAGGAGATTAGGAGATAACTTACTCATTGTCCAGATCTATGTTGATGATATAATTTTTGGATCTTCTGACAAATATTTATGTGATGAGTTTTCTAAAATAATGAGTAAGGAGTTTAATATGAGTATGATGGGAGAATTATCCTACTTTTTGGAGTTTAGCATAAGGCAAACGGATGATGGAACCTTTGTCAATCAATCTAAATACACTAAGGGCATTTTGAAGAAATATGAAATGGACAAAGCCAAGCCAATCAATACTCCCATGACCTCCTCAGTTCAGTTAGATAAGGATTCAAGTGGAAAATCTGTTGATCAGAAGAAGTATAGAGGAATAATAGGATCACTGCTTTACCTAACTGCTAGCCGACCTGATATCATGTTTAGTATCTGTCTTTGTGCTAGGTTTCAGGCTGATCGTAAAGAGTCCCACCTGACTGCTGTTAAGAAAATTCTTAGATATCTTTTAGGGACCCCAAACCTAGAAATTTGGTACCCTAGGCACAGCACCTCATTTGAGATCATTGGATATTCTGATTCTGACTTTGCGGGGTGTAGGGTGGATAGAAAGAGCACCTCTGGAACTTGTCAATTCATAGGACAGTCTTTAGTCTCCTGGTCCAGTAGAAAATAGAACTCAGTTGCACTTTCACTGCTGAAGCTGAGTACATTGCCTTAGGGAGTTCTGTGGCCCAAGTTCTTTGGTTAAAGCAACAAGTCTTGGATTTAGGGTTACCTGTTGGCACAATTTCTGTTCTGTGTGATAATACTAGTGCCATCTGTATCTCTAAGAATCCAATCCAACATTCTAGAACCAAACACATTGATATAAGGCATCACTTCATTAGGGACCATGTTACAAAAGAGGATATTGAGCTACATCATATAGCAACTGAAAATCAGCTGGCTGACATATTCACTAAACCACTGGTCTTTAACTCATTCAGCATTTTGAGAACCAGATTAGGAGTGATTGATATAAATGCTTGATTCTGATGACTGCTAATTTCTAATTGTTCTGATTAGTATTCTATTTTCTGTTAGTTAGTTTTGGGTTTGATTATTTGCTTTCAGTTGATTTTATTTCTTCTGTTGACTTCTATTTTTAGCCTTACTGTTAGTTTGATTTGAGCATTTACTTTGATGTGATTTTCTACCTATTTTTTATGCACTGGTTCATATATTGCACTTACTGTTTCATGCTTTTCAAAATCTGATCACGGCTTACTACTTCTGATAATCTGAATTTGTGACTGGGAGTTTTACCTTGTTTTGATTTGGAAGCTGGTAAACTGTGATTGATTCCACTGAATTTGTTAAAGGGAAGAAACATTGATGATTGTTTCTCTTCTTCTAACTCCTTTACTGGTGTATAGTTTCTTTTGGATAAAAATCTTTTTCAAAATTAAAATATTAGTTTTTGAAATAGAGATTATTTTATCTTCCTATAGAAATCTGCCTCATATAAATAGTGTTTTTCAAAGTCTTGAGTCATTAGTTTGATTTTCTAAACCAAGTGATTGCATTTATCATATGATGTATGGCTTTTATTTTGTGAATCATTCTTCCTTACTGTGGAGAGTCATCTCCTATGTCTGGAAGATAATTTCACAACTAAGACTCTTTAATGATTATGAAAAGGAGGAAGCTTATAGAAGATGCGCAGTGCGCCAAATAAATTGAAAAAGAGGCATAAAATGAGCCCAAAGCTGAAAAGATGCGAAAAATCGCCAACTGAAAGATACACAAAGTGTATTAAAAATAAAAAGATGCGCAAAGCGCCAACTAAATTGAAAAAGAGGCACAAAATGAGCCCAACCAAGCTTTCTTTCCTTTCAGATCGTTAAAAGGTCTTAGAAAAATTCGTGTGCCGCTTAATACTTTCAAAAGCTTGTGTTTTGAAAATTTTGATTTCTAATTTTTTACTTTGTAACACTATTATATCATATATTTTTCTGGAACGAGGCTTGAAAGGATCTCTTTTCAAATCTAATGTCTTTTCTTCTGAATTTGATTTGTGTTTTGAAAGAGGTTTATATCGATAAGGTGCCCGGGGTCGGAGTTACGAAAGTTGATTTTTCCAACCTTTTTTGTATTTCAGGGCTGTCAATCATCTTCTTATTGGTTTTTGGATCTACAATCAAGGAAAAATTCTGATTTACTCGAGCAACTTGATTACAAAAAGATAAATAAAAAAATAAAAAAAATTGTTGCTTTTATTTATTTTTGCTGTGAGTTTTATTCGTTTTTATTTTATTTTAATTTCATGGTTGTATTTTTGGGATCCTGATCTGTCATCTTCATCCTCCATCTTTTTCTATTTTCTTCATATCATCCTGAACAATACCCCGATCATCCTGGATGATCCAAACATCGTCCTGGACGATTCATTCAAAATCATCCCCACACTAATCCTACAGCTGAGAAACTCCAATTATTGGTGATCATCCTGGACGATACTTACATCGTCCTGGATGATATGATCCAAATCTTCCTGATCTGATCAAACGGCTGACATTGCTCCAATTATTATCCATCGTCCTGGATGATCCACCCTATCATCCCGGACGATCCACATGTCAAGCCGCTGGACGATTCGAATTCGGCCTGTCCGACATATTTATTGCATATCATCCTAGACGATCCATCTAATCATCCTGGATGATACTTTTCATCAACGGTCGTCCAGCCTGACTCCTCGGGATGATCATCTGTGTCTAATCGTCCTGGACGATCGGACCACCTTTTTGACCAATCATCCAGGCCATAATAATTGCACCGATCGTCCTGGACGATCTCGCGATCGTACGGGATGATCAGACCAAGTCTATTTAAATAGCCAATTTTCATCCTTTCTTTTACACCTACTCCCTCTACTTTCCTCCACTGTTGTTTCCTAATGGCTAATGGCAAACGCTCACGGCAAAAGGGTGTGAGTTCCTCCCGGGGATATGTAGATCCTCGCTTCCCAAATGCAGCCGACCAGGCTGCTTTTAAATGCTATCGTGACGTGGGGATCACGCACTCTAAAATTATAAATCCTCGCACTCTTACTTATCCAATTCTAGATCTGTTCGCACACACCTCCCTCACCTTCATCTTGACCTTAGCCTTTCCTTTTAATCTTGAACTCCTTCAGATTTTCTTTGCCAATTTGTGTATTTCCGCAGACTATTCTACTCTTCGCTCATACGTCAATCAACATCTAGTGGAACTAACCACCCACAATTTTCATAATATTCTTAACCTGTCTGTCACTGGCGATAAACTCTACACGCTTATCACCGATCCTGACTATGATTAGAGTGTCGCCAATCACTTCCTTCACAATACAAATGTACCCTATCATGGCAACGCTTACACTTCACTTCTTAAGGACGCACAGATAATTCAGCATGTCCTTCGTTCCTCCGTCATTCCAAAGGCGGGGGATCGAATTCAAATCACCCCGTTACTGTCCTTGACCACATACTACATCATGGCCCGTAGAGAGTTTAATGCCTCTGACCTTATTATCCGATACATAGAACACCTCACCACTATTAGAGATCCGGGTCACAGGCGTCGCCCAAATCTAGCTTTAGGTCATCTCATTCATTTTGCCTTAGAAATAAAATATGACCTTCAGTATCCTGTCCCTCCTGATATCCCTTATTCCTTCTTCACAAACAACTCATTCTACATCCTACACAGCACCCGACTACATCCGGAGCCCACCCCGGATGTTGAGGAGGAAGAGAAAGAGGCTATTCCAGTTCCTGCTACACCAGAGGCACCTGCTCCCCTTAGCATTGCCTCTCCCTTTGACCACCTGATGCAGCACTTCGATCGGTGGGAGGCCAGATTTGACTACTATGTGGTTGCCCAGGAGCAGCGGCACGCCGAGGACATCCAGCGCTTCACTGACTATGCTGCGCAGCAGCAACAGCAGCATGACCAGCACATCGCCTGGATTTAAGCCCACTTTCAGGCCATTCACCATTACTTCAACCCACCACCGCCACCTCCTTCTTCCGATCAGGATCCGCCTCAGTTTTAGTTTTTGTTGTGTAGTTGTTGTTTTCTGTTTTGTTTGTAATGCTTTGTTTAGTTATGCCTGGTTCTGTTGATTTTTTTTACCCTCCTTTTCGTGATGTCAAAAGGGGGAGTCAGTACTAGCATTGTTCCTGTTATGTTCTGTACTTTTGGTTGTACTACCTTGATTGTTCAATGAAAATTAAAAATTAAAAAAAAATCTTTTTGATCTCCTAGCTCTTGTATTTTTTTTTTAAAAAAACTACTGAACATAGGTTTGCCATCATCAAAAAGGGGGAGATTGTTGCAAATACGAATTTGATGATGAAAAACATGTTTCTTTTATGTTTTGCTTGGCTAACCCATTTCAGGCACAAAAGATCACGAGCCACTCAAGCCAACTCAAGATCGGGTCCAAGTGTGTCCAATGTACTATTTTTTTTTTCTTGAGTCAATTGTAATGTAACTGATCCCCCAACTAAGTAGCCTTGCACACACACACTCAGGGGGAGAGCTTGAGCGAATTAGAGTTTCTGTTCATTTTTGTTCAGATCATCCTGGGTGATATTCACATCGTCCTGGACGATCAGATAAAAATAGAAACCATAATTAGGGCAACTAAGTTAAAAGGGTATGATTAAGCCGATCATCCTGGACGATCTCTGGATCGTACGGGATGATATGCTCAAATCAAAAATTCTCAGCCGCTAGATCAAGTTAGGTAAGTTATTATTTTAAGTTATTTGGTCTGATCGTCTCGGACGATACATGTATCATCCTGGACGATTCAGTACAATCATGCCTAATTTAATCTGGTAATTAAGGAAAGCAATTTATTTCTGATTGATACGATCATATCGTCCTTGACGATCGCAGGATCGTCCCGGATGATCATGATCGTCTAGTGCATTTCAGCTGTACGACCCGAACTGTGTATAGGATGATTTGGGCACTTTTTGAACTAATCGTACAGGACGATATCCCTATCATCTTGGACAATCAAGTCATTTTTTGGTCGTCCAGCACAAGTTTCTCTGGATGACTCGAACTATCTTCTGGATGATATTCCTCGATTTGCGCTAATCGTACGGGACGATATGAACAATTTTTCTACTGATCGTCCAGAAGAGCCAGATCATCTAGGCTGAAACAGTTGATATTGAAATGATCATACAGGACGATCTATCGATCGTCCTAGACGATCTTGGCTGACCAGTTGAGATTTAGGGCAAATTATAAGCCCTCCTATAAAAGATATTTTTCTTAAAATAAGAAAAATCTTTTGCCACCTTCCTTCCTAGAGAAAACCTAGAGAGAGAAAGAGTTTGGGAGAGAGAGAAGATCTTGTGAGGGGGAGTTAGTGAGGGATTCACTAAGGTTGCTCAAAGCACGGATCAGATTCGTCTTCTCCGCTCGTCGTCTTTCGTTTAGTTGGTGTTCATCGTGGGAGGATCGTTTGCAAGAAGATCCGGGGTTCTCTGCCCGCTTCAGGTGGAAGCAAAAGGAGTTCTGGTTCTCTGCCTCACAGTGTGGCGAAAAGGAGGTCTTGTACAGGCTTCTCCGCCTTACGGTGGGAGCAAAAGGAGAGACACTTTTTGTTTAGTGCAATACCCGGAGGGGAGGCTCCGGGGAGTGGACATAGGTCAAGTTGACCAAATCACTATAAAATCTTGTTTGCTTTTTCTGATTCAGTTCTACGCTTTACTTTTCTGATATTAACTGCTTGGGTGAATCTCCGTGATTGATCTTTTCATTATTGTTTTCTTGTTTCCACTGCAAAGTATCGAAAAGATTTTTTTGTTGTTCGTGAAATTTTTAAATAACCAATTCACCGCCCCTCTTGTTTAGCCTCGGGACTAGTTCACTAGGGCTTAACATCCCTATCGAACTTTCATTATCCAGCACGTTCTTCGAACATCTATTATAACAAAAGCTGGAGATCGCATACACATTACCCCACTTTTATTTGTAGTCACCTACTTAATAATGTCAACCACCAAATTTGATGAAGCCCAAATGATCTTGGTTTACATTCATACCTTGTCTCCTCTTTGCTATCCCAATGCCTGACGAAAAAAAAATGTTGCCTTAGGCTATATCATAGGATACATCCTCGACATCAAATATCAAGTCCACTATCCTATTCCACTGAATAATCTTCCTAATTTTTACACGGATGCCTCCTTCCATATTCTTATCCATCACGGGCACACGTACACTAATTTTTATTTTGATGAAGAACAGGAAGCTGCTCCTACGGATGGAACTCCACCAACACCCATGACTAGAAACTCGATTAGATTACCATTGACCAACAACATTGCCAGCATGATGATGATATGTGATGGTTTGGCGAACGATTCACCTCAATCGATCAACAGTTCGTGTCCGTCCATCAACACTTTCAGCCAACTCCACTACAGCCACCACCTGATCAGGATCCTGACTTTTAATTGCTTTATTTTGTTTGTCTTCTATAGTTCTTTCTATTGCCCTATATTTTCTCATACTAGTTATGTTGCTTTTGCTTGTATAGAGTGTTCTTCTTTTTTTGCTGCTGTTAAAAGGAGAAGTTCTGTGATGTTATGTTCTTAAGTTCAATGTTCAATGTAATATGCTTTTGTTATGCTCTTAAGCTCATTGTTAATTATTGTTGCTTTTATCCTATTTCTATTAATCTCGTTATGTTATATTTCTTTAAAAAAAAAAGAAAAATAAATTCTTTTGGCAATCCTCTCGTCTTTTCAAATCCATCATCTAGTGAGAGGGAGCTAACAAAGAAATAATATCTATCTTACCTATCCGATAATATTATTTGACATCACCAAAAAGAGGGAGATTATTTCAATCCAGGATCCCTTGCACTTGATTTTGATGATGATAAATAATATTGACTGAATTAATATGTTCTTCCCTGAAAAATATAAATATTTATTTTTTTCTGTGAGCACTAACATTTCAGGTAAGATATACACCTCTCAAGACTGCTAGAGACTCAAGGCTAAGTAGAATAGGATGTACAAGAATTTGTATTTTTATTTTCTTTAATTTTTTTTGTTGTTGAGTCTGCCACAAAAGTATATATGAGAAGGAGTGACCATGCACACACACAGGGGGAGAGTTTTATTTTAAGATTAATTTTTTTAAAGCAGATCATACTATACGATTTTAAATCATATTGTACCATATGTCATTTAAACTCAAGCTTAAAGCTAAATCTGAATGATTAGTTTTGTAAACTAATCATACTACACAATCTTGATCATACTATACGATTTATTTCAACCTTAAAACCCTAGCCACCAAGACAGTTTTGGTAAGTTTTTAAGTTTGATTTTTAAACTCTCGTACTTTATGAGTATAATTATATGGTATGATCTATTAAAATTTTGCCAAAATTTTCCCCCGTAATCAGGCAATTAAATCATGGTTTCTTAATTATATTTAATCGTACTGTACAATGTCGATCATAATGTATGATGAACATAGATGATTATGGGTTGTCCCATAGATAGTACCAGACAAAAATATGATTATTTATACTGATCATCTCGGATGATATTTATATCATGCAGGATGATGATATGAAATGAACTAATCATATTGTATGAATGGTACAGTGCAAGATGATGAATAGAGATGACATCATTCATCCAATAAGTCATCCCGTATAAATAGTTGAAAATAAAGCGATAATCTAGTACGATCTCTGGATCATACTATACGATGTTGGTAAAATTTGTGAACTATTTTTCTACATTCGTACTGGATGGATCTATTTTAAACTGATTGTACTGTACAATATTGGATCATACTGTACGAATAGAATCTTCAAAGTTGAATTATTAGGGTTTTCTGAAGCCCAATTTAAAAAGAAATTTTTTTTATTCAGTAAGAAGTTATTGAGACTAAAGTTGGCAGAGGAAGGAACTCTTGAGAGGGAGCTTTTGAAGAGATCCAGGGTTTGTGAGAGGAAGGAGAATGTGAGCTTGAGTGTAAGGAAGAAGTAGTGTGAGGGGATCACACGGTTGCTCCGAGCTGGATGTACGCTTGCTCCTCCTATGGCCTTGGTAAGTCTTGTGAAGGTTCTCTAGGGAGAGAGGCTTCAAAGTCATCATCCTCGAGGTACTCTACCTTCTCCAAGAGGGAGAAAAAGGAGAAGGTCCGCTGCTGTCACTGGGAGGGTGACATAGCATCTGGTATTCCGCCACACCGGGAATGTGGAAGTGAGTCTTGTAAAGGCTTCTACGGTTACTGTGGGAGCAGAAGGAGAGTCAACTTTTAGTAGTGCAATACTTGGAGTGGTAGACTCTAAGGAGTGGACATAAGTCAAGTGACCGAACCACTAAAAAAATTTCTAGTGTGCTTTTTTCGTATTTTCTGTATTTTAATTTTTCGTGCATTTATCTACTGTGCTAACAGCCTCGTGAAAAATTTAATTTTAAATTATTTATTGTGAGATTTGAAATTGTATCATCATGATCATAATTATGAATGAGTCATTAGCTTCTGCATCTTACTAGTTAAGTTATTAATTTAAAAAATTTATAAAAACTAGAACTCTTGTTTATGATTCATTTTTAAAATACCATATCACTCCCCCCCACTTGGCACTCATCAAACTTTAACTTATTAGGGCATCCTCTATTAATTAAGAGTGATTAA
The DNA here is from genome assembly GCA_019925795.1 of Dendrobium chrysotoxum. Lineage (NCBI taxonomy): Eukaryota > Viridiplantae > Streptophyta > Magnoliopsida > Asparagales > Orchidaceae > Dendrobium > Dendrobium chrysotoxum. Next base: position 51,160,186 of record CM034302.1, read on the forward strand.
ACTATTTGTACTGTACGATTTATATCGTATAGGATGATAAGTTATAATCAACAAAAAAGCCAACAATCATAATTTAGGTAATATTTTAATATTAAAAATTTGTGTTTAAATGTACCATATGATCCATATCGTACTTTACGATGTATGACAACCATACCTAAATTAATCATGAGATAAAGTGTTTAATTATGGTTAAATTTTTCAATCATATCATATAAGGTGATCGGAGATGATCGTACTATATGACCCAATTCTTGTATGGGTTGATAATTAAATGCCGCCAATCATCTGGGATGAGTAGCTATGAGTTTGTGTACTAATCTTACAAGATGATGTTCTTAATCATACCAAACAATCAATATAAACTTTTGTACTAATCATACAGTAGGGTGGAGTTCGTACTAGAGATAAAGGCAATTTTAAACTAATCGTAATGTACGATCTTGGATCGTACTGGACAATCATAAGTGCAAAATTGAAAATTAAGGCTTCTTGTGGAGGCTCTGTATTTAAGCTCTCACGTTATCCTTGAGTAAATCTTTTGTTGTTGAATTATTCTAAGAGATAGCTTAGAGAAGGAAGAGAGAGAGCTTTGGGAGAGAGAGAGAGATTCTTGTGAGGAGGAGTTGTGAGGGATTCACAAAGGTTACTCCAAGCAAGGTTTCCGTCATCATCTTCAAGTTTTTTTTTTTAATTCCTTGGTGGCTTTAGGGAGACTTTGATCAGCATCAGATCTAGGTTCTCTGCCTTCACTACGAGTGTAAAAAAGGATTCCAAGGTTCTCTACCTACTCCAGGAGGAAGTAAAAGGATTTCTACGTTCTCTACCTACTCCAGGAGAGAGTAAAAGGATTTCCAGGTTCTTTGCCTACTCTAGGAGGGAGTAAAATTATTGAAGGTACTCTACCTCACTGGTAAGTGGAAAGATTTTTTAAGGGCTTCTTTTCCTTGCTATAGGGGCAAAAGGAGAGACACTACTTTTGTTGCAATTTTGGAAAGGAGGTTTTTGGGGAGCGGACGTAGTTCAAGTTGACCGAACCACTATAATTCTAGTGTGTTCTTTCTACTTACTTTTCTGCATTTAATTTTTGCATTTTTGGAGATTTTTCCTGTGTTTGAAATCTCTGATTTTTTTGTTATTGTGAATTTAATTTTGCTTCTACATTATGAGATAAAATAGTTTTTTTTAATATTCAAAAAGATTAAAAAAAAGTTTTTTTTTGCTAAAGAAAATTTTAAAATAACCAATCCCCCCCCCCCCCCCCCCCCCTTGCCCTCTTGGTTAGCCTCGGGTTAGTTTATGAAGGTTGAATAACCCTCACAAACTTTTACCTTCCCAATGTGAAGCCAGAACAAACTTTACAACTCATAGTCCTTACCCTATCCTTTATCCTGCTCTCCTAACTATCTCAAGACACTTCGAAAGTACCTTAGAATTCTCCCAAAGCAATCAAAGCCATCAAAGAGCTCCCAAGGGTTTGAATTGGCCAAAGTGAGGAAGAGGGTTCATTCAAGCAATTATTGGCTCTCTCACCTCCTACACAATAGAGATATTTTCATTTTGGCTCTTCACACTCCCCCTAACAATCCCCATGCTCAAACCCACTATTAGCAAGCCAATGATGATGATTTTCCAGCCACCCAAGCATCAAAATCCATTTATCATGTCTAGGTATATCCCAAACCCAAGGTTTAAACATTTAGGTTTAAATAACTTTCTATAAAGCACTTTTCAAGGTGTAAAATCACTTCCCTATTAATCTATTACATCCCCAAAATATCAGTTTAAACTTTTTTTTATATATAGATCGAGCCATTTTTGTTAATGAGATGATCTTCATCATTAGTATTTAAGGAATAACATGCATGAACTGTTTATTTTTTGGGCCATTGATCTTGCGATCAATGATCCTGATCGCATCATGCTGCGGTTAATCCAAACTGCATGGTTTAGTTTATCATTCTGATTTCCATCTGACGGCATCACAGCCATAGATTCAAAATAACGGAAGATCCAATGGGCGTGAGACATCACTGATGTGGTTAAGTGAACTGCGTATGCGCCGCCACCGCCTTCATGTATCTATTATTAATGATTCTGAGGCGGTGCAATCATTAGCATTAAATATGCCACCATGAATTTTGATGTAGTTACCAAGAGCTATCGTGTGTACAACGGCTGCCATTTTAATAAATTTAATTAACTTAAATCAATTTAAATGCATTTAATTAATAGAATCTCAAAAAATTCATAAAAAATAAAATATTTAACTAAAAATTGCATATAATATTTTATTCTCTTCAAAATTTTAGTCTCTTTCGTTTAAAATTAAATTTAAATAAAAATATTATGTGTTTATCAATAAATATTCATTATATCATTTTATTTTTTTAATAAATTATTAAATAAATATATGTTTAAATATTCTATGATTTTAGTCGAGATGATTTTTAAAATGTTTCTGACCAACCAGCATTTTCTAAACCTTATTTGAATTTGAATTTTATTATAATTAATTCTCTAAGTTCAAAGACCATAATTTGGCCTTTAACTTTGAAAATTAACTATAATGACATTTTAAAGCCATTTCATTCATATAAATATTCATTGAGCTTGTTAAACATAGCTTTATGAAGAAAAATAGATCTATGGGGATTTATTTACTATTTAGAGAGTAATTGTGATTAGCATTGAATTCTTATTTTCTTTAATTATTCTCCAAATCTTCAATAAATTGGGTTCAATCTTTGCTAAGTTGATATGTGATGTCTCATTGATATAACTTAGTCCTATTTAACCCATTTGATATATCATTATCTCTTAATTAAATTTTCAAATAATTAAGTCAAGATTTTACTCAAATACTTGTAAATTCATTTACTTTCATGCTATCAAGATTTAGCACACTATGTTTGATGTGATGTGATTGTGTATATTCTTATGTACAAGGGTTGGATATACTAATTTCAATCCTATACAACCTAGTGACATTAAGGACAATAATTAAGGATGGGTCTTAGTAAACTTAGTAAAAAACATGGATTCACATACATATCCTATTTGGATGAAATATTAAACTTAGAAAAATTAGTGTCATGTATCCTTTGATTCAATCCACCATGATTTCACATTAATTGACCTTCAAACAATGATCGTTTTAATTAACCCTTCTTTAAGGGTTTAACTCAATAAATTCAAATAAGAAATAAAATAAATAAAAATTTAAAATCAACTTCAATCAACTCTAAATCAAATGTACTATCATTGAGCATTAAAATCCAAATTCAAATTTCATTACATTTTTATAAAATTTTAATTACCCTAAATTAAATGTTAATTAAATAAATACATTAAAAAATTATATAAAATTAAAAAATTCATTAAAAATTAAATGAAATTAAAAAAAAAATTGGAGATTAAAAATTCAAATTTAAATAATTTTTTGAATAATTTTTAATCATAATTCATTAATAATCCATTAATATTTAATTAAATTTAATTAAAATAAAATAATTAATTAAAAATTTTGAATAATTCAATAAATTTTTTTTATTAAATTCTAATTCACTTAAACTAAATTTATTTGGTAATTCGATTGACTAAAATTTTTTTTATCAATTAAGAATAAAAATTAATTTTAATTAAATGAATTTAGGCCTTCATGCTTATTACTTAATTCCTTTTCGACGGCATTTTAGCATTTGATTCTGAGGCCTTTAGCACATTGCTAATGGCATAAGATTTTGGTTGAAGCTTTATGGGCAAATTGAACCACATATAGAACTCCAACTCAATGTACACCATTTGATTTTATCTTTGGTGTAGAGGTTGTTATCCCTTCGGAAGTATAGCTAGCTTCACTTAAAGTCTCAGTGAACTATAAAATTACCCCAGAATAGAAAGTAGAACTCTGTTAGAAGCGCTCAAAGGTTTGGAAGAGAAGCATATACATGCTTAACATAACCTTGAGTTATATAAAGCTAAAATGATCCAGGCCCAAGATAAATTGGTTTATCCAAGAACTTTCCAAGAAGGTGACTTGGTAATAGTTTTATGAAGACATATCTTAGCTCATTGAAAGATAGGAGGTAAATTTGAGCCAATGAGGGAAGGTCCACTCATGGTGGAGGAGTCTACCAAGGAGGATCTTATCAGCTTATAGGCTATTAAGGTGATCATCCTATGTTACCCATCAATGGACGATCCCTTAAGAAATATTATAATGGTTCATATACTATGTTATTTTATAATGAAATAAATTTCAAAGTTTAAATTTATAGTGTTGTTGATGTTGCATAAAGTTATTTATCTTCAAATGGTAGAATCAAGAAACTTATCCTTAGTATATTTTAGATGCCTTTGTTCTAAATCTACTCATTCAAGAATCGATCTCCCGTCTGAGTATTCCACTTACTCTGGAAAATGATCTTCAAGTCAAATTTTAAGTTCTCCTTTTTGATAATTGATCTATCGGTTAAGTTCTAAATCCACTCATTCAAGAATTAATCTCCCGTTTGAGTATTTTTCTTTACCTGGAAATAAATCTACCAATCAAAGTTTAAATTCACTTTTCTAATAATTGATCTATCAGTCAGGTTTTAAATCCATTCCTTTCGGAATCAATCTCCCATCAGAGTATTCCTCTTTGTTTGGAAATTAATCTTCTAGTCAATGTTTAAATTCACCTTTGTGATAATTGATATATCATTCAGATTCTTAATCCATGCATTCTAGAATTGATCTCTCATCTGAGTATTCAACTTTTCTTGGAAATCAATATTCTAGTCAAAGTTTAAATTCACATTTTCTATAATTAATCTATCAGTTAGGTTCTAAATCCACTCATTTAGGAATCGATCTCCAATCTAAGTATTCTACTTTGTTTGGAAATTAATCTTCTAGTCAAAGTTTAAATTCACCTTTTTGATAATCGATCTATCAATTAGGTTTTAAATCCACTCATTCTGGATCAATCTCCTGCTAGAGTATTCCGCTATGTCTGGAAATTGATGTTTTAGTCAAAGTTTAAATTCACAATAATTAATCTATTGATTAGGTTTTAAATCCACTCATTCGGGAATCGTTCTTCCATCTGAGTAATAAGCTTTGTCTTGAAATCGATCTTCCAATTAAATTTTAAATCCACCTCTCTGATAATTGATCTATCAGCAAGGATTAAAATCCACTCATTCAGGAATCAATCTCCCATATGAGTCCACCTTTACTTGGGAATCGATCTACCATTTAAGGTTTAAATTTCTCTCTTTGAGAATCGGTATCTTAGTTTGATCCTTCATAAACTTGAGGAAAATCAATCTTTCAATCAAGCTTCCATCTTTTAAATTTTGTTGATTTCTTCGGTATGTGCTAACAGGTGTTATTTATCCTTTGAATTCATTATAGCTATTGGGGGTCAATATGCTGACCTCTTTTTTGTATGAGGTTATCAGAACCTATCCAGACTCCTGATTATTAATCTTATGATTAGCAATCAGCTAATTGTCAGCGATCCATCCATTAGCATATATTCAATTACCCTCCAGTCATCTCCAGCTATCAATCAGCCTGCATACATTCAATGAATCAAACCTTCAATCAATCTATAATTTATTCAATCATTTTCACTTATCAATCATATAGCATGCAACCAATAATCCAATCATATAGCCTACATATATCCAATCAAATTTTAATCAATCAGTCTGTCAATCACCATCAATCAATGATATACAATTAATACTATAATTAACAAATATTCAATCAAATTCCAATCATTTAACCTTCAGCCTATAATTAAATCAATCAATCTAAATTCCAATTAAACTTTAATCATTTAGCTCCCAATCAAGTTTTAATTAGTCACTTTATTCAAACTTCCATTAGCCTATATTCTACAATTAATTAATGTCTATCTACAGTTGTGGCCTTGCACTATAATTAGTTGGCTCCGTACATTGCCTAAGTCAGTGCACTGACACCCCTAAACCACAATCATAGTCCACATCACTTCCCTAAGAGCCCCACTTATCAAACACCTATTATAAGCTCTTTGAACCAGTTATTGACCAACTTGATCTTATTAAGCTAGCTAGTGTTAGCTCAAATGATTATATACTTCAACTACCTCTAACTCAACACCAAATTATCTTTGATCTTCCTCAAACTTCTATGAAAATCTCTCCTATTAAAATGAATATGACTGTTCTCCCTGACCAAGTCATTAGTTTACTTGGTCAACCAGATCATAAGGTCAATTCATAATCTTGAATTAAATATGCCTATATAGAACATTATTAATTATTCAAATCCCTTCTAATGCATGGTTTAAACATTTTCCTACATACCATGAATCATATCATGGGTAGTTTGACTAGGTCAAAACACCATGTATGGTCAAACTCCCTCACCCATTGGCTTTTTTCTCATATATTAAATCTACCTTTCTAAATCACCTATGCTCCATCAAATCTACACCAATACAGCCCCTTGAGCTCCACCTCACCCAAAGTTGACCGGTTGACTTGTCACATTAGTCAACAAAGGCTTAAAACATTCTTGAATTATCAACCATTGGCAAATATTAACAACATTGTTTAGAATCCTCTCTAATTCATCCAAACAGCAACCTCAGACATCCCTAAACTCCACTTCACCTAGTTTGACTAGTTGACTGGTTAAACTAGTCAAAAAGTGGCCAAAAAGACCATTAATGGGTCAAAAATTTGCTTCTTAAATCTAGAAGCTTCTTAAATATTTATAGAAGAAAATTTCCAAACATGGAATTCCCTCTCAAGAAAGCTCATCAAGCCACTCAACTAAATCTAGAAGCTTCTTAAACATCACCTAAACTAGTCCTAAACACATGGATTAAGCCTAAACTAAGATAACGGGTCCCCTCCCCATGTGAAGCAAAAAAAAACTTTACACTCATAGTCCTTTCCCTATCTTTTATCCTAGCCTCCTAACTACCTCAAGAAACTTGGCAAGCATCCTAAAATACTCCCAAGTAAGTCACAACAATCCAATAGCACCCAAGGGTTTGAATTGGCCTAAGTGAGAAAGATCTGGGATTCTAAATTGATCTGGGATTCTAAATCTCCTACGAGCGTAAGCCCTTGTAGTTAATTACATCATAGGAAATAGAAATTTCTTACAAATACTCTTGATTAAAATAATGGTAAAAAGTTCATTTAGAATTCAAAGTTTGATATCAAAGGAGACAGGGTTGAAATTCAAATGGGATTAGATCAAGGTTCAACACTTATTTTTTGAGGTCAAAGAAGGAAAGATAATAGGTACTTTATGATTCTAAAATATTTCAGAAGCCCCCCAGCCTATCTTATAAGTTGGGCTTGAATTTGATTGAAAGAGATTTATGTTCAACTTGTTAATTTTATTAGAATATTGGGATTAGATTCCCAGAGGTTGAGGTCTTATAGCCTTAGCTTGCCTCAGAACCTAAGTCTAGATCGGGCACTGAAAAATTAGTGACCCAAACTTATCTAGTGCAATACAGGATCTGGGCTTACCCCACCCTGGATTGGGGAGCCAGCTAAACCACCTAAATGCTTTAAAAATATGTATCCGATCTTTAATGTAGAATAGGTAGGGACGTTGTTTAAGATTAGTTTAAGGAATTGGGGTCGACATCTAGAGTAGATCCTAATTGAACCTTTAACATATGTTGGGTATTTGATGCTTAAGCTAAAATACAATTAAAGATTAAAATTTTTTTTAATTAATATCTAATGCAATGCATGCTAGTTGACTCAATTAATTGCTTAAATCAGGATGAAGCAGTTTGAAAAAAGGCTTAAAAATAATTTTATCCTAAAGTGCACATACTCCCCTTAACAGATCTGCCCATTCATAGGCCAAGTGGTCTGCCAAAACCCACAGGCACGAAGGTGCCTAATAAAGGAAAAGAAGATGCATCAATTATGCATATGAGAACTCCCGTCAGTCTCAAGCTTACTTCTTAAAATGTTAGATTTCTATGTGAGCTTAAAAGTTTTAGTTTTATTTAAGTAGAAGAATTTAACTATTCCCTCATGAGCCTCCGATCGTGTTCCAGGCTAAAACAAAGATCGACATGCAAGAGCTACAAAAAAAACTACTAAAAACATGCTATCCTATATCATAATCAGCATCAAACAATCAATTGGATAATTTAAAAAAATGTCCATAGGCAAGTACCTTTTAATATTACAATCCAAAAACTTCAAAAAATATGTAATAAATCAAATTTAAATATAAAAATTACCAATAATATACCAAAATGACCTAAATTTGATCCTCTATCTAGGAAAAATAAAATCACCATCACTGAACTTTTAATTAAACTTTAACTTAAAATTTAGTGAAAATTAATAATTAATTAAACAAAATAATAAAAAAATTATTAAAAATAAAAAATTAACTCTAAATACTTCAAAACATTCCCATGGGTCATCCTTAGACTTTGGGAGTGATTTCATGCAGTTTTGGATCAAAACAATCAAAACCTCCTTAATTAACTAATTTAAAAAATTAAATAATTAACCAAGCTTTGAAAAATTTTAATTAAATCATATTGAATTCAAAAATTTCAAATAATAGATCAAATTAACCATAATTCAATTCTTAATCCAATAAAATTAAAATCTCTTTAATTTGAATTTAATTTTGAGGATAATTTAATTTTACGTAAAAATCAATATTTAATTAATTTAATTAATAGAAAATATTTTAAAATTCTAGAAAATTTCCAAACACTTGAGAATCTTTTCTTAGGTCATTCCTGACCTTTGAAGGTGATTTCAAGGAGTTTGGAATTCATTTGGCGCAAAATCAAATAAAGGCCCTTAATTAAACTAATTAAATAATTCAAATAACTACACAAATTTTGAAACATTATAACCAATTGTAGAAAACTCCAAATTGGGCAAACTCAAAGGCATTGTACTCCATGTAAGACATAATATTCATTAAAAATTTTAAATCTCTAGAAATCACTTAAAATTAAAAAGTCAACATTTAGGTCCACTCTAGTTCAAATTTTAACCAAAACTTCAAACATACATAACTAAATCTAAAAAAATTCAGTTCCAGCAAACTAAAAGCCTAATTACTCATCTTAGGGTCTAGTATTTTATAAAAATATCAAAAATTTAAAAATCTATTTAAATCCAAAATTCAACTTCTGACCCCTTAATTAAATGATTAAAATAATCTCAAAAATTCAAAAATTTGATAATTAATCTCAAATTCCAGAAAATATTAAATCAAATTTTTAAATCACTTAACAAATCCCTTAATACATAAGAACCACTCAAAAGATAAATTTTTTAGGATGGACTACTTTGGGTTGTGAGGCTGAGTGTCCTAAAGAGGCCTAGTTCCTCGAACCTGGCGACACAACACCACGAATGAATTCAATGGAGTATTAAAAGCCTTAAAATTAATTGATTATATATGATTCAAACAAATTTAAAAACTCTTAATCTAATTATATTAACATGGTTTTAGGATGGACTACTTCGGGCTACGTGGCTATGTGTTCTAAGGAGGCTTTATTCCTCGAGCCTGGTGGCACAACGCTACGAACCGGTTGATAGAAAAATTAAAGAAATTTAAATCTTAAAACTAGCAACAAATCTAATTAATTAAACTATATCCTTTAATTTATAACTAATTAAATTTGTTTAATTAATCAATCTAAAAAAATAAATGCAATTTTAAAACAAACCTTAACATATGAATATTTAATCCTTAACAAATCCAAACATTATACAACTTTAACTACTTACCAAATTTAAGACACATCCAAATCACACAGCCTTCTACACACACTTAGATGGTTTTCTAGGGCACCACTTCTAGATATAGGTTAGGCCGATGTTTACTTTTCTATTGTGTGATGGGTTTTTTGACCTTTCACTACATGATGGTTATTAGAATTAAATAATTACTGTGATTGTTTATATACTTTCTACACTCTGTGATGTGATTGATTGTGTATTAGATTTATCCTTAGGTTAGGGGTGATTTAAATGCTAATATAATCTTGTGCAGGTGGCCATGTTCATGCAGGGCATTTAAAAAAAAGGGGGAAAATTATAAATATTCAATTGCTATAGGTGCTTCAGAATGTTAAGTCCCCCTTTTAAATTAAAAGAGCATGGCCAGGTGTGGCTGGTTTCAACATTTTAATTTCAATATATAATTACTTGAAATATGAGTTCAAATTATAACTGCTCAGGATAATCCTGTAGGTGTTGAGTCTATATTTTAAATCATTATCAAATGTAATTCATATATATTGAGTTGTAATTCAAAGTGACATTTGAGAGGGGATACATAAGTATCTAACTTAGATTCTAAAGAGGAGAGAACATTCATTAGGGGAGAGTTCTCCTCCATTTGGAAGATAAAGTTAGGATAATTCAAATATCCAAAGCGAAAAAAAATATCTCTTTCAAGGGGGAGTTTCTTTTCATTTGTATATCCAGACCCAAGGATCCAAGGGGACCTCAACAGGATGAAGAAGTGAAGAATGAGAAGACCCATTCTCAAAGACACTTGAGTCTTAGGGATAGAATCGAGGCTGTTATCAGTGGTACCGAAAAAGTTTACTTTCTGTAAACCCTGGGTTGTAATATTAAGTGGCACTTACAACATGGATATTAAATTTAAATATTGAATTTAATTGATTTGATTAATAATTAATGTGTTGACTGTGATATAGGATTGCCTACTTTTAATAAATTTTTTTAGTGATTTTTCATGTTGATTTTAATTTTTCTTGGAACCCGATGGGAGGCTCGTGAGGGAACGTTAAAATTCTTTTACTTAAACAAAAGTAAAATTTTTAAGCTCACCTAGAAATCTAACATTTTAAGAAGTAAGCCCGGGTCTGCCGGGAGTTTGCATAGCATGTTGTTGCACCTTCTCTCCTTTTCTTAGGAACCTCCCCACCTGGGTTTAGCTGACTTCCCAATCAAGGCCAAGGAAAGTCCAGGTTTACACTGCATTAGCTAGGTCCAAGTTACTAATTTCTTAGTGCCCAATATAGACTTAGGTTTTAAGACAAGCTTAGGATATAAGACCTCTACGTCGGAGAATCTAATCCCAACCTTCTAATAAAATTAATAACTTGAACTTAAATCTCTTTCAATCAAATTCAAGCCCAACTTATAGAATTGGCAAGGGTGCTTCTGAAATTTTTCAGAATCATAAATACCTCCTACCATTCCTCCTTTGACCTCCAAAAGTAAGTTATTAACCTTGAGCTAATCCCATTTGAATTTCAACCCTTGCTCCTTTGATATCAAACTCTGAATTCTAAATAAAATTTCTACTACTATTTTAATTGAGAGTATTCATAAGAAATTTCTATTTCCTACGATATAATTAACTATGATGCCTTTTACTAGTAAGAGATTTAGAAACTTAGATCAATTTTTACAAATCTTAATTAATTATCTTTGGAAAAATTTAAATCAAAATCAATAATCATTATCATTATTTTTGAATAATCGATAGTAATTGATATTTTTTTTCCTTAGAAAAATATATAAATTATTATTATAACTTTGATTATGAAATTAATGATAGTTTATCAAAATTATTATATTTAAATATTTGAGTGAACAATCATTTTGACCCTTCGGGGTCATATATAGTTCTTGCTTGAATTTGACTACGATAATCAGGATACAATTTTAATCCTGTAAATTGAACCCTATAGGGAATGGTATGTTCACCTCCTGAGATGATATACCATTCATAATGATGCGTTTAATTTTAAAATTAAAATTCAAGAAATTAAATCACCCAAAGATAATTAATCTTTCCAGAAACTTGCCACTTTTTCCCCAGCGGAGTCACCATATTTTTGTTTGTTTAAAAAGTGTTACGTTTCTGAAAGGATTAATTATTTTTGGGTGATTTAATTTCTTGAATTTTAATTTTGAAATTGAACACATCAATATGAACGGTATATCATCTCAGGATACGAATATACCATTCCCTATAGGGTTCAATTTACAGGATTAAAATTTTATCCTAATTATCAAAGTCAAATTCGAGCAAGAACTACATCTGATGTCGAAGGATCAAAATGATTGTTCACTCAGGTATTTAACTATGATAATTTGGATAAACTATCATTAATTTCATAATTAAAGTTACAATAATAATTGATATATCTTTCAAAGGAAAGAAAATATCAATTACTATTGATCATTCAAAAATAATAATTAATTTTGATTTAAATTTTCCCAAATATAATTAATTAAGGTTTTTAAAAATTCATCTTGGTTTCTAAATCTCCTACGAGCACAAACCCTCATAGTTAATTACATCATAAGAAATAGAAATTTCCTATGAATACTCTCGATTAAAATAGTGGTAGAAATTTTATTTAGAATTCAAAGTTTGATATCAAAAGAGCGAGGGTTGAAATTTAAACATGATTAGATCAAGGTTGAACACTTTTTTTTGGAGGTCAAAGGAGGAATGGTAGGAGTTACTTTGTGATACTAAAATATTTCAGAATCATCCCAGCTTATCTTATAAGTTAGGCTTGAATTTGATTGAAAGATATTTAAGTTCAAGTTGTTAATTTTATTAGAAGAATGGGATTAGATTCTTAGAGGTAAAGGTCTTATAGCCTGAGCTTGCCTTAGAACCTAAGTCTAGATCTGGCACTGAAAAATTAGTAACCCAAACCTAGCTAGTGCAATGGAGGATCTTGACTTACCCCAGCTTAGATTGGGGAGCCAGCTAAACCATTTAAATGCTTTAGAAACATGTATCCGGTCTTTAATATATAATGGGTAAGGATGTTATTTAAGATTAGTTTAAGGAATTGGGGTCGACATCTAGATCAGATCCTAATTGACCCATTAACATATGTTGAATATTTGATGCTTAAGCTAAAATGAAATTAAAGATTTAAATTTTTTTAATTTATATCTAATATAATGGATGCTAGTTGACTTAATTAATTACTTAAATCAAGATGATGCAGTTTTAAAAAAAGGCTTAAAAATAATTTTATCCTAAAGTGCAGAAACTCCCTTTGGCAGATCCGCACCTTCATAGGCCAGGTGGTCTACCAAAACTTGCAGTCGGGGAGGTACCTAACAAAGGAAAAGAAGATTCATCAATTATGGATATGAGAACTCCCGGTGGTCCCGGGCTTACTTCTTAAAATGTTAGATTTCTAAGTGAGCTTAAAATTTTTAATTTTATTTAAGTAGAAGAATTTTAATGTTCCCTTACGAGCCTCCAATCAGGTTACATGCTGAAACAAAGATCGGCATGCAAGAGCTCTAAAAAAACTACTAAAAGCATATAATCCTATATCGCAATCAGCATTAAATAATCAATTTGATAATTAAAAAAATGTCCATAGGCAAGTGCCTTTTAATATTACAACCCAGGATCTCTAGGGAGTAAAGTAGCCGGGTACCACTAACAATAGCCTGGATTCTATTCCTAAGACTCAAGTGAATTTGAGAATTGGGATTCTTCATGCTCTTCATTTCTTCATCATTCTATGGGGCTCCTTGGATAGTCGGGTCCGGATATCCAATTTAAAAGAAACTCCTCCCTGAAGGGGTGTTTTCTTTCCTCCTTGGATATTCAAAGTGTCTAATCTAAATTTTCAAATGAAGAGAAACTCTCCCTTAAGGGATTTCACTCTTCTCTTTGAATTTTAGATTGGATTTATGTCCCAACTCAAATTATTTTGAATATACAACTCTTAATTCAAATCAAATTACATTTGAAAATAGAAAATTCTAGACTCAAATATCCTGCAGGGTTATCCTAAATAGTTATAATTTAAAATCACATCTCAAGCAGTTATATAATGAAATTATAAGTACTCAAACCAGCCACACTTAGCTATGCTCTTTTAACTTTTAAAGGGGGACTTAGCGTTCTAGAGCACCTATAAAAATTTGATTAATTTAAATTTAACTTTTCCCCCTTTAATTTCAATGCGCTATATGAGCATAGCCACCTACATAAGATTATATCAGCATTTAAATCACCCCTATCCTAAGGGTAAATCTAACGCCCATCAATCACATTGCAGAGTGTAAAAATTAAATAAATAATCATAGTAATCATCTAATTATAACAACCAGCATGCAGTGATAGCTCAAAAAATCCATCACACAGCAGAAAAATAAGCACCGGCCTAGCCTAAATCTAGAAGTAGTGCCCAAGCAAACCATCTAAGTGTGTGTAACAGACTATGTGATTTGGATATTTCATATATCTTATATTTGGTTTAAGTTATCTAATGTTAAGGTTTTTTGAAGGTTTAAGGATAAATTTAGTTAAAGTTAAAATGTTAATTTATTAAGGTTTATTTTATAATTGGATTTTTGAGGTTGATTGATTAAATAGATTTAATTAAATTAGAAGTTAATGAATTAATGTAATTTTAATTAAATAAATTGGTTGCTGATTTTAAATGTTAAATTAATTTATATTTTCCATCAACTGGTTTGTGGCATTGTGACAACAGGCACAAGGAACAAAGCCTACTTAGGACACATAGCCCCACAGCCCGGAGTAGTCCATCCTAAAAATCTAATTAATGTAGTTAAATTAAGAATTTTTATTTAATTAAATAATTAATAATCAATTAATTTTAAGATTTTACACCCCACTGAATCCATTCATGACATTGTACCACCAGGCTCGAGGAATAAAGCCTCCTTAGGACACGTAGCCCCGTAGCTCGGAGTAGTCCAGCCTAAAAACTTCATCTTTGGAGTGGTTATTTTGTATTAAAATGTTGGATGAGTTATTTAAACATTACCTTAATATTTTTCGGAATTTGGGATTAATTATCAAATTTTAGAATTTTCTAGATTTATTTTATCATTTAATTAAGGGGTCAAAAATTAATTTTTTGATTAAGCTTAAATTTTGGAAAGTTAGTATTTTTATAAAATATTAGACCATAAGAAGTTCAGTTTGACTATAAGCATGCTGGATTTGGATTGGTCTTAATGACCTCATACAAACATAAGTTCAACACATTGACATGCTTCATTTAAATAATATTGAACCTACTACTTCTCTTTGCCTAAAAGTTACTACTGATAAATCATAGTTATGTTATAAAAGATTGTGTTATGAAAATATAAAAAATATTTGAAAAGTCACCCAAAAAGACTTAGTGAGAGGCATACCCAAACTAGAGTTCACTATGGACAACTTGTGTGATGCCTGATAGTTAGGAATGCATGTCAAATCCTCCTTCCACTCAATTAAGGCCATTAACACTAGCAAACCTTTAGAAGCCATTCACATGGATCCATTTGGACCCGTTAGCACTATAAGCCTAGGAGGGAAAGCTTTGGGTATGTGATTATTGATGATTACTCGAGGTTTACTTGGGTTTGATTCCTATCTCATAAAAGTGAATCATTCAAAGAAATTGGATATTCTCCACTTGGACTCAGAGGAAGCTAGGTTATGAAATTTTGATAATTCATAGTGATCATGGTGAAGAGTTTCAAAATGAAAATTTTGAATACTATAAGGAGTAAGGGATAGATTATAACTTTTTAGCTCCTAGAACTCCTCAGTAGAATGGGGTAGCTAAAAGAAAGAATAAGACCCTAGTAGAAGCTCTTAGAGACATATTAGTTGAATACTGATTTCCTAAGTACTTTTGGGTAGAAGCGATAAATACAACATGCTATATTCTAAATCTGGTTAATGTTAGATCCAAGTTGAATAAGACACCCTATGAAATCTTTAAGTGCAAGACACCCAACCTCTCTCATCTTCATGTCTTTGGATGTAAAGTGTTCATTCTGAATAATGGGAATTCTCTACAAGGAAAGTTTGGCCCTAAATCTGATAAAGGAGTGTTTATAGGATACTTAAATGTTGGAAAATCCTATAGAGTTTTTAGTAAAATAACACTAGTGGAAGATGAGACCACTGATGTTATATATGATGAATCTAATAATTTTGGAGGGTCTAGGGTATATAAAGAAGAAGTTGAAATCTCCTACGAAGTAGAATCAGTAAATATGGAGGAAAGGGTATAAACTGAAAATTCATTGCCTAGAGAATGGAGATATCCTTCAACTTATCGTAAAGAACTGATCTTTAGTGACCCATCTGAAGGTGTTAGAACTAGACATAGACTAATAAAGAAGTAAACTACTCTACCATTATCTCAATGACTGATCCCACTAACATAAATCAGGCCCTACCTGATTTGGTCTGGATCCTAGCAATACAAAAAGAGTTAAATCAATTTGTAAGAAATGATATTTAGGAACTAGTTGAAAGACTTGAGGACCAGAGTGTTGTTGGAACTAAATAGGTTTTTAAAAACAAAATGAATGATTTTAGTGTAAATATGGAAACATTAGTGGCTAAGGGGTAAAACCAGATAGAAGAAATTAATTTTGAAGGTACCTTCACCCCTATAGCTAGATTGGAAGCCTTTAGGGTGGTACTATCCTTTGCCTACTTTTAGGGATTTAAACTTTACCAAATGGATGCCAAAAGTTCCTTTCTGAATGGGGTAACACAGAATTTTGTTCATAACACAGATTCTTTGTTACACCACACATTGAGTATGGAATATGGTGAGAACATCTTCAATGGGGTTTGTAAAAGAAATGCTTCAAATGCTTGGAAAATTTTGATTGATGGTGGAAACCACTTGAAGAACTAAGTTATATGGAAAGTGGGAAGAGGAGATAAAATCAATGTTTTAAATGACATTTGGTTGCTTGACAAATGTCTTAATAGGTGGCCTACGTTCACTGATTGTGGGGCGTTGGATGGCATAATGCTCCAACTTTTCATTTCTGTTGATGGCAGTTGGGATAGGCATGAACTGCAGAAATTCTTTCACAATGATCTTGTCATTATGATTATACAAATTCATTTGGATCCAATCCGTTATGATGATCAGGTGGAATCTTTGTTCCAGTACTCGGACCGAACTATTTCTGCATTTGCATATGAGTTGGTTATGTAAGGTAGAAGCAGAGAAGATGATAATGGATTCCTCAAATGGCTTAAGAAGCTTAAACTCAATTTGCGAGTAGAGCTTTTTTGGTGGCGCTTAAGTAAGAATGCTATCCCTACCAATCAGTTTCTCAGGTATCGTAGGCTTTCCAATGATGAACTTTGTCCAAGGGGCTGCCATATGATTGAAAACTACGCACATATAGTGGTATATTGCAAATTTCTTGTGGACATTTTGTTAAAATTCAGAGAATGGGGGTTTGCCATTCCTATATTCCAATCTTTGGACAACTGTTTGGATGGAATGAGAAGGTTGGCTCTTCGGAATCCCAATATGGTGAAATTGTATTGTGTTGTCGTTTACTTTTCATAGAAGAACCGCAATTTGGTGAAGCACGGTAAGATAGCTACGTCTACAACTATGGTTGCTGCTAATGCCGTATCGTTAGCTTTTATAAGATCTAGTCCTCTTCTAGACAGCTGGGGTGCTAATCTCCATTTGGAGTTTCAAAGAACTTGGCACCCTCCACCGTTAGAGTGGATAAAGATCAATGTGGATGTTGCGGTTTTGGAGATGAATCATGCAGGGATTGGGGGAGTTTTTCGTGATGATAAGGGTAGACTTCTTTCAGCATTTGGGAAGAATAGAATTCATTGGGATGGGGCTCAACTAGAGATGGAAGCGGTCATAACCACAAGGGAATTCATACAAAGGTGGATGTTAGATAGCAAAGGTGTGATCATTGAAAGTGATAATCTAAACATTATTACCTTCATACAAGATTCTTTGAATAAGGCAAAGTGGCAATTAGATAATTGGGCAAATAAGGAGCTCGTCTTCTTGAATGCTTCAACAAAGTTATTTTTCATCATGTCAATAGAGAATGTAATAAAGTAGCAGATTTGTGTGCTACTTTAGCTTTAGAGAATAGTTTCTTTTTTGATAGCTTTTCATTTGATTGCATTCTTTCCTCTTTGCTCAATCTCTTAAAGAAGGAATGCATTCTGTTTGGCAATTGTAATTAGCCTTCTTTATTTTTAATGCATATTGCTTTCTTCAAAAAAAAAAAAGAATTGGGTAATAAAAGAATATGTGTATGTTGAACAAACCCCAGGCTTTGAAAATTTATAAATTCTTGATCATGTGTTGAAATTAAAAAAAGGCATTATATGCACTAAAACAAGCACCTAGAGCATGGTATAAAAGGCTAGCACATTCCAACTAGAGAGAACATTTGTTAAGGGAAGCGTAGAAACAACCCTATTTTTGAAAAAGGTAGGAGAAGACCTACTTATTATCCAAATTTATGTTGATGATATTCTGTTTGGTTCCTCTAAAATAAGACTTTATGATGAATTTTCTAAAATAATGAGTAAGGAGTTTGAGATGAGTGTGATGGTAGAACTGACCTACTTTCCTAGATTTAGTATAAGGCAGAAGGATGACAGAGTTTTCCTTAGTCAATCAAAATACATTAAGGACATCCTTAATAAATATAAAATGTATAAAGCCAAGCCAATAAACACTCCCATGAGTTTTATTATTCAATTAGATAAGGATTTAAATGGAAAATATGTTGATTAAAAGAAATACAGTGGAATAATTAGATCACTTCTTTACTTGATTGATAACAGACTTGATATTATATTTAATGTTTATCTCTATGCTAGATTGTAAGCCAATCGAAAAAAGTCCCACTTGATTGTTATGAAGAGAATCCTTAGATTTCTCTTAAGAAGCCAAGACTTAGGAATCTGGTATCCTAGGCTTAGCACTTCCTTTGAAATCACAGGATATTCTGATTCAGATATTGTAGGATGTAAAGTTGATAAGAGAAGCACTTTTAAAATATGTCAATTCATAGGACAGTCCTTAGTATCCTAGTCTAGTAGAAGATAGAACTCGATTACCATGTCCACTTCTGAAGCTGAATACATAGACTTAGGAAATTGTGTGGCATAAGTTCTTTGGGTAAAGCTATAAATACTTGATTTAGGATTATTTATTAGACACAATTTCAATCTTATGTGATAACACTAGTGCCATTTATATTTTAAAGAATCCAATTCAACACTTCAGAACCAAACATATAGACATAAGATACCATTTCATTAGGGACCATGTTACCAAAGGAGACATAAAGCTACACTATATAGCCACTGAAAAATTGACTTGCTAATATTTTTACAAAACCACTAGCCTTTAAAACCTTCAGAACCTTAAGAACCAGATTAGCTGTGATAGATATTAATGGTTGAAATTGATGCTTTCTATTTTTGATTTTTTCCCTTTTATTTTATTTGTATGTTTATTGTTGTTATATGTTTTTATTTTATACTTTTATTTTTTTATTATTTTCTTAAAGTATTTTAAGAATCAAATCACTGCTCACTTTTGCTATTAAATTTGTTTTTTAAATGACATTTTTGTTTTGTTTTTATTTAGAAGCAAGTAAGCAATGATTGACTCCTCTAAAATAGTTAAAGAAAGAAATATTGATGATTATTTCTCTTCCTCTAACTCCTTTAATGGTATATTTTCTTTTTGAATCAAAATCTATTTCAAATTAAAAGATAGTCTTTAAAGTGGAGATCTATTCTATCTTCCTACAATAACCTATCACATATGAATAATGTTTTAAGTCAATGAATCTCTTTCAGATTTTCTTAATCAAGTTATTTGTATTTATCATATGGATAAAATTCTATTTTATGGTTTACCCTTCCTTATATAAGAGAGTTAGTTTATCTTCTCTCATATTTAGAAGATAATCTCACAACTAAGAAATTTTTTAAAGTTTTAGAAAGGAAGCAAGCTTGCACAATGAAAAGAGGCATAAAATGAGCCCAAAACTAAGAAGATGCATAATAACTACCAAATAATTACAAGATGCATGAAGTGCTTCAAAAATTAAAAGATGCACAATGTACACTAAAAGCAAATAAAGAGGCATAAAATGAGCCCTCTATGAGTTAGCTTTCCTTTCTTTTAAATCCTTAAAAACTTAAAATACTTTCTATACCAATTGATATCTCCTACACTTGAATTTGAAAATAATGATTTCTAATTAATTACTTTGCAATATTATTCTATTAGATATTTTTTTAAAATAAAGTTTGAGAACATGACTTTTCCTATCTAATTTCTTTTCTGATTTAGAAAATTATTTAGAAAGAATTTTAGGAGACTCCTGTTAACCTCATGAACAGTCCCTATGTGTTTGGTTAAATAATTTGTTCAAAACTAGGAGAAATATTTTTTTTAAGTATATTTGATGTTTTGGTCAACCATGGTTGAAATGGTCAACTATATTTGACAAGGGGTCAAAGGTGGGTCCAACTCATTTCAAATGATATTTTGGACATGTTGAAATTGGTCTCATGTATTGGTGAGCTTACTTATTTTAAAATGTAATTTTAATGGCTTAAAGGGTCATTTTGTCAACTATGATTGACCTGGTCAACCAAGGTTATTCATGGCTTGGAACTTGGTTCAATGTTTTTTAAATTTCATTTAGAGTTTGTTGGCAGTCATCCCAAGGTTTGTTGGGATCTCCATGCATGTGATGTTGTTTAAAAGGAAAACAAGTAATTTGGTCAACCTAGGTTGACTTGGTCTACCATGGTTGACTAGGGCTTGGGGTTTAGTTCAATGGATGTCAAATTATATTCTGGATATGTTTGATGAAGGTTGCATGGATTGGTTTGACTGAGTCTTGTTGAGGTTTAAAAAAAATTCAGTGTTTAAAGTTAATGGTTTCAAGTTTTGTGGTCATCCAAAGCCAACCAAGGTTCAACATTTGCTCATTGCATCATATTTAGGTCATTAGTGATGTTCAATGTGTTTGTTGAAGTTTCCAATGTCAAATTCCATAATATGTATATTTAATGGCATGGGCTGTAAATATTAAAGGTTTTGCAACCTATGAAAATATTTTTAGTTTATAGGATTAGGGGTCTTGGATTGCCTTCAAATTTTTATGGTTGACTCTATGAATATGGCTAATAGAGAGGAAACTAGCTGATCATGAATCCAAGGTCATTTGATTGGGTTTTAAAGTGACCAAAATTTCTCCAAAAATAGGTTTTGGTCTAAGAAGTTTTGGGCTAGCATTGAACATTGAATTTTTGAATTTTAAGTTTGCAATGAATTTAATCACCAAACTGGCTTTAGGTTTGAGTTAGATAATGGATTGAAAAGATTTAGGATTTTGAAATGTTCAGATCATTGACAACCATTGATGATCATCAATGATTGAGGAGGTGTTCTATTGATTATCACTGGGGATAATCAACTGATAGATTTATGATTATTTTTTATTCAAGTTTTAAATTGATCAATGAAGATAAATAATTTAGGTAATTTTAATTTTACAACGATCATATCATTGAAAATCATTTGGTGATTCTCAAGTCATGATTTATGTGTCAAGGCTCAAGAGATAATGCTAATGCATAATATAGTTTGATTTAAAGTATGAAGTATGGTTCAATGATTGATGCCTGAAGATTAATTTTTTTTAAATTATTAATCGCATCCAAAAATGAGGTCTATGAATGAACCCCCAAAAGGTGTAATGAACAAGAAAAGGAAATCACACGTGTATGGATTAACAAAAGAAAAAAATTGAACCCAAGGGATTTAGAATCTGAATGAGATAGCAGCTCTCATAAAGATGATTTTGAACATGACTAAGTTAGTGTCTCCTAGACAAGTGAAGGGAAATCTGGATGGGACATCGACTCTTAAACTGATGGATTTATACTTGACTAGATTAACATCTCCTCGACAAGAATATGGAAATCTGAATGGAACAGCATCTCCCAAATAGATAGATTAAAACTTGAGTAGGATAACATCTCCTGTGCAAGTGAATGTAAATCAAAATAGGATATCATATCCCAAATAGATGGATTCAAAGTTGACTAAGATAATATCTCCTAGGAAAGTAAATGGAAATCTGAATGGGATATCATCTCCCAAATATATGGATTTAAACTTAACTAAGATAACGTCTCCTAGATAAGTAAATGAAAAAAATGAATGGGATATCATCTCCCAAATAGATGGATTAAAACTTGAATATGATAAAACCTCATAGACAAGTGAATGGAAATATGAAAATGATATTGCCTCCTAAACAGATGGATTTATACTTGATTAGGATAATGTCTCCAAGATAAGTGAATGGAAATCTGAACAGGATATCGTCTACCAAACATTTGGATTTATACTTGACTAGGATAACCTCTCCTAGACGTGTGAATGAAAATATGAATGGGATATTATCTCCTAAATAGATTGATTTAAACTTCACTAGGATAACATGTCCAAGAAAAGTGAATTCAAATCTGCAAAGCATATCGTCCCCTAAATTGATGGATTTAAACTTGACTAGGATAACGTATCCTAGAGAAGTGAATGGAAATATGACTGGGATATCATCATCCAAACATATTGATTTAAACTTGACTAGGATAACATCTTTTGGACAAGTGACTAGAAATCTTAATGGGATATCGTCTCCCAAATAGATGGATTTAAACTTGACTAGGATAATATCTCCCAAAAAATTGAATGAAAATCAGAATGGGATATCATCTCCTAAAAAAATGGATTTAAACTTGACTAGGATAACATCTCCCAAAAAATTGAATGAAAATCAGAATGGGATATCATCTCCTAAAAAAATGGATTTAAACTTGATTAGGATAACATCTCCTAGACAAGTGAATGGGAATATTAATGGGATATCATTTCCAAAATAGGAGGATTTAAACTTGACTAGAATAATGTCTCCTAGACAAGTGAGTGGAAATATTAATGGGATATCATCTCCAAAATAGATGGATATAAACTTGACTAGAATAATGTCTCCTAAACAATGAAAATAAATCTAAAAGGGATATCATCTCCAAAATAGGAGGGTTTAAACATGACTAGGCTAATGACTCCAAGATAAGTGAAGGGAAATCTGAATGGGATATCGTCTTCTAAATAGATTGTTTTAGACTTAACTAGGATAATGTGTCCAAGATAAGTGAATGGAAATCAGAATGGAATATCGTCTCCCAGAAAGGAGGACTTAAGCTTGACTAGGATAACGTCTCCTAGACAAGTGAATCAAAATTTGAATGGGATATCATCTCCAAAATAGATGGATTTAAACTTGATTAGGATAACATCTCCTAGACAAGTGAATGGAAATCTGAATGGGATATCATCTCCTAAATAAATGGATTTATACTTGGCTAGGATAACTTCTCCTAGATGTGTGAATAAAAATCTGAATGGGATATTCTCTTCCAAATAGATGGATTTATACTTGACTTGGATAATGTCTCCTATACAAGTGAATGGAAATATTAATGGGATATTATCTCTCAAATAGACAGATTTATACTTGTGTAGGATAACATCTCCTAGACAAGTGAATGAAAACCTAAATAGGATATCGTCATTGAAACATATTGATTTATACTCAACGAGGATAACATCTCCTAGACATGTGAAAGTAAATTTGAATGGGATATTGTCTCAAAAATAGATGGATTTATTCTATAATGAATCTTATGATATATCACAATGGGTTTTATTGTATAATGATATTTAGGGAATCTAAAATTTATAAAGTTTACTATGAACTTTAGATCCAGTCTTATCTTCTGGTCCCAGTTTCTTTTGCAAAAAGTTTTCTATACATTCAAGCGATTAGACAAAAAGAAGGAAAGAAAGTTTTGTTTCTTATCAAAATTCTCCTTTAACACTGTCCACCATAATAGTGTTAGAGATACTATCCATTTATAGGTAACACTGAATGATCTTCTTCGCAATCAAGCAACTGATAAGATTCCCATTTATATGCCTTTTCTACCACAAATGAACCTTTGCAAATTGGTTTGAATCACCACCAATCTTTTGATGGGCTTATATAGGTCTTCACAAAACCAAAACCAAGTATCCTACTTGGAAATTTCTTGGACGAACCAACTTGTCGTGTGCTTGAGTTATCTTGGCTTTATATAACTCAAGGTTCTATTGGGTATGAAAATGCATCTCCTTTATATGTTCAAGTTCTCCTAATTTGAGATTTTTATTATTCTCTTAAATAATCTTATGGTTGACGACTATACATTGTGAAGACAGCTATACTTCCAAAGGGAGAATAGCTTCTGATCCAAATACCAAAGCAAATGGTATTGATTGGGTTGGTGTTCTATATGCCCATAAAGCTTCTCCCAAATTTTCCATAGTAGATAAATTTGAATAAGCTTCCTTAGTGACTTGAACCCTATCTTTGTCACAATCAGCTTCTATAGAAATTTTGAACTTTGGTTGCTTTACATTTTCCCTTTATTCTACAGTGTGTGGTTTTTTATCAATCACGTATGATTTTCCCTTTGAGTAGGATTCAAAATTGATATGTATTGCAGACACCCTTATTTTCACCTTTTTCTTTTCATTTTCTTTTACCAATTTATTTTCCCATCCTTGACCTCTTCCTCTAGATCATTAAGCCATTCTACCACCTGTTTGTGAGTGAGGAGTAGATGAACAACTAACATCATGCTTGAAATGAGATGCTTTGTTTTTCTTTTTTCTTTTTCATTCTCTTTTTCTTTCTTTTCTTTTATTTCTTCTTTAACCAATTTAAAATTCTTAGAGAGTATATCCTGGTTTTAGGTAGATAATATGAAGCATCTTCGAATATACAAACTTCATAAATTAAAAATGGCTGCAAATCACCTTTAATACAGTGCTCCTCTCCTTTCGGAAAATATTTGGTGGATTTATGAAGTGTGTAGGGTACCATTTTTTATTCATGGAGCCATGGTTTACCTAAAAGAGCATTAAAGGATGTTTTGGAATCTATTATATGGAATTTGGCTTCAGCTTTTAGGTTTCCTATTTCGAAAAGTGAGGTTAATGAACCCAAAGCCTTCTCGCCTTAGTTACTGAACCCTCACATTATCAATTTATCAGAACCAAGATTATGAGTATCTACTATTAGGTATGAAAGAGTTCTAAGAGTCGTAATATTGACTGATGCACCCAGATCAACAAGGATGCATGATAATTTGAAATTGTCTATGTTTATAGAAATGCATAATAGATAATTATGGCCGTTGATTTTCGAGAGTAGATCTTCATCTGAGTACGTAATTTCTAGAATTTCTTTACAACTTAATGTTTATTCAGACTGCATTGATGCTAGCTGAGCCATACAGATTTTTGGATCAAGCAAGGCTTTGATCGAAGCCTCTTTCTTTTATTTGGAAAGAATCGAAGTAGATATACACTAAATTTTTCTTTATTACATTCTTAGCCCCTGGTGCCACAAAATTAAAGTCATACAGTGTAAAAGGTACTAGATTCTTTTCTTTTGCATTAGAGGAAACTACAACTTTATTGTTTACATTGCTAATTATATTCTTGAGCTCTTCTATCGGAATTACGGAAGACTGTCCAGTTGATTTCTTCTAATGTTCTTTAGAAAAACTTCATTGTAAGCTTCCTCTACAAGAGCTGCAAGATTAACCCAGAGGGGACTCTGTACTCCTTGAGATATTTGAACAGATGAATGATAAATTTTACTTAGAATTTTTTTAAAAGATTGGGATAAATATATATCCTAATCATCATCAGATTTTTAATATAAAATTGAATATCCTAGACTAGAACAACTAAATACTCCATGAGCATCACAATCGATTCATCTTTGATATTTCTTTCAAGCCATTCTTTCAAAGTTGTGTAATATTTTAACTCATGAATGATCATCCAGTGACATGGGAAATATTTATGTTGCCCCACTTTGCCAACAACTTCTGGCTTCCTAGGATCAAGAAGTTTGAATTGTGAATTCCTTAGAAGATTCTTGAAGATTCATTTAATAACCCTCTCTTTTAAATGAATAAGCCTCTTTATTCAGAGCTTCAAATCTCTTCCTTTCCTCCTCAGTAGTAAGATTTGAGTGATATTTGAACTATGAATTAGGAGGCTTATTATACTATTGATATTGCAATGGATGACTCAATTTTCTATCTTAACATGAATCGGATGTTTACCTTTATTGACTACAGACACTAACTCAGACTTTTTTCCAACACATTCTGAGGTTTTAGCTTTCTGATTTTACTGGAGATTGATATTTTGAGAAAGTAAATTGAGAAATTTCCTCTTGAAGATTAGAGGCTTTTCTCAATAATCTCTCATAAGTTTTAATTGTAAACCCTTTAATTAAGAAGGTGATTGAACCATGAATAATATTTAGAAGGATTTCTATAGCTTGTAGCTCTTAGAGTTGAGGTTTGCACTTTATGCTAATATTCCTCCACCTTAGGATTTAGTCAACCAAACTTTCATCAAGTTTTTGTTTCTCTACTACCAAACCCCCAATTGTAACATGGTGACGTGCTCCAACAAACCCTTTAGTGAACATTTGTTTTAACTCTACAAATATTTGTATTGACCCATTAGGTATCTCAGCATACTATTCAAATGGGATACCTTATTGACTGCTTACAGACTATCTAAATTGTAGAGCATTGTTGCCTCGTGCATTACAACAACATGACCTGAAATGTGCTAGATGTTGCATTGGATTCCATGTTCCATCAAAAAAATTTTTATATTAGTTGAACAAGTCCTTTAGTTTGTTTCTCTACCAAGGAAACAAGTTTTATTCTTGTGGGTAGGGTCTACCCTTGTGAATCGATGAGGTACCCTTATGTTGTGTTAAGGCTTCCTTGGTTTGTTTCTCTACCATCTTTTTGATGTCTATTACTAGCACAATTTCTTTTTCATATTTTAGAGCATCAATTTTACTCTCTTTTAGGGTTTCTTTAAGTCTACTACAATTTTGGATTAATTCCACTAGAATGCAATCTATCTGAGCCTTAACTGAGGGAACCTCTTTGCTTTTGAGGGCTTCTATATAAGCCATTTGCTCTTCAATTTTCTTTTCTATACGAGATATTTCTTGAACCAATCATTGGTGAGAGGTTGTTTAACCCATACTTATAAACCAAGTCAGACCATGGGTTCCAACTTCTGTAGTGTGTGCATGGGGTTAATTCACACATGTTACAGCAATTTTTAGAATTTATTTTGACAAGGGTGGTGATTTGGAGCAAGAAAATCCCATTTTTAGCACTTGGTTCAACCCTATTGGTCAAAATATATGGGCACTAGGCTTAGAAATTTTTTAGGAGACTCATGTTGACCTTATGAATAATCCCAATGACTTTAGTTCAATTATTTGGACAAAATCATGAGACATAAATTTTTTTAAGTATATGTGATGATTTTAGTTAACCATAGTTGACTTGATCAACCTTGTTTAACTAGGGGTAAATGATGGGTCCAACTCATTCCAAATAATATTTTGGACATTTTGGAAGTGGTCTCATATATTGATAAGTTCATTTGGTTCAAAAAAGAATTTTAGTGGCTTAAGGGGTAATTTGGCCAACTATGGTTGACTTGGTCAAGTACGGTTGATCATGGCTTGGAACATGGTTTAATGTTTTTTAAATATCATTTAGAGTTTGTTGGAGGTCATCCCAAGTTTTGGAGAGGTCTCCATGCATGTGATGTAATTTGAATGACAAAAGGGCAATTTGCTCAATCTAGGTTTACTTAGTCCACCATGGTTGACCAGTGCTTGGAGTTTAGTTCAATGGATGTCAAATCATATTAATAAAGGTTACACTGCATGGTTTAACTTAGCCATGTTGAGTTTTAAGAAAAATTCAATTTTCAAGGATTAAGTTTTTAGCTTTTGTGGTTAACCATGATTATCCAAAGTTCAACATTGGCTTAATGCATTATATTTAGGTCATTGGTTATCATCAATGGATTTGGTGAAGGTTCTAAGGTCAAATTCAATAATATGGTATGTTTAGTGCCATGGGCTATAAATATTTAAAAGTTTTGCAGCCTATGGAAATATTTTTAGTTTATAAAGTTAGAGGTCTTGGAATGCCTTCATGTTTTATACTTAACCCTAGGGACATGCCTAATCAATAGGCAGCTGACAGCTCATAAGTCCAAGGTTATTTGATTAAGTTTTGAAGTGTCCAAAATTTCTCCAAAAATAGGTTATATACTAAGGGGTTTAGGCTGGCTTTGAATACTAAATTTTGGAGTTTTAAGTTTGTAATGGATTTAATCACTGGATTGGTTTTAGGTTTGATTTAGATAATGGCTTCAAAAGATTTAGGATTTGAAATGTTCAGATCATTGATAATCATGGATGATCACTAATGATTGAGCTGGTGATCAGTTGATTATCACTAAAGATAATCAACTAATGGATTTTGGATTGATATTGATTTATGTGTATAAGTGATCAATGAAGATTAATAATTAGGGGAATTTTAGTTTTACAACTATCATATCACAGACAATCATTTGGTGATTTCCAGGTGATGATTTACGTGCCAATACACATTATAAATTTTGATTTAAAGTTTGAAGTATGGTTCAATGATTGAAGCTTAAAGATTGAATTTTTATTTAAATAATTAACCTCTTCCAACAATGAGGTCAACAAAAATCATGACTTGACCACCACCCCTAACAATCATTTGATCATTTGTTATACCCCTTAATAATCACCAAATGATTACCATTGATATGTTCATTACAAAGCTAAAATTCTCTCTATCATTGACATTTATTGATCAAGTTAAAACCTAAATCTAAATAAAGCATTAAATTTATCAGTTGATAGTCCCTAGCGATAGTTAGCTGATAACATGTTCACTTATTGACGATCATCGATGATTGCCAATGAACCGAGCATTTCACACTCTAAATTTTGCTAAATCATGGATTAAACCAAATCTAAATAAAATCCATTAAACAAACTCATTAAAAATTATAAATTTTAAAATCCAATGTTAAAACTAAATCCAAAACCATTTGGTTCATAACTTATTTCTTGAGAAATTTCCATTGCCATAAATCCTAATTAGATGACCTTGGATTCATGATCTATCACTTGCATATTGACAAAACATGTCCTTAGGGCTAACCATATCAATTTGGATGCATTTCAAAGTCCCTGAACCCTAAAACTAAAAGCATTTCTATAGGTTTGAAAACCTTTAAATATTTAAAGCCCGTACTACTAAACATGGCAGATTATGATTTTTGACCTTAAAGGCCTCTCCAAACTTACTGATTAAGAACATCATCACTAGCACGACTCTTTAAGTTAGCATTGAACCTTGGTTGACCATGGTTGACCATAAAACCCTAAAACTCTAAATCTATAAGATTTAGTTTTTCTTAAACCTCATTATAGCTCACTAAAAAAAGCCTTGCAACCTTCTCCAATATATTAAGAATATGATTTGGAGTGCATTGAACCAAATCCTAAGACCTGGTCAAGTCAACCTTGGTTGGAAAAATTACCCTTTTACCAAATTAAATCACTTACATGCATGGAGACCCCACCAAACCTTGGGAACACCTCCAACAAATTCTAAATATATTTTAGAATGCATTAAATCAAGATCCAACCCTTGGTCCAACCTGGTTGACCAAGACAACCTTGGTTGACTAAAGGGCCTTTTTAGCACTTAAATAGGCATACTAAATACCGAATCAAACCTTTGGACCACTTCTAACATGTCTAATATAAAATTTGGAATGAGTTTGACCCACCCTTGGTCAAGCATGGTTGACCAAGTTAACCATGGTTGATCAAAAGCTACCATACACATTTAAAAATTTAAAACTCTAGATTTTGACCTCAACATTAAACCAAACTCTGGGGGATAGTTCTTTGGATCCCCATGAGTCATCAAAAAATGCTTGAGCCCATGGGCACACCTGGTTTAGCCTTTTATTTTGAATTAAGTGGACCAAAATGAGTTTTTATGAGTAAAACCAAGCCCTTGTAAAATTAAATTTCCTAACTAGCTGTAGCAGGTGTGTATTGACCCAATGAAAATTACCCATAAGGCATAACCTATGGTTTGACCTTGGTTAACCATTTGGGATGAACCAAGCCACCGTAAAATAATTTTCTTGGGTCCATTCTTGATCCAGCCCAAATTAGACCTAACCATTGTATTGAATAAAGTTTAAAACATTCCTCCTATAGCTCATGTTAAGCTCGTGCCACCTCAATTACTAATATGGAAATATTTTCTAAAATTACCTCTCTCCAATCATTGGATCAACCATAACTTCCCTTATAACAATCCATGAGCTTTCAAACTCTCTAAAACCTTCCCTTTGATCCAATTAGTCAGTCCATAACAAATATGGCTGCTAGCCTCAGGTTAGGTGGCAAGATATAAACCACAATTGCTTTTTTTATCTCCTATAAACCCCCATTTTTTTGAAGGATGGGTTGATCAACTCATTTCTCCAGCTCCATAATAAGTTCCTTAGCTACCCCATAGTTCCCTCCAATCTTGCTTAGTTTAAGAAAATCCCAAATCAGTAAGAGAGGGAAAGGATAGTTCATATCCATCTTCTGATCTAGTGGAAACTAATTTTTTGAGTATTTTGGGAAGTTAAAGGGAATCTTTCATTGAATAGTTGGATTAAAAGTTACAGGCATTTGAATATTTAGTTCAATTTGAATTGAATCAAATCGTTCAATTAGAGCTACCCGATCAGAGGCCTAGATCTGAGAATACATGTGCATGATGGTCTAGATATTTGAATGTGTATCATTTTGAAACACCACAGGCAATGTGGCATAATTATAGTCATTAATTCACCTGCAGTTTTAATCGATGGCTCAATTAATGCAGTGGCATGGTTAAATGACCACTGTTGCTTTGACGTGTATTGTGATATGTGTTAGCATGTGTAACACGTGATAATGATTAACCGCTGCCTTCTCAATCAAATATTCAATAAAATGACTATAACTTTGAATTCAACAAAATCTAAATTAACTCTAAATTGAGTGTTCTTGAGCTCATTAAAAAGGGCTCGAGCCCTACTTTGTTTAAAAAATATTTCCAAAGATTTTTACTCATAGAACTTGAGAAAATTAGAGATGAATGTTTTCCTATTTTCTTGATTCTATCAAGGCCTAATGGTAAAATTGAGCTCAATTTTTTTGATTTGATTCTTGAGCATGCTAGTCACCTCTTGTAATTTTCATGAGTTATGGTGACATCTGGGTTTTTGTGATTTGAATTTCTAAAGTCAAGTGTCCATTTTAGTCCCATAACTTAAAAAATTTATAACTCTTAAAGTATTTAGAATTTCTTGCAAATTTTTTGTGGTGTGTTTATATTTCTACGAGGTTTGGTTAGCTAGTGATTTTACCTAAATCCAGTGAATGTAGTGCACGAAACAAATTATTAAAATTATATATGCATTTCATCTTAATGATTAATTTTGAAACTTAGGGAGTCTTTGATGAGCCCAAATTCAGTGAGTTTGAATAACATGTATTCATTTACCTTTGTTTCAAATTTGACTATATTTGGAGGTCATATGGTCTATCATTTAGTGAAGCCAAGATTCATGTACATAATTGGCCTAATTTTTTTAAAAAGTCACAATAAATTCATTTTTATTCAAAAATTAATTTTAATATATCTAAATTTTTAAAATGAAAAAGTTAATAGAAGAAAAAATAAAAGACCCATGAAATTTACCCAAAATAAAATAATTTTATTAATTAAAAAAATCCAAGAATGAATTAAAATAAATAATTAAAAGAAAAATTAAAACATATAAAAAATACTAAATAAATTTCAAACATTTGAAATCATCCGTAGGAGTTATTTGTGACATTTGGTGAAGACTCAAGATGTTTGGAACTGATTTGGTATAAAAATAAGAAAATCACCCTTATTAAACAATAAAATAATTCCATTATATCACCAAATTTAAAAAATTCAAAACTATTTACAAAAAGCTCCAAACTTAGTAGGCTAAGTGGCATTAGACTCATCTCTGGTTCTAGTCTTTATGAAAAGTATAAAAACTCCAAAATTCAATGAAATAAAAAAGTCAACATTTTCATCAAACTTAATACATAAAAAATGCAATAAGCTTGTAAATTTCAAAACTAATTCCAAAAAAAAATCCAAATCTATCCAACTCAATGGTATTTACTAACCTTTGAGTCAAGTATTTATGAAAAAATAGAGAAGCTCTTAAAATCACGATAAATGAAAAACTCAACTACTTTGACAAATTTAATTCAAATGAACAACCTAAACTTACAAAATCCATAACTAATCATAAAAAGTTTAAATTAGACAAACTTAAAGGCATTGAACTCATTTTAAAATCTACTATTTATGAAAAATGTAAAAATTCCAAAAATCATTGTAAATTAAAAAGTCAACAATTAAGTCAAATATTAAATATATTAAAATTTTCAATAAAATATAAAAACTGAATAAATCATTAAAATTTCAAGAAATCATCAACTTAATGAATTAAATAAAGAAAGTAGTAAAATAAATTACTAACACTCTATCGATGAAGTTTTTAGGCTGGACTATGACAAGCTATGAGGCTACGTATCACAAGGAGGCCTTAATCCTCATGCTCGTCATGACAATACCACGAATGAATTTGATAGAATGTTAGCATTAAAATAATAAAGTTTTAAGTAAACAATCAATAAAATTCAATTAATTTAAAAGTTATTAATAAAATACTTAGACTTTGTAGCTTTTATACTCATATGTTTGATTCCTTTTAAGAGGGCAAAGCTATCTTAGATTGAGAAGCTTTATGTGAAAGTTTGTGAAGGTGGTTAAACCTTGTAGAAATAGCCCGAGGCTAACCCAGAGTGGGTGAATTGATATTTTAAAAAAAATTTTAAAAAAAGAAAAATCTTTTTAAAATCTTTTTAAATATTTTAAACACAAAAAATTTGAGCGGAATTAAATAACCAAAAAAAGAGATTTCAACATAGATCAGATCACAAAAAGAATTGAAAATAATTGTAGAATAATAACTAGAAAGAACACAGCAGATTATAGTTCTTCGATCAAATCTGACCTACATCCACTCCCCAGAACATCCTGTTCCAAGTATTACACTAATCAGCTAGTGTCTCTCCTTTTTCCCCTACAGCAAGGCAGTAAAGCCCTTACAAAATCTTTCCACCGACCCAATGAGGCAGAGAACCTTGAATCCTTTTTCACCCTCCTAGTGAAGGCAGATAACCTAGAATCCTTTTACTCCCTCCTAGAGTAGGTAGAGAACCTTACAATCCTTTTACTCCCATATGGAGTAGGCAGAGAACCTAGATCTGATGCTGATGATCTTCTCCCCAATGCCACCAAGGAACCAAGGAGAAGAAGGAATAAGATGATCAAATCCTTATTTGGAGCAACCTTTGTGAATCCTCTCACAAACTCCCGCTCACAAGAGGCTCTCTCTCTCTCTCCCAAACTCTCGCTCTCCTCTAAGCTCTCTCTGGTTAGAAAAATAGCAAAAGATTTTTTACATCAGCAATTAAGAGATCTTAAGTAAGAGGCCTCAAAAAGTGCCCTAATTTTAACTTGCCTAAAATATCATCCAGGACGATATGTATATCATCATGTACGATTAGTGTAAATCAGCCCATCTAGTCAAGAAGATCTAAGTTGCCTGTACGATTAGAGTAATAAATTTATACTGATCATCCGGGCCGATCTTGCGATCATCCTCTATGATTATAACAAAACTAGGTTTATCATCTGGTAGATCATTCAGGACATCCAAAACTATTAAAAGAAAAATGCCCTTATCATCCTGGATGGTCTTGTGCTCATCCTGTTTGATTAGTTCAAAATGTGGTTTATCGTCCTGTAGATCGTTCAGGACATCCAAGATGATTAGAAGAAAAATGTATAGATCATCCTAGATAATATTAAATGATCATCATGTATGATATGATCATTCAATCTAATCATATTTAGATCCCTAATCATAGTATTATTTTAGGCATGATTGCTACACATCGTCAAGGACGATTGGAATCGTCCTGTATGATAAGTACAAAATTTCAATTATCAAATCTTGCCTAAATCAGGCCTGGCGGCTAGATTTTTTGATTAATTCATATTATCATGTATGATGATAGTATAGTTGAGGATGATTGGCTTAATTAAACTGATTTCTCACATAAGCCCTAATTAGGGTTTCTATTTTGAACTGATCGTCCAGAATAATTATACGATATGATCAAAGATAGAAGAACTCTCAAACTCACAAAATTTATACCCTTGTGTGTGTACAAAGTTACATAGCTTTAGGATTCATCACTATACATTTGACACGAGAAGAGGTAAAAATTGTATTGAAATCAAACTTACAGAATAACTTAGTCCTAATCTACCTAATCTTGAGCTAGCTTGCAAGTGAGCTTTGTGGACCTGAAAAAGTTAGTAAATAAATATGTAGTAATAGTAATATAAAGGAAATAATGTTTATTATCATCAAAATCATAGTACCTTTATCTAGATTTGCAACAATCTTCCCCTTTTTTATGATGGCAAACATTATTTATTAGAAATTTCAAATCATTTATTTTTTTATTTTAATTTAAAAAATTTAAAAATTAGGAACACAAATAGAGCATGATAAATTTCACTAAAATAAGACAAATAATTCAATGCTCCCCCTTTTGACATCACAAAAATGAGGCAAAACATAAAATAGAACAAAGTACATAAAAGAAACATCAGGACAAACACTACACAAAAACACTGAGCAACCTAAAAGTAAGAAGGAACCTGATCATGTGAAGGAGGTTGTGGTGGTGGCTGAAAGAGACTGTGAATGGAAGAAAACTGCTCCCCAAACTAGGTCATATCTTTGTTGTGCTGCTGCTGCTGCTGCTGTTGGGCTACATAGGCATTAAAATGAGCAACATCCTCTGTATGCTGTTGCTCCTGTGCATCTACGTAGCAGTCAAACCTGGCATCCCACTGGTCAAATTGCTCTGCTAGCTGATCTATCTTGGACTGCTAGTGAATAGGAATAAGAGCAGGAATAGGTTCTTCTTCTTCTCCCACATCCTCCCCATGCTTTGGATGAAGGCGAGTACTATGGAGGATGACGAAGCAGTTGTTGGAATAAAAAAGTAGGTTAGTAGTCTGGTGGGTTATGATATTGAAGGTTATATTTGGTTTCAAGGACATAAGCAATGATGTGTCCTAAAGCTAGATTTAGTTTTCTCCTATGGCCGGGATCCTTAAGGCTAGTGAGATGTTTAATATATCTGATTAGGAGATCGGTGACATTAAAATCTCTATGTGCCATTATATAGTAAGAGGTGAGGGAAAGGATGGGAGTGATGTGAATGCGATTCCTAGCTTTAGGAATAATGGAAGTTCTAAGAATATAATGGATGGTTCAGGCATCCTTTATTAAAGAACTGGCAGTATGGTCATGAAAAGAAGCATTAGTATTCCTAGGAAGGGTATTAACATGACTCCAATTAAATTAGGGATCGACGAGCACGATGTGAATCTTATCTCCAATGAGGGAAAGGTGAAGGAGTTCATGTAGGTCCTGATATGTGATTTTAACTGGTCATCTGTTTACATAAGATTGATGTGAAGAATAGGTGGAGTTAATTTTGAGACTAGCAAAAAAATTAAACAGAAGTTCAAAATTAAAGGGGAAAGTGAGGATCAGAATGAAAGCAAGACTTATATGGGTAAAGATATTAAGTACCCTATACATTAGAACATCTAGATTTATGACTTTGGAAGTAGTAATCCATGTAGACTTGTAAAGAGCATAAGTAGCTTGATCTACTACTTCAACGAAGTAAGGGTCAACAGTTCCTCGAGGAGGAACTTCCTTCCTGCATTTTGGGACATTTTCCACCATCCATATTGAAGATTTACGAGTTTGAGTGAAGGAGAGCAGGGATTGAATGATTTTGGAATGAAGAAAGCAATTGAAATCATCTGTTTAAATAGGATGGCCATTGTTGTGACTCTAGCTCACGAGTTCTTATTTTGATGATAACAAACATTATGGCTCACATCTCCTAGTATTTTCAATATATATTTGTTTGTGTGTATACTAACTTTACATGAATAGCATGCACCTTCCAACAAAGTTTCAAGGCTCAATAATGGGTAGAATGGGTTATAATGTGATGATATTTCTAATATCTCTTGATGTGCTATTTGTTTTCTTGAGTCAAGTCCTGTAAGGGTGTATGCTTTCTTATGACCATGTACACATATACTCAAGGGGAGTGAGATCTAGTCAAAACTAGAAGTTTAACTTTCAAACAAATCATACTGGATGATCAAAACATCATCCTGGATGATCTGTTCATTGAACTAATCGCCCTGGATAATATTTATATCGTCCTGGATGATCCATTATGACCTTAAAACCCTAGCAGCCATGATAATTTAAGCATAGATTTAAGGTTCAAATTTTGTTCTAATCATCCTGGATGATCTAAATCATCCTGGATGATCAATGATAATGTTGCCTAAATTAATGATGTGATTATTCAATCAAATATGAATAATTTGATATTCTGATCATCTTGGATGATCTATATATCATATGGGATGATTTGTGCAAAATTTGTATTGATCATCCTTGAATATCCTGGGATCGTCTAAGATTATCAGGTCAAATTCTACACATTATCCTGGACTATCCTACAATCATCCTGGATGATCTTTGGCGACAGAGTTAAGTTTTTAGGGTTTACTGAAGCCGTCTTTTTGAGCACATCGCCCTAGACGATCCTGCGATCGTCCTGGATGATCTTTGCCACCAGAATTGATTTGGAAGGTTTTTTTGAGCTCTCTACTTAAGCTTTCTCAAGGAACTTTATAGGTGTCATTGGCAGCCATTGAGGCTTCATTTCTTCTGGAGAAAACTTGAAGAGAGAGCTTGAAAGAGAGAGAGGAAAGGATGGAGTTTGAGAGGGAGAAGAGCCTTGGGAGGGAGATTTTTGAGGAAGTGTGAGGGGGTTCACATAGTTGCTCTGGCAGGCTTGCACCTAAGTACCATCGGATTCAAGGGTCATCTCGAGGAATGTTTTGGGAAGAAGAAGATCTCTTTGGGGCAAAGGACTCGGCTACTCCGCCACACCGAGGAAGGTGGAAGTGATTTTGTCAGGGCTTCTCCACCTAGATGAGGGGGCTAAAGCAGAGTCACTAAAGGTGTAGTGTAATACTCGGAGGGCGCCTCCAGGGAGTAGACGTAGGTGAAGTTGGACTGAACCACTATAAATTTGGTGTGTTCTTTCTAATTATTTTCTGCATTTTCTTTTACTATGATTAACTGCTTGGGTGAAATTTGTGATTGATTTTTTTATTATTAATTTAACTCATTTCTACTGTAAGATATAAAAAGATTTTTTTCTTTTTAGTTAAGGAAGTTTTTTAAATATCCAATTCACCCCCTTCTTGGTTATACTCGGGGCTAGTTTTCTGGGTTTAACACCCCTCACAAACTTTCAAGTGGTATTAGAGCGGGATTCATAAAATCAATTTTCTGAAAACTTTTGATTTTTGATCAATGGCTAATTTTGCAATCATTATGTTGCGGAAGGATATTCAATCATCCGACCACCTTTATTTGAAAATATTACTTTTGATTTTTGGAAAATCCATATGTCAACTTTCTTGAAATCAATAGATTATCACATGTGACATATGATTCAAATTGGTTATTCTGTACCATCACGTGTTATAGATGAAATTAAAATTGATATTCCTTCTTCTGAATGCAGTAGAACTAAACAAATTAATGCTCAATTGAATGCTAAATGTTTGAATTATTTTTTATGTGCTATGAATTCTAATGATTATATTTTAGTATCCGCATACACTACTGCAAGGTAATTTTAGATAAATTATGCACTATGTTTGAAGGTACTTGTGAAATCAAGCAATCTAGGCTAAATATTTTAATACATGATTATGAACTTTTTAGCATGAAACCTGATGAAACGATCTTGGATATGTATACTAGGTTTACTCAAAGTGCAACTTCATTACATACATTAGGAAATAAACTTTCAAACTTTGAAAAAGTCAATAAATCCTACATTCTCTACTTGATAAATTTGATGCCAAAGTCATTGCAATTTCTGAATCTAAAAATTTGAACGAATATTCTATTGATAATCTGATTGGCTCACTCATTGCCTACAAGCAAGGTTTAGGTCAAAAGCTTTTGGATATAGGTGAAACTATAGTACTGAAAGCTAAAAACATGGATGAAAGTGACTCAGAAGATGATGAAAGTAAAGAGTTAGCATCAATAACAAACAAATTAAAAAGTTTACTAAAGCACAAGCATCAACTTCAATAAAAGTGTAACAAAGGTAAAAAATATAAGAATGTTATGATTTCTTCTGATGTTATTTATTTTGGAAGTAGGAAATCTGGACATATAAAAAATCAGTACCCGAACTTAAAAACCCTTCCTGAAAAGGAAAAGGGTAAAGCCAAGTAAATTTTAAAAAGGGAAAATAATGTAAAGCAAAAAATCTCCTGGGCAGACTTAGCTTCTAAATCATCAGACCAGGAGCAAGATGATGTTGCTTGTGTGTTTGTGTTTATGTTTTTTATTTTTTGTTGTTCATTGTGTTTGTGTTTTAAGTGTTATTTTTTATGTTTTATTTCTCTTTTTCTAACTCTTTTTTTTTTAAATTTTAAAATTAGTTTCTTTTTTGTTTGTGTAGTTTCTCTGATTAGTACACACATATCCCCTTTTGTTTCATTTACTCTTTAGAAAATCAAAATTATTTTTTCAAAGATCATGTTTTCTAAATATGAAAATTACCTCATATTTTTCTAAAAATTCTATGTGATTTTTGGTTGATTTCTCTAAAATTAGGCAAAGGTAAGAAACTCAAGATTTTATCTCTCCATCTCATTTCTTTATATAAGGCTGTTTCACCTTTGACTCAAAATCTATTTCAAATTAAAAATTGGTTTTTAAAATTGAACCTTTTTCATCTCCCTATATTTTGTCTATCTCATAGGGATCTTTTGCAAGTTAATGAACCTACTTCAAAGATTGTCTTAATCAGGTTGTTCGTCTTTATCATAAGAATATGGGCTGCTGATTTTGAAGATTTAGAAAGGAGGCAAATTACAAAAATTAAAAGAGACACAAAATGAGCGCAAAGCTGAAAAGATGCACAATGTCACCAAATTGGAAAGATACATAAAGTATATCAAAAATCAAAAGATGCGCAAAGAGCGCCAAAATGAAAAGAGGCACAAAATGAACCCAAAAAAAGTTAGCTTCCCTTCTTGTAAATCTCTAAAGTTTAGAAAACACATATATCTTTTTGATAAATTCATTACTTGAGTTTGAAAATCATGATTTATGATTCATTACATTGCATTAATCTTCTATTAGATATATTTCATGAAAGGAGTTTTGAAAAAAAAATTGTTTCCTTATCTAATTTGTTCCTTGATTTAGATATTGGCTTAAAAAGTTTTTTAGCCTTTTTAAAACCTGAGCTTGGATTAATAATTTCTTAATTTCTAAACTTTCTGGGTTATGAGTAGTCAATATATACCTTGCTAAGCTTTTGAATAAAATCATAAGGTAACTTTCTCATTACAAGAAAATTCTTGATATTTCAAAATATTTTTTCAAAAACTTTTTCATCAGATTAGGGGTTTGATCTTTTAGTCTATTTTTTTTATTTTATTTTTCTATGCTCCTCTTCTTTTTGATAATGTCAAAGGGGGAGAACATACTGTTGTATTTGTGAAATTTATTTTTTATATTTGTGTAGTTTTTTTAAATAAAAAAATGTTTCTCCCTATTTTAAAAAATCTTTTCTTAGTGAGGGGGAGATTAGGAGAAAATGCTTTTTGTTTGTAAATTTAACCAGTAGTGTTTGCCATCATCAAAAAGGGGGAGATTATTGTTACTCGGGCTCAGGAGGTATTATTTAGATGATAAGAAATATTATGGCTCACATCTCCTAGTATTTTCAATATATATTTGTTTGTGTGTATACTAACATTTCAGGAATAGCATGCACCTTCCAACAAAGTTTTAAGGCTTAAGAATGGGAAGAATATGTTTTGAAGTGATGATATTTGTAATATCTCTTAATGTACTTTTTGTTTTCTTGAGTCAAGTCCTATAAGGGTGTATGCTTGCTTGTGATCATATACACACATACTCAAGGGGAGTGAGATCTAGTCAAAACCAGAAGTTCAACTTTTCAACAAATCGTACTGGAGGATCACAGGATCATCCTGGATAATCTGTTCATTAAACTAATCATCACAGACGATATTTATATCGTCCTGGATAATCCATTATGATCTCAAAACCCTAGCCGCCATGATAATTTAGGCAAGGATTTAAGATTCAAATTTTGTTCTAATCATCCTGGATGATCTAGATCATCTTGGATGATCTATGATAATGTTGCCTAAATTAAAATTATGATTATTCAATCAAATATGCATAATTTGATATTCTGATCATCCTAAATGATCTGTATATCGTACCGGATAATTTATACAAAATTTGTACAAATCATCTTGGACTATCCGGGGATCATCCAGGACTATCAGGTCAAATTCT
Organism: Dendrobium chrysotoxum; assembly: GCA_019925795.1. Classification (NCBI taxonomy): domain Eukaryota; kingdom Viridiplantae; phylum Streptophyta; class Magnoliopsida; order Asparagales; family Orchidaceae; genus Dendrobium; species Dendrobium chrysotoxum. Next base: position 51,200,735 of record CM034302.1, read on the forward strand.
ACACATCATCCTGGATGATCCTGCAATCATTCTGGACAATCTTTGGTGGAAGAATTGCGTATTTAGGGTTTTCTGAAGCCGTCTTTTTGAGCACATCATCCTGGATGATCTTTGCCGCCAATACTAATTTGGAAGGGTTTTTTGAGCTCTCAATTTAGGCTCTCTCAAGGCACTTGATAGGTGTCTTTGGTAGCCATTGAGGCTTCGTTTCTTTTGAAGAAAACTTGAAGAGAGAGCTTGAAAGGGAGAGAGGAAAGGGTGGAGTTTAAGAGGAAGAAGAGCCTTGGAAGGGGGATTTTTGAGGGAGTGTGAGGGGGTTCAGATGGTTGCTCCAGCAAGCTTACACCTAAGTACCATCTAATTCAAGGGTCATCTCGAGGAAAGTTTTGGGAAGAAGAAGATCTCTTTGGTGTCAAAGGACCTGACTACTCCGCCGCACCGGGGAAGGTGGAAGTGATTTTGTAAGGGCTTCTCTGCCTAGCTGTGGGGGCTAAAGGAGAGTCATTAAAGGTGTAGTGTAATACTCAGAGGACACCTCTGGGGAGTGGACATAGGTCAAGTTGGACCGAACCACTATAAATCTGGTGTGTTCTTTCTGATTATTTTTATCATTTTATTTTAGTGTGATTCATTGCTTGGGTGAAATTTGTGATTAATCTTTCTATTATTGATTTATTTCATTTCCGCTGCAAGATATAAAAAGATTTTTTCTTTTCAGTTAAAGAAGTTTTTTAAATATCCAATTCACCCCCCACTTGGTTAGTCTCGGGATTAGTTCTTTAGGGTTTAACACCCCTCATGAACTTTCAGCCACATCATCCTAGACGATTGAGATATCATCCAGGACAATCTGGAGCAATAATTCATCCAGAATAATTGGTCAAAAAGGTGGTCAAATCATCCAGGATGATTAGACAGATAATAATCTTGAGGAGTCAGTCTGTACGATCATTAACCGGCTCGATCATAGATAACAAACATGTGGATCATCCAAGATGATGAGTCATTATGGATCATACCAACCTTCATTCAAATTGTCATGCTATTTTTGCCATGTGGACCATCCAGGACGAACAGATGATCATCTAGGATAATTGCCAATAATGGATTCAGATCAGCCGTTGGTTTTAGATTAAACAGTGATATGATGATATCGTCCAGGATGATGTGAACAAAAAATTAATAATTTTGAGGATGGATAGAGTTGATCAGAAGAGGTCCAAAAAATAAAAAATAATAAGAACAAGTAAAAAAAACAATGAACTAAGTAATAATAAAAGCAAAAGCAAAGATTTTTTTTTTTGAATCGATCAGCTCCAATAAATGATAATTTTTACCTTAAATTTAAATTTGAAAACTTGAAAGAAATGAAACGACAACACTGACATCTAAAAAAAGATATATATAATCAATTTTTGTAAACCCAACCTCGGACATCTTACAGGTTCAAACTCCTTTTAATCCAAATTCTAATTCAGAAGAAAAGAAATTAGATAAGAAAAAGTGATCCTTTCAAGCTTCGTTCCAGAAAAAAAACCTGATAAAAGAGTATTGTAATGTAAAGAACTAAAAATCATGATTTTCAATCTCAAGTGTTTGAATATATTATGTGGCACATAGATTCTTCGATGATTTTTAAAGATTTGAAAGAGAAGAAAGCTTATTCATTTGTTGGCTTAATTTGTGCCTCTTTTTCAATTTATTTGGTGCACTTTATGAATCTTTTGATTTTTGATACACTTTGTGTATCTTGCAATTGCATTTAATTGGTAAGTTTTACGTATCTTTTTAGTATTGGCCTCATTTTGTGCCTCTTTTTCAATTGATTGGCACACTTTACGCATTTTTTGTGAGCTTCCTCTCTTTCAAAACTTCTAAAAGACTCTTAGTTATGAGATTATATTCCAGATATAAGAGAAGAAAAACTCACTCTCTTAGATAATGAATATTAAACTACAAAGCAGAATCATTCTCATTTGATAAATGCAACCACCTGATCAAGAAAACATGAAAGTGATTCAATGATTTGGAATAATACTCATATGAGATAGATTACTGTCGGAAGATAAAATAGATCTCTATTTTAAAGTCCAACTTTTTAATTTTGAAAAAAAATTTGATTCAAAAAGATAAATACACCATCAGTGGAAGTGAGTAGTGATCTGATTTTAAAACTAAAAATAATAATAGGAAATCAAAAGCATAAAGCAAAAATTCAAAAAAAAGATCAACAAACAAATAAAGCCTAACAAGAAAGACACACAAAATAAAACTTATAGAAAGAAAAAAAAACAGGTAAAAAAATAAGAAAAATAAAAACAAAGATAGAAAGCATCATTTTCAAGCATGAGTATCTATCACAGCTAATCTGGTTCTTAAGGTTCTAAAGGTTTCAAAGGTTAGTGGTTTTATGAAGATATCTACAAGTTGTTTTTCATTGGCTATATGGTGTAGCTTTATGTCTCCTTTGGTAATATGGTCTCTAATGAAGTGGTGCATGATGTCTATATGCTTTGTCCTAGAGTGTTGGATTGGGTTCTTAGAAATGCAGATGGCACTGGTGTTATCACATATGACTGGAATTGTGCCTACAAGAAGTCCTAAATCTAGAATTTATTACTTTAGCCAAAGTACCTGGGCCACACAACTTCCTAAGGCTATATACTCAGCTTTAGCAGTGAATAGAGCAACTGAGTTCTATTTTCTACTAGACTAGGAGACTAAGGATTGTCTTATGAATTGACATGTTCTAGAGGTGCTCTTTCTATCCACCCTACATCCTGCAAAGTCTGAATTAGAATATCCTATAATCTTAAAGGAAGTATTGTACCTAAGATACAAAATTCCTAGGTTTTGGGTTCCTAAGAGATATATTAGGATTCTCTTAGCTGTAGTTAGGTGGGACTCCTTTGGATCAGCCTGAAATCTAGCACAGAGAAAAATATTAAACATAATATTAGGTCTGCTAGCAGTCAAGTAATTCAGTGATCTAATTATTCCTCTATATTTCTTTTAATCAATTGATTTTCCATTTGGGTCTTTATCTAATTAAAAACTAGAGCTCATAGGAGTTTTTATTAGCTTAACTTTATCTATTTCATATTTTTTTAAGATGTCCTAAATGTATTTTGATTGATTAATAAAAGTTCCATCATCTATTTGGCTTATGCAAATCCCAAAAAGTAGGATAATTCTCCAATCATACTCATCTAAAATTCCTTACTCATTATTTTAGAAAAATCATCACATAAATTTTTATCAAAAGATCCAAAAAATATATCATCAACATATAGACAATGAGTAACTCATCTCCTACTCTCCTCAGAAAAAGGATGGTGTCTATGAAAGTACGAGATGCGCCAAGAGGGGGGGTGAATTGGTATTTTAAAAAATTTAACCCTACACAAGAGTTCTAATTTTTTTTGTATTTTCAAAACATAATTTAACGACTAATGTGCAGAAGAAAATACAACGTTCACAACGATGAAATTGATAGTTCTATTTAGATTTTACACTACAATATTTAAATACTGATTTTTCACCAAGCAATTAAAACGCACAAATTTAAAGCATGAAAAGTAAAGTACGGTAAACAGAAATAAACACACCAGAGATTTTTATAGTGGTTCGGTCACTTGACCTACGTCTACTCCCCGGAGTCCTCTACTCCAGGATTTGCACTAGTAAAAGTTGACTCTCCTTTTGCCCCCACAGCAAGCCTGAGAAGCCTTTACAATACTCACTTTCACCTCCCTCGGTGCGGCGGAATACCAAACGCTATGTCACCCTCCTGGTGACGGCAACGGACCTTCTCCTTTTTCTCCCTCCTGGAGATGGCAGAGTACCTTGGCGATGTTGATCTTGAAGTGACTCTTCCCTCGAGAACTTTCTTGAAGCTTCCAAAGTCACAAGAGGAGCAAAGCATGCAGCTAGCTTGGAGCCACCGTGTGATCCCCTCACACTACTTCTCCCTCACGCTCAAGCTCACCTTCACCTTCCTCTCTCAAGCTCTAGATCTCTCCAAAAACCTCTCTCTGCCGAATCCCCTTCTTTCTCCTCCAAGCCTCTCACAGCAAAGGATTGATCAACAACTCTCTAAAGAAAATTTTAAGTTGTTTTTATATAAGGCTTCAGAAAACCCTAAAAGTTTCAACTTTTGGGTTTCTGTTCGTACAATACGATTTATAATCGTACAGTACGATCAGTTCAATTACAGCTCCGTCCAGTACGAGTACAGACGAACAGGTATCGAATTTTATTCATATCGTACAGTACGATATGTATATCGTACAGTATGATACTGTTGATTCGTACTGTTTGTACGGGACGAACTGTGGGATAAACCTCGGGATGAAAGAACTCATCTCTGTCAGTCGTCCAGCACTCATTTAATCGTACAGTACGAATAGTGTTTTTCATGATATCGTCCAGGACGAATAGTTCAAAAATTCTTGGGTTCGTCTGGTACGATCGCTGGGACGAAGGAAATCGTCTCTGACAATCGTACAGCACTCCACCAGTCGTACAGTGCGATCAGTTCATTTCTTGATATCGTCCTGTACGATATGAATATCGTCAAGGACGAACAGAACAAAAAACCTTGGTTTCGTCTGGTACGATCTCTGGGACGAATGAAATCGTCTCTGACTATCGTACAGTATGATATACGATCGTACAGTATGATCGACATATAAAATAGAAACCAACATTTATTTCCTGATTAGGGAGATAATTTTGGCAAGTTTTAATTAATCGTACAGTACGGACATTATCGTACAGTACGATCAGTTCAGAAAATCAAATTCAAAAACTTACCAAACTTATTCTGGCGGCTAGGGTTTCACAATTACATATTATCGTACAGTACGATAAGTTTGTAAACTTAATCATTCAAAAATTAGCCGTTAGCCTGAGTATTTTTAATTAATCGTACAGTACGATCCAAGGTCGTACAGTACGATGTGCTTAAAAAAAATTAATCATTTTAAAAGAAAATTATCCCCCTGTGTGTGTGCATGGTTGCTCCTTTCACATGCATGCTTCTGTGGCAGACTCAAAAAGAAAAAATAAAGAAATAAAAATTATAAACTCTTCAACATCCTATTCTACCCGATTTGAGTCTCCAGCAATCTTTAACAGTGTGCATCTGACCTGAAATGTTAGTGCTCATATACAAAAATTAAACATTTGTAATCTAACGAAAGTCTATATGTACTCAGTAAGTATTAGTTGTCACCATCAAAATTAAGTGCTCGGGATCCTAGATTTCAACAATCTCCCCCTTTTTGATGGTGTCAAATAATATTTTCTGATGGACAGATGTTCTGACTTCTTTAGCTCCCCCTCAGAAGAGTAGCTTATTAATTTTTAAATAGGAGGAGAAGAAACAATTTTTTTTTATTATAACATAAATTAAACAACAATATAAAAAAACAAATGTAGTGAGAACATAAACAACCAATAGCATTTAATAGTAAGCAAAAACATAATACAGAACACACAGAAAAGTCTCCCCCTTTTGACAGCACCAAAAAGGGAAGAAAAAGAAAAAATAAGTACATAGATAACAAACATAAAATAGAAACATCTATAACAACCTAAAAATCTGGATCGTGATCCGGAGGTGGTGGTGGAGGGTCGGGAAACAGCTGGTGGTACTGATGAAGGGAGGCGAACTGGTGATCGATCGATGTGAAGCGCTCCCTAAACCATTTTATATCCGTGTCATGCTCCTGATATTGCTGAGCAATGTGGGCATCCAACCGAGTCTCCAGATGATCAAGTCGTCGAATAATGTCATCATGAGGGTAGTCGGGAGGAGCAAGGCCATGTGGTTGGATTGGTGGTGGCGGAGGTGCGTCAGCAGAAGCAGCAGCCTCCTCGTCATCAAACTCGGGATCGGCGGGAGCGGCCCCCCGATGGAACAAGATACTAAAGGAGGCATCCGAGAAGAAGATAGGAAGGTGATCAGGAGGGAGCGGATAATGAAGTTGGTATTTTGCATCTAGAATGTAGCCTATGACATTCCCTAAAGCAAGGTTCAGTTTACGACGGGCACCGGGATATCGGAAGGCAGACAAGGTATGAATATAGTCAAACACCATTTGGGCTTCATTGAATTTTGTGCCAGACATAATGAGATAGGTGACGACAGAAAGTAGGGGAGTAATATGGATGTGATCTCCAGCCTTAGGTATAATAGATGTGCGTAGGACATGCTGGATAACGTGGGCATTTTGATTTAAGTTTTGGACCAGGGGTAGGTGTTGATTGGAGGGGACACCTCTAAGGGTCATATTTACTGACGTCCAATCATAGTCGTGGGAGATCATGGATTGGGGACAAGGGCCGTCAGTGGACAGCCCGATGTGCTCAGCAATGTCGTTGATGGTGATAACGATATTCTGTTTACAGACATAAGATGTGAAGGTAGTGTTTTCAAGGTCGACTCGGATATTGGCAAAAAACTCAAACAAGAGTTCGGAGTGAAATGGAAAAGCAAGAGTCAGAAGGAATTGAAGGCTAGTGGAGGCGAACAGATTCATCACCTCAAAATTTAGGGCGGCCTGATTGAGCATGCGGGATGGAGTGAACTTTGCCTCCTTGATTTTGATATACGCTTTCTCGTCCGCAGCGGAGAGAAAATGATCATCGAAGCGCCGAGAGGAGGAAGAGCTCCCGACTATCATACGACCACGCTTACTGGACCCAGACATTTTGGAAGAAAGGATTGGATGAATGAGGAAATTCAGAGGGATTGAAGGTGAGGAGAAATGGCAAAGAATCCCTCCCGTTTTATAGAATTTAAGGGATATCGTACAGTACGATTAAGAATCGTACAGTATGATATGCGCAATAATGTCATCTGGACGACCTTTCATAAAAGTGAGTCAAATCGTACAGTACGATCAGTGTTCGTACAGTACGAACAGGTGTTCGTACAGTACGAACAGGTGTTCGTACAGTACCAAAGGTGTTCGTACAGTACGAACAGGTGTTCGTACAGTACGATAGGCAATAATGTTCGTACCGGCCGATTTAAATTCGTCCTAATCCGTTTGACACGTGGATCGTACAGTACGATTGGTATGTCGTACAGTACGATGACCAATAATTAGTTCGTACGGTACGAGTGGTGAATCGTACAGTATGATAGGTATAAGACATGAAAGATCTGGACCATGAATGGGAATGGACGGCTGAGATTGGAGTGATTTGAACCTTATCGTACAGTACGATATTGTATCGTACAGTACGATTGTCAGAGAAGATCAAGGTTTGTGAGCAACATGGGAAGAGGATCAGGAATCCAAATTTTTTGTTTTTTTTTTGTTTTTGTTTTTTAAAGTTTAACAAAAACAAAACAACCACAAACCAATTTTTTTTTTTTTTTGTTACATTAGGCGTGAATGTCTATGACACTTAATTTGGTTCGTAAAGTGCTAAATGTGTCATAACCTAATGGTTTTGTGAAAATGTCCGCCAATTGATCTTCAGTAGCAACATGGTTCAATTCAATATCTCCTTTGGCTACATGATCTCTAATGAAATGATGTCTAATGTCTATATGTTTGGTTCGTGAGTGTTGAATTGGATTTTTGGATATGCAAATTGCACTAGTGTTGTCACACAGAATCGGAATGGTTCCTACAGGTAGTCCTAGATCTACAAGCTGTTGTTTTAACCACAACACTTGTGCAACACAGCTACCTACCGCTATATATTCCACTTCGGCTGTGGATAGGGCTACTGAATTTTATTTCCTACTGGACCATGAAACTAATGATTTTCCAATGAATTGACAAGTGCCAGAAGTGCTTTTTCTATCTACCTTACATCCTGCAAAGTCTGAATCTGAGTATCCTAAGATTTCAAAAGAAGTGCTGTGTCTAGGATACCAAATTCCTAAGTTCGGGGTGCCTAGAAGATATCTAAGAATTCTTTTGACAGCAGTCATGTGAGATTCTTTCGGGTCAGCTTGAAAACGGGCACAGAGACACACACTAAACATTATGTCTGGTCTACTGGCAGTCAGATAGAGAAGCGATCCAATTATTCCCCTATACCTCTTTTGATCTACAGACTTCCCACTGGGATCTTTATCCAATTGAATATTAGAGCTCATGGGTGTATTCATAGCCTTAGCATTGTTCATTTCATATTTTTTCAAAATATCGTTGACGTACTTAGACTGGCTAAGAAACGTTCCACCTTTCGTTTGTTTTACACTAAATCCAAGGAAGTAACTAAGTTCGCCCATCATGCTCATTTCAAACTCGTCGCTCATTATTTTTGAAAATTCATTACATAGGTTTTTCTCCGTCGATCCGAACAATATGTCATCTACATAAATCTGAATAATGAGTACTTCAACTCCTACCTTCTTCAAAAATAAGGTGGTGTCCACACTACCCTTTACAAAGCCTCTATCTAGTAGGAACGTACTAAGTCTTTCATACCAGGCTCTAGGTGCTTATTTTAACCCGTACAGTGCCTTTTTCAGTTTGAACACGTGGTTTGGAAATTGTGAGTTTTTAAACCCCGGAGGTTGCTCCACATACACATCTTCCTTGATTACTCCATTCAGGAAGGCACTCTTTACATCCATTTGATACAGCGTAAAATCCCTAAAACAAGCAAAAGCTAACAGTACCCTGATGGCTTCTAGTCTAGCTACCGGAGCAAAGGTTTCTTCAAAGTCTATTCCTTCAATTTGGATATACCCCTTCGCTACTAACCTAGCCTTGTTTCTTACTACTATTCCTGAGTCATTCATCTTATTTTTGAAGACCCACTTAGTTCCAACCACACTTTGCTCTTTAGGCCTTTTGACTAACTCCCATACATCATTCCTAATGAATTGGTTCAACTCTTCTTGCATTGCTAGGATCCAAAATTCATCTCCTAAGGCTTGATCTATACTCATGGGTTCAATCATAGATTTGAATACAGAATGGCTAACCTCCTTCCTAAATCCATGCCTAGTTTTTACCCCTGATGGGTCTCCTAAGATCAGCTCTCTAGGATGACTAGAAGAAAATTTCCAATCTTTAGGTAGATGTTCCTGAGGTTCTGCTCTAGTCTCTATGGTAATGGTTTCTACTCCCCGTATAACCTCAACTTCTTCTTCTTCATGATTAGGTTCAGATGTCTTATTGGATTCATCAAATACCACATGAGTGGACTCTTCTACTATTAGGGTTCTCTTATTGAATATTCTATAGGCTTTACCTACAGATGAGTAGCCTAGGAAAACCCCTTCATCAGATTTAGGATCGAACTTTCCTAAGGGTGACTTGCCATTGATTAGGATGAAGCATTTGCACCCGAAAATGTGTAAGTGGGAAAGATTGGGTGTCCTACCCTTAAGCAACTCATAGGGTGTCTTATTAAGTTTGGATCTAACATTTACCCTATTTAATACATAGCATGCGGTATTTACTGCTTCTGCCCAAAAGTATCTAGGGAGAGTGTATTCAGCTAACATAGCCCTAGCAGCTTCAACTAAAGTTCTATTCTTTCTTTTTGCTATTCCATTTTGCTGAGGAGTTCTAGGGGCAGAGAAATTATGTTCTATTCCAACCTCTTTACAAAAAGATTCAAACTTATCATTCTCAAATTCCCCACCGTGGTCACTATGAATTGTTGAAATTACACATCCTAATTTCCATTGAATCCAAGTGGAGAAAACTCTAAATTCTTCAAATGACTCACTCTTATGAGATAGGAATTTCACCCAAGTAAACCTAGAGTAGTCATCTACTATTACAAACCCATACAACTTCCCTCCTAGGCTGGCTGTACTAACAGGTCCGAACTGGTCCATGTGGAGAGTTTCTAGTGGCCTAGTGGTGCTGATATCCTTGATTGCATGAAATGAAGATTTAACTTGTTTTCCTAATTGGCAAGCATCACAAAGATGGTCCTTAGTAAAGTCTAACTTTGGTATGCCTCTAACTAAGTCTTTCTGAGTGATGTTCCTAAGTGTTTTCATACTAGCATGGCATAGTCTCCTATGCCATAGCCAAGAGTCATCTGCTATTGTTTTCAGACACAAGGAATTTGAGGTTTCAATGCAGTTCAAGTCTAACATGTAAACATTGTTTATACGTTTTCCTTCTAACACAAGTGAATCATTTAAACTAATCATACATTTGTTAGACAGAAATTTTATATCAAAGCCCTTGTCACATAGTTGACTTATACTTAAAAGATTGTGCTATAAACCATCCACTAAAAGTACATTCTCAATAATTAAATTTTTAGTATTTTCAATGATACCTGAGCCCACCACTTTTCTGGCGGTGTTGTCTCCCAAAGTTACCTTGCCTCCTGACCAGGCCTCCAGTGTCACGAACTGCTTCATGTCTCCAGTCATGTGTCTCGAGCAGCCACTGTCTAGGTACCACATGCTCTCACTAGGTCTTTTGTGAGAGCATCCCTACAATGTTAATCATGGATTAGCTTTGGGAACCCAAGTGAGTTTGGGTTCCACATCATGCTTATATGAATGAAATGTATGCATGTTATGCTGTGCTGATTGCGATTTTGGTCGCCACACTAGATGTGTCCTATAGTGAATTGAGCACGTGCGAGCTATGTGACCTAGCATGCCACAAGAATAACATCTAACACCTGGAAATGGGTTCACTAATCTACGAGGGTGGTAGTGCCTATTTCTGGGTTTGGATGATGCATGCCGTGCTGGTTTTGAATAAGATGATTCACATGGTGGAGGCTGAAAGAATTCAGCACACGTGGGAGGTTTTTTGTTATTCTCGTATGCATGAAGTTTTTCATTTAAAAATTTGTTCTCTTGGTTAAGACTAGCATATTTGAATCTCAATGCATGCTCAGTACTACTAAGTTCCCCTGATAGTTCTTCTAGTTCCTTAAATGCATTATCTAATTCAACATGTGATGATTTCAAGGTATTGTGTGCAGTGGTTAACTCAATATGCTTATTGTTTAATGCATCGTACTCATCAAGCAAAGACATATGATCTTTATCTAAGTCAGAAAAATTCTTTACTACACTAGCATGCTCCTTTTGTAAAGTACTAAACTCAGTATTAAGACTAACATGCTTTTTCTTCAATTTTCTATACGAGTCATGGATTTTTTTAGAAATAACAAGCAGTTCATCGTAAGACAGTTGACATACCTCATCTTGATCTGATTGATCAAGATTATCATTAGTCATAAGACACAGATTCATTACCTCCTCCTCTGCTTCTTCTTCCGATGATTCTTAGGTAGAGTCGGCCCAAAATGCTTTCTGAGTCTTAAACTTGCCCTTCTTGAACTTTGATCTTTCCTCACCCTTCTCCTTGGTTTGATGAGTTTTGATGTTGGGGCAATCAGCTCGGAGATGACCGGGTTTCTTGCACTCAAAGCAAATTGTTTCAGATGCAACCTTAGTATACTTTGAGTTCTTACCTTTGTTCCAATTGCTTTGATGATGGTGCTGCTTTCTTTTCAAAAAATTTTTGAACTGACGAGTCATCAAAGCTATGTCGTCATCTTCCTCCGCCGCTGAGCTGTCACTTTCAGAATTATTTGCTTTTAAAGCCACTGCTCGCTCCTTTTTCTTTTCACCTGCATCACTTTGTCATTGACTCACTCCTTGCTCGTAGGCAATGAGTTACCCAAGCAAATTATCAATAGAATAAACATTTAGGTCTTTTGACTCAGTTATTGCTGTGATTTTAGCATCGTATGAGCTAGGCAAACATCACAGTATTTTGTTTACTTTTTTCGAGTTAGACAACTCTCTTCCTAAAGCATGCAGTGATGTTACAATCTGGGTGAATTGAGTGAACATGTCAGATATAGTTTCACTAGGTTTCATGCGGAATAGTTCGTAATCATGTAACAGTATGTTCAACCTAGATTGTTTGACCTCACTAGTTCCTTCGTACGTGATACACAGTTTGTCCCAAATTTGTTTACCAGTAGCACAAGTTGATACTCGCATATAGTCTTCTGATTTTAATGCGCAAAAGAAATAATTTAGACATTTAGCATTTAGTTGTGCAAATTCTCTATCGTCAATGCTCCATTCATTAAATGACAGTTCAGTTTTAACTCCATTCAACATACGAAATGGTGCAGAATAACCTTCTTGGACTAACATCCACATGCGATAGTCTAAAGACTGTAAAAATGTAGACATGCGTATTTTCCAAAAATCAAACGGTATGTTGTCAAATAAAGGTGGACGAGTTATGGAATAACCCTCCGTAGTGTTACTGTTACCAAATTGAGCCATGAATCTTACGTTTCTAGGTTTTCTAAAACACTATTTTGAAACCCCGCTCTGATACCACTTGAAAGTACGAGATGCGCCAAGAGGGGGGGTGAATTGGTATTTTAAAAAATTTAACCCTACACAAGAGTTCTAATTTTTTTTGTATTTTCAAAACATAATTTAACGACTAATGTGCGGAAGCAAATACAACGTTCACAACGATGAAATTGATAGTTCAATTTAGATTTTACACTATAATATTTAAATACTGATTTTTCACCAAGCAATTAAAATGCACAAATTTAAAGCATGAAAAGTAAAGTACGGTAAACAGGAAAAAACTCACAAGAGATTTTTATAGTGGTTCGGTAACTTGACCTACGTCCACTCCCCGGAGTTCTCTACTCCGGGATTTGCACTAGTAAAAGTTGACTCTCCTTTTGCCCACACAGCAAGGCGGAGAAGCCTTTACAATACTCACTTTCACCTCCCTCGGTGCAGCGGAATACCAAACGCTATGTCACCCTCCTGGTAACGGCAGCGGACCTTCTCCTTTTTCTCCCTCCAGGAGATGGCAGAGTACCTTGGCGATGTTGATCTTGAAGTGACTCTTCCCTCGAGAACTTTCTTGAAGCTTCCAAAGCCACAAGAGGAGCAAAGCATGCAGCTAGCTTGGAGCCACCGTGTGATCCCCTCACACTACTTCTCCCTCACGCTCAAGCTCACCTTCACCTTCCTCTCTCAAGCTCTAGATCTCTCCAAAAACTTCTCTCTACCGAATCCCCTTCTTTCTCCTCCAAGCCTCTCACAGCAAAGGATTGATCAACAACTCTCTAAAGAAAATTTTAAGTTGTTTTTATATCAGGCTTCAGAAAACCCTAAAAGTTTCAACTTTTGTGTTTCTATTCGTACAGTACGATTTATAATCGTACAGTACGATCAGTTCAATTACAGCTCCGTCCAGTGCGAGTACAGACGAACAGGTATCCAATTTTATTCATATCGTATAGTACGATATGTATATCGTCCAGTACGATACTGTTGATTCGTACTGTTCGTACGGGACGAACCTCGGGATGAAAGAACTCGTCTCTGTCAGTCGTCTAGCACTCATTTAATCGTACAGTATGAATAGTGTTTTTCATGATATTGTCCTGTACGATAAGAATATCGTCCAGGATGAATAGTTCAAAAATTCTTGAGATCGTCTGGTACGATCGCTGGGATGAAGGAAATCGTCTTTGACAATCGTACAACACTCCACCAGTCGTACAGTACGATCAGTTCATTGCTTGATATCATCCTGTACGATATGAATATCATCCAGGACGAACAGAATAAAAAACCTTGGTTTCGTCTGGTATGATCTCTGGGACGAATGAAATCGTCTCTGACTACCGTACAGTACGATATACGATCATACAGTACGATCAACATATAAAATAGAAACCAACGTTTATTTCCTGATTAGGGAGATAATTTTGGCAAGTTTTAATTAATCGTACAGTACGAACATTATCGTACAGTACGATTAGTTCAGAAAATCAAATTCAAAAACTTACCAAACTTATTCTGGCGGCTAGGGTTTCACAATTACATATTATCGTACAGTACGATATTGATCGTACAGTACGATAAATTTGTAAACTTAATCATTCAAAAATTAGCCGTTAGCCTGAGTATTTTTAATTAATCGTACAGTACGATCCGAGGTCGTATAGTACGATGTGCTTAAAAAAAAATTAATCATTTTAAAAGAAAATTCTCCCCCTGTGTGTGTGCATGGTTGCTCCTTTCACATGCATGCTTCTGTGGCAGACTCAAAAAGAAAAAATAAAGAAATAAAAATTACAGACTCTTCAACATCCTATTCTACCTGATTTGAGTCTCCCGCAATCTTTAGCAGTGTGCATCTGACCTGAAATGTTAGTGCTCATATACAAAGATTAAATATTTATAATCTAACGGAAGTCTATATGTACTCAGTAAGTATTAGTTGTCACCATCAAAATTAAGTGCTCGGGATCCTGGATTTCAACAGTCTACTCTCACCTTAACAAACTCTCTTTCTAGTAGGAATGTGCTAAATCTCTCATACCATGCCCTGGGTGCCTATTTTAATCCATACAAAGCCTTTTTTAATTTGTAAATATGATTTGGAAATTAAGAATTCTCAAAGCCAGGGGGTTACTCTACAAACACATCTTTTTTTATTATCCTATTTAAAAAGGCACTCTTGATAACCGTTTGGAAAAGCTAAAATCTCTTATAATAAGCAAAGGCTAGTAGCACTCTAATAACTTCTAGTTGGGTTACAGGGGAAAAAGTTTCCTCAAAATTAATCCCTTCTAATTAGTTGTACCCCTTAGCCACTAATCTTACCTTATTCATAGCCACCACACCAAAATCATTCATTTTATTCTTAAAGACCCATTTGATTCCTACTATACTCTGGTCCTTAGGTCTTTCTACTAGCTCCCAGACATCATTCCTAACAAATTGGTTTAGTTCCTCTAGCATGGCTAGGATCCAAAATTCATCATAAAGAGATTGATTGATGTTGGTGGGTTCGGTCATTAAAATAAAGGCAAAGTGGTTTACTTCTTTTCTAAGTCAATGCCTAGTTCTAACACCTTCATAAGGGTCTCCTAAGATTAGTTCTTTAGGATGACTCAAAGAATATCTCTATTCTCTAGGTAGTGAACTATCATATTCAACCCTTTTCTCTAGATTGGCATTCTACTCCTTGGGTGACTTTTATAACCTCCTCTTCCTCTACCCTAGACCCTCCAAAATTATCAAATTCATCAAACACAACATAATTGGTCTCCTCAAAAATTAGGGTTCTTTTATTTAAGACTCTATAGGATTTCCCAATAGTTGAGTAACCTAGGAACACTCCTTCATCAAATTTTGGGTCAAACTTTCCTAGTTGAGACTTCTCATTATTTAGAATGTACACTTTATATCAATAGACAAAAAGGTGAGAGAGGTTGGGTGTTCTACCCATAAGAATTTCATAGGGTGTTTAGTTTAGCTTAGATCTAAGATTTACCCTATTTAGAACATAACAGGTTGTATGCAATACTTTTGCTTAGAAGTATTAAGGAAGTGAGTATTCCCATCTGTATCAGCTTCTACTAAGGTCCTTTTCTTCTTCTTAGCTGCCCCGTTCTGCTGAGGGGCTCTAGGAGATGAAAAATTGTGATCTATCTGTTGCTCCTTACATTAGATTTTGAATTTCTCATTTTGAAACTCTCCACCATGATCACTATGAATAGTCAGAATTTTACAACCTAATTTCCTCTTAATATAAGTGGAGACAGATCTAAATTCTTCGAATGATTCACTTTTATGAGATAGGAATTGAACCCAGGTGAACCTCAAATAATCATCAACAATCACATACCCTTATAAGCAATTAGTGGTTTGAGTAAGTTACTAATTGAATAAAAATTTAAGTCCTGAGATTCAGTAATGGTTGTAATTTTTGAATAAAAGGAGGAAGGTAAACACCTCAAAATATTATTCACTTTCTCATAGTTTGTGAGTTATCTTCCTAAGGCATGCAAGGATGTAACAATCTATGTAATCAAGCGTACATTTCAGAAATTGATTCGCTAGGTTTCATGAAAAAAAGTTTATAATGATGTAAAATAATATTCACCCTAGATTGTTTCACTTCATTTGTACCTTCATAAGTTATGCATAATTTATCCCAAATTTCCTTACCAGTTGAATTGGTGGAGACATGCATATAATCTTCTTATTTTAAGGCAGAGACAAAATAGTTTAATCATTTAGCATTTAGTTGTGTAAGATCTATATCATCAATTGTCCATTCAACAAAAGAGATTTTAGTTTTAACACCATTGACTAAATTATAAGGTGCAAAATATCCTTCTCTAACAAGTATCCACATGTGATAATCAATTGATTGTAAAAAGGTGGATATGCAAGTTCTCCAAAAATTAAAATGAATATTATAACATAGAGGTGGTCGAGTAATTAAATATCTTTCCGCAGTGTTATGATTTCCAAAGTTTGCCATTAATCAAAATTTAAAAGTTTTCTAAAACTTGATCTTATAAATCCCACTCTGATACCACTTGAAAGTTAATGAAGGTGGTTAAAACTTGTAGAACTAGCTTGAGGTTAACTAAGAGGAGGGTGAATTGGTTTTTTAAAAATTCTTTTAAAAAAAGAAAAATCTTTTTGAAATATTTTTAAATATTTTAAACACAAATAGTTTAAGTGAAAGAAAAGAACCAAAAATGGGGATTTTAGCACAGATCAGATCACAGAAATAATTGAAAATAAATGCAAAAAAATAAGTAGAAAGAACACAGCAGCTTTATAGTGGTTCGATCAAATCTGACCTACGTCCACTCCCCAGAACCTCTAATTCAAGGTATTGCACTAATAAGTTAGTGTCTCTCATTTTTCCCTCATAGCAAAGGCGGATAAGCTCATATAAAATCTTTTCACCGATCCCGTGAGGCAGAGAACCTTGAATCCTTTTCACCCTCCTAATGAAGGCAGAAACCCAGAATGCTTTTACTCCCTCATGAAGTAGGCAGTGAACCTGACAATCCTTTTATTTCTCTTGGAGTAGGCAAAGAACCTAGATCAGATGCTAATGATCGTCTCCCCAAAGCCTGTTGCGACTCTAGCTCACGAGTTTATATTTTTTAATGATAACAAATATTATGGCTCACATCTTTATGTTTCATTCTATACTTATTGTGTGTTTACTAACATTTCAGGGAAATCATAATCCAGCCAGCTAAAGACTTCAAGATAGATTATATTGGGAGTTGTTATGATTGGAGTTTGTATTTTTATTTTTCTTGAGTTTGAGAGAGTGTGATTGTAATTGTGTAACCGTGCACACACACACTAGGTGATTGAGACAAAACTTGTATTTTTAAAAAACTAATTGTACTGTAGGATTTGTAATCATACAGGACGATTTGTATTGATTATCCGTCTAGAACAGACCTAATTAATTCATGAGTTAAAATTTTTCTAAGTACGGATCGTACTGTATGAAATGGACTTCATACATCATTTTTCAGAGTACGAAAATAGGTTCATATAGGATCATACTGGATGAACTGCTCATTTTTTGAATTATTCGGACAGAATGATGTCATTTTGTACATGCATTTACAGAGTATGAAATCAAGTTCATACCAGATGAACCGCTCATTTTTTTGAACTATTTGTATAGTACGATGTTAGTTCATATAGACGACTAACAGAGTATGAAATAAAATT
Organism: Dendrobium chrysotoxum; assembly: GCA_019925795.1. NCBI lineage: Eukaryota > Viridiplantae > Streptophyta > Magnoliopsida > Asparagales > Orchidaceae > Dendrobium > Dendrobium chrysotoxum. The sequence continues at coordinate 51,218,265 of CM034302.1, forward strand.
CGTACAAGTTTGTATAGATGAAATTTGAACTGCTCGTACTGTGTGATGTAATTTTCATACGGATGAATTTGAACTATAGGTACAGTACTATGCATTCGTACGGGGGATCGTACGAGATGATATGAATAAGTTTTCCCCCAATTTTTAGTTTTGGACTGTTCTTCGTGTCTTTTCGTATAATAAGTCCTAAAAACTGTCACTAAACACCTTTGTTGTGAATTTCACTTGAGAGTAGCCATTGAGTGTGAGTGTTTGGGAGAGATTGTGAGAGTGGAGTGTGAGAGATCTATTGAGGGGGAGTTGTGACAGTTTCACATGGTTTTCCAAAGCGAGGATCTCTTTGTCTTCTTCAAGTTTATGCCCATCTCCTTTGGAGGATCTTGAGGGAAGATTTTCAATATTGTGTATAGGTTCTCTGCATACACCAGCAGGGTGAAAAAGGATGACTCGATTCTCCACAAACATCAAGAGAGTGTGAAAGGATGACGGTTTTCTACCGACAACAAGAGAGTGTGAAAGGATGTTGGTTCTCTGCCAACACCCGGAGAGCCTGAAAGGATGCCGGTTCCCTGCCGACACTAGGAGAGTGTGAAAGGATGCCTGTTCTCTGTCGACATCAGGAGAGTGTGAAAGGAAGTTTGTAATGGTTTCTCTGCCTTGCTATGGGGGCTAAAGGAGAGTCACTAATGTTTAGTGCAATACCTGAAGAAGGAGTCTTCAGGGAGTGGATGTAGGTCTAGTTGGACCGAACCACTATAAAATTTGGTGCCTTCTGTTTCTTTACTTTTTACTGCAATTTATTTTCTGCATTTTTATTTTCTATGGTTGAAAGTGTTAATTAAGAAAATCTATCATTGTCCTTAAGTTAAAAATCAGTTTTCTAAATAATCAAGAAAAGTTTTAAAGTACCAATTCGCCGCCCCCCCTCTTGGTTAGCATTGGGAAAATTGTGATAGGTCTAACATCTTATTCGCACTTTCAAGTGGTATCAGAGCCTTAGTTCAAAAATTAAAGTTTATATTACTTTTCGAAAAAAGGTCATGGCTAATTTTGGAAACTGAAACACTACTAAAGGATATTTGATCGCTAGACAGCCTTTTTTTGAAAATGTTTCTTTAGATTTTTGAAAATTTTGAATGTCTATTTTGTTGCAATCAATAGACTCTCAAATGTGGCATATAATTCAAACTGGTTATTTTGTACCGTCACATATTATAGATGGAGTCAAAATTGATATCCCATTTTCTGAATGGAGTAGAGTAGAAAAAATTTATGCTTAATTTAATGCTAAATATATAAATTATTTATTTTGTGCTTTAAATTCTGAAGATTATATGAGAATCTCTACATGCACTACTGACAAGGAAATTTGGGATAGTTTATGCACTACATACGAAGGTACTAGGGAAGTCAAGCAATCTAAGTTGAATATTTTTATGCATGACTATGAACTCTTTAGCATGAAACCTTATCAGACCATCTTAGACATGTTTACTAGGTTTTTACAAATAGTAACATCATTGTAAGCTGTTGGTAGAGAAGTTTTAAACTTTGAAAAAGTAAATAAAATCTTATGATGTCTACCTGAAAAATTTAAAGATAAAGTCACTGCTATATTTGAATCAAAAGATTTGAATGATTATACTATTAATAATCTGATTTGCTCACTCATTGCTCACGAGCAAACTGTGAGTCAAAGACTTTTGGATACGGGTGAAATGATAATGCTGAAATCCAAATACACAGGGAAAAGCAACTCAGTAAATGATGAAAGTAAGGAGATAACATCGATAACGAAAAAAATTGAAAAGCCACTACAGCGCAAGCATCAATATCAACAAAAGAGGAACAAAGGTAAAAATGGTAAGAATATTATGAATTCCTCTATAGTAATTTGCTTTAAGTGTAGGAAACCCGAACATATAAAAAATGAATTTCCGAACTTAAAAACTCTTATGGTAATGAAAAAAGGTAAAAATAAGCAAATTGCAATAAGGGGCAAATGTTAAAAAGCAAAAAATTCCTGAGCAGACCTAGTTTCTAAATCATCAGACCGGGAGCAGGAAGATGAGAAATAAAGCCTTATTTGTGTGCTTATTTGTTTTTGTGTGTGTATTTGTTTTTGTTCGTTGTGTTTATATTTATGTTCTGCATTTTTTTATGTTTTATTTTTCTTATTTTTTTATGTTTTGTCTTTTAAAATTTAAATTAGTTTTCATGTTGTTTGTGTAGTTTCTCTAATCAACACACACATATCATATTTTATTTCATATATGCTTTAGAAAAATCAAATTCTTTTCAAAGATCATTTTTTTTTTCTAAAAATGTAAAATTTACCTCCTATTTTCTTAAAATTTTATGTAAGAAGTGGTTGACTTTTCTAACATAAGTCAAAAGATGGAAGCTCATGATTTTATCTTTCTATCTCATTTCTTTAATAAAGCTATTTCACTTTTGATTTAAAATCTTCATCGAATTATAAATTGGATTTTAAAATTGAACTTTTTCATCTCCCTACATTTTTTTATCTCATAGGGATCTTTTGCAAGTTATTGAATCCACTTCATCATTTTCTTAATCAAGCTATTTGTTTTTGTAACTAGATTGGGTTTGCTTTAGTCTTTAAAATTGTAGAGATGAAGCATATTTGCTAAAAAAAAGAGGCAAAAAATGAGCCCAAAGCTGAAAAGATGCGCAATGATGCCAAAAATGGAAAGATACACAAAGTGTATCAACAATCAAAAGATGCATAAAGTATGCCAAAAATTAATAAAGATGCACAAAATGAGCCCACAATAAGTTGGCTTACCATTGTTTTATTTCTTAAATCTTAAGAAAACCCTTAAATCTATTGATATTTTTGATACTTGAGATTGAAAATCATGATTCTTGATTCACCTTTTTGCATTAATCTTCTATTAGATATATTTCATGCAAGGAGTTTTGAAAAGATTACTATTTCCTTCTCTAATTAGACCATTTATTTAGATGTTTGCTTAAAAAAGTTGTTTAGCCTTTAAAGAACCTGAGCTTGGATTAACAAATTTTGAATCTCTAACCTTTTAGGTTTTGCATTATCAATTCATGCCTTATTAAGTTTTTGACTAAAATTAAGAGGTAACTTTCTCATTCTAAGAAAATTTGCTAAAATTTCAAACTAATTCTTCTAAAAATATCACATTTACTTGATCAGGGTCTGTTTGATCTGTAGTCTTTTTTTTTTGTTTTGACTTTTTTTTAATGCTCCTCTTCTTTTTGATAATGTCAAAAGGGAGAGAACATACTGTTGTATTTGTTTTGTACTATTTAGAATGTATTGTTATATTTATTTTGTATTATTATTGTTGTTTTATTTATCTTTTCGTTAAAAAAAATTATAAAAGAAAGAAAATTATTTTAGTTTCCCCAGTTTTTAAATAATTATCTTAGTGAGGGGGAGATTAGGAGAGAGATAAAACTTATTTTACAAATTTAACCAGTAATATTTACCATCATAAAAAAGAGGGAGATTGTTGCGACTCGAGCTCACGAGTTTATATTTTTTGATGATAATAAACATTATGGCTCACATCTTTATGTTTCACCTATACTTGTTATGTGTATACTAATATTTCAGGAAAATCATACTCCAGCTAGCTAAAGACTACAAGACAGATTAGATTGGGAGTTGTCATAATTAGAGTTTATATTTTTATTTTTCTTAAGTTTGAAAGAGTATGATTTTAATTGGGTTACCGTGCACACACACACTAGGGGAGTGAGACAAAACTTGGATTTTTAAAAAACTAATCATACTGTATGAGTTATAATCATAAGGGATGATTTGTACTGATTATCCCTCTAGAATGGATTTGATTGAAACATGAGTTAAAATTTTTCTAAGTACAGATCGTACTATACAAAATGGACTTTGTACATCATTTTTAAGAGTATGAAAATAGGTTCGTACAGGATAGTACCGGATGAACTATTCATTTTTTGAACTATTCGTACAGTACGAAGCCATTTCGTACAGGCATTTACAGAGTACAAAATCAGGTTTGTACTGGATGAACTGCTCAATTTTTTTAACTGTTCATACAGTATGATGTCAGTTCATACAGACGATTGATAGAGTATGAAATTGGGTTCGTACAAGTTTATACAGATGAAATATGAACTGTTTATATTATATTATGTAATTTTTATATGAAATAGGGTATTATGCGTTCGTACGGGCTAATCATATGGGATTATATGAATTCGTATGGATGACTGAATTAAGTTCATACAAGTTTGTACGGGACACTATGCGTTCGTACCGGCGGATCGTAGGGGCACACTATTCATTCATACGTGGACACTTTTCCTTCATATGGGGGATACTATTCATTCATACGGGATGATATGCAATTATACGGTACGATTATAGGATAGTTTTCTCGCAATTTCTAGTTTTTGGATGGTTCTTCATGTCTTTTCTTATAATAAGTCATAAAAACTATCACTAAACACCTTTATTATGAATTTCACCTGAGAGAGCCGTTGAGTGTGAGTGTTTGGGAGAGATTGTGAGAGTGGAGTGTGATAGATCTAGTGAGGGGGAGTTGTGAGGGTTTCACAAGGTTTCCCAAAGCAAGAATCTCTTTGTCTTCTTCAATTTTTTGCCCATCTCCTCTGGAGGCTCTTGAGGGAAGATTTTCAACATTGTGTTTAGGTTCTCTTTCTACACCAGGAGGGTAAAAAAGGATGACTCGGTTCTCTGCTGATATAAGGAGAGTGAGAAAGGACGACGATTCTCTACCGACACTAGGAGAGTGTGAAAGGACGTCGGCTCTCTGCTGACACCAATAGTGTGTGAAAGAATGTCGGTTCTATGCCGACATTAGGAGAATGTGAAAGGATGTCAGTTCTCTACCGACATTAGGAGAGTGTGAAAGGAAGTTTGTAAGGGTTTCTCCGCCTTTATGTGGGGGCTAAAGGAGAGTCACTATTGTTTAGTGCAATACCTGAAGAAGGAGTCTTCATGGAGTGGATGTAGGTCTAGTTGGATCGAACCACTATAAAATTTGGTGCCTTCTATTTCTTTACTTTTTATAGTAATTTATTTTCTACTTTTTTATTTTTTGTGGTTGAAAGTGTTAATTAAGAAAATCTATCATTATGCTCAAGTTAAAAATAAGTTTTCTAAATAATCAATAGAATTTTTAAATTACCAATTCACCCCCTCTCTTGGTTAGCATTGGGACAATCGTGATAGCTCTAACAACCTATTAACACTTTCAAGGCCACCAAAGAATCAAGGATGAAGAAGAAAGTAGATGATCAAATCCTTGCTTGGAGAAACCTTTGTGAATCCCCTCAAAAACTCCCCCTCATAAGATCCTCTCTCTCTCCCCCAAACTCTCCCTCTCCTCTAAGCTCTCTCTGGTTAGAAAAATAGCAAAAGATTTTTTTACATCAGCAATTAACAGAGCTTAAGTAGGAGGCCTCAAAAAGTACACTAATTTCAACTTGTCGATAATATCATCCAGGATGATATATATGTTGTCCTATACGATCAGTGTAAATTAGCCCATCCAGTCTGGATGATCTGAGTTGCTGTATGATTTGAGCAATAAATTTGAACTGGTCATTTTGGATGATCTTGCATTCGTCCTATACGATTAGAATAAAACTAGGTTTATCATCCAACAGATCAATCAGGACATTATGATTAAAAGAAAAATGCACTTATCATCTCGAATGATCTTGCGATCATCCTATACGATTAGTTCAAAATGTGGTTTATTATTTTGCAGATCGTTTGGGACATCCAGGATGATTAGATGAAAATGTACAGATCATCTAGGATGATCTTAGATGATCATCATGTACAATATTGTCATTCAATCTAACCATATTTAGATCCCTCATAGGATTATTTTACGCAGGATTGCTACACATTATCTAGGATGATCGGAATTGTCCTATACGATTAGAACCAAAATTCAATTACCAAATCTTGCCTAAATCATGTCTGGTGGCTTAATTTTTTTTTTGATTCATATCATCCAGTATGATGATAGTATCGTCCAGGATGATTGGCTTAATTAAGCTTATTTGCCACATAAGCCCTAATTATTATTTCATTTTTAAATTGATCATCGAGGCTGATTTAGGTTCGTTCTTTATGATATGATTAAAAATAGAAGAACTCTCAAACTCACCAAATTTCTCCACCTGAGTGTGTTTGCAAGGTTACTTAGCTTTAGGATTCATCATAATACATTTGACACAAGGAAAGGTAAAAATTATTTTGGAATTAAACTTATAAGCTGACTCAATCCTAATCTACCCAATCTTAAGCTGGCTTACAAGTGTGCTTTGTGGACCTGAAAAAGTTAGTAGGTAGGGTAGCCAAAAACAAATATGCAGTGATAGAAATATAAAGGAAGTAATGTTTGTTATCATCAAAATCACAGTACCTGTATCCAAATTTGCAACATTAAGGGCCAAAACACTTAATTAAAATGAAGGTCTCTATGTTATTCATTTACTGCAATTTTGGATGACTGGTAGCATTATAAATATGAGCTAAGACTCACTAATAAATAGCTTATGGAACTTAGATTTTATTGAGTATTGTGTTTTATAAATCCTAAAATTAATAATTATAATAATTAGAATCATTTTATAGCTTTCATTTCTGGTTTTATGGGATTTTGTATATCAACAAAAGTCAAACCTTACGGTTTATGACTTTATTTTGGAAACAATCATCTACCTTTTTTTATGCTGATTGTTGATTTGTTTGTGAAGGAATCTTATGTTAGGTCATTAGAGGGTTCCAAGTCAAATGACGATGTTGATGGTTTGGTAAGGAAGAAAAATTTAGCAAAGGTCTTAGAGTGGGCTGATAATAATACTATAATAATTGGTCTACCTTTTTAGGATTGGATAAGTAGGACAAGTTGGATCTTCCAAAAGTGGTTTTTAGTTCACTTGATGCTAGAATATATGAGTTTAATTGGTAGGAACAGGAGGTTATAATAATTACAGCCTTTGCGATAAGAGTTATTACAACGATTGATAAAGATATATTGGGTATTCCTATATGTTCTATTTGAAATTTTGTGAAGGTTGTTAAACCTCTAAGAACTAACCCGAGGCTAACCAAGATGAGGGGTGAATTGATAATTTAAAAACTTCTTTAAGCAAAAAGAAAATCCCCTTTTTAAACCTTTTTAAAATATCTAAAAATATTAATTTTATACGTTAATGCGGAAGCAGATTAATTTCACAATAACAATAAAATAGAGTTTTTAACCACACAAAAAATAGAAAAGGGCAAATTTAAAATGCTAAAAAATTACAAGAATGATCGCACTAGATTTTATAATGGTTCGGTGGTTCGGTCAAATTTGACCTACGTCCACTCCCTAGAGGCCTTCGCTCTATGTATTACACTCAACCTTTTAGAATCTCTCATGTGGCCCCCACTGCTAGGTGGAGAAACCCTTATAAAATCTCTTTCACTAACATAGTGTGGCAGAGTAACTTAAATCTTTTTCACTCTCTTGGTGAAGGAAAAGAACCTAAAATCCTTCTTCTCCCTCATCGAGATGGCAGAGAACCAAGAATCCTTTTACTCCCTCCTTAAGTTGGCAGAGAACCATGAATCCTTTTACTCCCTCCTGGAGTTAGCAGAGAAGGATAATCTTGTGTTGAAGAATATTTTCTTGGAGCCACCTAAGAATCGAAGCAGAGACTTAAAGAAGATTGGAAAGAACTTTGCTTGGAGTATGCTTGTGAAGCTCTCACAACTCCCCCTCACAAGAACTCTCCCTCTCTTCTCTCCCAAAGCTCTCCTCAATCTCTCTCTAAGCTCCCTCTCAATAAATTCAATGACAAAAGATTTCTTTAACATATGATTTAGAGAAGCTTAAATAGTAGGCTTTAAGAAACCCTAATTTTCAAGAGAGCTATCTTCTATTCGTAGTGTATGATGCAAACATCATATAGTACGATCAGTACAAAACTAGACTCATCTTGTACCATGTGAATAATTATTTAGACAAACTATTCAAACCTCAAAATACTTTATACTATACAATCATAAGATCATTTGTTATGAACTACAAAATTTGGTTCTGTTCACTTAAAATGACTTCTAGGATGGCAAATTTTATACTCTGTTGATCATCAAGCACTATAAACATCGTACAATACAATCAGTATAAAAATCATGGCTTTCATTTGATATGACCTCTAAGATGACCAAATTTGTACTATATTGATCGTATTGTACTAACATTATCGTACAGTACGATCGGCTGATCATAATTGGCCATAATTTGATTACCTTATTTTTGGGGTCAAATTAACAAAGATATTAATATGGTCATATAATAAGATTATGGTTGTATTGTACGATCAGAACAAAAATAGTATCTTCCTTAATTCTCTAGTGATAAGGGTTTTGTAGAATAAACATAATTTTATATCATACTGTATAAAAAATATAGAAAAAAATCTAACATTATATTTTTCCCTCTCCCGCTATGTGTGTGCATGGTTACTTCATAATAATATCCATTAGATTAATGATTTGACTCAAGAAAGGTAAAAGTATGTTATTATTGAAATTACAAACAGACTCAACTATAGTCTACCAAATCTTGAGTTGATTGAAGTTACAAGTAAATGGTGGACCTGAAATGTTCGTGAGCAGGGAAAAATAGATATGCAATAACCAATTGTTAGGAGATAATAGTAAGGAAATAATAATATTTGTTATCATCAAAATCACAGTACCTGAGTCCATATTTGCAACATGATTATCATCATGAAATGGTATCCCATCCTAAAAGAATAAGGTAATGTTGGAGCTTTATTCATTGAAGATCAACACTTGATAACTATAGCCTTAAAACTGCATTCTTCTAAAATTTATCAGTATTAGATTTCTAGTCTTCCTATATAAGTAGGCTCGGAGGTAGAGGGGATTTCTATTACAAGATCAGTAAAAAGTTAGAAGTGTGCATACCTTGAAATGATGGCTGAATTGAACTTAAAAGTCAAAACATACTGTATGGAATGTTATTCTTTTTTGATCAATATAAAGTTTAACAATCATCTGTTTATGACATTATATGTTAAATTACATTTTATATTATAAAGGCTAAGGAAATTATTGAGCCTTTAGTGTTAGTGACTATGATGGAGAAAAGTAGAAGTATGGGTCATTGATTGTTGAAGCGGCTTTAGGGCCAGATTGTTGTAAAAATTTCTTAATTAAATTTTTTTGTGCTATGAGATTTGGGTAATGCAGTTTGGGATTCTTCCTACTTCTAACCTTAGGTCTAATTGGGAACTCTATGATACTAACTAACTAATTTGGTTATTTTCAAACTATTGGTATCTCCATCATCCCAATTATTTCAATGAGTGGAGTAATATTCATTACAAAAAATTCTTCTTGCAAATAAAAGAAATTAAGACTATGCTTATTAATATATTCAATAGGCAATGCCAGTTCTTATTATTTTTATTGGTAAATGTTGAGCAAGAGTTTTCTTTGAACTTAGATTTCTTTGTAATAAGTCTTTCTCTCTCCTTATTTAGATAGGAGAGGCACGTTGCTTTATTCTGATTTTAGTTAGTAATAGTATTTCATATTTTTAATGCAATGTGCACTTCAAAAAAAAAATGATTTTCCATCATCGAGAAGTCATAGGTTCATATTAGAAGCTATAGATTACTTCTCAAAATAGGAGTGCTACCCCATCATCATTTGCATCTTCTTGTCTAGGAGATGCTATCCAAGTCAAGTATTAAATCCATTTTTTTGGTAGCCACTATCCCATCTAAATTTCTACCTACTTGCCTAAAAGATACTATCTTAGTCAAGTATAAATCCATCTATCTAGTAGTTTCTATCCCATTAAGATTTCCAACCACTTATCTAGGAGGTGCTATCCTAGTCAGCTATAAAATCCATATGTTTGGGAGCCACTATCCCACTTAGGTTTTCATCCACTTGTCTAGGAGATGCTATCCAAGTTAGGTATAAATACATCCATTTGTGAACCACTAACCCATTAAGATTTTTATCCACTTATCTTGGAGATACTATCCTAGTCAATTATAAATCCATCTAATTGGGAGACACTATCCCATTAAGATTTCCATCTTCTTATCTAGGAGATGCTATCCTAGTCAAGTATTAAATCCATCCATTTTTGAGACACCATCTCATTAAGATTTCCACCTTCATGGGTAGGAGACTCTCTCCTCATCAAGTATTAAATCTATCTATTTGTGAGCCACTATCCCAATTAGATTTCCATCCACTTGTCTAGGAGATACTATCCTAGTCAAGTATAAATCCATCTATATGGAAGCTGCTATCCCATCGAAACTTTAATCCACTTATCTAGAAGATGTTATCCTAGTTAAGTATAAATCCATCTATTTGGGAGATGTTATACCATTTATATTTCAAACTATTTTTTCTAGGAGATGCTCTCCTATTAAGTATAAATCCATCTTTAGTAAAATATAAATATCAAATAGTCTTCTAGATTTAATTGATCACTTTGTTCAATGCTAACACGTGTGATTTACTCTTCAAATTCATCACACCTGTTGGTGGTCAATTTATTGACCACATTTTTAGTGAGTTTATTTCCATTTATCAAATATCTAAAGTCCTTATATCAATCAGTAAACTATATTTCAAACCTCAAATCAAACTCATCATTATACTTTGGCATGGTGACTAGATAATTAACTCTTGAAATATATCACTTGATAATTACATTTGATTGACATTTGATCATCTGATAATCACCAAATATTTATAAGAGCTATGATCATTAAAAAGAAAAATGTCCTTATTCATTGACCTTCAATGACTAACTCATACCCATTGATAATCTAGAAACTCTATAATCCAGTGTTAAAACAAAACTTAAAATCCCTTTGTCTATAACCTATTTTTGGACAAATTTCAATCAGATCAAAACCTGACCGAATGACCTTGGATTCATGATTAGTTGGTAACATATTTATTAGGCGTGTCTCTAGGATCAACCACGTCAATTTGAAGACATTCCAAGGCTCCAAACTCTTGAAATTCAAAGCATTTTCATAGGTTGCAAAACCTTTAAATATTTATTGCCTATGCCACTAGCATATGGAGGAAATTTGACTTAGAAGCTTCTCCAAATACAATGAACATCATCATTGATTTAAACATGATGCATTGACCTAACATTAAGTCTTTGGTGGACCACGGTTGACCATGGTTCCACAAAAGCCCAAAAACCCTAAAAACCTTAAAAATAATATTTCTCTTAAACTTCAACATGGATCAATCAAAATAAACCTTGAAACTTATTCTAACATGTTCAAAACATCATTTGACATACATTAAATCAAAACCCAAGCTATGATCAACCTTTGTTGTCAAAGTCAACATAGGTTGAGCATAAGGAACCACTGAACCCTAAAACTACATCTCATACATATAAGCCTTAACATTGCATGAAACCTCTTCCAATGTGTTCAAAACATCATTTGGGATGGGTTGAATGCAACCTAAGACTATAGGTTGACCTAGTTGACCAAGTTAACCTAGGTTGATCAAATGTACACTTAAAGGTTTAAACATACATTTTATATAGGAAAACCTTTACAAGCTTTGGGAACACCTCCATTATACTCAACTTTATTTGGAATGTAATGAACCCAACCCTAACCCTTGAGTCAACATGGTTAATCAAGTCAACCAGAGTTAACAAAGCATACATATATTGAAATCCTTTCCAAATCTATTGACTAAAGCATGAATAAACCCTTTTGAACCTATAGAGTTGTCCAAGGGATCCCTAGGAACTAACCCTAGGTGACCCAAGCCATGATCCCACTTGGGTTAGCCACATGTCTTGAGCTAAGTTTTCTAAAAGGTTAGGAATTGAGCTAAATCCAAATCTATGTCAAACTAGGACAAAGAAGTAGTGGTATTACATTCGCCATGACTAATTGCATCTACCTTAGTCATTCAAGCCATTGGGCTAACCCGAGTAAGCCAAATAGGCTAACCCAATGTCAACCAAAGCATCAATCTTATCTAATCAATCACAATCATCCATTTGATTGTGATTGATGTATATAATTCAAACTCAATCAATTAAATCCAAAAATGCATTCAAATCCAGAATTCGAGACAAAAAATTTCAAGGTTAAGGACCCTTATCTTGAAACCCTTTCTTGGTGATTTTTTAATCACTTCAAAACCAAGTTAAATGACCTCTGATTCATGATCTATCAATTGCATATTTATTATGCATATCCTTAGGGTCAACCCTCAAAATTTGAGACTATTATGAGATCTTTATCCCTAGAAACTGAATGAATCCCAAAGACTGCAAAACCTTTAAATATTTATAACATATGCCACTGGACCTTCCATTTTATGGAATTTGACCTTGGGACCTTCCCTCAGACCATTTGCCATGTCCATAGCCTTTGCCATGACATGTTGAACATTAAATTGCACTTTGGTGGACCCAGGTTGATCCACAGGTAGAACAGGGGCCCAAATGACCAAAATGCCACTTAAGGAAAAAATTTAAATTTCATTTAAACTTCAACATGGCTCAATCAAATCAAACCTTAAAGCCTCCTCTAATGCATTCTAAACACCATTAAGAGTGTACTGAGCCCAAACCTAAGCTTTGTTTTGACCTAGTTGACCAAGTCAACCCAGGTTGACCTAATGGACCCTTAAGGGTCTAAATGGCCATTTTTGGCCAAATGACCATTCAGGTCCATGAGGATATATCCATTGGTCTCCAATGATTAAATTGACTTGTTGATTCCAAACCCAACCCATGATTTGAACCTGTTAACCAAGTTAAGCATGGTTGACTAGATCAAGCATTAAGCCTTATTCACATTCAATCAAGCTTGAAACCCACCCTAAACTCAATTCAAATCTCATGATCACCTTTCCTACTATTTTGGGCATGACTTTTCACCCTGGCCCAATCAATAGTTGAGTTGGTCAACTGGGCCCAAGTCTAGTCATCCCAATTGAGCTAAATCATTAGATGTGATCCTATCAAACCACCCATTCACTCAAAGTAACTCCATCACATGGCCCAAGCACAACTAAAACCTTCATGAGTCAAATTACACTTGATTTGACTTGGTCAAATTATCAAACTTAGTCAAACCCATATGCATGGTCGACTTAAGTGAAAACGGGTTAATTTAACCCATTTAATCAAATTGAACCCTCCAAGCTCTCAAGCCTACTTCAATGCATGATTCATGTTCATTCAAACTCATTTTGAGTCAAATCACTATGGGTTTTCACTTGGACAAACCTTAATCCATGGTCAACATATTTCATATGTCCTTTCACTCAATCTTCAAACATAATGCTTTAAGAATACTCAAATTCATTTCAATTATTGGTTTGAACATTTCCTAGATCACTATATGTCAATTCATAGTCAAGTTGACTTAGTCAACTCACTAATACATTATTAAACCACCTTAACTTCCCATACCGTTACTCAAATTCCAACCCCATGGCTTTATACTCATTCCCAACCACTCCAACTTGCTCATGAAGCCACCTAGATGCCATCTCAGCATGTTTGACTAGTTGACTTGTCAAATAAGTCAACAAATGGAAAAGAGACCATTAAATGGTTAAAACTTTGACTATATGGCATTCCCTCTATTCTAACTCCTCAAATCTATTATAACTAAGTCTAGAATCTTCTTAAACCTTGTTTAAACTTAACTTAACCCACTGATTGGTTAGAAAATGGCTAGATGATCCCTCATTCCCATGTGAGGGCAAATTACCCTTTCCAAGTCATTATCCTTGCTTTGCCCTTTCCTCCTTCCTTCCAACTACTTCAAGATAGGTGGAAAGCATCTCATAATCATGCCAATGTAATCTTAATCGTCCAAAAGGCCTAGGGCACTTGAATTGAGCTCATGAGACAAAATAAGCCTCATTTCCAACTCTAGCACTCTCTAACCATACTCAAGCTCTCCAGACCAAAAAATTTTCTATCTAAACTCTCCATCCCTCACTCAACATTCCCCAACTCCAACCCAGCCATTTGAACCCAGTGGCGATCAGCTTCCAACCACCACCACCTCATACTCCATCCAAGACTTGAACTGTTTGATCTAGACGTTTTAAACTCTTGAGGTCTTCAGAAGGATTAAGTGTTGATGGTCTACAAGTTCAATCATGCTTTAAACATCTCAAATAAATGTTTAAATAAAGGTAAAAGGTAAACTCTAGTCTAAGACACCTAGGGTAAAATAACATTTTGAAAAGTGTGTTCTACACCATGAAATCTACTCCCCATTAATGCTCTTCATTAATGCTATCTTTGTTTAAATTTTTGTTAAGATTGATTGAATGGATTGAGAGAATGAATTGATTTTCATTTCTAGAATTTATTTTTTAGCTTATGTAAGCTTTATGAAATCTCAGCCGTTGATATCTTGATCAGTGGCTGAGACTTCATCATTCTATCGTCTAATTTGACTAATCTAATAATTACTTAGATCTCCGTCGAGCTCGATCTAAGCTATCCATTCAAAATAGCGAAGGATCGAATGACAATCACACTTGCTGACTTAGATAAGTGAAAATGCGTAGCAGCCATTAACGTGTGTATTTAATAACAAAAATTACATGGTGGAGCAATCAATGGTATTAAATGTTCCTATCGGTATGTATTTTGGGTTCGCTAACCAGAAGCTGTCGTGTGTCTGGCCGTCATGATTATTAACCCCTAATGATTATTGGTGGCGTAATCATTAGCGTTGAATGTTTCCACTCGCAACCATTAGCGTTGTCTTGTTCTATGAACTAAAATGTGCCACATGCTTGGTCTCCGTTGTCGTTTTAAATATTAATTAATTTAAATTGATTAAAAGCATTTAATTAATAAAATTTAAAGAAAACATAAAAAATATATTTTTTTCAAAAATAAGGTATAATTAATCATTTTGCTTAGAATTTTATCTACTTTAATTTAAAATTAAAATTGAGAAAAAATATTTGAGATATTTTAAATAATTTTCAATATTAATTATTTGGTATTTAATTAATATTTTATTAATTATAAATCAATTTTGAGGAATATTATTTTTAAATGTTTTAAATCTATAGTGATTTTTCTAGAATTATTTAAATTTTATTTTATTATTATTTTAAATTTATAAAATTTTGGGTTATGTTTTAACCTGAAAAATTTTGCAAATTAATGATTGATTATATCTTTCAATTCCATTTGTGTGCATTTTGCTTTTTTTTTGGATGTTTTAAATAGAGAATTAGCCTAGCTTGAATGGACTCAATGGGGGATGATTAGTGCGAAATTTTGTCCTAATTGCTCACTCATTAAATTCAAAATTACTAAATTTATTCCTGGATTTTAATTTTTGGAATGCACATGCACCTACTTCTTGGTTTCTAGATTGATGTGACGCGATGCACTTTGCTTGTCTTATGGGTTAGTGACATTGATTTGTAAACCTACATAACTTAGCGTCACATTAGGATAATAATTAAGTATATGTCTTATAAATTTAGGAAATAGTCCTATAAAATTAAACATGCATTCAATATGGGAAGAATTCAAGACAATTAAACCTAGTGACACCTTCTACACTAGGATAAATCCTCACTGATTTTGAAGTCATTAGGTTGGAAATTTAATTAACTCAAAATTAACCTTTTAATTAACCCCAAAAATTCTAGAAATTATTATGAATTCAAATTAAATCCAAAAAATTCAACTAATAAATAAAATTGTTCAGAATTTAACAATATAAGAAAATTAAATGCCCCTTGACTGGACTGTTAATTTAACCTTAATTTACTTTTTCAGAAAATATATTATTTAATTAATTAAAGTTATTAAAAATTTCAAATAATTCTCAAACACTAGAGAAAACTCCCATGGGACATTCTTGACCGTTGGGAGTGATTTCATGAAGTTTGGAATCAGTTTGGATCAAAAAAATTAAAATCATCTTAATTAACCAATGCAAAAATTCAATTAAATATTCAAATTTAAAAAATTCATACCTAATTCCAAAATTTGAACAAACTCCAAGGCATTATACTCCATGAAGGTTATAGTATTTATTAAAAATGTCAAACCTCCAAAAATCAGTCAAAGTAAAAAAATTCAACATTTTGGTCAACCTTAATTGAAAAATAAGTCAAAACTTCAAAAATTCATAACTTAAACAAGAAAAATCTAATTCCATCAAACTTAGTGTCTATTTACTCACCTTAGGGTCTAGTATTTAAGAAAAAATATCAAAATTCTAGAACTTAACTTGATTTGAAAAGTCAAATTTTGACCCCTTAATTTAATATATTAAATAATTCAAAAAATTCTAAAAAATTAATAATTAACTTAAATTCTAGAAAATATTAATTTAATTAATAAAAACAATCAACCAACTCCATAATACATAATAAGCACTCTAAAGATAAAGTTTTTAGGTTGGACAACCTTGAGCTGCAAAGCTAAGTGTCCTAAGGAGATTTCATCATTGAGCCCACTATGACAACACCACAAATAGATTCATTGGAGTGTTAAACTTTAAAGTTAATTAATTATTAATGATTTAGCTAAATTAATATACTTAATTCAACTACATCAACCAAGTTTTAGGATAAACTACCTTGGGATGCAGGTTTACATATCCTAAGGAGGCTTGGTTCCTCGTGCTTACTGTGGCGATGCCACAAACCGAATGATGACAAATTTAATTAATTCAATCTTTTAAAATCAACAAGCAACAAATTTAATTAAAAATAATTAATCCTTTAATTTCTAACCAATTAAATTAACTTAGTAAAACTTATTATAACTGGGTAACCCGGGCCTAAGAGGCAATTAACTTAGCCAAAAGGAAGGTGAAATAAACTTCACGGCACTACTGTGAACAAAGGTAGTAACCACTTAACATGTAAGATAACTTTAAAATCTACTTCAAACCATTAATACTTAAACTCAAACTCAAATTCCTCAAGCCTTCAATAAATCAAAATACTAGACAACTTCAACCTACTACCCAGCATAAGAAATATCTAAGCCACACAGCCTACTGCACACACTTTAGATGATTCTTTAAGACAACCAAGTCTATTTTTAGGCTAGGCCATTTTTTAATTTCATGCTGTTGTGTATCAAATTTTTCATGGTTTTCACTACTTGATGCTTGCTAGAATTGATTGATGTGATTATTTATTTAAATGTTATTGCAATCTGTGAATTGATTTGATGGGTGTTAGATTACTCTTGAGTTAGGAATAATCTGAATGCTTATATAATTTTTTATAGGTGGACATACTCATATAGGGCTAAAAATAAGGGGGAATAATTAAAGTTAAGCTAATGAATTTTTTGTAGGTGCTAAGAGTGCTAAGCTCCCTTAAAATTGAAAGAGCATGGCCAAGCGTAGTTGTGATTGAAATTTATGCAATTCAATATATACAATTGCTTGGGATGTTTATTTCAATATTAATTGCTTGGCATGACCATGTAGGTGTTCTGGAGTCTTTTAATTTTTGAGTTTGAATGTAATTTAATTCAAGTCAAGTTTTGTAAAAAATTATTTTGAGGTGAGATACTAATTATCCAACCAAAAATCCAAAGAGAAGGGTAACATCCCTTATGGGAGAGTTCCACTTCATTTGGAAATTCAAGTTAGGATACTTCAAAAATCAAAAGTGTAAAGAAAATACCTCTTTTTGGAGGAGTTTCATTTTATTTGGATACTTGAACCTAATGATTCTAAGAAGCTCGCAAAAGGAAACGAGACAATGAAGTGAAGACTCAGAGAATATCCCACTCACCAAATTCACTTGCATCATTTTTAAGATTAGAATCTGGGTTGTTGTCAATGGTATACGACCAATTTTAATTTCTATAAACCTTAGGTTATAATAATGTGGCATTTGCCACACAGACTTCACATTTAACCTAATGATTTAATTATTTTATTTACATTGATTACGCAGTAGAAATTACATACTTTTTTAGGTTTTGTTCTTGCATGCCATGTTTTAATTTAGCTTTGAAATCATTCAGATGCTCATTAGTGCTTGTTAAAAATGTTACTATTCAAATTAAATTATAAAAAATATCAAGCCCACATAGAAACTCTAACAATTTAAGAAGTAAGCTTGGGATCACTGAGAGTTCTCTTGCAACATATTTATGCTTTCTCTTCCCTATTAGGCAGCTCCTCGCCTGCAAGTTCTAGCAGACCACCTAACCTATTAGGATATAGTTCTATCAAATTGATGTATAATTCCTATGGAAAAACCTATTTTAAAGCCTTTTTAAACTGCTTCATATCAATTTTATACATTTAAGAGTCAATTAGCATGCATTGCATTAGAATCAAAATAAAAAGAGTCAAAATTCTAATTGTATTTTACTTTCAAGCATCAACCACCCTACATAAGTCAAGGGGCCAATTAGGATCTACTATAGATGTCGACCCTATTGTTCAAAACATAATTAACATCGTCCCTACCTATCTTTCATAAAAATATTGGTTTCATGGATTTTAAAGCATCAAGGTGGATAGCTTGCTCCCCAATCTAGGTTGAGATAAATCCAAATTTGTACTACATTAGTTAGGTTCAAGATACTATTATTTAGTGCCCAATTTAAACTTAGTATCTTGGGTGGACTCAAAATCCTAAGTCCCAAACTTCCATGAATAAAATCCCAACTTTTTATAAATCGATAACTTGAATCAAAATTCTTATTAAATCAAAATTTAAAGCCCAAAATATAAGATAGAACAGGGCATTTCTAAATTATTTCTAAATCCTAAAATGCCTCCTACTTCTCCTCCTTTGACCTGCAGAAATAATTATTCAAATTTGATCAAGTCTCGACTGAAAATTCAAACCACATTTCCTTTGATATCACTCCTTGAAAATTCTAAATGAACATTCTACCATTTTATTTAATCGAGAGTTTTTATCAAAAACTCAAGTTTTCTATGATTTCATTAACTATGAGGGTTTGCACTCATAGAAGATTTGAAGATCTCAGATCAATTTTCAACCCTTAATTAATTCTCTTTGGGAAAATCAAAGTCAACGATGATTGTTATCATCATATTCAAATAATTGATAAGGGATGATACATTCTTCCCTTGAGAAGATTTATCATTTTTTATCGTGACTTTGAATATGAGATTAACAATAACGTATCCAAATCATCATAGTTAAATATTTGATTGAACATCATTTTGACCCTTCATAGTCATATGCAGTTCTTTCCTTGATTTGGCTATAATATTTGGGATAGAATTTGTAATTCTAAATCCGAACCCATCATGGAATCTTATATCCACCTCTTGAGAAGGTATATCATTTCAAATGGATTTTTAATTTTAGAATTATAATTAAAAATTCAATTTCAATTTTCCAAAGAAATTTAGTAACAACTTGCTTTGCCTCTTTTTAAAGCAAAGGAAAGCAAAGCTCTTTTTAAAAACCTAACCAACAGGTGCAAGCTTGCCTGGAGTAACCGAGTGAAAACCCCTCACATTCCTTCTCCCTCATGCATAACCTCATCTTGTCCCTCCCCAAACCCAAGAGCTCTCTTAAGAATTCTCCCTTAGAGTTCCTTTATTAGCTAAAAGTCTCTCATGAGACAAGATTGAGTTGCTTAAGTACAAGGCTCCAAAAAACCCTAAGTTTTTAATTGAGCTATCACTATTTGTACTGTCATGCAACATGATTAGTTCAATAAAAGGGTTCGTCCAATTTGATGGAAGAATCATTCAGATGTACAACTCAACTTTTTTGCACTTATCATACAATACGATCAAAAGTTCATACGATATGATTAGTTCAATTTCCTTTTATTCATACAAGATGTTTATCAGGATGATTAAAAATCATCTCTATTAATCATCCAATATAATATACATTATACTGTACATTTAGTTCTAATGTGATGGGTTCATATAGTAAGATCAACATCATACTATATGATTAGTTTCAAAAATTAAGGTTTTCATCCAATACGATATCCAAGATGACCAAATTTTATCTCTATCAGTCTTATAGTACTCACTATATTATATAGTATGATTGGTTATATTTATTAAAACCTTTATCTTATTAACTAATTATGGGGATTAATTTAAGTAAGATTTTAAATATCATATAGTATGATTAGTTCAAAAATTATTTTTTAAATACTTAAATCATCTAGCTACTATGGTTTCCTGATGGAAATGAATCATACAGTATGATCTACATCATACAGTATAATTAGTTCATAAGCATTAATTATAAAATTAGCCGTTAAAACTAATTTTTTTGTAAATATGATCATATAGTACAATTATAATAGTACGATTTGAATAGTTAAAAAAATATTTAGCTCACTTTTTTTACTCCCCTATGTGTGTGCATAGTCACCAATTTAGCATTCACCCTTACATGGCCAGACACAAGAAATATATTATAAAAGAAATTTAAAATATAGACTCTTTTGAAAAATATCATGTTCTACCCAAACTTGAGCCTTGATCATTCTTAAGTGGTGTATGATGAACCTGAAATGTTAGTACATATAGAAAAATAATATGCAATACTTATGCTAGGAGAAATAAAATTTTAAGCAATAATGTCTACTATGGAAGCCATACATTTATTGAGAGGTTTGATGGAGAAATATAGGGAGAATAAGGAGGATCTACATATGATATTTATTGATTTAGAGAAAGCATATGATAAAGTTCCAAGAGAAGTGCTATGGAGAGTTTTTGAAAAGAAAGGAGTTAATAATGCTTATATTCAAATCATTAAAGATATGTATGAAGGAGCTACTACTTGTGTTCAAACACAAGGTGGTTTGACCAAGTATTTCTCTATTTCGGTTGGATTACATCAAGGATCAGCTTTAAGCCCATATCTTTTCGTGTTAGTCATGGATGTTCTCACTAGACATTTACAAGAGGATGTACCCTGGTGTATGCTTTTTGCTGATGATATTCTTCTTGTTGATAAGACTAAAGAGGGAGTTGAAGGTAAACTTGAAGTCTGGAGATCAACCTTAGAGTCTAAAGGTTTTCGCTTGAGTAGATCTAAAACTGAATATATGGAGTGTAATTTTAGCAGTAATAGACCTAGTGAGGGGATTGTGACTTTGGGCGATCAAGTCATTAATAAGAGTACACGTTTTAGATATCTTGGATCTATTGTTCAGAGTGATGGTGAAATAGATGGGGATGTTATCAGTAGAATTCAAGTTGGATGGTTGAAGTGGAGGAATGCATCGGGCTTGTTGTGTGATAGAAAAATCCCCCTTAAACTTAAGGGAAAATTCTATAAGATGGTGGTGAGACCTGCAATGCTTTATGGTGCAGAATGTTGGCCATTAAAAGAGAAGCACAATACTAAGTTCTGTTGCGGAGATGAGGATGCTTAGGTGGATGAGTGGATTTACTCTTAGAGACAGGATACGAAATGAGCATATACATGAAAAGGTTGGAGTAGCTCCAGTGGAGGATAAGATTAGAGAGAGTTGCCTTAGATGGTTTGGTCACATAAAACGGCGGCCTTCCGATGACCCAGTTAGGAAAGTAGAGGTATTAGATTTGACTTATGTTAAGAAAGGTAGAGGTAGACCTAAAAAGACTTGGTTAGAAAATATTAGAAATGATCTTTCTCTATTAGATTTAAACGAGAATTTGACTTTGAACCGGACACAATGGAGAAAAAGGATTCATGTTGCCGACCCCACGTAGTGGGACAAAGGCTTGTTATTGTTGTTGTTGTTGTAATGTTTGTGGTCATCAAAATTACAAGCTAGGGATCCTTGACTGTAATAATCTCCCCCTTTTTTTATGATGGAAAATATTTTTGGTTTAAAGTATAAGTTAATATTTTTATTCTAATCTCTCCCTCACTAGGAGATTGATTCAAAAATTGGGGTAAGAAAATTTAAATTTTTTTGAAATATTTTTATGCTAAATGCAAAAGCAAAAGTGTACTTTAAACATAAGATGGTAAAAATGAACTTCATAATAGAGATGAACAAATACACAAACAACCAAACTACTACTCCCCTTTTGATATCAATAAAAAGGAGGATCATACAGAGAAATAAGAATAAGTTATAGAATAGATAAAAATAAATAACATGATGCATAAAATACAAATCCTAAAAGTATGAAGGCCCCTACTCAAGTGGTGGTGGTGTGCAGGTTGAAAATACTTGTAAATGGATAAAAACTATTTTCTAAACTAAGCCATGTCTATGTCATGTTATTGTTGCTGCTACTGAATATGGCTATCAAGTTAGGACTCCAATCTATCAAAATATTATTTCAACTCCTCATAGGGAAGAGGCTAGCATGTTAGTATAAGAGCTAGCACTAGTGCTGGTAAATGCTCTACTATAGGTGCTACTACAAGATGAGCTCCCCCTTCCTCATCAAAATTAAGTTTTTCTTCTAGCTCTTGCTCCTGGTGATGATGAAAAGAATGTGGAAGGAACCGCCAGTATAGAAAATTGGCAAATGATCAGCGGTAGGAGGATATGTAAGCTCTTATTTTTTGTCTAGGATGTATGCAATGTATTGTAAACCTTGTTCAAGCACTTTGATTTTGATGATAATAAACATTGTTGTGTATATTACTACTTTCTCTTATTTCTGTGATATTTTGTTTTATGCTGCGTGTACTAATATTTCAGGATTATAGTCCACCATTCACTTGTGATTTTCATCAGGTGAAGGCTAGGTAGAATAGGGTTACAAACTATATTTTTAATTTGTTTTGTATTTTTTCCTTTCTTGAGTCATATCATGTAATTGAGTGGATATCATTACTTACTAACCTTGCACACACACAAAGGGTTAGAGAAAAATGGTTTTGGGAGAGTTTTTCTTTTTAAGTAGTTCATACTATATGATACATGTATCAAGTGTATAATTTTTATTTATATTGTACGCCCTACTACACTCTGTCAAAACCCTAACCGCCAAAGGTTAAGAAAGAGTCTAAATATACTGATCATACCATACCATTTGGTTCGTACTGTATGCTCTAATTAAAATCTTTCTTAAATGAATCCCACGATATTAGGCAATCAAATAATGGACAATTTTATGATTAATCATGTTTTATGATATAGTTTATACTATACGACTACCCGTGATTTTTTATCATCCCAGAGATTGTACCAAATGAAATCCTTAATTTTTGTACTGATCATATTGTATGATGTCCATAGTGCTTGATGATGAATAGTGTATGAAGTTGGCTACCCCAAGGATCTTCCCAAATGAATACAAGGAATTTCTATAGTTTGTACTATACGATATTTTTATCGTTCTGTACAAAATGTTTAAAAATCGAACAGTTTGTCTACATAAACTGCCTATATGATTCTAAATTACACTGATCATACTGTACGATGTTTGTATCATACTATATGAACAGAAAATGGATTTCTTAAAATTTATATTTTTATAAGCCCATTATTTTAGCCATTGTATTATCCCTTGAGATAATATTTTTTTGTTGAATTTATCTGAGAGAGGGCTTTGAGAAGAAAGAGAGAGAGCTTGGGAGAAAGAGATCCTCATGATGGGGAGTTGTGAGGGAATCACAAAGGTTGGTCCAAGTAAGGTTTCCACCATCTTCTTCAAGCTGCTTGTCTGATTCCTTGGTGGCTCTGGGAGACTTTCATCAGCATCTGATCAAGGTTCTCTACCTACTCCAATAGGAGTAAAAAGATTCTAAGGTTCTCTACTTACTCTAGGAGAGAGTAGAAGGATTCTGAGGTTCTCTACCTATTCTAGGAGGGAGTAAAATGATTTTCATGTTCTCTGCCTACTCAAGGAGGGTGTAAAAGGATTCAAGGTACTCATCCTCACCAGGTCGGTGGAAAGATTTTGTAAGGGCTTCTCTTCCTTACTATGGGGGCAAAAGGAGAGACACTACCTTTAATGCTATACCTGAAAGGAGGTTTTTAGGGAGTGGACGTAGGTCAATTTGACCGAACCACTACATCTAGTGTATTCTTTCTATTTATTTTTTTGCATTTAATTTCTGCATTTTTTGTGAATTATTCAGTGTTCAAAATCTCTGAAATTCTTATTATTATGAAACTGATCTACTTTCGCATCAAGAGGTTTTCATTTTTTTATTTTGTTAAAGAATTTTTAAAATTACTAATTCACCGCCCCCTCTTGGTTAGCCTCTGGACTAGTTCTTTAGGGTTTAATAACCCTCACAAACTTTCAAGTGGTATCATAGATGGATTTATAAATTAAGTTTTAGAAAACATTTGAAAAAAAATCAATGGCTAATTTTGGTAATCAAAATACTGTGGAAGGATATTCAATCACACCACTACCTTTATTTAAAAACATTCCTTTTGATTTTTAGAAAATTTGCATGTCCACCTTTTTACAATCAATTGATTATTACATGTGGATGTTAGTTCAAGAAGATTATTCTGCACCTTTTAAATTAATCAATGGCATTAAAGTTGAACTTTCTTTTTCTGAATAGAGCATAGAAGATAGAGATTTAGCCCAACTTAACGTTAAATATTTGAATTATTTTTTCTATATTTTAAAATCTGAAGATTACATGCATGTTTCTACATGTTCAACTGGAAAAGAAATTTCGGACAAACTATGCATAATATATGAGGGAACTAAAGAAGTAAAATAATCTAGGCTTAACATTCTACTTCATGATTTTGAACTTTTTTGTATGAAACCTAGTGAATCTATTTCTAAAATGTATACTAGGTTTACTCAGATTGTTACTTCTTTGCATGCCTTAGGATGAGAGCATACAAACTATAAAACAGTTAATAAGAGTTTGTGATGTTTACCTTCTTCCTATGATACAAAAATCACTACCATTATAGAATATAAAGATCTTAATGTTTATTCCATTAATATTTTAGGTCACTCATTGCCTACGAGTAAGGAGTGAGTCAAAGGCAGCTTGATGCTGGTGAAAAGAAGAAAGAGAAAATTATAGCCTTAAAGGCTAATGATTCAGATAGTGACACTTCTAGATCAGAAAAAGATGACATTGCATTGATAACTAGAAAAATCAAAAGCTTCTTAAAGAAAAAGCAAAAGCATCATCAATAATGGAATAAAGGTAAAAATTACAAAAATTCTAAAAATTCCTCTGACATAATATGATTTGAATCGAGGAAGCCAGGGCACCAGAAGTCTGATTGCCCAACTCTTAAAGCTCACTCAAGAAAGGAGAAGGGTGAAGAAAAGCCTAAATTTAACAAGGGCAAGAAAATGACTCAAAAAGCTTTCTGGGCAGACTCAGCATCAAACTCTTCTTATATTGAAGCAGAAGAGGAGTTAACCAACTTATGCTTAATGGCAGATAATCATCTTGATCATTCTGATCAAGAGGAGGTATGTGAGCTTACTTATGATCAATTATTTAAAGTTCCTGAAAAAATTCATTATGCATATATGAAGCATTAAAAATCACATGCCTACCTTAAATTTGACTTTTTGATTCTGCAGAAAGAGCATGAATGCTTTAGGAAAGATCACTCCACTCAAGACAACAATCACATGGCTTTATTAGATGAATTTTATATCTTAAATAAAAAACATTCTAAATTAACTGATGAGCATGATTCCTTAAAAGCATCCCATATTAATTTAGAAAATTCATTTAAGAAAATAAATGTATGTTTAGGTGAAGCTAATAATAGGGAGCATGCATTGAAAATTAAAATTTCAATTCTTAAAAGTGCAAACTAATTTTTACAAACAAAGTTAAATGCTTTCGAAGAAAATAAAACATCACCTATACTCGCACAATTACATACTGCATCATTTATACCTAGGAAGAGGCACCATCACTTATATAGATTAGTTAACCCTTTTCTTCATGTTAGATGTTTTTCTTATGGCATGCTAGGACACATTTCCTACACTTGCATTATCCACTGTCAAACACATTTGATGTGGAGACCAAGATTGTATAATTCACAGTATAGCATGCAAGCATTTTATATCATATTTCATAAGGTGGAACCCAAACTTCTTTAGGTTCCCAAATCTAACATCTGATTATTTTATAGGACTGCTCTCAAAAAAGGCTGCATAAAAGCATATGGTACCTAGATAGAGGATGTTCAAGGCAGATGACTAGAGAATACAAATCAATTCATTTTGCTGGATGCTAGGGCAGGAGGTAAGGTGACTCTTGGAAATAACACCACTAGGAGGGTGGTGGGCTCAGGTATAATTCAAAATTCATCATTAAAAATGTTTTACTTGATATGGCTTTAAACATAATTTGGTCACCATCAGCTAGCTCCACGATAGAAGATTCAGCATAAAATTTGTGTCAACCAACCGCATAATAAGCTTAAATGACAAAACTATTTTGCAGGGAAAGAGAATCAATAATATCTACATGTTTGATCTAAATTGCTTTAAATCTTATTGTGCTCTTTACTTAAAAATAATTTTTGATGAGTCCTAATTATGGCATAGAAGAGTGTGTTATGCAAGTATGAAAAGCCTTGAAAAAATCACCCAAAAAGACTTAGT
This sequence comes from Dendrobium chrysotoxum, assembly GCA_019925795.1. Classification (NCBI taxonomy): domain Eukaryota; kingdom Viridiplantae; phylum Streptophyta; class Magnoliopsida; order Asparagales; family Orchidaceae; genus Dendrobium; species Dendrobium chrysotoxum. The sequence continues at coordinate 51,244,890 of CM034302.1, forward strand.
GAGAGGTATTCCCATACTAGAGTTCACTAAGAACCACCTGTGTGATGCCTGTTAGTTAGGGAAACAAGTCAAATCTTCCTTCCACCAAATAAAAGACATTATCACGAGCAAACCCTGAGAAGTCCTTCACATGGATATCTTTAGACGTGTCAGCACTATAAGCATAGGAGGGAAAGTATTTAGGTATGTAATTATTGAAGATTATTTGAGGTTTACTTGGGCTAGATTCTTATCTCATAAAAGTGAATCATTCAAGAAGTTTAGGTCTTTTTCCACTTGGATTCACAGGAAACTAGGTTATGAAACTTTAACCATTGATAGTGACCACAGTGGTGAATTTGAGAATGAAAAAGTTGAATCATATTATAAGGAGTAAGGGATAGATCATAACGTTTTAGCTTCTAGGACCCCTCAGTAGAACAGTTTTACTGAAAGATAGAACAGGATCCTGGTAGAAGCTGTTAGAGCCATGTTAGCTGAATACTAACTTCCTAAATACTTTTAGGTAGAAGCGAAAAATACTACCTGTTATGTTTTGAGTAGGGTTAATGTTAGAACCAAGTTAAACAGGACACCCTGTGAAATCCATAAGGGTAGAACACCCAACCTCTCTCACCTTCATGTCTTTAGATGTAAAGTTTTCATTTTGAATAATGGGATGTCTCAACTACTAAGATTTGACCTAAAATCTGATGAAGGAGTGTTCCTAGGTTACTTAAATGTTGGAAAATCCTATGGAGTCTTCAATGAAAGGACATTGGTAATAGAGGAGAAAACTTATGTTATTTTTTATGAATTTGAGGGTGGAAGAAGAATTAGTAGTAGAAGTCACCCAAGGAGTATAATCTGCAAATCTGGAGGAAAGGGTAAAACTTGAAAACACACTGCCTAGAGAATAAAGATATTCTTCAAGTAGTCCTAAAGAACTAATCTTAGGATACTCATCTGAAGGTGTTAGAAGTCGGCATGAACTTAGAAAAGAAGTAAACCACTATGCATTCATCTCAATGACTGAACCCACCATTATAAATCAAGCCCTATCTGATAAATTTTAGATCCTAGCCATGCAAGAAGAGTTAAATTAATTTGTAAGAAATGATGTTTGGGAGCTAGTTGAAAGACCTAAGGATTGGAGTGTGGTTGGAACTAAAAGAGTTTTCAAAAATAAAATGAATGATTCTGGAGTAGTGGTGAGAAATAATGCAAGATGAGTGGCTAAGGGGTATAACTTATTAGAAGGGATTGATTTTGAAGAGTCCTTTTACCCCTATAGCTAGATTAGAAGCCATTAGGGTGCCACTAGCCTTTTCCCATTTTTAGGGATTGAAACTATACCAAATGGATGTCAAAAGTGCCTTTCTGAATGAGGTAATAAAAGAAGATGTGTATGTTGAACAACCCTTAGGCTTTGAAAATTCATAATGTCCTAATCATGTGTTCAAATTAAAAAAATGCATTATATGGACTAAAATAAGCATCTAGGGCTTGGTATGAAAGACTAAGCACATTCAAACTAGAAAGAACCTTTGTTAAGGGGAGCGTAGACACCACCCTATTTTTGAAAAATGGTAGGATATGAACTACTGATTATCTAGATTTGTGTTGAAGATATTTTATTTGAATCTTTTGATCAAAAACTATTTGATAATTTTTAAAAAATGATGAGTAATGAGTTTAAAATGAGTATGATGGGAGAACTGTCCTACTTTCTTGGATTTACCATAAGGCAGAAGGATGATGGAACTTTTGTTAGTCAATCAAAATATATTAAGAACATCCTTAAGAAATATGAAATGGATAAAGCCAAGCTAATCAACACTCTCATCATTTCCACTATTTAGTTAGATAAGGATTTAAATGGAAAATCTGTTGATCAAAAGAAATACAGAGGAATAATTAGATAACTTCTTTACTTGACTGCTAGTAGACCTGATATTATGTTTAGTGTTTATCTTTATGATAGATTTCAGGCTGATCCAAAAGAGTCCCACCTAACTACTACTAAGAGAATCCTTAGATATCTCTTAGGAACCCAAAACATAGGAATCTAGTATCTTAGGCATAACACTTTCTTTGAAATTATAGGATATTCTAATTCAAATTTTATAGGATGTAAGACTGATAGAAAAAGCACTTACGGGACATGTTAATTCATAGGACAATCTTTAGTCTCCTAGTCTAGTAGAAAATAGAACTCTGCTGCACTGTCCACTGTTGAAGCTGAATATATAGCCTTAGGAAGTTATATGGCCCAAGTCCTTTAGTCAAAGAAATAAATTTTGGATTTAGGATTACTTGTAGATAGAATTTCAATCCTATGTGATAACACTAATGTCATCTGCATTTCAAAGAATCTAATCCAACACTCCAGGACCAAACACATTGATATAAGGCATCACTTCATTAGGGACCATGTTACCAAAGGAGAAAGAGCTACACCACGTAGCAATTAAAAACCAACTGGTTGATAATTTTTAAAAACCACTAGCCTTTGAAAATTTAAGAACCTTAAGAACCAGATTAGGTGTGATAGATATTCTTACTTGAAATTGATGCCTTCTATTTCTAATTTTCCTGTTTTATGAGTATATTTGTTTCTACTTATGAGTTTATGCTTTATGCTTTTTATTTTTATATTATTTTCTTTTAGTATTTTAAAGAATCAGATCACTGCTCACTTCTACCCTTGAGTTTGTTTTTTAAATTTAAATTTTGCTTTATTTTTATTTAGAAGCATTTAAGCAGTGATTAACTATTCTAAAAATAGTTAAAGGAAGAAACATTGATGATAGTTTCTCCTCCTTTAACTCCTTTACTGATGAACTTTTTTTTAGTTGAAATCTATTTCAAATTAAAAATTAGAATTTGAAATAGAGATATATTTTCTCCTTCCTACTATAAACTATCTCATATGAATTATGTTCCAAGTCAATGAATCTCTTTCAAATTTTCTTAAATCATGTTGTTCGCATTTATCATATGGATAGGATTCTATTTTGTGGCTTACTCTACCTTATAAAATAGAGGGAATTTTTCTATCATATTTGGAAGATAATGTAACAATTGAGACTCTTTAAAGGTTTTGAATGAAGACAAGCTTGCAAAAATGACAAGAGGCATAAAGTGAGCCCAAAACTAAAATATTCTTTGTGCAATAACCGCTAAATATTTACAAGATACACAAAGTGCGTCAAAATCAAAAGATGAGCAAAGTGAACTAAATAACTCAAAGGAGGCACCAAATGAGCCCATAATAAATTAAGCTTCCCTTGAGTTTTAATCTTTAAAGTCTTGGAATACTTCATGTGCATATTGATATCTCCGACACCTGAATTTAAAAATCATGATTTTTGATTCATTGCATTACAATATTATTTCTATCAGATATTTTTTTTGAAACAAAGTTTAAAAAGGTGACTATTCCAATTATATTTCTTTTCTGATTTAGATTTTTGTTTAAAAAGAATTTTGACCTGTAAGTAGTCCGAGCTAGGGTTAATAAGTTCGATTTTTTAACCTTTCTCATTTCAGCACTGTTAATTCATTTCTTATGACTTTTTGAATCTAATATTAAGGTAAAGTTGTCATTTACTAGAGTTGATCGATTCAAAAAAAAAATACAAAAATGTTCTTTAATTTTGATTTATGACTAGTTTTTGTTGGTTTTTGTGTTGATTTATGCTTTTCAAGTTTTTATTTTTTATTTTGAAATCCTCCTAATCATCACATTCCATCTCCTAAATTTTTCAAGTTTTGCTTAGTATTTTTATTTCTGTGGTTATTCTGGGCTTTACTTCTATACTTTATAATGTACTTATTTTGTTATGTTTAGTGTTTCTCATTTTCCCTCTTTTTGTGATATCAAAAGGGGGAGTAGAATTTTGTTGCTTATTATTGTTGTAGTTGTTTCTTTTTACACTCCTTTTACTTGAAATTGATTTTCATCCAAGGGGGATTTTAAAGTAAAGCAACTTTTTGAAAATCTAAAAATAATAATTTTTTCCATCATAAAAAATGAGAAGATTATTGCAAACCTTGTTCAAGCACTGTGATTTTGATGATAACAAACATTGTTGTGTCTGTTACTGCTTTCTCTTATTTTTGTGATATTTTATCTTTTGTTATGTGTACTAACATTTCAGGATTAGAATCCATCATTCACTTGTAACTCTGATCAGCTTAAGATTGGGTAGACAAGGGTTTTAGTTTATATTTTCAATTTGTTTTGTATTTTTCTCTTTTCTTGAGTCATATCTTGTAATTCAGTGGATATCATTGCTTACTAACCTTGCACACATACAGAGCATTAGAGAAAAATGGTTTTGGTAAAGTATTTCTTTTTAAGTAGTTTGTATTATATGATTTCTATTCATATTGTATGATACATGTATCGTACTTTATAGTTTTTTTTCGTACTATATGATCTATTGTGCTCTGTCATAACCCTAGCCACCAAAGGTTAAGAAAGAGTTTAAATATGCTGATCATACCATATAATTTGGTTCATACTGTACGCTCTAATTAAAATCTTTCTTAAATTAATCCAATGATATAAGGCAATCAAATCATGGACAATTATTGTGATTGATCGTACTGCATGATATAGTTCATATTATATGATTACCCATGTATGAAATTGGTTGTCCTAGAGATCATACTAAATGAAATCCATGATTTTTGTAATGATCATACTTTATGAAGTTCTTAGTGCTGGACGATCGATAGTGTACAAAGTTAGAATTGTATTATAATCCCAAACAAATAGAAGGAATTTCTATAGTTTATATTGTATAATATTTTTATCGTTCAGTACAAAATGTTTCAAAAATTGAATGGTTCATCTGCACGAACTACCTGGATGATTCTAAATTACACTGATCGTACTGTAGGATATGTGTATCATACTATACGAACAGAAGATGGATTTCTTGAAATTTCAGTTTTTTTAAGCCCACTATTGAAGCAATTGTATTATCCCTTGAGATAATCTTTTGCTATTGAATTGATCTAGGAGAGAGCTTAGAGGAGGAAGAGAGGGAGCTTGGGAGAGAGAGATCCTTTTGAGGGGGAGTTGTGAGGGATTCACAAAGGTTGCTCCAAGCAAGGATTCCACTATCTTCTTCAAGCTACTTGTCTAGTTCTTTGGTAGCTCTAGCGGATACTTTCATCAGTATCAGATCCAGGTTCTCTACCTATTCCTGGAGGGAGTAAAAGGATTCCAAGGTTCTCTGCCTACTCCAAGAGGGAGCATAAGGTTTCATAGGTTCTCTGCATACTCCAGGAGGGAGTAAAAGGATTTCTAGGTTCTCTGCCTACTCTAGGAGGGAGTAAAAGGATTCAAGGTACTTTGCCTCACCTGATCGATGGAAAGATTTTGTAAGGGCTTCTCCGCCTTACTATGGGAGCAAAAAGAGAGACACTACTTTTAGTGAAATATGTGGAAAGGAGGTTTTCAGGGAGTGGATGTAGGTCAAGTTGATCGAAGCACTATAAATCTTGTGTGTTCTTTCTATTTATTTTTCTATATTTAATTTCCACATTTTTTAAAATTGTTCTATTTTTGAAATCTCTAAAATTCTTGTTATTATGATATTACCAATTCACCCCCCTCTTAGGTAGCCTCAGGACTAGTTTTTTAAGGTTTAACAACCCTCACAAACTTTTATAATAATATGACTAGGAGTAATATTTTTCTTCCTCCTGGTGGAAGGAAGGCAAATGGGAGTAATATTTTGAATGTAATCATTAATCATTTGGACTTCATCAAATTTTATTTCAGACATATTGAAGTAGGTAACCAAAGAAAGAAGTGGGGTAATATTTATGCAAACTTAATCTTTAAAAATGATTGAAATTTGAAGGATATGTTGGATAGTCTGTGCATTTTGATTCAATGTGTGGACCAAGGGTTAATGTTGATTTAGTGAAATATTTCTGATGGCTGAATTGACCGCACTCCAATCAAAGTCTATACTAGAATCCATTGATTGGGGTCAAGGTCCTTCTATGGATAGGTGGAGATATTTGCTTAAGTCTTCCTTGGTTATTTATATGGGTTGTCTACAGACATAAGATTGCATGATAGGAGTAGTTGCACTAACCCTTAGGTTTGCAAAAAAATTTTAGAGGAGTTTAAAATCAAAGGGAAAGGCAATGGTAAGTAAGAATTGGAGAGTGGTGGATGTGAAGAGGTTCATCATCTCATAATTCAGCGCTTGTTGATTTAGTATTCAGGATGGAGTAATGCGGGCTTCCTTATACTGATAATATGTAGCTTCATCTTCTACAGACTAGAAGCAATCATCGATAGGGTGATGAGTCAAAGAACCTCCATGTGTCAGACGACCATACTTGCTACCTCTAGCAATTTGAGGAATTGAAGGGATGAGTCAAGAAGGAAGAAGGGATTTGAAGGAATTAATGAGTTAAGCTTTAGAAATCCCTTCAATTTATAGAGTTTTCTTCTAATCGTATACGATTATGATAATACTGAATGATCTTAAGAAAAAGCATTCTTCTCGAGGAGTCGTTTGTATGACTTTAAACCAAACTGATCGTCCCATACAAATAAGTGTTCGTATAGTACAAAAGGTTAATTTACATCGTATCGGCCAACTTGAATTCTTCTAACAATTTTTGATATGTGTATTGTACAATATTGAGAGGTATTCATACGGTACAATCACTAATAATTAATCAGATCTAGATTGTTTATTTCACTGAAGGCAACTATTATGAAGAGATGTGTATATCGTACAGTATGACGTGAAAAAACTTTAACTTTCAATTTTTTTTCATTTTTTTTAATTTAAATTAAAAGTGTGTGAAGATCAAGGAGCATCTACCAAAAACAAAATGACAAAATAAATGAAAGAATGAAAACATATATAAACAAATAAATAGTTACAAAAATTCAAAATGTGACACACATTATAGCATATATAAAAAAGGTTGATTTTAAAAAATAGAGAAATTTTGTTTCATCCTAAATCAAGCATGAATATCTATAACACCTAGTCTAGTCCTTATGGTGTTAATGGTGTCATAAGGGGTTTGGCAAATATGTATAGCTATATGATACAGTTCTCTATCTCCATTGGCTACATTATCTTTAATGAAATGATGCCTAGTGTCTATATGCTTAGTACGGGAGTGTTGGATTAAATTTTTGGAAATGCAGATGGCACTAGTATTGTCACGCATAATAGGATTAGTGCCTATAGGTAGTCAAGATCTAAGATTTGTTGCTTCAGCCATAAAACTTGAGCAATATAGCTTTCGATAGTAATGTACTCTGCCTCAATAGTGGATAGGGCTACTAAATTTTGATTTCTATTAGATAATGAAACTAAAGATTGGCCTATTAATTGATAGGTTTTTGGGGTGTTTTTTCTATCTACCCAACGTCCAAAAAAGTCAGAGTTTGAATATCCTGTGATTTCAAAGGTTGAGCTATTTTTAGGATACAAGATACCATGGTTTTGGGTGCTTAATGGGCATCTAAGGATTCTCTTAACAAAACTCATGTGCAAATCTTTTGGATCAACCTAAAATCTAGTAATGGGACATACACTAATAATGATATCAGGTCTACTGGCAATCAAATAAAGAAGTGATCCAATTGACCTTCTATATTTCTTCTAATTGACTAGTTTTCTATTGGGATCCTTATCTAATTGAATGATATATCTCATGGGAGTATTGATTGCCTTAGAATTATCCATCTCATATTTTTTAAGGATATATTTGAGATAATTTTATTGGGTAAGAAAGGTTCCATCATCCCTTTACTTCACACTAAATTCGAGGAAATAGGTAAGCTTTTCCATCATGCTCATCTCAAACTCCTCCCTCATTATTTTGAAAATTCAACACAGAGATTTTTATTTGTGGATCCAAAAAGTATATCATCAACATAAATTTAAACAATGAGTAGATCTTCTCAAATTTTCTTAAGGAATTGGGTGGTGACTACACTACCCTTAACATAGGCTTTATCAAGGAGGAATGTACTCAGCCTCTCATACCATGCTCTAGGTGCTTTCTTCAATTCGTATAATGCCTTCTTTAATTTTAATACATGATTGGGAATTTGTAAATTCTCAAAACTTGATGGTTACTCAACATATATATCTTCCATAATCACCCCATTTTGGAAGATACTCTTAATATCCATCTGATATAATTTGAATCCTTTAAAGCAAGCAAAGACTTATAGTACTCTAATGTCTTCTAACCTAGCTATAGGGGCAAAGCCCTTAGCTATTAATCTACCCTTACTCCTCATCAATATGCCAAGATCATTCATTTTATTCTTGAAAAACAACTTAGTTTCTACAACACTCTGGTCATTAGGTCTACTAACTAATTCCCATACATCATTTATAACAAATTGATCCAGAATTCAATATCTAAGGCTTGATCTATGTTGGTGGATTCTACTATGGAGATGAATGAAGAATGAATAACCTCCATTCTAAGTCCATGCCTAGCTCTAGCACCTATATAACGATCTCCGAGGAGGAGTTCTCTAGAGTGACTAGATGAGTATCCACATTTTCTAGGAAAAGGCTCCTAAGGTTATACTCTATCTTTTAGGTCAATGGATTCTACCACTTCTATGACCTCTCCTTCCTATTCTTCTTCTAACATAGGCTCAAAATATTTACCTAATTCATCAAATACAACATGGGTATACTCTTCTACTACTAAGGTCCTCTTATTTAAATCATATAGCTTTACCTATAGATGAATAACCTAAGAAGACTCTTTCATCATATTTGGGATCAAACTTTCCTAGAGGTGATTTGCCATTAATCAGGGCAAAGCATCTACAAACAAAGACATATAGGTGAGATAGGTTTGGTGTCCTACCCTTAATGATCTCAAGGGGTGTCCTATTTAACTTGGAGCTAACAATGACCTTATTCAGTACATAACAAGCTGTAATTATTGCTTCTACCCAAAAGTATTAAGGGAGACAATATTCAGCTAACATGGCCTTAATAACTTCAATTAAAGTCGTATTCATCCTTTCAACTATTCCATTCTACTAAGGTGTCCTAAAGGCAGAAAAGTTATGATCTATCTCTGCCTCCTAAAAAAGGATTAAAACTTATCATTTTCGAACACTCTGTCACAATCACTATAAATACCTAAGATCTCACATCCTAATTTCCTCTGTATCCAGGTGGAGAAGGTTCTAAATTTTCCAGTAGATTGTTTCTTTTGTACTTCAAATCTAACCCAGGTGAATCTAGAGTAATCATTAATAATCACTAAACCATATGATTTCCCTCTTAGGTTGGTTGTAATAAAGGGTCCAAACAGATCCATATGATGAATTTTTATAGGCCTAGTGGCATTGATGTCCTTAATAAAATGAAATTAATATACAATTTGCTTTCCTAGTTGGCAAGCATCACATAGGTGGTACTTAGTGAAATCTAACTTGGATATGTCTCTAACTATGTCTTTCTAGGTAATCTTACTAATGGTGTTAAAACTTGCATGACATAGTCTCTTACGTTATTGCTAAGATTCATCAATAGTGGTTTTTAAACACAAAGAATTAGAGTATTTAATGTAATTCAATTCAAGTATATCCACATTGTTGATTATTTTTTCTTCTAGAACAAATTTGTTATTCAAGCTAATCATATTTTTTGTTAACAAAAATTTAATATCAAATCCTTTATCACATAACTGATAATGCTAACTAGATTATTCTTTTAACCATCAATAACAAAAACATTCTCAATAATAAAATTCATTGAGTTTCCATTTATGCCTGAGCCAACCATTTTCCTAATTGTGTTATCTCCCAATATAACCTTGCCTCCTGACCTAGCCTCCAAAGACTTGAACTACTTTAAATCTTCAATCATGTGCCTTGACCATCTGTTGTCTAAGTATCACATACTCTCACTAGACCTTTTGTGAGAGTACTCATACAAATTCAATCAAAGGATAGATTTGGGAACCCAAGTAAGTTTGGGTTCCACGTTATGTTTTGATGAATGACTTGCATGCTTGTCGTGTGGTGCAAGTGATTTAGGCTACCACACTAAATATGTCCTATGATATTTTATGCAAGTGCGAGCAATATGGCCTAGCATGCCACAAGAATGAAACCTTATATTGGGGGTTGTGCCTCTTCATAGGGGTATGTGATGCATGTAGTGATGTGGGGTTATACCAATGCGTCAATGTAAGTGGTGATTTATTGTATTGAAGTGCTTGGATTTTTTTCTTTTAGGAACTCATTTGAACTTTCAAGACGTATAACATCCAATTTTAATGCATATTTGTTAAGATCTAGTTCGGTCGTAAATGCTTCTAACTATTTATATGAATCTTATAACTTAAGATGCTATGATTTCAAGGATTTATGTGCATTAGTTAAGTTAACATGCTTCTTATTTAATGCATCAAACTCATTAAGTAAAGGCATGTGATTTTTATCTAGAGCAGAATGTTTAACTATCAGGGGTAGAATTTTTTTAACCTTGACAGAATTAGAAATTTCTCTGCCTAATGCTTGAAGGGATGTCACTATCTGAGTGAATCAAGAGTACATTTCAAAAACTATCTCCCTAGGTTTCATGTGAAGTAGCTCATAGTCATGTATTAAAATGTTCAACCTAGACTGTTTGACTTCACTAGTACCCTCATAGGTGATGAACAGACTATCCTATATTTCCTTCCCCATAGTAGATGTAAACACTCTCATGTAATCCTCCAATTTCAATGCATAAAAAAATAGTTTAAGTATTTTGTATCTAATTAAGCAAGCTCTCTATCATCATTACTCAATTCAATAAATCGGACATCAGTTTTGACTCCATTAACTATACATGATGGAAGTGAATAAACAATTTGAATCACGTGCCAAATTCTAAAATAATTAGATTAAATTGTAGACATGTGGATTTTCTAAAAATCAAATGGAATATTTTCAAACAGAGGTGGATTGGTTATAGAATATCCCTCCATAGTATTTCTATTACCAATGTGCGCCATAAGATTTGTACTTGGGGTTCTTAAAATTACAAATTCCAAGACCCGCTCTGATACCACTTGAAAGTTTGGGGGAGGTTATAAGACCTTGTTGAAATACCCCTAGGCGCACCAAGAGTGGGGGGGGTGGTGAATTAGTAATTTAAAAAATTACTAAAACAAAACCATTTTTTTATTTTAATTAATATCATAATTTATAAAAAATTCTAGTAAAGTGACTAACACAAGAGGATGTAAATTAAAAACTTGAGTATCTTTTTCAAATTTTTGTAACACAAATAAATCAAGGGGAATATTTATTTTTTCTATCCTAACAAAAATTAAATCTAACCAAGCAGGATTAATAATTCAACTATGGTTTGTAATCAAAATTAAGCTAGAGCAAGAAATTTAAAATGCAAAAAATAAAAGAGAAGAGAAACCGCAAAGAACACACCAAAATTTTATAGTGGTTCGATCAATCTTAACTTACATCCACTCCCTGGAGTCGTCTTCTCTAGATATTACACAAATACTATAGTGACTCTCCTTTAGCCCCCATAACAAGGCAAAAAAAGAACTTACAAATCACTTCCACCAAAAATTGGTGCGGCGTAAAATCAAAAGCTTTGTCACCATCGTGGTGATGACAATAGCATTTGAAATCTTTCTCACCCTCCTAGTGATGGCAGAGAACCTTTAATCCCTTTTTTCCCTCGTGGTGAAGGCTGATAACCCATGAAATTTTTCTTTCCCTCCTAGTGTTGGCAGAGAACCTTGAATCCTTTTTCACCCTCCTAATGAAGGTAGAGTACCCACAACCCTTGTTCTTGAAGCTTCTCTCCCAAGAGAAACTCCAAGATCTCACCAAGGCTACTGGAGCAAGCGAGGTGCAAGCTTGGTTGGAGAAACTATGTGTAAACCCATCACACTCCTTCACCCTCACGCACAACCTTTAGTGTCTCTCCTTGAGCCCACAAAGCAAGGAGGGGAAGCCCTTACAATAATCGCTTCCCCCAACTCGATGTGACAGAGTATCAGAATCCTTTTCACCCTCTCGGTGAGGTAGAGTACCTTGAAACTTTTTTCCATCCTAGTGAAGGCAAAGAATCGGGAAGCTTTTTCACCCTCGTGGTGAAGGGAGAGAACCTGAAATCCTTTTTCACCCTCCTGGTGTATGCAGAGAACCCAACGATCTTCAGCTTTAAAGTTTTCTTCCTAGAGAAACCAAAGAGATCAACCAAGACACCTAGGGGAATCAAGGAAGAAGCTTGCCAAGAGAAAATAAATGACTGTCATCCCACTACTTCTCCCTCCCACACAACTTCTCCATCTCCCTCTCAAAGCTTTTAGACCTCACAGTTCTCTCTCACAAAATCCCTTCAACAGCCAAAGGCTCCTCAAGAGTCCATTAAGAAAGTTTTTATACAATGCTTCAGAAGCTCTAAATTTTAATTAAGTCAAAATTATTCATACAATATGATCAACGATTGCACTATGCGATTAGTTCAAAAATCCATTTCATATAGTTCAATTTAAATAGTTCCAGCATGATCAATTCAAGTTTTTTATATCGATTATACAATTTGATCATGGGATCATAAGGTACGATAAGTTTAATGTTCTTTACATCGTACAGGATGAACACCAGGAAGGTTGAAAATTGTCTCTACCATTCATCCAACATAATTGACATCTTATGTTATAATTAGTTCAAAAATCAACATTTTATCTAGGATGATTATCGGAATGATTGAAAATCATCTCCGCCAATTGACAACATGATTAACATTAAATTGTATGATTTGTACTATTAATTAAACCTTGATTTGATGAACTAATTAAAGGTAATAATTTAGGTATGTTTTTAAGTACCCTATAGTATGATTTGCATTGTTCAGTATGATTAATTAAATATCTAAAAATTTAAATACTTACCAAAATTTTATTGGCGGCTAGGGTTCTTTTAAATTGATCGTATAATATGATCTGGTTTGTTCAGTATGATAAGTTTAACAACATTAATTATTTATTAGCTATTTTAAGCATTTTTTGGATACCTAATCATGTAGTATGATCGGGATCATACAATTTGATTAGTTTAAAAGTTCTCAAAAATTACGTGCTGTGGTGCAACGTGCTCTTTGTTATGGCAAAACTATGGCGATCTAGGGTTTTCATTTTGGCGCTCCTTTTTTATCTTCGTGGAGGTCTTTTGGTTTGATTTTTCTAGTTTTTTAACTTGCTCTGGTTGTGTTTTCATTCTCTTCATTTTGGATTTGGGGTTTCTCCATTTTTTTCTTAGTGTTTAGGCGATGGTGATTCCATCATCATCGAACCCATCGAATCCATGTCTTCCTTCTAATTCTGAAGGTAAGAATCCATCTTTTAAAGAGAATCTTACGAGTAGTTCTTCTTCTTTCTCACAAAAATTGGATTCGGTGCAAACAACTCTTAAAGGAGTTCTAGGATTGATGTTTGACGAGAATGTAATCTCTAAACTTGCTCCTCTGTTTTATTTCACCTTAGGGGGTAAATTTTTTGTATGCCACCCAAATATGGATATTATATGCAAGTTTTTTTTTCAATCTAAAACTCTATGGTTCTTTTTCTATTTGAATGTTGGATCCACATCATATAGCGATACAAGAAAACAACTCTTAAAGGAGTTCTAGGATTGATGTTCGACGAGAATGTAATCTCTAAACTTGCTCCTCTGTTTTCTTTCACCTAAGGGGGTAAATTTTTTGTATGCCACCCAAATATGGATATTATATGCAAGTTTTTTTTTCAATCTAAAACTCTATGGTTCTTTTTCTGTTGGATTGTTGGATCCACATCATATAGCGATACAACTTGTAAGTGACCTCGGTTACAGTTGCATTTTCTCTAGGAGAGCGTATTACATTCAAGGTTATCAAATGTGGTACTTAAATGGACTCCTAACTTTGATGTTAAGGAGGAATTAGCTATATCTCTGGTTTGGATTTCATTCTAGACTTTCAGGTTTCATTTATTTAATTCTAAAATCTTATTTTCTTTAGCTATGACCTTTGGAAAACCCTTACAAATGGATCAGGCCACTACTAAAATATCCCATCTATTTGTGGCTCATGTTTTGGTTGAAATGGATGTATCCAAGAAACACCCTAACGAAACTTGGCTTAGACCAAAAGTTAGTGGATATATTTAAAAAGTTGATTTTGAAAAATTGCTAATATTTTGCAATTATTGTAAAATGCATGGTCATTTTGTCTCTAAATGTTTTATTATGCATCCCTAATTACGTAAGGCAAAGGAACCTGCCAAAGATTCAAAGGGTAAAAATATTATGGGGGATTCTTTACCTCATGCTAATTCTAATCTAGTGCAGGAAGTTAACATGATAGCTCAGATGAATTCCTAATTTGATATCATGGAGAATGTGCCACATTTTATTATGAATGTCGACAAAGATTTTACTGAATCTAAATAATGAAAAAATGATGGATAGGATAGTATAAATGAGGATATCAATCATTTTTTCCCACAGGGCGTGACACATGACCCTTCTCATACTATTATTGATAATCCTTACAAACTTGCTACTGTTATTGAAAATATGGAAGAGCAAATGGTGGCTATTACTCATGAACATAATAAATTGACTATGAGTTCTTGTTTGTCTTGTGCTACTAATAAGAATTTGACAAATTTTGATTTCATGGTTAACATTCTTAAAGGTGCTAATATTGAATTGTCCCATCCCAATGCTAATGATCAGGAAAATGTGACAGAGGGAACTATGGAGGAAAGCGAATTTGTCCGGGATGAATCGGCCAGGGAAGCTATGGAACTGGGAAATGGTAATATGGGTGAAGGAAAACTACAAAGTTATAGTGATGGAAATGGTAGTAAGAATATTTTATCTCTTTCTCATGATTCTTTTGTTATAGATGGTACTTCTAAGGGCTTAACTAATGGAAGAATGGTTAGTAATATAGATGATTACACATTAGTCCAAAGTAAGAAAAACAAGAAAACTAAAAGTTTGAATGCTAAGTCTCCTAGAAGTACCCATTCTCAAACTTCTAACATATTGCATTTTAATGATTAAGTCCCTTATTTGGAATTTTAGGGCTGTTGGCTGCCCTTCTTCTAGATTGAGGGTGAGAAATTTATGTCGTATTCATAAGGTTTTACGTATTGTTTTAATTGAGCCTCTAATTTTTGTTACTAAACTTGATGAAAATGCTAGGTGTTTTTGTTTCAAACATTGTTTGGCTAATATTTCTAATAAAATTTGGATCTTTTCGCAAGCTCCCATAGTCATTTGTGTTATTAGTGATTTTACTCAAGTATTGCACTGTAGTATTGAGTTCATGCAATTTAATTTCTAGGCTTCCCTTATTTATGCATCTTCTTCTTGTAGTATTGAGTTCATGCAGTTTAAAAAAATGCATTATTAATTTAAAATAATAAAACTTAGGAACTATCTAAGCTACGCAGCCTTTTTACACGCACTTAGATAGTTTGCTAGGACAACCAACTCTAACCTAGGCTAGGCCCATGCTTCGATTTTGTTTGTCTGGAGTACCTTCCCTGGAGGGTACTGATGAGTGTTTGCTTACTTTTTGTACTTTGGATGTCATATTTACTTTATGTTGGTGCACTAGAGATCAGAGTGAAAATTTAAAGCCATGCATATTTATATCCTTACTTTTCTATATATATAACTGCTTATAATACACCATCAAAAATACAATTTTTTATATATACTTGCTCTTTTATTTTTACTTTTTTATATAGTTAAAACCCACAAAGGGTCCTACACATTAATTAAAAAAATGAATTGCAAGGTCCTTAAGCTGGACCTTAAGCTTGCTAATGCTCGAAAGAGCTACAATCCAAGCAAAATGAAAACCTAAGAGCCAAAAGTCCCCACTAATAAAAATTACATGATAACCTCATAACATTCTAGGGAGGCCAGTAGCCAACACCCAAAAAAGAATGATAAAAGTAAAACCATTCAGCACCATCTTTCTACAAAAAACATAAGTGACATTGAACAAAAAACTAGGAGCCAAAGCAGTTACAAAATATGATGGTTGTAAAACAAAACATTAACTAAAATAATATAGAAATAGTATATTAGAATGTCATAAAGCATATAGTAACCATAAAATTCACTACCAAAAGATGATAAGCAACAAAAATAGTTCTCGTGACACCTCCACCAACTCACAACTGACATAAGAAAATTAAAGAGACAGAAACTAAAAGCAACCCGATGCCAATAGATAAAATAAAGTATGTAATTGCTCAAATAATTTAAATCCAGCCAGATATCCATAATAAAGGATCTCCACCAAACATTATAATAATGATCACAACTAACATGATCATCCAAACATTGATTATTAAAGATCAGCCACCAAGGACTCCCATTCCTTCACATAATAGCAATATATTTCATAAATTTGAAATCCCTAACCACATGAATTTGCATGCAAAACTCAAATTGTAAACAACATGAAGACCAAAACCATATCAATAAAGAGAATAATCCCAAGCTAGTATCAGCAAAAAGAACCAACCTTCCTTCTCGGGCAAAAAATGAGCATAGATACCCCTTGGTATAATCACAAGCATTATCAGCATAATTCACACAATAAAACCCATTCAGAATGCTACAGACAATAGGACCTAGCTTGTCGGTATTATAATTCCCAGAACTAAACCAGCTACCAAATATAATACCAATCAAATGATAACTGAGCAGCCAAATCGGAGAATCCAACATACAATCAATGGAGATGAAGGAGCCAATAACCTGACATAAAATAAAACTCCTCCCATAAAAACTAATACCATATTTAAGAACTATGTAAAGCCTCCCAGGAACTAAATAAAGCCTCCAGAGAGATTCCCCAAGGAACATGTGCAGGTGAAGGCCATAAAAGCTCAGGATAGTAGTATCAATGTTCCACTCATGAAAACACCTAGTTGTCCCTCTAATCTTTCCTTAGGCCAACCTACGAAACTCCAGGACCCGAGATGATAAGGGCAGACAGAATAGTAATATCAGCAATAGTTTATGATCAAACCTGCAGTAACCACCCTGAATCACATACCCACAACTAAAGGCATCCAGTTGGGATAAACCAAGCAGAACAAAAGAGTAGGATCCTCAAGAATATAAATCCATAATAAATAGAGAGTACACAATAGGGTTTTCATAGGAGACCTTCAAAGCCTCAAATGCCATTTAATAGAGCTGTCCCGACAGACCCAAAAAACCTGTATAGCACTAGCAAAGGACCAAACAAACTCAACATAAAGGATAAATGCGCAGCACTTAAGGTGTATATCACAAAAAAGGAGTATAATCATAGCTAATAATAAGCCTAACCTTAAACAAGAGAAGGCACATGGCAAGAAAATTATGCACTAGAAATAGGATAACTAAAGTGAACCATGTCACACTCAAAACCTCTTGAGAAACACCAACACCAACATCCTCCATAATAGAAAATAACAGAAAATTCTCATTAGTCAAGCCATCAGAAAAATGGAAAACCACAAAGAAATAAATGTTAACAAGGAAATCAACATTCCACAGCCCAACATTAAACAAACCTTTCGAGAGAGGAAGCCAAAAGCCCCAGAAACAAACCAACTTAGATTCTAATATAAGGCAAACCAGTTTTGTCTAATCTAATGAGGCCTTTCAAATTAGCAAGT
Source organism: Dendrobium chrysotoxum (assembly GCA_019925795.1). Classification (NCBI taxonomy): domain Eukaryota; kingdom Viridiplantae; phylum Streptophyta; class Magnoliopsida; order Asparagales; family Orchidaceae; genus Dendrobium; species Dendrobium chrysotoxum. The sequence continues at coordinate 51,262,611 of CM034302.1, forward strand.
AAATTAAGAAAATTGAAATTAGTGATATACTCCAGGTTACAACCATAATTGGCTAACGAATCAGCGCAAGCATTACCCTCCCTATAAATATGCATAATGTTGTAATTAGCCGAAATTAAAAGTTGATTAATCTCCTTAATCAAGTAGAACAAATCATCCTTGCAAACTTTTTCAACAAAATTATTTAAACAGATATTTTTATAAATAACATCCACCTAAACCATATGTAAGATATGCCAATAGAAAACATAATTTAATACCATGTAAGATAGCTGAAAGCTCAGCATAAATGACTGAACACTTCTGTAAAGGACTAGCATAGGCCATGATTAAATTCCCATTGTCATCCCTAATAATACCACCATAGCCACAAACCAATCCTTTAATCGAACCATCAACATTAATCTTGTAAGTATTATAAGGAGGTTTGATCCAATAAACTAACAAGGAATCAACAAAATGATTATTGATCTTAAAAGAAATACCAAATTCTTTAGCCACAAAATTATTACCTTTAAAGTTCTTAGAGGACAAAAGATTAGCAGAATAAAGGTTCAAAACTTTATCTTTAATATTTCTAATAATATGATGATGATGATTCATGCCAATATTGTTGAATAATGAATTATTTCTAGCAAGCCGCAAATACTACAAAATAAGGGAAGGGATGACATTCCTAATATGACTTCTAGTGTTGATGAACCATAGGTGAAGCATAGATTTAATGGAAATGTTAGTAGTGAAATGATTGGTTCTAAAGATATCATCAAAATGAGTCCATACTTTAATGGCAATAGGACCAGAAATAAAACTATGATGCATGTTCTCACTATCATAACAACATTGACATTTCTAAGGAAAAATAAAACCTCTATTACTTAAGTTCTCATTAGTAGGAATGAAATTATGTATAATCCTCCAAATAAGGTAGCAATAGAAGTAGGAATAATTTTATGCCAAATCATAGAAAAAACTTTATTAACAGAGTGCTTAACTCTAAAAGAGTTCCAAGCATCTTTGAGATGAAATAAACCATTCTTAGACAAATTACATGAAAGGTAACCATCAAAATCAAGATTAATAGGCAAGTGTAAAATTTTGTTAATAATAGAGTCAGGAAGAACTTCAGCAAGTTTATCATAATTGCACCTATTAGCATAGATAATGGAATTAACCTTAATAGCTGCGGTGGAAAAAGTGTTAAGAAGTGAATCCATAGAACGTTAACCAAACCAACAATCTTGCCAAAAAAAGATGTTAGAGCAACCAAGATCCCAAAGAATATGAGGTTCAGCTTCCCACTAAATGCTACAAAGTCTCTTCCAAAATCTAGAATCACCCTTGTTATAGCTACACATATTGGGATGCGTACCAACACAATACTTAGCATTCATGAACTTAGCCTAAAGGCTACTTTGAGTATGAAAATTCAACCATAACTTGATGGAAAATGCATGAGCTAAATCATTCATATTCTTACAACCCAAAGCACCTTCATCTAACACCCCAGAACATTTACTCCAAGTCAACCAAATGATTTTAGAGTTAGAGTTGGTATCTTGCAAAAAAAGATTATTGAAAAGCTTTTCAATTCTATTGCAAACATCACGGGTAGGTTGAATAGTTTGAAAATTGTAAATAGGTAAAGAGGATAGCACACTTTTAATAAAAATTAATCTACCACCATAACTTAACAATTTCAATTCCCAAGAAGTAAGCTTTTTCTGCAGAAAGGTAATCAAATCATTAAAATGGAAAGTTTTCTTTCTACCTTTAAAAAGAGGAATTCCAAGATACTTCAAGGTAAGGGATACTTGCATAAAACTCGTTGTAGCTTTAATGGCATTAATACAGTTATGAGGGATGTTCTTAGAGGCAATAAAGTTGCTCTTACTTTTATTAAGATAAAGACCAATATCGATTTCAAACTTATTTAAAAACCACATGATCTTGTTCACCATATTTAAAGAGCCATTGGCAAAAATAATAACATCATCGGCAAAACATAAGTGAGAGATAGAAAAACCACCCTTAGTTTAAAAAAAAAATTATAATTAGTTTCAAAAAGATGGTTAAGAACTTTGGATAAATACTCAGCAGCAATAATAAAAAGAGCCTGAGGGAGAGGATCACCTTGTCTTATACCATGAGAAGATTGAAAAAAAAAGCTATGGCTTTTACCATTGGCAATTGCCAAAAACTAGCATCCTTCAATGAAATTTTTGATAAGGTTAATAAAAAGCAAATCAAAGCCAAACAACTACAAAATACTAGAAAGGAAATTCTAGTTTATGTTATCATAGGCTTTGGCAATGTCTAGCTTCAAAATAATGTTACCACCTCTCACCTTAGTATCAAGATCTTGAATAATTTCTTGGGTAAGTAAAATGTCGTCAAAAATCACTCTACCCAAAATAAAACCAGTTTGATTAGCAAAAATAATTTTGGGAAGTAAAGGAGTTAAGCCATTCAAAAAAATTTTAGAAATTAACTTACTAAAAAAAGAGCACATACTAATAGGCCTAAAGTCATCCTAACTATTAATGGCGTTCTTCTTAGGAATAAGCACAATGGAAGATGAAGAAAAAAATTTAGGAATATAATTCCTTGAAAAAGAATCTAAGATAGCACCATATAAATCAAAGCTCAAAATATCCCAAGCCTTCTGAATGAATTTAGTACTAAACCCATCTGGACCAGCAATAGAATTAGAATTCATGGAAAACATAGTATCTTTAACTTCATCCAAAGAAGGAGGTTCAGAAAGAGACATATTATCATTAGAACTAATGATATTAGGAATGAGATAAGGATTATCAATACGAAAAGGCTTGAAGTTTTTATTAAACAAATTTTTAAAATGCTCCACTATAGAGTTAGCAATAGCTCCAACCTCCTCAATTTGTGAACCGACATGAAGAGAAATCTTATGAATGAAGTTTCTATTTATGTTCTTCTTAACCAGGGCATAAAAATACTTGGTATTATTATCACCTTCAATGAGGTGTTTAGAAGCAGCTTTTTGTTTCCAAAAAACTTTCTCCTACGCTTGTAGGTTGAAAAGGAAATTCTTAGCATCTTGAAGCTTTCTAAAGTTATCTTCAGAAGGTTGAAGTTGGAAATTGTACTCAAAAGAATCGACATTATCTTTAGCAACTAAAATATTCAGAAAAATATTTTTGAACACATTATTATTACACTAATTAATCTTATACTTTAATCTTTTGAGTTTAAACCTTGACCTATTCATACCCAAAGTAGAGTCATCAGGATGGAGAGGAGCGTGCAAATTATCTTTGATCATGCTGAGAAAAGAATTGTCAAGTAACCACATATTCTTAAATCTAAAATTGGGACTAGGACCATCCTGCCTCATGGTGATACCAATAAGAAGAGGAGAGTGGTCAGAAAAGGTTCTACGGAGATGCATAACAAAAGTATTGTTATAGAAATGAAATCCATGAATCATTAAAAAGAATTTGGTTTAAATGTTGCCATAAGTTAGCATTATTCCAAGTGAAATAGTTACCAATATAACCAATGTCAACTAAATTACAGTCCATAATGAAATTCTTAAAGTCCTCCATAGATTGATAAAAAGGGTTAGAACCACCCAATCTTTCAGTATGATTGGAGATCGTGTTAAAATCACCCCCTATAAGCTAAGGAGAGTTGATTAAACTACTAAAATTAGAAATTTGCTCCCAAAGAATTTTTCTAAAACTACGAGAAGAAGTGGCATACACAAAATAGGCATAACATTTAAACTTCCATAATTCAATCTACAATGAATAACTTGAGAAAAATCACCAACAAACTGAATAGACATAGGTTCTTTCCAAAAAATACCAAATTTTATTGGACACATTATCAATAGCATGATTCAAAGCCAAAAACTGCATAGTGGAATCCAACTTAGTGTTAGAAATAAAAGGTTTAAGCACAACTAAAATATAAACTTTGTCAATACGACATAAATTCCTAACTCCAATTCTTGTAGAGGGACAATCAATGCTCCTAACATTCTAAATAATAGACTTAAACATTAAAATTTAAATTTCTAGTTTGAGACACAGTACTTCTAGGTGAATGAGAAATGATATTCTTGTTTTTCTTATTCCTCTTACTCTAAGCTTTAATAAAATCATTATCATTAACCATCAAAAAGTTATGAGAACTCCTTAATTTTTTACTATTATGATCATTTTGTGAGGTGAGGGTAGAGTCTTTACTGCCATTTCCCAATTCCTCATCAATAATGGTATCACCTTCATCCATATCATCCTGCAGTAGTTCTCCATCTTCCAATGTACCCTCAGCCACATTATCCTGAACAAATAATTAGGGATGAGGTAAAACATGGTTTTTATATTCATTGTTGCTCATAACTAAATCAAAAGCCAAAAGGTTTTGGTTAGTATCATAAGATAATTGCAGAGTAGATAAAATAATATTATGCTCAAAATTAATAGCTACCATTTCCTCATTAGTAGTATTATTTTCAATATCATTAGTAGTAGAGTTAAAAGGTTGATCACTATTTAACCATTCCTTAGAACCTGAAGTTTTAAAAGATTCAATGATACATTTAAGTTTGTCAACATGTTCCAAATTTGGTGAATCTCCAAGACCATTCATATTAGTTTGCTGATCCTGTGGAACTTGATCCGGTTGAGAGCTCTTTTCAATAGGGATATTAGTTTCCTGCACATAATCACTATTTAAAGGAGGTAAAGAATCAACTTCTAGTTTTTTTTCTTTACGTTCTTTGGATAAATCTTTTTTCGTGTGAAGTTGAGGATGCCAGATAAAACATTCTGAAATATAATGACCATGCATTTTACAGTGGTTGTAAAAAATAGGAAAATTTTCAAATTCAACATTTTGTAGATAACCACTATGCTCTGATCCAAACTAAACATCTTTAGGATGTTTTTTTGAAATATCCATTTCAACCAAAATGCGATCCACGACATATGAGACACTATTATAGTTGTCTGATCCATTTGTAAAGGTTTACCATAAATCGAAGCTAAAGAAAACAAAATTTGAGAGTGAAATGTATGAAGCCTCAAATTAGGAAAAGAAATCCACACCGGCACTATAGGCGATTCTTCCTTGACATCAAAATTTTGTGTCCATTTAAGCAAATGCATTTGACATGGTTGAATGTAATACACTCTCCTAGAGAAAATTTGACTATAATCTAAGTCATTGGATAGTTTAATCACAATGTAACGTTGGTCCAGCAGACCAATGGAAAAAGAACTAGAAAGTTTTAGATTAACAAAGAATTTATGAATGATGTCTACATTCGAACACCATAACAAAAATTTACCCACTAACGTGAAAGCAAAAGGTGCAACTAACTAAGAGACAACTTTGTCATCGAACATCAATGGTGGAAAAACTTTAAAAGAAGTTTGGACTAAATCCAATTTTGTATAAGAAGAGGCCGCACCACCCGCAACCACATCCTTGAAAGATCGCAATTTACAGGCAGTAGGCGCACCAGCTTAACTAGTAGGCTTACTGTTTGATTGAGAAGATATGGTACTGAAAAAGGATTAATTTTCTTTGGGTAAATTAAATTGCTTGAATTTTAATCTTGAAATCAAACATGTCATTATAAATAATAGATTACTCTAAAAGGAAAAAATATTGTTCCCTAATAAGTTCAATTTATAGGATTGAAAATTTATCTCAGTTTTTATAGTTAGATTTGGGAAAGAACTACATATGACCCTTTTTGGTCAAAATGATTTTTCAATCAAATTTTTAACTATGATAATTTGGATAGAGTATCATTAATTTCATAATCACAGTTACAATAGTAATTGATATATCTCTCTGAGGAAAGAAGTTATCAATCACTATTGATTGTTTGAAAATGATGATAATGATCGTCGAGTTTGATTTTCCCAAAGATAATTAATTAAGGGTTTTGAAAACATGATTTTGAAAATTAGATCTAGGTTTCTAAGTCTCCTACGAGTGCAAGCTCTCATAGTTAATTACATCGTAAAGAAATTGAAGTTTCCTATAAATACTCTCGATTAAAATGACGATACAATTTTCATTTAGATTTGTAATGATTAATGTAAAAGGAGGTAAGGATTGGAATTTTTAAATGGGATTGGTTCAAGGTTGAGCAGTTCTTTTTGGAGGACAAAGGGGGAATGGTAGTGAGTGTTTTGAGATACTGAATCACTTCAGAAACACCCCGGCCTTTCTTAAGTGTTGGGCTTAAATTTGATTGAAAGAGATTTAAATTTTAATTGATCAATTTTATTATAAAATTAGGATTCAATTCCCAGAGATTGAGGTCTTATAGCCTAGACCCGCCCCATAACCTAAGTCTAAATTGGGTATTAAAAATCAGTGACCCAAACCTAACTAATGTAATGCAGGATCTGGACTTACCCTAACCGGGATTAGGGAGCTAGCTAAACCACTTAAATGCTTAAAAACCATAAGTCTCATCTTTCATGTGAGAGTGGGTAGGGATATTATTTAAGATTGAGTTTTTGAGAATAAGGCTGACATCTTGAGTAGTCGTTAATTTGGCCCCTTGACTTATGTTAGGTGATATGAAACTTGAAATAAAAATGCAATTAAGTTTTAAACTCATTTTGATTTGTTACTAATACGATGCATGCTAGTTGACTAGAATGCATAAATTAAATATGAAGCAGTTTTTGAAAAAGGCTTTAAAATAGATTTTATCCTAAAATGCACAGACTCCCCTTGATAGATCTTCACACTCATAAGCCAGGTGGTCTGCCAGAACCCGCAAGCGAGGAGGTGCCTAATAAATGGAAAGAAAATACAATAATTATGTAATTAAAACTCCCACAATCCTGAGCTTACTTCTTATGAGCGTTAAGTGTACTTTCTGAGCTTAAATATTTTAAATTTGATTAAAGTAGAAAATGGTAGCGATCCCTCATGAGCCTCTGATCGTGTTCTAATCTAAAACAAAATCAACTTGTAAGAATCGCTAATAAACTACTAAAAGCAGGCAATCCTAATATCTCAATTAACATCAAATAATCAATTGAATAATTAAGTTAATTAAATTAATAAATGAAATATCCATAGGTAAGTGCCCTTTAATATTACAACCTGGGGTCTATAGGAAAAGTAATGTTGCTGGGTACCACTGACTACAACCTAGATTCTATTCCTAAAACATAAGTGACTTTGAGAATTGAGATTCTGCTCATTCTCCACTTCTTGGTCCTTTAATGAGTTCCTTGGATCATCTGGTCTAGATATCTAAGTGAAAAGAAACGTCCCCTCGAAAGGGGTGTTATCTTTTCTCCTTGGATACTCAAAGTATCCTGACTTAGGCTTCCAAATGGAGGAGGACTCTCCCTTGAGGATGTCCTCTCCTCTTTTGAATCTAAGTAGGATATGTGTATATCCCATCTCAAATCACTTTATAATTTATAACTCAATTCAAATTAAATTATATTAATCAAAATAAAAAAAATTAGAATCAAGTACAACCTGTTGGGTTATCCATGTAAATTGGTAGTTAATTTAATATCCCAAGCAGTTATAATTAATTTTAAGCAGTTAATAATTAAAAAATACTCAAATTCATAACCATGTTTGGCCATGCTCTTTAAATTTTTAAAGGGGGACTTAGCAAATTTCTGAAGCACCTGTAGAAAATATTATAATTTAAAAGATTAATTATTTGCCCCCTTTATTTTATTATCCTGTGTGAGCATGGCCACCTGCATAAGATAGAATTAATGTAAATCATTCCTAACTTAAGGGTAATCTATTGCACAGTCAACCACATTATAGAGTAAAAAAATTAAGCAAACAATCACAACGATCATCTAGTTCTCACAACCAGCATGCATTGAAAGCTCAAAAAATATGGCACACAACAGTAGTAAAGTAAAACACCAACCTATCCTAAGACTAGAGTTGGCTATCCTAGAAAATCATCTAAGGTGTTTATAAAGGTCACGTGGTTTTGATATATCCTATGTGGGATATTTGGTTAAAGTACCTTAAAGGCTTGATTGGTTGAAAGGCTTAAGGGGAAATTTTAGTTAAAGTTTAAGTCTTAATGGTTTGGAATTAATTTTAAGATTGATTCTTAATTATTTATTGGATACCACCTTTCTTACTCACCGATGCCGTGAAGTTTATTTCACCTTCCTCGGGGCTAAGCTAATAGCCTCGTAAGCCTGGGTTACTTAGTGGTAATCGGTATAGTTAAGTAGTCTGATTAAGGCTGGAATTCAAATTTTGGTTAAAATTTAAGTATTAATGGTTTGAAGTTAGACTTAAGCTTTGTTTTAAATTATGGATTGATCACAACCTTTGTTGCTCATCGAGACTGTGAAGTTTATTTCACCTTCCTTGGCGCTAAGCTAATAGCCTCATAGGCCCGGGTTACTTAGTGGTAACTGGTATAGTTAAGAAGTTTGATTTGGTTTAATGTTAGAAAGTTATTCAATTTTAATTACGATTGGTTGTTTGCAGATTTTCAAGTTAGATTGAGATTTTTCTAGATTTTTTAAATCAATTATTTAATTTTCTAATTATTTTAATTTATTAATACATTTAATTAAATGAGTTAAATTTGACTTTTAGATTAAGAATGATTTCTACAAAATTAGTATTTTATTAAAATATTATACCTTAAGATGATGAATTAGACTATAAGTTTACTGGATTTACATTTTTCTATAATTAGTTATTAAGGTTTGAAGTTTTGATATAATTTTGACTTAAGTTTAACCAGATTGTTAACTTTTTGATATGTCTGATTTTTTGAAGGTTTGATATTTTTTATTAAATATTAGATTTTCATTTGAGTTGAATGCCTTTGAGTTTGGTTGATTTGAAATTTTCTAGAATTAGTTATGATTTTTCAAAGTTTAAGATTTATTTAAATTATTTAATTATTTTATTACGGATGTTTTTATGATTTGAGTCCAAATGAACTACAAACTTTTTGAAATCACCTCTAAAGATCAGTAATGATCTAAGGAGGAATTATCAAGTGTTTGTAAATTTCTTTGAATTTCTAATTATTTTTAATTAATTAAATAATGATTTTCATTTAAAATTCAATTTAGCTTAAATTTAATGTCAAATCAAGGGGGTTTCAAATTCTTATATTGAGGGTTAAATTATGATTTATTTGAGATATTATGTGTATTTTTGTGATTGAAATTTGATTTATTAAATTTTCTTGAAGTTTTAAGGGCTTAATTAAGGCTTAATCTTAAGGGGTTTGATTGAGAGGTTTAAAGGGTTCAAATTTTGGTAAGCATTTTTCCTAGAGCAGGGAAGGTCATCAAGCTTATGGGGTTTAAGTTTCAAGTCAATTGGATTTGAATTTTATTTATTATAAGTTTTGGAAGTTTTTAATGCTTAACTAAAGAATTAATTAATTAAATATCTTAATGATTTTTAATTGAAGTAAATATTTTCCTATGGGTTGTATGTGCACTATGTTTAAGTGTTCAACATTTCAAGCCTAATATACATGTATCTTAATTATTAAAATCAATCTAAATTATCTAAACAAATGTCCCTAATTATTGTCCTTAATGATACTAGGTTGTATAGGATTGAAATCAAGTTATTCTAACCCTTTGGACACTAGTTATAATCACATCAAAACATAGCAATCATGAACAATAAAAGTGTCCTAATATTCTATGGGATTATTCATAATGGATTACTAAGGCTATAGATCATATATTGATCTATGGGCCAAATAACTCATTATGAAGTTATAACTATATCAAATTGAATTGGAAATAATTGAAGATGCAAGAAACATTTCCACTCAATTTGATATAGTAATTATACATGATTTGACAATTGTATACGTGTATATATACATATACATATCTATATCTATATATATTAGGGGAAACCCACAAGTGGGCCTACGCGTTGATAATAAAAAAGGATTACAAGGTCCTTAGAAGGACCTCCAGCTCACTATTGATAAGAAGAGCTACAAAAAAAAACAAGAAAGAAATTAAGAGTCAGATGTCCTTGCTGAACGGAAGTATAAGATCCCCTAATAACATTCTATGAAAGCCCAAAAAGATAGGCTGAAAAGAGAAGAAAATAATATGCCCAATCAGCTCAATCTTCTCGACCAAAAATTGACACTGCACAAAACGTGAAAAAAATCTCTAAAAACCTACAAAAAAGGCCTGCAAGGACAATAGTAATAACAAGTAATAGAAACAAAATAGAAATTGTTTTAATAGGAGAAATAAGTTAGAAGAGCATACAACCCTCTATCAAAAATATAATAATGTAAATAAGCCTCTTGAATATTGATGAAGAAAGTATTCCACCACTGCTTATTGGTAGCCTAGATATATAACTTGACACCACCAAAACTAGGCAAATATAAGGCCATCAAACCAGTAAACCCCAACCCACACCAGCAAGATAGGCCAAAAATCAAACCTAAATAATGAATAAGATCAACATAAACCCAAAAACCGAGATATCCACACCAAAAAGGGGGAGCAGCATAGGCAAGCCAACAGAATTCATGAAAATCAAGTGAACTCCACCTCGAGTAATTCAACAGAAAAAGGCCCAGGTCACTGTTGGGTAACAAAAAAACAGCATCCAAAATAATCCATATGCTGCAGCCCAATAAGCCTAAGCCAAAAATTGCCAAACAGTTGATCCAATCACTCATAAAACACCTCGAATGAACCATAGAGATAATGTTCCAGGCTAAACAAAGTCTCAGGATAGTATGATAATCATAACCAAAGAAAGATCCCTACGGCTCAAATCTAATCCAGTAGAAAAAATACCCACTGGAATAATGAATCAAACGAGAGGCCATCCATCCAGCCAACAAAAGTTAGAAGAGATGATAGCATAATAACGCAGAACCCAAAACTAGTAAAGTTGAGATCCTCAAAATGGTTACAATGGTAAAATAACATCTTATAAATTCATGAGCAATAGTCAACAAAATTAAGATACCTAGAAATCATCCAGCAATAATCAGATCCATCAGTCAAAAAGCCAAATAGGTACCCCATCCACCCACATAATCCCCTAAGGAGAAAGGGATTAGATGAGCAACAAAGGAATCAAAGGATTAGACAACAAGAATGCAATCATTGACAAACTTTATGAACCGCATGATCACAAAGGCCAGAGGCCCAAACACCCTCTTAAAAAACACCAACTCATAAATAAAACAAGAATAAAACCAACCACCCATAGTGAATTAGTAGCTTCTAACATAAGGAAGACCCATACGATCAAGTATAGCCAATCCCACAAGCTTGCCAGGAATAAAATTCCCAACATAATCCACAAAATCCGATAAATTGCAACCCGTGTTAGCTAACAAATCAGCAGTAGAATAACCTTCCCTATAAATGTGGGAGATATTATTGGAGATGAGAGAGAGTCACTGTTGAATTTCCCTGATAATGCAGAAAAAAGAGGGATTGGCATTGGAAATACCATTAAATAAGTTAATCACAAGCTTGGCATCAACTTCGATCCAAACACTAGTAATCCCTAAAGAAATATAAAGTTGAACACCATACATCAAAGCTTGAACCTCAGGCATAATGGCATTTTTAAAACTAGAGGGACCCACAAAAGCCATAATAATATAACCCTTAAAATTATGGATTAGCCCACCATAACCAGCATTCAAAGTTTTAAAAGATCCATCAATATTGAGTTTATGAAAACCAAAAGGAGGTTGGGTAATAGAAGAAATCTTAATATCAAAAAACTCAGCTTTATTGAAACAACCATTAAAATTACTCCCATTAATCAAATTGGTCAAAAATAATAATCTAATTTTATCATTAATCTTAACAATAATACTCAAAGCATTCATGATAATGTTATCATGTTTCGATTCATTTCTACTTTTCCAAAGTTACCAACAAATAATAACAGGAAGAATATTACAAATGTTACCTTTTGAAGAAACAAACCAAACATGCATAAGGCTCTTAATATTATAATACTCCTTACAAAACTGATTTCTAAAAAAATTATCAAAAAATAGCCACACATTCATAGTAATGGGACCATTAGCAAAAAGATGATTTAAATTCTCTAAGTTAAAATAACATTTGCATTTGGAAACAATATTTAAAGCACTCTTGATTAAAATACTATCCACAGGAATATAATTATGCAAAATTCTCCAAGTAAGGATAAAATAAGAAAGACAATACCTTTATACAAAATGGCAGAAAAAAGTTGAGATTTAGCATGCGATATCCTAATGGAGTGCCAAACATCTTTGAACTTACCACCATCATTAGATTTAATGAACGAAATTCAATCCTTCTTGTCAAGTTGGAGGGGAATTTTCAAAATAAGATTAATGACAAAATCAGGTACCATCTCAGAAAGATAATCCACATTCCACATACCACCATAAAAAAATTGAGAAACGTTACAAGTACTGGTAGTATTAGTATTAAGCAAATTATCAATAGAGGAAAGCCCTAACCAATTGTCATGCCAAAAAAAAAATGTCTCCCACCCCCAAACCCCCTTGAATAAAATTCTCAGCATCCCATTTAATGGAACACAGTCCCTTCCAATAAAACAATTCTCTTTCTTAAAAGAATACATGAGAGGATGCTTGTCACCGCAGTACTTAGCAGCCATGAATTTTGCGCAAAGACTTTTGTTAGATCTAAAATTAAACCAAAGTTTATAGGTGAAGACAAGAGCCATATCACTTAAATTTTTAAACCTAAGCTTACCTTCATCTTGAATAGCAGAGCATTTATTACAAGAAGTCCAACAAATGGCTGACTTACCCTCCTTCGAACCCCAAAAAAACTTGTTGAAAATTCTTTCAAGCCTATTACAAATATTTATAGTGGGATATAATATATGAAATAAGTAGATGGCAATAGAACACAAGACAGTCTTAATTAACACCAATCTACCACCAAATGAAAGATAATTAAAAGCCCAAGTAGAAAACTTTTTTTGAATAGTCGAAAAAATATCCTCAAATAAATGTGATCTCTTCCTACCATCAAAAATGGGAGTGCCTAAATACTTAATGGGTAACTGCTTATGCAAAAAGCCAAAATTGTTCTGAATCGACATGATCCTTTGACTAGAAATAGATTTAGTGGTAATAAAGAAACTTTTAAGAGGATTAAACAATAAACCACTAGACCTTTGGAATTGATGAAGGATTTTAGAAAGAATGTTAAGTATTTTTTTTAGAACCATTAGTAAAGATAATAAAATCATCAACAATGCTCAAGTGTAAAATAGATAAACCACCCAAAGTCCGATACTTTAAAGTGAGATCTTTCCTAAAACGATCATTAAGACCTCTTGGAAGAAATTCCACCACCAAAATAAACAAAGCAAGGGATAAGGGATACCCCTGCATAAGGCCTTGGGAGAACTTAAAAAAGCCGTGATTCTTACCATTAATAATAATTGAAAAGAAGCAATGCTCAATACAATTTTTGATGATTTTGATAAAACCATTAATGAAACCAAAAACATGTAGCATGGTATAAAGAAAATCCCAATTGAGGTTGTCAAAAGCTTTTGGTTATATCAATTTTGAAGATTACATCACCACCAGTAATTTTAGCCTCCAAATCATGCACTAATTCTTAGGCCAATAAAACTTTATAAAAAATAGAACGATCATTAACAAAACCAGTTTGTTCTAAAGAGAAAATTTTGGGAGGAATTAAAGCTAATCTACTCATGATCAACTTGGCATTAAGCTTGTGAAAAAAAGAGCAAAGACTAATTGGCCAAAAATCGCTCCAAAAATTAGTGACATTACTTTTGGGAATAAGCACAATAGGGGTTGAAGTAAAAAACTTAGAATAAGGATTACCTTTAAAGAAATTATTAATAGTGTTGACCAAATCATCTTTAATGATATGCCAAGTTTTTTAAAAACAATTAGTCATAAAACTGTCAGGACCAGCAACAAAATTAGTGTTCATATCTTTGACAATCTTCCAAATTTCTTAAATAGAAGGAATTTTAGTAAGCATAATGTAATCCTCATAAGAGACAATAGAAGGAATGAAAGAGATGTCCAAATCCTACATCGGATTAATATCTTTGTTAAACACATTCTTAAAATAATGAATACCAGAATTATGAATTAAATCAGGAGAATCAATGTGAGACTCATGAGGATCAATAATTTTATGAATAAAACTAAAAACCTTCTTATGATTAGCGATATTATGAAAGAATTTAGTATTCCTATCACCCTCCACAACAAATATAGAAGCAGCTTTTTGTCTCCAAAAAACTTCTTCTTGCATTTGAAGTTTAAATAAAATATCTTTGTTCTCATTCAGTAAAGAAAGGTTCTCCAAAGAAGGATCAAGCATATAATTATTGTCAGCCAAAGCTACTTGATTTTCATCATAAATAATATTCAAAAAATAAGTTCTTTAACACAACTTTATTCCACTACTTCAATTTCTATTTAAGCCTTTTGATCTTAAACCAAAATCTAGTCATACCAACAATATTATTAGAAGGAAATAAAGGGGCATGCCAATTGCTTTGAACAATATTATGAAAAGAGTCATGAAAAAGCCACATATTTTGAAATCTAAAAAGTGAATGAATACTATTTTGCTCCATAGAAATATTTAAAATCAAGGGTGAACGATCAAATAAGGTTCCAGTTAAATGCTCAATGTGAGTACTAGGAAAATTAGAAATCCAACTGTTATTAAAAAGAATGCGATCAAAATGTCGCCACATAGTAGCTTGATTCCAAGTAAAGGCTTGGCCATTAAAACTAATATCATGCAAATTAGAGTTTAATATCATATCATTAAAGTCTTCCAGCGCTAGAAAATTAGGAGGGTTCCCACCCACCTTCTTAGAAGTATTAGAAATAGTGTTAAAATCACCACCAATCATCCAAGACTCAGAAATATTATTAGAAAAATTAGAGATTTGAGGCCATAAAATTCTCCTAGTAGTCATAGAGCAAGAAACATAAGTGAAGGAAGCATAGCAAGAAAATTGAAGAAATTTAATACTAGTATGAACTACTTAAGGATAGTCATACAAAATGCTTAATTTAACCCAATGTTTCCAAACAATCTAAATTTTATTAGAACAATTACTAAATGAGAAATCAAAGCCCAATACGAGCAGAATCCATCTTCGAAGATGAAATTAAAGGCACAAGTATAATCAAAACGTTAATGTTATGGATCCTGCACAAATTTTTAACCCTATCCAAAGAAGGGAGATTGCCCACACCTCTAATAATCCAAATGATGGCTTTAACTGTTGGAAGAAGAAGGAAAAGAAGCTCGACTAACCCTGGATGCTTGACCATCTGAGAGTTTAGTATTTTTTATTTTTCTTCCTACCAACTTTAGTATAACCAATCTCAATATTGTTGGGATTTTGGGTAATGGGAGAGGACAACAAGGAAACATCATTTACACATTCAGCATTCCCAATTAGAGATTCATTCTTGCTAGGTATAATTTCACCTTCCTAAATATGTTCTTGCTCTCCATCATGCTTATTTTTAGAATGGTCTCCTTTCTTATGATTTAACTCATTTTCTGAATGTATCATATCACCCTCCTCTTCTTCCTTGTTTGAAGCTTTTTCCATATTTTCAATTTGGATCACTTCCTTCAAAGGAATGCTAAAAATAACCATAGATCTAGCTTCAATACTTTCCATGTTGTCCCGAGCCGCCATAGGACCATTGTGCACCTCTGAGTTAAAGACAACCTCATTATTATTAAGGTCCTTCATATCAAAAATGTCAACAGGTTTCCCTCCCTTAATTCCTTTCTTGAGATTGGGATGCGCCATAAAACATTCATTAAAAGGATGAACATGCACTTTACAATGTGGGCAAAAATTGGGTATATTTTCAAATTCAACTTTTTGGAAATATCCAGCTGCTTTAGATCCAATCCAAACTTCTTTAGGATGCTTTTGGTAATCTCCAGTTGCATAAGAATCCGGGCCACCGAAGGACTAGTTCTAGAGGAAGTGGGTTGGTCGGATTGAAGAGGATGACCAAATATGTTTTCGAAAGCATGTAAAACATGCGAGTTAAAGAAATGTAACCTCAAATTCAGAAAAGAAAGCCAAACAGGAACTATAGGAGATACTTCTTTAATGTAAAAATAAGGAGTCCACTTCAATAATCTCATTTAACAGTTATTTATGTAATAAGATCTAGCAAAAATCCTACTATAGTCCAAATCATTAGAAAGTTGAATTGCAACATGCCTTAGGTCCAACAAACCAATAGAAAAAACCACAAAAAGTTTAAGATTGCCAAAAAATGACCTAATAGAGTATAGGTTGGGTCACTTTAACAAAAACTTCCTTACCAAAGTAAATTGAAAAGGGGAAGCAAGTTTCTTTAAATCTTCCTCAGAAACCAACAATGCAGGAAAACCTTTGAATGAAGAGCAAGTACAAGAGAAACTAGAATCTTTCGTGTTCGCATTTCCCATAAAAACATTCCAAAAAGAATGAGATCGAGTAGAAAAACTGTTACCCGAAGCATTAAAAAAACCTTTATTAACTCCAACAGATCCCGTCAGAGGAATACCCCAAGGGGTCATGACGGTCGAAGATGGACCCACCGCCATCGCAGTATAACCTAAAAAAACATAAAAGGCCAAAAGGTTTCAGGTGGAGGAAGCGAGGAAAATAGCCCTAGTCAGGATCAAAAAGCAAAATACCGAAAGACTACGGGAGAAACCACGAAATGCTACAGAAGAATCTCGATTGCTAGAGCCTGAGCACGCTATAGGTGAGAGAATATGAACATTGGAATGTATATATATATATACATAAGCCAATATGCTAAAATAAGTAAATTTTATCAAATCATGTTTAATTAACAA
Organism: Dendrobium chrysotoxum; assembly: GCA_019925795.1. Taxonomy (NCBI): domain Eukaryota; kingdom Viridiplantae; phylum Streptophyta; class Magnoliopsida; order Asparagales; family Orchidaceae; genus Dendrobium; species Dendrobium chrysotoxum. Next base: position 51,279,524 of record CM034302.1, read on the forward strand.
TCCAAATATATTTTTTAGTGATAAAGGACATTTCACTGATCCCATAGAACTCCAAAACATACAAATTGGAATTTAATTGAACTAATTATTAATTTGCAAAAATCTACGCCAAATCAAGGCCAAGATTTTGTTAGATTATAATCTAAGTGAAATTGCATCAATTGGCCCTAAGAAAATTAAGGAAGATCAACATTAGTACCCAGCCCATTCCAAGTATTGTAAGATGGAACTTACTGAATTGAGACCACTGTCTCCTAAGTTCCGAACTGATGATAGGAAGAGGAGCTTCACCACCCAAAACTTTAATCACCAGAGAATTTGAAAGCTTTTTTGAGTTCTCCAACTCATTTTGTCCATGTAGCTTTACTGTATTACCATCTTCAGAAATGAAATTACCTAAATCAAGATCAGAAACTTTGATATTCTCTCTTTCTGTCCATGCATTCTATTACGAAATAATACCAATCTGAGCTACAATTGAAGGAAGTTCCACACAGTCACCCAATTCAGCAGATTCATAGTTACAAACAATCATCAGATCTGAGCTATTGTTCTCAGACTTATCCATAATCACAGGATCAAAATTACAAGCAGTAATCGCAATGGCTTTCTCTGAAAGGACTGCCGGCGACTTACTATTAATATGATTGCTTTTGTTAACCAAACTCATGGAATTTGCATTTATCTTACTGTCAAGGACAGGGATTTCATTTGAATTCCCGAATTGATTAATAAAAATCTTCATACCAGATGACGAAGCCCTCTAATAAAATGATTTTTGCGGAGAAAAGCCATTCGAATTCAAACTATGTGGTGTATTGCAATCAACAGTCATAGAAACATCCTTACCTTTACCTTCAACATAATTAACCTTTTCCATATGAAAATCACAATTTTCCGAAATGACAATTTTGCCTTTAGCCCTACGTCTGAGAACATCCTCCTCTTCTTGATCAGGTCTAATAGCAAGACATCCTTGTATAGAATTATTCCTCAAAATTATTCCACATGCAGATGAATCTTTCACAGTCGAAGGCAGAGATGGTCGGCGGCTGTCCGTCCCCATGTTTGAAAGCTTTGCCGAATCAAAGGAGGAGGAACCCGCCAAGCTGGAAATTTGAAATCCCACACCTACTCTCTCTAGAATCCCGCACCGTGCTTTCTTAAAAAAAATAAAAAATATAAAATAAAAAAGCAGAGTAATCTCTTAGTTAGGGAGTCTAAAATAAATAATAAAATAATACCCTTCCGGTGAAGGCAGAGAACCCACTCGTCCTTTCACACCCTCCAGGTGTCGGCAGAGAACCAACTCATCCTTTTACACCCTCCAGGTGTCAGCAGAGAACCAAGCATCCTTTTTCACCCTCCAGGTGATGGTAGAGAATCGAAACTTCTTCAAAGATCTTCTTGCAAGAGTCTTTAAAGTGATGGGGAAGAGACTCGAAGTACAAAACTATGAGATCCTCACACTTGGGCAACCTTATGAATCCCCTCACAATTTTCCCTTCAAACATCTTACTACACTCACTCTCAAACACTCTCCCTATTCACTCTCCCTTTCACTATCAAGGAAAAAAATTATAGAAGAGATCATTAACAGCTAGTTTTTGGGAGCCTTTTATTCAAAGGACAAGAAAAATCATCAAAAAACTAAAAATTTCAAGTTTTAAAAAGTAGGATCGTACCGTACGATCGAAAATCGTCCTGTATGAATAGTTTAAAAAATAAATGGTTAGTCCCATACGTTATCCCAAACGAACCATGTAAGCTTTGTTTCATACTCTAAAAAATAAAATATGAAACTAAATCATATTGGACAAACTCTATTTCGTACAGACGAATAGAAACTACCAAAAATGTAACAGCTTTTCATAAACTACACTTCTCAAGGAGTCCTTTCATCCAGGCTTTTTAACTAACTAATCGTATAGATGATGAGGTGTTCATCCAAAAAAAATCAAAAAAATTAAAGATCATTTCTTGATGGTTGGGTTCATCCTTATCCAAAATCGATAGCTAGAATCATACAGATAAACATCCAGTTTGTACGTATGATCATTAATAATAACTAACAACACCCAAAAAATCATCCATATATGTACAAACGAAACTGCTTTAATCATCCAATATGATGACGTCATCGTACTGTATGAAATATTAGAGAAAAATTGTTTCATCTCTTCAGCTCAGAAAATTTTCATGCATATGCTACAGAATTCATATTATACGAAATATTTTCAAATAGTACGAACAGAACAAAAAGACAGTACATGGAAAAAACTCAAAAAACTTCTAAAGAAAAATATTTTTCCATTTTTTTAATTAAAGTATAAATAATTAAAAAACAAATACTAAGAAAAATACAAATAGAACAAAACATACAACTTATATAACACGTAGTTGACATAAACACACATACAATCACACACAAAACAAGTTTACAGAATTTTAGTTATGCATTAAGATCAATCACACCTAGCCTTATCCTTAAAATGCTAAATGTGTCAAAAGCTAGTGGTTTTGTAAAAATATCTGCAAGTTGATCCTTAGTAGTAACATGATGTAATTCAATTTCCCCTTTTGGTACATGATCTCTAATAAAATGATACCTTATATCAAACTGCTTGTTCTAGAATGCTGAATAGGATTCTTTGAAATGCATATGGCACTAATGTTATTACAAAAGATTGGAATTGTGCCAAAAGAAAATCTTAAGTAAATTAACTGTTATTTTAACCAAAGCACTTGTGCAACACAACTTCCTAAGGCAATATATTCAGCTTCTGCAGTTAAAAGGGCTACTGAGTTCTATTTTCTTCTAGACCAAGAAACTAAGGAGTTTCCTATAAATTGACAAGTTTCAGAAGTGCTTTTCCTATCAACCCTACAACCATCAAAATCTAAATTAGAGTATCCAACAATTTCAATAGGAGTGCTATTCTTAGGATATCAAATTCCTAGATTTTGAGTCCCCAATAAATATCTCATAATTCTCTTAACTGTCGTTAGATGTGACTCTTGTAGATTAACTAAAAATTTAGTACATAAACATACACTAAACATGATATCTGGTCTACTAGCTATCAAGTAAAGCAAAGATCTAATCATTCCTCTAAACATCTTTTGATCAACTAATATTTCTTTAGGATCCTTATCTAACTGCACTGAGGAACTCATTGGTGTATTTACTCGTTTAGCCTTGTCTATTTCATACTTTTTAAGGATGTCCTTAACATATTTTGATTGACTCAAAAATATTCCATCCTCATCCTGCTTAATGCTAAACCCCAAAAAATAACTCAAGTCTCAAATTAAGCTCATCTCAAATTCCTTACTCATTATTTTTAAAATTCATCACAAAGATTTCTATCAGTAGATCCAAACAAAATATCATCCACATAAATTTAAACAATGTCTATTTCATCTCCTACTTTTTTTGTAAAGAGGGTGGTGTCCACACTCCCTTTTACAAATAAACGTTCAAGTAGGAAAGTGCTTAGCCTTTCAAACCAAGCTCTTGGTGCCTGTTCAAGTCCATATAATACCTTTTTTAATTTGAAAACATGATTAGGTGATTGTACATTTTCAAAACTTTGAGGTTACTCAACATAAACATCCTCTTTTATCATCCCATTGAGAAAGGAACACTTTACATCCATTTGATACAACTTAAAACCTTTAAAACAGGCATAGGCTAAAAGCACTCTTACTGCCTCAGAACTGGCTATTGGGGCAAAGGACTCCTCAAAATCAATTCCATCAATTTGATTATACCCCTTAGCCACTAACCTTGCTTTATTCTTTACAATCACTCCAAAATCATTCATCCTATTTTTAAATACCCATTTTGTTCCAATAACACTTTGATCTTTAGATCTTTCTACCAATTCTCAAACATCATTTCGAACAAATTGATTCAACTCAGCATGCATAGCTAGAATTCAAAACTCATCCGAAAGATCTTGATTTATACTATTGAGTTTAATCATTGAAATAATACCAGAGTGATTCACTTCTTTCCTCAATCCATGCCTAGTCTTAACTCCATCACTTAGGTCTCATAAAATCAATTCCTTAGGATGACTCTTGGGAAAATTCCATTCTCTAGGCAATGGTTTTTTTTCTTCATTTTCAACCCTCTATTCCACTTTTTCAATTTCAAGTCCATGGGTTATTTCCTCATCTTCATCTTCATCCAACCTAGACCCTCTATAGTTATCTGATTCATAAAAAACAACATGAATGGTCTCCTCAACTACCAATGTTCTTCTATTCAAAACTCTATAGGATTTTCCAACACTTGAATATCTTAGAAAAATTCCTTCATCAGATTTAGGATCAAGTTTACCTAAGCGAGTTTTTTCATTATTATGTATGAACACTTTACATCCAAAAATATGTAGGTTTGAGAGGTTGGAAATTCTACTTTTAAGAAGTTCATAGGGTGTCTTATTTAATTTTGATCTAATATACACCATGTTCAATACATAATATGCTGTACAAATTGCTTCAGCCCAAAAATATCTTAGAAGTGAATATTCTGCCTACATGGCTCTAGTAACTTCAATTAATGTCCTGTTCTTTCTCTCAACTACTCCATTCTGTTAAAGTGTCCTAAAAGCTGAGAAATTATGGTCTATTCCATGCGCTTTACAAAAGTCATCAAATAATTCACTTTCAAATTCTCCCACATGATCACTTTGCATAGTAACAATTTCAAATCCTAGTTATCTCTGAATCCATGTGGCAAAATCTCTAAACTCCTCAAATTATTCTCTCTTATGATTTAATAATCTAATCCACATAAATCTTTAGTAATCATCCACAATTACATACCCAAATCTTTTTCCTCTTAGACTTATGGTACTAATGGTTCCAAAGAGATCCATGTGAAGAATTTCTACGGGCTTCTAGTTTTAACTTCCTTGATTGAATTGAAGGAGGATTTGACTTATTTTCCTAGTTAACATGCATCACATAAGTGATTTTTTGTAAAATCTAATTTGGGCACTCCTCTATCTAACTCTTTTTAGGTGATTTTCCTAAAATTTCTCGTGCTAGCATGACAAAGTCTTCTATGCCATAACCATGACTCATTAGATATAGTTTTCAAACGAAAAGTAGTAAAAGATTTTATAGAATTCAAATCTAGTATGTACACATTATTTACTCAATCACTATTCAACACATCAATTCCATTTTGACTAATTACACAGCCAGTAGGCAAGAATTTAATATGATAACCTTTATCGCACAGTTGACTTATGCTCAATAGTTTGTGTTTTAAGCGTTCTACTAACATAACATTTTAATCACAAAATTCTTTGAATTTGCAATCATACCTATACCTACCACTCTCTTGCTGGTATTGTCTCCAAGTGTAACTTTGCTTCCATTCATGTCTTCTAGCGATATGAATTGATTCACATCTCTAGTCATATGATTTGAACAGCTGCTGTCTAGGTACCAAATGCTCTCACGAGGTCTTGTGTAAGAGCCTTCCTACAAAATCATCAAGCATTAGACTTGGAAACCCAAATAAGTTTTGGTTCACCTCTTGGCAATTTTAAACATGATTCATGTGTGATATATCATATTTTATGCATCTTAGATCCATACTAAATTTGTTCTATGATGAAAAGTACAAGTGTGGGAAATATGTCCAATCATACCACAAGAAAAATATTTTACTCCAGGAAAAGGATTTACCAATCTATGTGCACTATAAGATCTTCTCCTAGATTTTGAACTAGTGGACTTGTGGTAAGATTTATGAAAATCTTCAAGTTTGAGTGAAATCCTATTTTCCTCAAGTGCTTTCAACTTAACTTCAAGATATGAGTTAGCACTCTCTAGAATTAAATTTTCAATCTTCAAATTGTGCTCTCTACTCTCCGATTCATCCATAAAAGTTTTGAAATCATTTTCAAGTTCAGTGTGTGATGATTTTAAAAGTTTATGCTGTTTACTCAAATCATCAAATTCATCCAACAAAGTTATGTAGTTGTTGTCAATTAATGCATGGTCTTTCCTAAGAATTTCATATTCTTTTTACAGCTCTAAGTAATCTAAATTCAACTTAGCATGCAGTTTCTTTAGGTTCCTATATATAGAATGAATGCACTCAGAAACTTCAAATAATTCATCATAACTTAAGTCACATACCTCCTCTTGATATGAATGATCAAGATTATCAGCCTTTAAGCATAAATTAGTGTCTTCCTTTTTAGGTGTTGTTTCTAAGGAATCTGAAGCTGAGTCCGACCAAAATGCTCTCTATAGTCTCTTCTTACCCCTTCAATCATTTGGTTTCTCCTCGGCTTTCTCCATGCTAGGTTTGGCTTTGAGATTAAGGCAATCGGTCTTTATGTGTCCTAGCTTCTTGCACTCATAGCAAATAACATCATTAGAAGCCTTAACATTTTTATGAAACTTACCTTTATTCCACTGCTGGCGTCTCCTCTGCTTCCTCCTTGGGAAACTTTTGAATTGTCTTATCATTAAGGAAATATCCTCTTAATCCTCAGGCTGGGACCGATCACTCTTAGAGTCATCCACTTTTAGTGCAGTGTTCTTTTCTTTCTTTCTGTCACCTGCATCAATCTGTCTTTGAGTCACTCCTTGCACATAAGCAATTAGTGATCCAAGTAGATTGTCAATAGAGTAAATATTTAAGTCTTTCGACTATGTTATAGTAGCAATCTTTGCATCATAAGAAGTAGGCAAATAATATAATATCTTAATTACTTTTTCATAATTGGTTAGTTCCCTACCTAAAGCATGCAATGAAGTTATTATCTGTGTAAAATGAGTATACATGTAAGAAATTGACTCATTCAGTTTCATGTGAAAAAGTTCATTGTCACGCAGTAGAATATTCAATCTTGATTGTCTCACTTAATTGGTTCCTTCATATGTAATGCAAAGCCAATCCCAAATCTATTTTCCAAATTTACAAGTAGAAACACACATATAGTCTTCCGATTTCAATGCACAAAAGGAACTATTCAAACACTTAGCATTCAATTGAGCTAATTCACATTCTTTATAGTCCAATTACCAAATGGTGTTTGAATTCTAATTCCATCTACTAGTCTAGTATGTTCTGAAAGTACGAGATGCGCCAAGAGGGGGGGTGAATTGGTATTTTAAAAATTTAACCCTACACAAGAGTTCTAATTTTTTTTGTATTTTTAAAACATAATTTAACGACTAACGTGCGGAAGCAAATACAACGTTCACAACTATGAAATTGACAGTTCAATTTTGGATTTTACACTACAATATTTAAATACCGATTTTTCACCAAGCAATTAAAACGCACAAATTTAAAGCATGAAAAGTAAAGTACGGTAAACAGGAAAAAACACACCGGAGATTTTTATAGTGGTTCGGTCACTTGACCTACGTCCACTCCCCGGAGTCCTCTACTCCGGGATTTGCACTAATAAAAGTTGACTCTCCTTTTGCCCCCATAGCAAGGCGGAGAAGCCTTTACAATACTCACTTTCACCTCCCTCGGTGCGGCGGAATATCAAACGCTATGTTACCCTCCTAGTGACGGCAGCGGGCCTTCTCCTTTTTCTCCCTCCTGGAGATGGCAGAGTACCTTGGCGATGTTGATCTTGAAGTGACTCTTCCCTCGAGAACGTTCTTGAAGCTTCCAAAGCCACAAGAGGAGCAAAGCATGCAGCTAGCTTGGAGCCACCGTGTGATCCCCTCACACTACTTCTCCCTCACGCTCAACCTCACCTTCACCTTCCTCTCTCAAGCCCTAGATCTCTCCAAAAACTTCTCTCTACGAATCCCCTTCTTCCTCCAAGCCTCTCACAGCAAAGGATTGATCAACAACCACTCTAGAAAAATAATAAGTTGTTTTTTATATCAGGCTTCAAAAAACCCTAAAAGTTTCAACTTTTGCGTTTCTATTCGTACAGTACGATTTATAATCGTACAGTACGATCAGTACAATTTCAGCTCCGTCCAGTACGAGTACAGACGAACAAATATCGAATTTTATTCATATCGTACAGTACGATATGTATATCATACAGTACGATGCTATTGATTCGTACTGTTCGTACAGGATGAACTGTGGGACGAACCTCGGGACGAAAGAACTCGTCTCTGTCAGTCGTTCAGCACTCATTGAATCGTATAGTACGAATAGGGTTTTTCATGATATCGTCCTGTACGATAGGAATATCGTCCAGTACGATCAGTTCAAAATTTCTTGGGATCGTCTGGTACGATCGCTGGGATGAAGAAAATCGTCCCTGCCAATCATCCAGCACTCCACCAGTCGTACAGTACGATCAGTTCATTTCTTGATATCGTCCTGTACGATATGAATATCGTCCAGGACGAACAGAACATAAAACCTTGGTTTCGTCTGGTACGATCTCTGGGATGAATGAAATCGTCTCTGTCAGTCGTACAGTACGATCGACATATTAATTAGAAACCAATGTTTATTTCCTGATTAGGGAGATAATTTTGGCAAGTTGTAATTAATCATACAGTACGAATAGTATCGTACAGTACGATCAGTTCAGAAAATCAAATTTGAAAACTTACCAAACTTATTCTGGCGGCTAGGGTTTCACAATTACATATTATCGTACAGTACGATATGGATCGTATAGTACGATAAGTTTGTAAACATAAACATTAAAAAATTAGCCGTTAGCCTGAGTATTTTAATTAATCGTACAGTACGATCCAAGATCGTACAGTACGATGGGTTTAAAAAAAATTAATCATTTTAAAAGAAAAAATCTCCCCCTGTGTTTGTGCATTGTTGCTCCTTTCACATGCATGCTTCTGTGGCAGACTCAAAAAGAAAAATTAAAGAAATAAAAATTACAGACTCTTCAACATCCTATTCTACCCAATTTGAGTCTCCAGCAATCTTTAGCAGTGTGCATCTGACCTGAAATGTTAGTCCTCATATACAAAGATTAAACATTTGTAATCAAATGGAAGTCTATATGTACTCAGTAAGTATTAGTTGTCACCATCAAAATTAAGTGCTCGGGATCCTGGATTTCAACAATCTCCCCCTTTTTTATGGTGTCAAATAATATTTTCTGACGGATAGATGTTCTACACAAATATATATATATATATATATATATATATATATATATATATATATATATATATATATATATATATATATTATTATTATAACAAAAATAAAATAACAAGAAAAAAAACAAATGAAGTGATAACATAAACAACCAATAACATTTAATAGTAACTAAAAACATAATACAGAACACACAGAAAAGTCTCCCCCTTTTGACAACACCAAAAAGGGAAGAAAAAAGAAAAAACAAGTACACTGATAACAAACAGAAAATAGAAACAACTACAACAATCTAAAAATCTGGATCATGATCCGGAGGTGGTGGTGGAGGGTCGGGAAACAGCTGGTGGTACTAATGAAGGGAGGCGAATTGGTGATCGATCGATTGGAAGCGCTCCCTAAACCATTTCATATCCGTGTCATGCTCCTGATGCTGCTGAGCAATGTGAGCATCCAACCGAGTCTCCAGACGATCAAGTCGTCGAATAATGTCGTCGTGAGGGTAGTCGGGAGGAGCAAGGCCAGGTGGTTGGATTGGTGGTGGCGGAGGTGCGTCAGCAGGAGCAGCAGCCTCCTCGTTATCAAACTCGGGATCGGCGGGAGCGGCCCCCTGATGGAACAGGATACGAAAGGAGGCATCCGAGTAGAAGATAGGAAGGTGATCAGGAGGGAGCGGATAATGAAGCTGGTATTTTGCATCTAGAATGTAGCCTATGACATGCCCTAAGGCCAGGTTCAATTTACGACGGGCACCGGGATAGCGGAAGGCAGACAAGGTATGAATGTAGTCAAACACCATTTGGGCTTCATTGAATTTTGTGCCCGACATAATGAGATAGGTGACGACAGACAGTAGGGGAGTAATATGGATGCGATCTCCAGCCTTAGGTATAATAGATGTGCGTAGGATATGCTGGATAATGCGGGCATTTTGATTTAAGGTTTGGACCAGTGGTAGGTGTTGATTTGAGGGGACACCTCTAAGGGTCATATTTACGGACGTCCAATCATAATCGTGGGAGATCATGGATTAGGGACGAGGGCCGTCAGTGGACAGCCCGATGTGCTCAGCAATGTCGTTGACGGTGATAACGACATTCTGTTTACAGACATAGGATGTGAAGGTAGTGTTTTCAAGGTCGACTCGGATGTTTGCAAAAAACTCAAACAATAGTTCGGAGTGGAATGGAAAAGCAAGAGTCAGATGGAATTGAAGGCTAGTGGAGGCGAATAGATTCATCACCTCAAAATTTAGGGCGGCCTGATTGAGCATGCGGGAGGGAGTGAACTTTGCCTCCTTGATTTTGATATACGCTTTCTCGTCCGCAGCGGAGAGAAAATGATCGTCGAAGCGCCGAGAGGAGAAAGAGCTCCCGACAATCATACGACCGCGCTTACTGGACCCAGACATTTTGGAAGAGAGGATTGGATGAATGAGGGAATTCAGAGAGATTGAAGGTGAGGAGAAATGGCTAAGAATCCCTCCCGGTTATAGACTTTGGGGGATATCGTACAGTACGATCGAGAATCATACAGTACGATATGCGCAATAATGTCGTCTGGATGACTTTCCAGAAAAGTGAGTCAAATCGTACAGTACGATCAGCATCGTACTGTACGAACGTGAGTGTAAGGCGTTCGTCCCAACGAGTCGTCTGAATGACTTTTGACCAAAATTGTTCGTACAGTACGAACAGGTGTTCGTACAGTACGATGGGCAATAATTTTCGTACCGGCCGATTTAAATTCATCCTAATCCGTTTGCCACGTGGATCGTACCGTACGATTGGTATGTTCGTACAGTACGATGACCAATAATTACTATCGTACAGTACGAGTAATGAATCGTACAGTACGATGTGTATAAGACATGAAAGATCTGGACCATGAATGGGAATGGACGGCTGAGATTGGAGTGATTGGAACCTGATCGTACAGTACGATAGTGTATCGTATAGTACGATTGTCAGAGAAGATCAAGGTTTGTGAGCAACATGGGAAGAGGATCAGGAATCCAATTTTTTGTTTGGTTTTTTTTTTTTTGTTTTTTTTTTTTGGTTTTAACAAAAAAAAACAAATCAACCAAAAAAAATTTTTTTTGTTTTGTTTTTTTTTTGTTTTGTTACATTAGGCGTGAATGTCTATGACACCTAATTTGGTTCGTAGAGTGCTAAATGTGTCATAGCCTAATGGTTTTGTGAAAATGTCCGCCAATTGATCTTCAGTAGCAACGTGGTGCAGTTCAATATCGTCTTTGGCTACATGATCTCTAATGAAATGATGTATAATGTCTATATGTTGGGTTCGTGAGTGTTGAATTGGATTTTTGGATATGCAAATTGCGCTAGTGTTGTCACACATGATCGGAATCATTCCTACAGGTAGTCCTAGATCTACAAGCTGTTGTTTTAACCACAACACTTGTGCAACACAGCTACCTACCGCTATATATTCCGCTTCGGCGGTGGATAGGGCTACTGAATTTTGCTTCCTACTGGACCATGAAACTAATGATTGTCCAATGAATTGATAAGTGCCAGAAGTGCTTTTTCTATCTACCTTACAACCTGCAAAGTCTGAATCGGAGTATCCTAAGATTTCAAAAGAAGTGCTGTGTCTAGGATACCAAATTCCTAAGTTCGGGGTGCCTAGAAGATATCTGAGAATTCTTTTGACAGCAGTCATGTGAGATTCTTTCGGGTCAGCTTGAAAACGGGCACAGAGACACACACTAAACATTATGTCTGGTCTACTGGCAGTCAGATAGAGAAGCGATCCAATTATTCCCCTATACCTCTTTTGATCTACAGACTTCCCACTGGGATCTTTATCCAGTTGAATATTAGAGCTCATGGGTGTATTCATAGCCTTAGCATTGTCCATTTCATATTTTTTCAAAATATCATTGACGTACTTAGACTGGCTAAGAAACGTTCCACCTTCCGTTTGTTTTACACTAAATCCAAGGAAGTAACTAAGTTCACCCATCACGCTCATTTCAAACTCGTCGCTCATTGTTTTTGAAAATTCATTACATAGGTTTTTCTCCGTCGATCCGAACAATATGTCATCTACATAAATCTGAATAATGAGTACTTCAACTCCTACCTTCTTCAAAAATAAGGTGGTGTCCACACTACCCTTTACAAAGCCTCTATCTAGTAGGAACGTACTAAGTCTTTCACACCAGGCTCTAGGTGCTTGTTTTAACCCGTACAGTGCCTTTTTTAGTTTGAACACGTGGTTTGGAAATTGTGAGTTTTCAAACCCCGGAGGTTGCTCCACATACACATCTTCCTTGATTACTCCATTCAGGAAGGCACTCTTTACATCCATTTGATACAGCTTAAAATCCCTAAAACAAGCAAAAGCTAACAGTACCCTGATGGCTTCTAGTCTAGCTACCGGAGCAAAGGTTTCTTCAAAATCTATTCCTTCAATTTGGTTATACCCCTTCGCTACTAGCCTAGCCTTATTTCTTACTACTATTCCTGAGTCATTCATCTTATTTTTAAAGACCCACTTAGTTCCAACCACACTTTGCTCTTTAGGCCTTTTGACTAACTCCCATACATCATTTCTAACGAATTGGTTCATCTCTTCTTGCATTGCTAGGATCCAAAATTCATCTCCTAAGGCTTGATCTATACTCGTGGGTTCAATCATAGATATGAATGCAGAATGGCTAACCTCTTTCCTAAGTCCATGCCTAGTTTTTACCCCTTCTGATGGGTCTCCTAAGATCAGTTCTCTAGGATGACTAGAAGAAAATTTCCAATCCTTAGGCAGATGTTCCTGAGGTTCCGCTCTAGTCTCTATGGTAATGGTTTCTACTCCCCGTATAACCTCAACTTCTTCTTCTTCATGATTAGGTTCAGATGTCTTATTGGATTCATTAAATACTATATGAGTGGACTCTTCTACTACTAGGGTTCTCTTATTGAATATTCTATAAGCTTTACCTATAGATGAGTAGCCTAGGAAAACCCCTTCATCAGATTTAGGATCGAACTTTCCTAAGGGTGACTTGCCATTGTTTAGGATGAAGCATTTGCACCCGAAAATGTGTAAGTGGGAAAGATTGGGTGTCCTACCCTTAAGCAACTCATAGGGTGTCTTATTAAGTTTGGATCTAACATTTACCCTGTTTAATACATAGCATGCGGTATTTACTGCTTCTGCCCAAAAGTATCTAGGGAGAGTTTATTCAGCTAACATAGCCCTAGCAGCTTCAACTAACGTTCTATTCTTTCTTTCTGCTATTCCATTTTGCTGAGGAGTTCTAGGGGTAGAGAAATTATGTTCCATTCCAACCTCTTTACAAAACGATTCAAACTTATCATTCTCAAATTCCCCACCATGATCACTATGAATTGTTGAAATTACACATCCTAATTTCCTTTGAATCCAAGTGGAGAAAGCTCTAAATTCTTCAAATGACTCACTCTTATGAGCTAGGAATTTCACCCAAGTAAACCTAGAGTAGTCATCTACTATTACAAACCCATACAACTTCCCTCCTAGGCTTGCTGTACTAACAGGTCCGAACAGGTCCATGTGGAGAGTTTCTAGTGGCCTAGTGGTGCTGATATCCTTGATTGCATGAAATGAATATTTAACTTGTTTTCCTAATTGGCAAGCATCACAAAGATGGTCCTTAGTAAAGTCTAACTTTGGTATGCCTCTAACTAAGTCTTTCTGAGTGATGTTCCTAAGTGTTTTCATACTAGCATGGCATAGTCTCCTATGCCATAGCCAAGAGTCATCTGCTATTGTTTTCAGACACAAGGAATTTGAGGTTTGAATGCAGTTCAAGTCTAACATGTAAACATTGTTTATACGTTTTCCTTCTAACACAAGTGAATCATTTAAACTAATCATGCATTTGTTAGACAAAAATTTTATATCAAAACCCTTGTCACATAGTTGACTTATACTTAAAAGATTATTCTTTAAACCATGCACTAAAAGTACATTCTCAATTATTAAATTTTTAGTATTTGCAATGATACTTGAGCCCACCACTTTTCTGGTGGTGTTGTCTCCCAAAGTTACCTTGCCTCCTGACCTAGCCTCCAGTGTCACGAACTGCTTCATGTCTCCAGTCATGTGTCTTGAGCAGCCACTGTCCAGGTACCACATGCTCTCACTAGGTCTTTTGTGAGAGCATCCCTACAATGTCAATCATGGATTAGCTTTGGGAACCCAAGTGAGTTTGGGTTCCACATCACACTTATATGAATGAAATGTATGCATGTTATGCTGTGATGATTGCGATTTTGGTCTCCACACTAGATGTGTCCTATAGTGAATTGAGCACGTGCGAGCTATGTGACCTAGCATGCCACAAGAATAACATCTAACACCTGGAAATGGGTTCACTAATCTACGAGGGTGGTAGTGCCTATTTCTGGGTTTGGATGATGCATGCCGTGCTGGTTTTGAATGAGATGATTCACATGGTGGAGGCTGAAAGAATTCAGCAAACGTGGGAGGTTTTTTGTTATTCTCGTATGCATGAAGTTTTTCATTTAAGAATTTATTTTCTTGGTTAAGACTAGCATATTTGAATCTCAATGCATGCTCACTACTACTAAGTTCCCCTGATAGTTCTTCTAGTTCCTTAAATGCATTATCTAATTCAACATGTGATGATTTCAAGGTTTCATGTGCAGTGGTTAACTCAATATGCTTCTTGTTTAATGCATCATATTCATCAAGCAACGACATATGATCTCTATCTAAGTCAGAAAATTTTTTTACTACACTAGCATGTTCCTTTTGTAAAGTACTAAACTTAGTATTAAGACTAGCATACTTTTTCTTCAATTTTCAATACGAGTCATGGATTTTTTCAGAAATAACAAGCAGTTCATCGTAAGACAGTTGACATACCTCATCTTGATCTGATTGATCAAGATTATCATTAGTCATAAGACACAGATTTGTTACCTCCTCCTCTGCTTCTTCTTCCGATGAGTCTGAGGCAGAGTCGGCCCAAAATGCTTTCTGAGTCTTAAACTTGCCCTTCTTGAACTTTGATCTTTCCTCACCCTTCTCCTTGGTTTGATGAGTTTTGATGTTGGGGCAATCAGCTCAGAGATGACCGGGTTTCCTGCACTCAAAGCAAATTGTTTCAGATGCAACCTTAGTATACTTTGAGTTCTTACCTTTGTTCTAATTGCTTTGATGATGGCGCTGCTTTCTTTTCAGAAAATTTTTTAACTGACGAGTCATTAAAGCTATGTCGTCATCTTCCTCCGCTGCTGAGCTGTCACTTTCAGAATTGTTTGCTTTTAAAGCCACTGCTCGCTCCTTTTTCTTTTCACCTGCATCACTTTGTCGTTGACTCACTCCTTGCTCATAGGCAATGAGTGACCCAAGCAAATTATCAATAGAATAAACATTTAGGTCTTTTGACTCAGTTATTGCAGTGATTTTAGCATCGTATGAGCTAGGCAAACATCGCAGTATTTTGTTTACTTTTTCTGAGTTAGACAACTCTCTTCCTAAAGCATGCAGTGATGTTACAATCTGGGTGAATCGAGTGTACATGTCAGTTATAGTTTCACTAGGTTTCATGCAGAACAGTTCGTAATCATGTAACAGTATGTTCAACCTAGATTATTTGACCTCACTAGTTCCTTCGTACGTGATACACAGTTTGTCCCAAATTTGTTTACCAGTAGTACACGTTGATACTCGCATATAGTCTTCTGATTTTAATGCGCAAAAGAAACAGTTTAGAAATTTAGCATTCAGTTGTGCAAATTCTCTATCCTCAATGCTCCATTCATTAAATGACAGTTTAGTTTTCACTCCATTCAACATACGAAACGGTGCAGAATAACCTTCTTGGACTAACATCCACATGCGATAGTCTAAAGACTGTAAAAATGTAGACATGCGTATTTTCCAAAAATCAAATGGTATGTTGTCAAACAAAGGTGGACGAGTTATGGAATAACCCTCCGTAGTGTTACGGTTACCAAATTGAGCCATGGATCTTACGTTTCTAGGTTTTCTAAAACACTATTTTGAAACCCCGCTCTGATACCACTTGAAAGTACGAGATGCGCCAAGAGGGGGGGTGAATTGGTATTTTAAAAATTTAACCCTACACAAGAGTTCTGATTTTTTTTGTATTTTTAAAATATAATTTAACGACTAACGTGCGGAAGCAAATACAACGTTCACAACTACGAAATTGACAGTTCAATTTTGGATTTTACACTACAATATTTAAATACCGATTTTTCACCAAGCAATTAAAACGCACAAATTTAAAGCATGAAAAGTAAAGAACGGTAAACAGGAAAAAACACACCAGAGATTTTTATAGTGGTTCGGTCACTTGACCTACGTCCACTCCCCGGAGTCCTCTACTCCGGGATTTGCACTAATAAAAGTTGACTCTCCTTTTGCCCCCACAGCAAGGCGGAGAAGCCTTTACAATACTCACTTTTACCTCCCTCGGTGCGGCGGAATACCAAACGCTATGTCACCCTCCAAGTGACGGCAGCGGACCTTCTCCTTTTTCTCCCTCCTGGAGATGGCAGAGTACCTTGGCGATGTTGATCTTGAAGTGACTCTTCCCTCGAGAACATTCTTGAAGCTTCCAAAGCAACAAGAGGAGCAAAGCATGCAGCTAGCTTGGAGCCACCGTGTGATCCCCTCACACTACTTCTCCCTCACGCTCAACCTCACCTTCACCTTCCTCTCTCAAGCCCTAGATCTCTCAAAAAACTTCTCTCTACGAATCCCCTTCTTCCTCCAAGCCTCTCACAGCAAAGGATTGATCAACAACCACTCTAGAAAAATAATAAGTTGTTTTTTATATCAGGCTTCAGAAAACCCTAAAAGTTTCAACTTTTGCGTTTCTGTTCGTACAGTATGATTTATAATCGTACAGTACGATCAGTACAATTTCAGCTCCGTCCAGTACGAGTACTGATGAACAAGTATCGAATTTTATTCATATCGTATAGTACGATATGTATATCGTACGGTACGATGCTATTGATTCGTACTGTTCGTACGGGACGAACTGTGGGACGAACCTCGGGACGAAAGAACTCGTCTCTGTTAGTCGTCCAGCACTCATTGAATCGTACAGTATGAATAGGGTTTTTCATGATATCGTCCGGTACGATAGGAATATCGTCCAGTACGATCAGTTCAAAATTTCTTGGGATCGTCTGGTACGATCGCTGGGATGAAGAAAATCGTCTCTGTCAATCGTCCAGCACTCCACCAGTCGTACAGTACGATCAGTTCATTTCTTGATATCGTCCTGTACGATATGAATATCGTCCAGGATGAACAGAACATAAAACCTTGGTTTCGTCTGGTATGATCTCTGGGACGAATGAAATCGTCTCTGTCAGTCGTACAGTACGATATACGATCATACAGTACGATCGACATATTAATTAGAAACCAACGTTTATTTCCTGATTAGGGAGATAATTTTGGCAAGTTGTAATTAATCGTACAGTACGAATAGTATCGTACAGTACGATCAGTTCAGAAAATCAAATTTGAAAACTTACCAAACTTATTCTGGCGGCTAGGGTTTCACAATTACATATTATCGTACAGTACGATATGGATCGTACAGTACGATAAGTTTGTAAACATAAACATTAGAAAATTAGCCGTTAGCCTGAGTATTTTAATTAATCGTACAGTACGATCCAAGATCGTACAGTACGATGTGTTTAAAAAAAATTAATCATTTTAAAAGAAAAAATCTCCCCCTGTGTTTGTGCATTGTTGCTCCTTTCACATGCATGCTTCTGTGGCAGACTCAAAAAGAAAAATTAAAGAAATAAAAATTACAGACTCTTCAATATCCTATTCTACCCAATTTGAGTCTCCAGCAATCTTTAGCAGTGTGCATCTGACCTGAAATGTTAGTCCTTATATACAAAGATTAAACATTTGTAATCAAACGGAAGTCTATATGTACTCAGTAAGTATTAGTTGTCACCATCAAAATTAAGTGCTCGGGATCCTGGATTTCAACAGGTTCTACGTAACCTTCCTATAATAAAATCCATATGCGATAGTCAAGTGAATGCAGAAAAGTAGACATGCGAGTTTTCTAAAAATCAAATGGGATATTACCAAATAGTGGAGATCTAGTGATCGAATAACCCTTAGGTGTGTTTTGGTTCCGAAAATTAGCCATGATCGAATTTCAAAAAGTAATTTAAATAATAATTTTTTAAATAGGCTCTGATACCACTTGAAAGTGCGAATAGGTCGTTAGACCTATTAATTACATCCCTAGGCTAACCAAGAGGAGGGGGGGGCAAATTGGAACTTTTAAATTCTCTTGGATGTTTTTGAAAACCTTATTACTAAAAGAAACTTCTTGTAAATTGTATCGTACGATCCACTTCGTACAGTACGATCAGTTATGAATTTTTCACTTTTCAACCATAGAAAAATAAAGTATAATACAAAAAATAAAACAAGAACAGAGAACACCAGATTTTATAGTTGTTTGTTCAAACACAACCTACATCAATTCCCTAGAGACTTCTTATCTAGGTATTGCACTAAACCAAAGTAACTCTCCTTTTTCGCCCACAGCAAGGCAAAGAAGCCCTTACAAACTCTCTTTCACCAAACCCTAATGTGATAGAGAATTGTTGTACTTTCTTATCCTTTTGGTGAAGACAGAGAACCCACTCATCCTTTCACACCCTCCAGTTGTCGGTAGAGAACCAACTGGTCCTTTCACACCCTCCAGGTGTCGAGAGAGAACCAAGCATCCTTTTTCACCCTCCTGGTGATGGTAGAGGATCGGACCTTCTTCAAAGATCTTCTTATAAGAGTCTTCAAAGAGATAGGGAAGTGACTCAAAGTACAAAATAATGAGATCCTCAAACTTGGGCAACCTTGTGAATCCCCTCATAATTTCCTCTTCAAAGATCTCACTACACTCACTCTCAAACACTCTCACTATTCACTCTCACTTTCACTCACAAGAAAAAAATTCATAGAAGAGATCATTATGAGTTAGTTTTTAGGAGCCTTTTATTTAAAGGACAAGAAAAACCATCCAAAAACTAAAAATTTCAAGTTTTACGAAGTAGGATCATACCGTATGATCGACAATCGTTCGTACGAATAGTTCAAAAAATAAATGGTTCATCCTGTATGATATCCTGTGTGAACCATGTAAGCTTTGTTTCGTACTCAAGAAAATGAAATACAAAACCAAATTGTAGTGTATGAATAGTTCTCATATGAACAGTTCATCCTGTACAATACCTCATACGAACTATGTAACCACATTTCGTACTCTAGAAAATAATGTACAAAAACATTTCGTACTGTACGAACAGTTTAAAAATAATCAGTTCATCCTGTATGATACCTCGTATGAGCCATGTAAGCCCTATATCGTACATTGGAAAATGATGTATGAAAATATTTTGTACTGTACGAACAGTTCAAAAATGAAAAGTTTATCTCGTATGATACCTCGTATGAACCATGTAAGCCCCATTTCATACTTTAGAAAATGGTGTACGAAAATATTTTGTACTGTATGATTTATATTTAGAAAAACTTTTCTCGCTTAATTAGGCAGGTTCGTAGGCTTTAAGAGGAGAAATAAGACAAATCATCCTATACGATCTAATATCATATAGTATGATTAGTTTTAAGAGAAAAATATTTGTCTAACTCCCCCAATATGTCTGTGCATGATTACCCAATTACAATCACATCTCTCAGACTCATGAGAAAGAAAAAATATAGACTCCAAGACTAATTATATCTAATTCACTCAATTTGAAGTCTTCCACTATCTAAAATGTGATTTTTCCTGAAATGAAAGGTTAGTACCCATAAAAAATAGAATTTCCAACTTTTGTTAGGAGAAACAATAGTAAGCAATAAGATCAAACAATAAGATTTTTTAATCATCAAAAACTCATATCACAAACTCACTTGAACAACCTGATTTGCATAAATCTCGACATGCTTCCCATAAAAGATCAGGTCTGGAATGATCATGGGTAGAGGAAACTTGCTCCACGTAGGGGATCGAGTCTAGATTTGAATTTTAAAATTAGGATAGTGTCTTAGAAGGCGTTATCCATCACCAGTGTGTGATCACATTAGGAGGAAACTTGCTCCAGGTAATATCAAGATTGAAATTTAAATTTTAGGATGGTGCCACAAGGGGCGTGCTCCATCACTAAAAGATCTAATCCTAAGGTAAGAAAGCATGATGACTCAAATCTAACCTTAAGAAAAGAGAAAAAGGATATCTGGAATATGAAAACTTAAATAAAATTGAGTCGATTTGATTTAAAATTTAAAAATTTAAAGGATTCAAAATTTGAGCTACATCAAGCATAGTATCTCTTAAGGAATTGCATGTTTATAGGTAACATTGGGTGATTTCTTTTATAATCCACTAGCTTATACGAGCCTCCTTCAAAGATTGTCTCTACTACAAAGGGTCCTTCCTAGGTTGGTTCAAACTACCCACCAATTTTATGTGAGCTGAGATAGGCCTCCGAAGAACCAAGACCAAATTGCCTAATTAGAAGGTTTAGGTCGCACAAACTTATCATGAGCTTGAACCATTCGGGCCTTGAAAAGTTCTACATTTTGCTGGGCTTGTAGAAGGCATTCTTCAAGACCCTCGAGCTCTTCTGGTCGGAGCTGTGCATTTTGTTCTGTTGTAATCTGGTTCTGGATTACAGTTCTAAGCATTGGAATTTGAATTTCCAGGGGCAGTATGACCTCGGACCCATACACTAGTGCAAATGGTGTGGATTGGGTTGGCGTTCGATAAGTGGTCCGCTAGGCCCACAAAGCTTCCACCAACCTCTCATCCCACTAAAGTTTATTATCATCGAGGGTCTTTTTGGTGATTTGAACCAAGGTTTTATTAAAGGCTTCAGCCAACCCATTAGCATATGGATAATATATTGTTGAATATCTCCAATTGATATCAAAGTAATTCGTAAAGTTATTGATTTTTATAGACTTAAAAGTAGACCAATTATCAGATATGATTCTGTGAGGCATACAAAATTGATATACGATATGGTCACGAAATAATTTCATGCATGGTGTGATGTTACATTCCTAAGTTGGACTGCTTCTGCCCAATTTAAAAAATAATCAATCGCTGCTAAGATGAAGCGATAACTACTTGAAGAAGGAGGGTCAATTGTCCTGACAATATCGATGCCCCAAGTTTTTTAGGGCCACGAAGGTATCGTAGGATGCAACACGTTAGGCGGCTGAGGTAAAACCACCCCATGTACCAGACACTAATAATAATATTTTGTGATTTTTATGCAATCATCAATCATCATAGACCAGTAATAACCAAGTCTATTAATTTTAATTTCATCTTCAGACCTCATTAATGAGCACTATATAATCTAGCATAGACTTCGTTAATGATCTTCAGGGCCTCTCATTTATCTAAATAACTGAGTTATATCTGATCGAACGATCAATGGTATAATGTATCATTGACTAGTGCATATAATAGGGCACGTTTCTTGATTTTATTGGAAGGTGATCTATCAAGAGGGAGATTGCCTTCTAGAAGGTATTTGATTATCGGTTGTCTCCAATTATCTCCTTCATTGACTGCTGAAGAGGTTGAAACAACCTGGGGAGATTATTTGGTGAGGTGTTCCATATCTATAGGAGACAGGACTTGATGACCCTGAGCTTCTATAGGGATGAAATCTTCTTTTAGACAGGAAAATTCCTTTACGAGCTTTGTTAGGGAATCCACCTAAGAAATACTTCCACGGGAAACCCTATACATAGTTATAATGGGGATTTACTTGAGCAAGTGCATTGTGTACTAGTGGTACTTTAAGAGTTTAGGATTCTAAACCGTATAGGTCCCCACAATCTGGTTGATCACTAGTTAAGAGTCACCATAGATCTTAATCTCTTTAATCTCCATTAAGATTATAAGTTCCAAACCAATTATGGTGTGCTTTTTTCCTTTTCTGCAGTTTACTTTTCTTGCATTTAATTTTTACTATAACTGCTTGGGAAAAATTTTAATTTAGTATTCCATTATGAGATTTAAAATTTCATAACCATTATTGAAATTGTGATAAAATCATTAGCTTTTGTATTTGATTAGTTAAATTATCTTTTTGAAAAATCTGAAAAATCTTTAAAAATTAGAACTCTTGTTATAAATTTATTTTTAAAATACTAATTTGCACCCCCTCTTAGTGCGTCTCGTACTTTCATTCAGTTCTCCTGACCCTTAGGCATAATTCTCCTTCAGGCTACAGAGCTTGAGGTCTACTAGATCAAGTTGATGTTTAGTGGGGATGGGCAAGCTGGAGCTCATTCAAACTCGCCAAAATTCACTAACAGAGAGGCTGGTAGACTAGGGATGGAAGGCTCTCAATCTTAGGAAGCCTATTGAGACAAAAATAAGAACCATTCTTAAAATAATTTTATAGTATTTTTAGGCTCAAGACAGAATTTTGCTACGACTTTAATAACCTCTGCCATGTCAAGCCATAATTTTGGTTAGGGATGGTCTAATGGGACTATATGAAGCTTTCTAGCAAGTTTTGGCTTGATTGAGCACATGGCTAGGCAGTTTAAGTCGAACAAAAGAATTTTGGTTATATTTTCTTAAATTAAGGCTAACGCAGACCACGACATAGGGGAATCTGAGGTGGCAAGATGTCTAGAATGTTCCTGAACATAATGCATGCCTTGGTATGGTCCATATCATTAGATTTTAGGTTTGGAGGGTTTAAATTTAGCTTGGTCAACCATGGTTGACTTGGTCAACTGGAGTTGACCAAGGGTTGGGGTTGGGTCTTACCAATTCCAAATGATATTTTTTTATGAGTTCGTAAGTAATGGAATGGCCTATATACATGAAATGCATGTTTAATTATGGTTGATTTTGCCAACCAAGTTTAACATGGTCAACCAAGCATTGGTTTACTATTTTTTGGATAAAACCCACAGAGGGCCCTAGGTGTTGATTAAAATT
This sequence comes from Dendrobium chrysotoxum, assembly GCA_019925795.1. Taxonomy (NCBI): domain Eukaryota; kingdom Viridiplantae; phylum Streptophyta; class Magnoliopsida; order Asparagales; family Orchidaceae; genus Dendrobium; species Dendrobium chrysotoxum. Next base: position 51,302,644 of record CM034302.1, read on the forward strand.
AAAATTATAAAGTCTATAAAAGGGACCTTGAGCTCACAACTGCTCATAAGAGCTATAACAAAGTCAAAATAAAACCTAAGATCTTAAGATCCCTATGAAGCACCTATATAAAAACACCTAGGTACATTCTAGGGTGGCCAAGAGCCAACACCCCAAAAAAAATGAAGATCTAAAGGTTGACTTTAAGCACGCTCTTCCAACAAAAATAATTAGAGGAACCTAAATGTGCACTAAAAACAACCTATAAAACAAACTGAGAAAAAGGAGAGGATTTGCCCAGGTGTAAAGAAAAAATATAGTAATTACATAAGTACAAAGCAAAAACATAGTAAACATTAAAATTACCGTAGTGTAAATGATGAAAGTAGTTGAGAGACTAAAGGGGGTGACCAATAGTCTAGTAGATAGCCAAATACTAGATATACTTATGGTTGTGTGCCTGAATTGACATAATTAAGAAACGAAATAGTAACAATGGTTCTGTCAACACAACACAAAGCACGATAAAATACTCAGGCTAGAAGAAATATTTATAAATAAGCTTCCAGTAGAAATGAACACAATTATGAAGAAAAACATTACAGCTATAATGAAGAATCCAGACAAAATAAACACCACCCCAATGAATGCAATAGAGGCAAATATGCAAAGTGAGCCCCCCAACTACCTAATAGCAGGCAAAAAAGACAAAGTTCCCAAATGAAAACCCAAAATTCTAATAAATGGTAGTGGCCTTATGACTCCAAATAAGGTAGCCCCTCAAAACAAGCAAGAGGTGACAAGAATGAACCAACAAATTTAACAAGGTAGGCAGCAAAAGCCACCAGGTCAGTCAACAACTAGAAAAGAATAAGACCACCATCCCATCAAAATCAAAAATAGAAAAACTCTAGAAACAACAGTCTGGAAGACCAACAACACTAAAAAAATTGAGAAGGAAGACCAAAGAGATGACCTGGAAAGGGAGAAGTTGAAAAAGCAGTGCTCTGATAACCAAACCCATCAGTACACCAAATTCCCTAAAAAAACATGGAGTAACACAAGGAAAAACTAAAAATAACACAACCCAACTCCAAAGGAAAAACACCAAAGCCAACTTCATCACCAAAAGCAAAGAAACAACACTTAATGCCAGTAAAAATCAAACCATAGGAAAAAAAAAGGACTGAAGAGGGATACACCAAGTAGCTCAAGAACATAATATATGTAATGCCATCATGAAATAAACCCAACTACCACTTGAATCTAAACCAATACCAACCAAACCATCTCAGAGATACCATATAGATGATGAATGGATTAGAGTAGACCAAAAAGTAATAGGTTATAAAATTCACAAGCAACACACTACCAGAGTTTCTCACGTAGCTGCCGACAGGTCAAGCAAGTAGAAGGGAAACATCGACCACTCTTTATTCAACATATTCCCATTATTATTTCTCAAAGATAAAGACCAAATGATCCCACAAATGCTCTAAGCAATAACACTCCTCAAGAACCACCAAAGAGAACAAAACATACAAAACAAAATCCAACCAATACATAATAGAACAACCCAAAAATTAGCAAACAAGGAATATAAGAGCAATAGTTAGGATTTAGATTCAAAATAGAGAAAATGCAATCATGGCTAAGAGCAGCCCAGCGACAACAAAAATCACCGTAAAGTAAGAGAACATTTAAATCAAACTTAAAATTGCAACCCAGAATCTAGGGAGAGACTAAATGGACCTCAATGCCAAAACCAAAGTCCAAGAAGGAACCAATGATCAAAAACCCTAGATTAAAGAGCCCAAAAAAGTCATGCAAGATAAAAGCTTAAATTCTGACATGGGGTAAACCAATTTTGTCTAGTCCCATGAGACCTTCCAAGGAGGTAGGCAAATTAATGTAAATGAAATCCATAAGAAACACCAAATTACACCATTGATTAGCTAACTAATTGGTACACCCATTTTCTTCCCTATAAATATGATACATAGTGAAGTTAAAGAGAGCCAAAATCTACTTAATTTCCCAACAAGGCAAAATAAATTTGCATAACAAATCTTATCATTAGAATATTCTAGACAACAAAGGATATAAGAAGCATCTACCTCAATAAAAATTTATTAAAGCCAAGAGAAAGATATAATTTATAAAAGTATGTGAGGAGTGTGAAACCCTAAAAAATTAGCCCCGAGGCTAACCAAGAGGGGGGTGAATTGGATATTTAAAATCTTCTTTAATAAAATGAAAATTCTTTTTATATCTTGCAGGAAAAATGAATTTAATCAATAATAAAAAGATAAATTAGAGATTTAAGCAGTTAATCAAAGAAAAAATAAAATGTAAAAAAAATAAAATAAGAAAGAACACACTAGATTTATAGTGGTTCGGTCCAACCTAACCTACATCCAATCCCCAGAGGCACCCTCCAGGCATTGCACCAAAACCTTTTCGTGTGTCTACTTTTGCCCCCACAGCAAGGTGCAGAAGCCCTTACAAAATATTTCCACCAACCCAATGCAGTAGAGAACAGAAACTACTTTCACAAGAAAAGAACCGTGACTCATTTTTCACCCTCCAATAGATAGTAGAGAACCAGAAATTTCTTTCACCTTCCCCGGTACGGCAAAGTAGTCAGGTCCTTTGACACCCAAGAGATCTTTTTCTTCCCAGAACTTCTCTCAAGATGAGCCTTTAATCTGATGGTACTAAGGTACAAGCTTGCAGAAGCAACCTTGTGAAATCCCCTCTACACACCCTCGAAACCTCGTCCAAGGATCTTGTGCCTCTCAAACTCCACCCTTTCTTCTATCTCTTTTAAGTTCTCTCATCAAGTTTTCTCCAGAAGAATGAAGACATAATGAATGCCAAAGACACATATAATATCTTTGGAGAAAAGCTTAAATAGAGGGCTTTGAAAAACCCTAACAAATCAATTTTGGTGCCAAAAATCATCCAGGATGATTCAAAATAGTCCTTTAAACCAATATGATATGTATTGCTATGTACGATCAGTTCAAGTATTTGAATAAATCATCCCGTACGATCTTTCAATCATCCTAGATGATTAGTTCCTGAGTGGATATTGATAATCATGTATGATGGCTGGCGATTAATTATCATCCCATACATTAGACAGGTTGTCCCGTATGAAGTAAAGGTATCATCCAGGATGATTAGTTGAAAAAGTTGAAGTTTTCTTCCTGGATGATTCAAAAAAATCAAATATGTCAGCGAACATCGTCCAGTATGATATATAGATCATCCAGGATGATCTGATTGAATAATTTAACCATAATTAGTCCCCTAATCATAGGGTCAATAGGCATGATTTATATTCATCGTATAGTATGATGGATATCATCCTAGATGATTAGAAGAAAATTTGAATCTTAAAACCTGGCCTAAATTATCATTATTGTCTATTTTTCATGATCATAAAGGATTACCCTAGATGATTGAAATCATCCAGTATGATTAGTTTAATGAGCTCGTCATCCTGGACAATCAAAATCATCCAGTATGATTAGTTTAAAAATTAAACTTATGGTTATGACTAGATCTCACTCTCTTGATTGTGTGTGCGTGGTCACCAAGCTAGCAAATAACTTTACATGACTTAACTTAAGAAATCAAAATTACATCAATGAATATTAAAGACTCTTTACAGCATAACCTATTCTACCTAATCTTGAGGTTCTAATTCTTCGTTGGACGGTGCATGGTGTTCATAAAATTTTAGTATACACACAAACAAGTATAGAATGAAAATACTAAGCGGCATAAAGATGTGAGCCATAATATTTGTTATCATCAAAAATATAAACTCATGAGCTCGAGTTACAATAATTTAAGCCCATATAAAATAGAAGAAAGTTTAGCAAAAATGATAGAACACCATTGCAAAGAACTAGCATAAACCATGATGGTATTCCCATAAACATCTCTAATAATACCACTGCAACCATATGTAAAATCTTTAATCGAACCATCAATATTAAGTTTAAAAGTATTATGATGGGGTTTGAGCCAATAAACTTGCTTAGGATCAACATTGAAATAATAAGCCTGGCGAGAAATACAAAAATTATGAGCCACAAAGGAGTAGCCTCTAATGTTTTTCGTGGGCAGAAGATTAGTAATGTAAAGCTTAAAAACTTTATCTTTAATATACCTAATAATTTTATGATGGTTCATGCCAATATGGTTAAAAAGAGAATTTTTCCTTGCATGCCTAGGGTACCACAAAATAAGGGAGGGGATCACGTTCCTAATATGACCTTTAGAATTATTAGACTAGAGGTTAAGCATGTCATGAAAGCTAATATTAGCACTAAAATAATTCAGTCTAAAAACATCATCAAATGAGTCCAAATTTTGACAGTAATAGGACCAGAAATAAAGACATGGTGCAAATTCTCAATATAATAGCAACATTGACATTTGGAATGTAAAATGAAGCCTCCTTTCAATAAATTCTCATCAGCAGGCACAAATCTATGCATAATTCTCCAAATAAAAGTAGCAATAGTAGTAGGAATACTTTTATGCCAAATCATAGAAAAAAAAAATTAGTAACATTATTTTATGCTCTAAAAGCATTCCAAGCATCCTTCAACATGAGCATACAGTTAATAGAAAGGTTACATAATAAGTAATCATCAGAGTTAATATTAATAGGAAGATGTAGAATAACATTAATAACAGACTCAGGAAGAACTTCAACAAGTTTATTGTAATCCCAACTATTCTCTGTAATAAAATTACTGACCTTAACAACAATAGTGGAGAAATTATTAAGCAATGAATCAATAAAATGAGCACCTAACCAATGATCTTGCCAAAAGAAAACATTAGTACGACCAAGCCCTCATTGAATATGAGGCTCAGCTTACCATTTAATATTACAAAGCCTTTTCCAAACTCTAAATCACCTTTACTGTAAGAACACATAGTAGGATGTTTACTAACACAATACTTGGTTGATAAGAACTTAGCCCAAAGACTAAGTTCAGCACAAAAGTTGAACCACATTTCGATAGAAAATGCATCAGATAAATCAATCATATTTTTGCAACCTAAAGCACCTTCTTCCAAAACCCCACCTCAATTATTCTAAGAAGACCAGAGGATTTTAGATTGAGCTAAGACCTTTCCATAAAAAAACATATTAAATAAATTTTCAATCCTATTAAAAACATCATAAGTAGGTTATAAAGTTTGGAAGATATAAATAAGTAGTAACTCCTAATAAGGATCAATCTCCCATCAAAACTTAAGAAACTAAGTTCTGAGAAGTTAAACCTCTTTTGTATAGAAGTAATAAGATCATAAAAAAGGAATGATTTCTTTTTGCCTTTATAAAGAGGAACCCCAAGATACTTGATAGGTAAGGCACCTTGCAAAATAATAAAAAAAAATAAAAAATAATAATAATAAAAATTAAAAATTAAAAATTGAAAATTAAAAGAAAATTAAATAAATAAATAAAATAAAAAACTAAAATAATACAAACAATAAAAATAATTAAAAATAAAAAAATAAAAATGAAAAAAAAATAAATAAAAAATAAAAAAATAATAATAAAAATAAAAAATGGTAAGGTACCTTGCAAAAATCCAGTAATACCTTTGATAGCATTAATATGGTCCATAGGGACTTTATTAGAGGAATAAAGCAGCTCTTACTTTTGTTCCGAAAAAGACCACGAGGAATTTCAAATTTATGTAAAAATGTTATAAGAATATTGACCTTGTTCAAAGAGCCATTGGTAAAAATAATGAAAGTTAGAGATAGGAAAGCCACCCATAAATCTATAAATAAGATTAGGGTGATTTTCATGAAGAGTTTCATGGCCTCTAGATAAATACTCAGCAGCAATAATAAAAAGGGCCAGGGAGATAGGATCACCTTGTCTTAATCCATGAGAGGATTTAAAGAAACCATTTCTTTTACCATTAACAATAATAGAAAAAAAAAGAAGCTTAAATAATTTTTTTAATAATGTTAATAAAAACTTTAAAACCATAACAAGTGCAAATTATTGTAGAGAAATTTCCAGTTGATATTATTATAAGATTTAGCAATGTCAAATTTCATAATAATGTTCCCCCTCTCACCTTGGTCTCCAAGTCATGAAGGAGCTCTTGAGAAAGTAAAATGTTATTAGAAATATCTCTTCCATTAACAGATCCAGTTCTTTAGGAGAAATAATTTTGGGATGTTCATAGATGGTCATTTTAGGGTTTAAGGAATTTTTTTCAACCTTGGTCAACTAGAATCCAAAAATTTTTTCATTGAGTATAGCATGCATGATTAAAAATTTGGAAATATTTAGAAGCCTCGGTGGGGTTTAGGTATTCTTCTATACATGATTTAGGCTTTAAGGTTAAAAGGACTTTTAATGGTCAAAGTCAAAAATTGGGGTCAACTTAGCTTATTGAAGGGGTATAATATGATTTATGCATGATTATGAATGATTATTCATTTCCTAGGATAGGAATCCATTCATTTGATTAGGCAGTTCAATACAATTCATGCATGTGAAGGTTTTATATTTAAAAGGAATCCATAGGTCAATCTAAGTCAACCAAGGACAACCGTGGACTCAAGTGAGCGCAAATAAATATGAATCTAAGTATGAACATATGTCAATAAATATTTGTAGGTTTTGCAGGCTTGGAATATGCTTTATGTTTTAGGGTTTAAAAGGATATGGAGATCTCCAAAATTTTTAGGTAGACTCTAGAGACATGCCTAATCAACATGTAAATAATTGAACACCTTTCCGGAGACTTCACCAAAGGTTTTGAATTAATTAAAAATTCTCCTAAAACATAGAAAAGTCCAAAGGCTTTAAGCTTTAGATTTGAGTAATATGTTTTAGGTTTTTTGTTTTATGTTGGATATGGATTTAGATTTGACTTACGATTAAGGTTTATGGTTGATTAAAGGGCTTATGATTGAGAATACTAAAATTAGTGATAATCATTTGGTGATTATCAGTGATGGGGTGGCTAATCAAGTGACCATCAAGGGGGATTATCAAATAACTAATTTAGAATTTAATGATTGAATCAGTGTGCCAGGGCATAGTGAAGAATTAGATTTAAACTTTGAAGTAGAGTTTCAAGGAATTGAAATCTAAGATTTAAATTTTAATGTAGGGTTCTGACCTCAAATAAAAAAATGATATCAACAATGATCTCTACAAATCCTCTTACATTCCATAGCCATCTGAGATGATTTTAGCACCTAAGATAAATCCTAACTCTTCCATTCCCAAATCCTTCGAAGAGGTAATATCTTGCAAAAATAGTAAAGATAAATCTTTCATTGAAATTTCTCATAATTCTTTTAAAGGTTTACCCACTGTTATGTTCTCTGATGATGACATTTCTAAACTTTATGAACCATATATATATATATATATATATATATATATGTGTGTGTGTGTGTGTGTGTGTGTGTGTTAGTGGGTAAGTTTTCATTTGGGCATCCTCCTAAAGAGAAAATTCATATTTCTTTTCATGGCCTTAAACTCTCCTGAACTTTTTGAGTTGGGTTGCTTGATGCTTGACATGTTTTTATTAATCTATCTAATGATCTTGACTATAACAGAATGTTTGTGAGGCATTCTTGTTACGTTAAAAATTTCTAAATGAGGTTACTAAAGTGGATGCCAAATTTTAACATCAAATTTGAATATCCAATAGTTCCTTTATGGCATTTTTTACCAAATTTAAGAATGTATTTTATTAATAACCATTTCCTTCATGTATTGGTTCCAATTATGGTTGGCCATTACAAGTTGGTCAAGCAACTACAAAAAAATCTCATCCTTCAGTTTCTCGTATTTTTGTAGGGATAGAAATAACTAAAAGTTTTCTCTCAAGAAATTTTGGTAGGTTCCAAAATTCATGGCTATGTTCAAAATGTGGATTATGAATTTTTTCTAGCTTTTTTGTAGTCAATGTAAGACTAGTGGATATGACTTTTCATAATGTTTTGTTGCACATCCTTTTTTGAGGAAAAAGTTTTAATCAACCACTAACTGTTAACTCAAATGAATAAAATCCTGCTTTAAAAAATTCTATTAATTGTGTTATGGATGCTTTTTCTAAGGGAATTGAGAAGATTAAAGTTAATGACGATACGATTGAGGGAAATGTTGCTTTAGTACATGATCCTCCCTCAAATTGTAATTTCAATTGTGATATTGTGACTTCTAACAATAAATTTTCTTCTCTTATTGATGATGATTGTATTTCCACTTGATCTCACCTTAATGAAGATACTCACTCATTTCCTCCACATTTGCAGGAAGACTAGGATGAACAGGTTGAAGAATCCATGGTAGATAAGGTCATTAAATTTATTGAGATTACGCTCTTACTAAATCTCCTATTTCTTAATCTAAACCCAAAGATAGTGAAAAAATAATGCTTGAAATGTTATAGAGGAAGAAGAATGTGAATCATATCAATGCTTGCAAAGAACAAAAGGATTTATAAAGTATTATTAAATATTTATCTTATGGTGAATTACTAGGAAAGGTTGTACCCAACATCGTTTATTAGTTTTGGAATTGAAGATAATGGGGTAGAAATTAAAAAATAAAGTAAAACGTTTTCCTAGGATTAGATGGGGGCTTTTAAAGAATATTAACAAAAATATTTTTGAGAGTAAGATTTTAGATCTTAAGATTTTGTCTGTGCATGAGGATGCTAATGTTATGTGGGAAAAAGTGGCTAGTAATATTAAGAATATTGCAAAAGTTGTGCTTGGAGTTTCAAAGGGAAAAGCTCCTAATAGTAAAAATAGTTGGTGGTGGAATCCAAATGTGCATGAAAAGATTAAAAATAAGAAGATTTGTTATAAAAATTGGTTTAATTGTAAAAATTCTGATAATTGGAAATTATATAAAGAGGCACGTAAGGAATCTAAGAAAGCAATATGTGATGCAAAGAGTTTAGCTTTTAGTGATTTATATAATAGATTAGATACTAAGGAGGGAGAAAGATATATGTATAAGCTAGCCAAACAAAGAGATAGGAGTAGTAAGGATTTAGTTCAAGTGAAGTGTATTAAGGATGAAGATCAAAAAGTACTTTTTTTAGAAGATGATATTCAACAAAGGTGGATGAGATATTTTGCTAAACTTTTTAATGAAAAATGTGAAAATAAAATTGACTGTAGTGACCTTAGCACCTTAAATGAAAATAAAGATTTCTGTTTTTATCGGCGTATTAGTAAAACCGAAGTTAGAGAGGCTTTAAAGAAAATGAAGGGTGGAAAAGCTGTTGGACCTGATGATATTCCAATGGATGTGTGGAAATGCTTAGGAGATGAAGGAATTTCTTGGCTTACTAAACTTTTTAATACTGTTTTGAAGACTAAAAAGATGCCAGATGAGTGGAGAATGAGTGTGTTAATCCCTATTTTTAAGAATAAAGGTGATGCACAAGATTGTGCGAATTATAGAGGAATTAAGTTAATGTGTCATACTTTAAAACTATGGGAACGAGTTATGGAGCATAGGTTGCGGCGTGATACTAATGTTTCTCAAAATCAATTTGGATTTGTGCCGGGTAGGTCTACTATGGAAGCCATACATTTATTAAGAGGTTTGATGGAGAAATATAGAGAGAATAAGGAGGATTTATATATGATATTTATTGATTTAGAAAAAGCATATGATAAAGTTCCAAGAGAAGTGCTATGGAGAGTTCTTGAAAAGAAAGAAGTTAATAACGCTTATATTCAAATCATTAAAGATATGTATGCAGGAGCTATTACTTGTGTTCAAACACAAGGTGGTTTGACCAAGTATTTTCCTATTTCGGTTGGATTACACTAAGGATCAGCCTTAAGCCCATATCTTTTTGCTTTAGTCATCGATGTTCTCACTAGACATTTGCAAGAGGATGTACCTTGGTGTATGCTTTTTGCTGATGATATTCTTCTTGTTGATAAGACTAGAGAGGGAGTTGAAGGTAAACTAGAATTGTGGAGGTCAACCTTAGAGTCTAAAGGTTTTCGCTTGAGTAGATCTAAAACGGAATATATGGAGTGTAATTTTAGTAATAATAGACCTAGTGAGGGCATTGTGACTTTGGCCGATCAAGTCATTAATAAGAGTACACGTTTTAGATATCTTGGATCTATTGTTCAGAGTGATGGTGATATAGATGGGGATATTATCAGCAGAATCCAAGTTGGATGGTTGAAGTGGAGGAATGCCTCGGGCTTATTGTGTGATAGAAAAGTACCCCTCAAACTTAAGGGAAAATTCTATAAGATGGTGGTGAGACCTGCAATGCTTTATGGTGCTGAATGTTGGCCATTACAAGAGAAGCATAATTCTAAGTTAAGTGTTGCAGAGATGAGGATGCTCAGGTGGATGAGTGGCTTTACCCTTAGAGATAGGATACGAAATGAGCATATTCGTGAAAAGGTTGGAGTAGCTCCAGTGGAAGATAAGATTAGAGAGAGTCGCCTTAGATGGTTTGGTCACGTAAAACGGCGGCCTCCCGATGACCCGGTTAGGAAAGTAGAGGTCTTAGATTTGACTTATGTTAAGAAAGGTAGAGGTAGACCTAAAAAGACTTGGTTAGAAAATATTAGAAATGATCTTTCTTTATTAGATTTAAACGAGAATTTGACTTTTAATAGGACACAATGGAGAAAAAGGAATCATGTAGCCGACCCCACGTAGTGGGATAAAGGCTTGATGTTGTTGTTGTTGTTGTTGTTGTTGTTGGTGAATTACTAGGAAAGGAAAAGGTTTATACAACTTTTACATTAAGGAAAAGAAAAAAATTAATGTATATTTTCCTAAAATTAAAAGATTTAGTTGTGTTAAATCCCATTCCTCTCATTTTAATGATTAGTCTCTTATTATGGAATGTAGTGGGATTGATTCCCTCTCTATTAGGAATAGATTTAGGAATCTTTATAGAGTTTATAACATTGAACTTTTGTAATCTTTGAACATATGATTAAATTGGAAAAATTAAAGCATGTTAATCATAAGTTAAGCTTCAAAAATTTCTTTTCTAACAAAAGTAAAAAATTTTGGATTTTCTTGCATCAAAGGTTAACTATTACTATCATCAATGATTTTACTCAATTTGTCAATTTAATCATTAAATTTGAAAATTATATTCTTCATAGCTCGTTAGTTTATGATGTTGCAATAGAGTAGATCAGAATGTACTATGGAACCAGTTACTAACCTTTTCATCTTATATAAATGAACCTTGGTTTGTGGAAGGTGACTTTAACACTATCCTATCTACTCAATAAAGAAGGGGGGTGTCCTCCTAACACTCACACTATGGAAGGTTTTGCTAATATGATCCATGATTATAATCTAACTGATATTGGATTTTCTTATTCTAGCTATATCGGGATCAACTATAGAATGTGGGAAGGACTTGATAGAATCTTATTTAACCTATCATGGATTTCTACTTTGTATGATACTTTTTTTGAACATCTTAGTAGAACCATATATAATCATTTCCCTCAATAAATCTCTATCATAAATAATAGAAACAAATTAATTAGTTCTACATTCTATTTCCAAAATATGCAGACTCAACAAACATATTTCATAAATGAGATTTTTTTTAAATGGAGATGACCTATTTATCAAGATAGCTCAGATAATGAAAGGGTTTGTTTATGGTTAAAACATAAAAGGTTGAATCAATTCCTTACCTGATGGAATAAAAATGAATTCAAGAATATCTTTACAAATATCAAAGAGATGAAATGGTGTGTGATCTTGAGAACTATCCTACTAATGAACCTTCTAATCTTAATGACCTAATTTCTGCAAAACATCAATTATTTACCCTTAAGGACATGGAGAAACTTATTGGAGACAAAAAAGCTTCTTCTAGTCCTTGTTAATGGGGATAAAAATATAAAATATTTTCATGCCTTAGTCAGCAAAAGGAAAACCCTCAACATCATACAAAAAATTAAAGATGAAGAAGGAAATTGGATTTCTGATTGAAATCTACTGGCTGATTCTATCATTAAACATTTTTCTGACCTCTTGTATTCTTCATAATATCTTTACCCTATTTCATATCCTCATGGTATTAAATATGTTATTTCAACTAACAAAAATTAATCTCGTACTATGGTACCTACTAAAATTGAATTCTTTTCTTCCTTGATGTCGATGAATGCTGACTGTACACCAAGATTAGATTGATTTACTACTTTGCTTTTTAAAAAATGTTGGACCATAATTAAGGATGATCTAAACAATGATGTCTTAGATTTTTTCAATGATAACAATCCTCCAAGATTTTTTTCTTCAACTCCAATTATCATAATACCCAAAAAAAGACTAAATTTTGGAGTGAGTTTAGACATATCGATTTATGCTTTTTCTTTAACAAACTCACATAAAATATTAACTAAAAGAATTAACCCTCTGCTTCCAATAATTATTTCTCCAAATTAAATAGGTTTTGTCAAAGGAAGGCTAATCACTAACACTACATGAAAATCTACCATTACCATCAGACTTTCCAGCTGATAGAAATACTAAAAAAAAAGCGGCAGCCTAACCTGTAAAATATGCGCCGGTAATATGGTGAAATTTCTAGCAAAATTTTCATCGTTAGAGTACCGACGCATATATTGCTAGTTTTTTTATCGATATTTAAAATATTCTGACATAATTTCTGTCAGTTGTTACTAGCATAAATTGCACCAGCTTACTTAAACTCAATAAAATCGTTACCCATGTATTATCCATCGGTAATAAGAATTATAGATAATCCGCTAGAAAATTTGATTAAAATGGCCCAATTTCAACCCTTCCGCCATCTTTCTTCTCATTTGATTCCCTCTTCATTTTGTTAGCTTCGCTCGTGTCTGAGACCTACCCCGAATGCGATCGGACCCTCACCGACTTTTGCCATCAAACTTGCAGTATTCGTCACCGTCGATTGCCTCTACTCGCCACCTCCTGTAAGAGAAGGTCGTCACCTATGGTATGAGAAGGTATCTTTGTGTATGTTTTTGACGTTTGTTAAAGATGTTCTCACTAGATATTTGCAAGAGAATGAACCTTGTTTTATGCTTTTGCTTTTGTTATGGAAGTTCTCACTAGACATTTGTAAGAGAATGTATCTTGGTGTCTGCTTTTTTCTTTTGTTATGGATGTTCTCAATAGACATTTGTAGGAGAAGGTATCTTGGTGTATGCTTTTTGTTTTTGTTTTGGATGTTCTCACAAGAAATTTGCAAGAGAAGGTATCTTGGTGTATGCATTTTGCTTTTGTTATGGATGTTGGCATTAGACATTTGCAAGAGAATAAACCTCAGAGTATGATTTTGCTTTTGTTATGGATGTTCTCAGTAGACATTTGTAAAAGAATGTAAATTGGTGTATGCTTTTAATTTTCTTTTGTTATGGATATTCTCTCTAGACACTAGCAAGAGATTATATCTTGGTGTATGCTTTTTTTGCTTTAGTTATGGATGTTCTCACTAGAAATTTTCAAGAGAATGTAACTTTGTGTATGCTTTTTCTTTTTGTTATGGCTATTCTCACTAGACATTTCCAAGAGAATGTATCTTATTGTTTGCTTTTTTCCCTTTTTTATGGATGTTCTCACTAGACATTTGCATGAGAAGGTATCTTGGTGTATGCTTTTTGCTTTTGTTATCGATGTTCTCACTAGGCATTTGCAAGAGAATGTATCTTGGTGTATGCTTTTTTCTTTTGTTATGGATGTTCTCACTAGACATTTATAAGAGAATGTATCTTATTGTATGCTTTTTTCTTTAGTTATGGATATTCTCACTAGACATTTGCAAGTGAATGTACCTTGGTATATGCTTTTTGATAATGATATTCTTCTTGTTGATAATAGAAGAGAGGGAGTTGAAGGTTAACTTGAATTATGTAGGTCAACCTTAGAATCTAAAGCTTTTAGCATAAGTAGATCTAAAAATTAATATATGAAGTGTAATTTTAGTGGTAATAGACCTAGTTAAGGGATTATGACTTTGAGAAATTAAGTCATTAATAACAGTACACATTTTTAATATCTTTTTTTATTTATGGTGAAATAGATGGGTGTTGCAAATCTGGATTTAAGGATTATAGTTTTGATGATTATAAATATTTCTGTGTTCTATTTTTGATTGGCTAACATTTAAGGTACAAAAGATCAAATGCAATTCAAGCCAACTCAAGATTGGGTCCGCATGTGTTTGAATGTAATATTTTACTTTCTTGAGTCAAATATAATGTAATTGATCCCCTAGCTAAGCAACCTTGTACACACACACTCAGGGGGAGAGTTTTAGTGAGTTAGAGTTTCTATTTCAAATTTTGTTCACATCATCCTGGACGATATGCATATCCTCCTAGACGAGCCAGTAAAAATAGAAACTCTAATTCGGATGACCATGTTAAGTTAGTTTGATTAAGCAAATCATCCTGGATGATAAACCCATCATCTAGGATGATATGCTCAAATCAGAAATTCTGAGCCGCCAAATTAAGTTTGGCAAGTTTTTATTTTCTAGAGATTTTGTCTGATCGTCCCGTATGATACGTGTATCATCCTGGACGATCCTTTGCAATCATGCCTAAATTAGTCTGGTGATTAAGAAGAGCAATTAATGTTTGATTGATATGATCATACTATCTTCGATGATCTCAATATCATCCGAGATGATACATACAAAATCCAGACTGACTAAAGCATTTCACCTGGATGAACCAAACTATCCTCTGTACGATATGCCCGAGTTTGAACTAATTATATGGTGATAATATAAATATCATCCCAGATGATCAATTCATTTTCAATCGCACAGCATGTTTTATGCAGCAAGATCCGAACTATGCGCTGGATGATTTTTGGTCTTTTGAACAAATCGTACAGGACGATAGAGATATCATCCTGGATGATCAAGTCATCTTGAGATCGTCCAGCATAAGTTTCACTGGATGACTTGTGTTGTCGTCTGAATGAAATTCTTGATTTACACTAATCATCCCAGACGATCGCAGAATCATGCAGGACGATCTGAACAAATTTTGTCTTATAATCATCCAGAAAAACCTGATCATCCTGGCTGATATATGTATTTTTACACTTATCGTATAGGACGATCCTTCGATCATCCTGAATGATATGTGAGGACCGGTAGAGATTTAGGGCAAGTTTTGAGCACTCCTATTTAAGATATTTTTCTTCCAACAAGAAAGAACTTTTACCACTTTTCTTACCAGAGAAAACCTTGAGAGAGAGAGAGAGCTTGGGAGAGAGAGAGAGAAGATCTTTTGAGGGGGAGTTTGTGAGGTGTTCACAATAGTTGCTCCAAGCAAGGATCTGAGTCGTCTTCTCTAGTTGTCGTCTCTTGTCTTGTTGGTGTTTCTATGGTAGGATAGTCTGCAAGAAGATCCGGGTTCTCTGCCTGTTTTAGGAGGAAGCTAAAGGAGTCGAGGTTCTCTGCCTACTTCAGGAGGAAGCGAAAGGAGTCTAAGTTCTCTGCCTGCTTCAGGAGGAAGTGAAAGAAGTTCATGTTCTCTGCCTCACCGAGTTGGTGGAAAGGAGTTTTATACAGGCTTCTCTGCCTTGCTGTGGGAGCAGAAGGGAAGTAACTTAGTGTTATTGTAATACCCGGAGGGGAGGCTCCGACCAGTAGATGTAGGTCAAGTTGACCGAACCACTATAAAATCTGATGTATTCTTTCTAATTATTTTCTGCACTTATTTTTCTGTTAATGATTGTGTGATTGTGATTATGATTCTGTTATCGTTGAATATCTGCACATCATCGCGAAACTGTAATTGGTTTTAAAATATTTAAAAAAGATTTTTCTAATTTATTATTTGCTAACAAATTTTTAAAATAACAAATTGACCCCCCTCTTAGTTAGCCTTGGTACTAGTTCATAAGGGCTTAACATCCCTAACAAACTTTCAAGTGGTATCAGAGTGGTAATCATAAAATTAAGTTTTGAAAAACTTTTAAATTTGATCCATGACAAACTTTGGGAATAGAAATAATGCTGAAGGTTATTCCATTACTCATCCATCTTTATTTGATAACATACCTTTTGATTTTTGGAAAACTTGCATGTCAACCTTTTTACAATCTATTGATTATCGCATATGGATGCTTGTTAAAGATGGTTATGAAGCACCTCATAGACTTATAAATAGTATTAAAACTTAACTTCCTTTTACTGAATGGACATTTGATGATCGTGATTTAGCATAACTGAATGCAAAATATTTGAACTATTTTTTCTCTGCTTTAAAATCTGAAGATTACATGTATATTTTCACTTGTACGACTGGTAAAGAAATTTGGGATAGATTATGTATTACTTATGAAGGTACATCTGAGGTTAAGCAATCTAGATTGAACATTTTACTTCATGACTATGAACTCTTTCACAAGAAACCTAGTGAATTAATTTCTTAAATGTATACTAGGTTCACTCAAATTGTTACTTCTCTACATGCTTTAGGAAGTGAACTCACTAACAATGAAAAAGTAAACAAAATTCTGAGATGTTTGCCTTCTTCTTATGATGCCAAGATAACTGCTATTACTGAATCAAAAGATTTGAAAAATTATTCTATTAATAACTTACTTGTATCACTCATTGCTTATGAGTAAGGGGTGAACAAAAGATAGCGTGATGCAGGTGAGAAGAAGGAGAAAACTGTGGCGTTAAAGGCCAATGATACAAATACTGATACTTCTGGGTTTAATAGAGATGATGTTGCCTTAATCACTAAGCAATTCAAAAGCTTTCTAAGGAAGAAACACAAGAACTTTCAGAAGTGGAACAATGGTATGAGTAGCAAAAATTTTACAAGATCTTTTGATATAGTTTGTTTTGAATGTAAGAAGCCTGGACATATAAAGGCTAATTATCATACACTTAAGGCTCACCCAAGCAAGGAGGAGGGTGAGGAGAAACCCAAGTTTAGGAAGGATAAGAAGTGGATTCAAAAGGTGTTCTGGGCAGATTCTTCATCTGACTCCTCTGAGACTTAAGCTGAAGAGGAGACTACAAACTTGTGTCTAATGGCTGATGATTATCCTGATTAGTCTGATCAAGAAGAGGTATGTGAGCTAACCTATGATCAATTACTTGATGTTTCTAAAAAAATTCATTCATCATATAGGAAACATAAGAAAACCCATGCCAGCCTTAAATTGGATTTCTTGAATTTGCAAAAAGAGCATGATGTTATGATTAAGGATCATTCTACACTTTATAGCAATCACATGTCATTACTTAATAAATTTGAAGAATTAAACAAAAAACATTTTGAACTAATTATTGAGCTTGATTTATTAAAAATATAGCATGCTGATTTAGAAACAGCTTATAAAGAACTAGACACCATGGTATGTATTTTAACTTGTGGTGAGCATTTTTTGAAATTTGAAATTGTAAGTCTTAAGAAGAAAAATGAATTTCTAAGATTGAAAATTAGTTCTTTTGAGAAAAATGAAACACCTCCTACTTTTGCACAATTTTATGCACCACCACCATTTGAAGAATCTAAATCAAAATCATCAAAACATGTTTCATTCAAACCTAGGAAGAGGCACTATCACCCACGTAGATTAGTTAACCCTTTTCCTCACATTAGATGTTTTTCTTGTGGCATGCTAGGACATATCTCTCACACCTATACTGTTCATCATAGTACACATTAGGTGTGGAGACCCAAATTGCATGTTTCATAGTACAGCACATATGCATTACATTCTTCTTTTCATAAGAAGGAACCCAAACCTATTTGGATTTCTAAATCTGGCATTTGATGATTTTATAGGTGTGCTCTCATAAATGGCCTTGTGAGAGCATGTAGTACCTGGATAGTGGATGTTCAAGACATATGATGGGAGATACAAATTAGTTCATTTTGCTGGAGACCAGAGCTGGAGGCAAGGTTACACTTGGAGACAACACCACCAGGAGGGTGGTAGGAGCAGGTATAATTGGTGATTCATAAAATTTTATTATTGACAATATTTTACTTGTAGATGGATGGAAACATAATCTGCTCAGCATCAACTAGCTATGTGATAAATGCTTCATAATAAAGTTCCTGCCTACTTGCTGTATTATAAGCATAAATAACAAAATTGTTTTATAGGGAAAAAGGGTCAACAATGTCTATATGCTGGATTTATATTGCTTTAAAGTTGATGTTGCTATTTTTTTTAAAATTTGCTACTAATGAGTCTTGGCTGTAGCATAGGAGATCATGTTATGCCAGTATGAAAACTCTTAGAAGAGACACCTAAAAAGACTTAGTTAGAGGTGTCCCCTAGCTTAAGTTCACTAAGGACAACCTGTGTGATGCCTGTCAATTAGGGAAGCAAGTCCACTCCCCTTTCCAATTAATTAAGGACATCAACACCTCTATACCTTTAGAAGTACTTCACATGGATTTGTTTGGACCCATTAGCACTGCCAGCTTAGGGGGGAGAGTCTATGGATTTTTGATTATTAATGATTACTCGAGATTCACTTGGATTAGATTTCTGTCACATAAATCTGAGTCATTTGATGAATTTAAATCTTTCTCCACTTGAATTTAGAAGAAGTTAGGATGTGAGATTGTGACCATCCATAGTGATCTTGGTGGGGAGTTTGAAAATGAGAAATTTAGAACCTTCTATGAGGATCAAGGGATTAGCCACAACTTTTTAGCTCCTAGGACCTCTCAGCAGAATGGGATGGCTGGAAGAAAGAAAAGAACCTTCATGGAAGCCACTAGAGCCATGCTTGCTAAGTATTCACTTCCAAAATACTTTTGAGCTGACGCGGTGAACACTGCCTGTGGTGTGTTGAATAGGGTAAATGTTAGATCCAATCTGAATATAACACCTTATGAGATCATTAAGGGTAGAACTCCAAACCTATCCCACCTCTATGTCTTTAGCTATAAGGTTTTCATTCTGAATAATGGGAAACCATCCTTAGGAAAATTTGACCCCATATCTAATGAAGGAGTGTTCATACGTTATGCTAGTGTGGAGAAATCCTTTGGGGTGTTTAATAAGAGGACATTAGTGGTGGAGGAGATAAATCATGGTGTTTGATGAATCTGATCCTAAGGAGTCTAGAGTTGAGGAAGAAGAAGAAGTAAGAGAGATTACCCAAGGAGTTAAAAATATAAATCTGGAGGAAAGGGTAGAACCTGAAAACACTTTGCCTAGAAATTGGAGATATTCTTCGAGTCATCCTAAAGAACTGATGTGAGGAGACTCTTCTGAAGGTGTTAGAACTAGGCATGAACTTAGGAAGGAAGTAAACCATTTTATCTTTATCTCAATGACTGAACCCACCAACATCAATTAAGCCCTTTCTAATGAATTTTGGATTTTGGCAATGCAAGAGGAATTGAACAAATTTGTAAGGAATGATATTTAGGAGTAAGTAGAAAGACCTAAGAATAAAAGTGTAGTGGGAACCAAATGGGTCTTTAAGAATAAGATGAATGACTCTGGTGTGGTGGTTAGGAATAAGGTAAGATTGGTGGTTAAGGGGTATAATCAAATAGAAGGGATTAATTTTGAGGAGACCTTTGTCCTTGTAGCTAGATTGGAAGCCATTAGAGTGCTACTAGCCTTTGCCTGTTATAAGGGAATTATGCTCTTTCAAATGGGGTAATAAAGGAAGATGTCTTTGTAGAGCAACCCCAAAGTTTTGAGAATTCCCAATATCCTAATCATATTTACAAATTAAAAAAGGCCTTATATGGATTGAAACACGCACCTAGAGCTTGGTATGAGAGGCTTAGCACATTCCTATTAGAAAGAGAGTTTGTAAAGGGGAACGTAGACACCACCCTTTTTCTTAGGAAAGTAGGAGATGATCTACTCATTGCCCAGATCTATATTGATGATATACTTTTTAGATCTTCTAATTAAAATTTATGTGATGATTTTTCTAAGATAATGAGTAAGGAGTTTGAGATGAGTATGATGGGAGAATTGTCCTACTTTTTGGGGTTTAACATAAGGCAATTGGATGATGAAATCTTTCTGAATAAATCAAAATACACTAAAGACATCTTGAAAAAATATTTAATAGATAAAGCTAAGCTAATCAATACTCCCATGAGTACCACTATTTAGTTAGATAAAGATTCAAATGAAAAATCTATTGATCAGAAGAAGTTTAGAGGAATAATTGGATCACTACTTTACGTGACTGCTAGCCGACCTGATATTATATTTAGTGTTTGTGTTTATGCTAGATTTAAAGCTGATCCTAAGGAATCCCACCTGACTACAGTTAAAAGAATCCTTAGATATCTCTTAGGGACCCCAAACATAGGAATCTAGTATCCTAGGCACATCACTTCTTTTGAGATTATTGGATATTCTGATTCTGATTTTGTAGGATGTCATGTAGATAGAAAGAGCACTTCTAAAACTTTTCAATTCATAGGACAATATTTAGTCTCCTAGTCTAATAGAAAATCGAACTCAGTTGCACTTTCCACTGTTGAGGCTAAGTATATTGCCTTAGGAAGTGGTGTGGCCTAAGTCCTTTAATTGAAGCAATAAGTTTTGGATTAAGGATTACCTGTTGGCACAATTTTAGTTCTATGTGATAACACTAGTGCCATCTGTATCTCTAAGAATCCTATCCAACATTCAAGAACCAAACACGTTGATATAAGGCATCACTTCATTAGGGACCATGTTACAGAAGGGGATATTGAGCTACATTATGTAGCAACAGATAATCAATTGGATAAAATCATTACTAAACCACTGGCCTTTGACTCATTCAGCATTTTGAGGTTAAGATTGGGTGTGATTGACATAAATGTATGAATCTGATGACTGCTGATTTTTGAATTTCCTATTTTTCATTTTGTTTCTGTTAATTTTTTATTTGATTTGATTATCTATTTCCAGTTTATTTTTATTCTCTACTGATTTTTTATTTTTATTGATTATTGTTCTCTTGATTTGAGTATTTATTTTGATGTGATTTCCTACTTGTTCCTAATTTATTGCTTTTCTTTTGAATCTGATCACTGCTCACTACTACTAATAAACTGGATTTCTGAGTAAGTGTTCTACCTTATTGTTTTTGTTTAAAAGCTTGTCAGTAGTGATTGACTCTTCTGAATCTATTAAAGGGAAGAAACATTGATGATTATTTCTCTTTCTCTAATTCCTTTAGTGGTGTATTATTTCTTTCGGATAAAAATCTTGTTCAAAATTAAAAAGTTAGTTTTTGAAATAGGGATCTATTTTATCTTCCTACAGTAATCTACCTCATATGAATAGTGTTTTCAAAGCTTTGAATCAATGTTATGTTTTCTTAATCAAGTCATTGCACTTATCATATGATGTATGATTTTTATTTTGTGAATTAATCCTCCTTACTATAGAGAGTGAGTTTTTGTCTTCTCTTATGTCTAGAAGGAAATTTCACAACTGAGATTCTTTAACGATTATGAAAGGAAGAAAGCTTATAAAAGATGCGCAAAGAGCGTCAAAATGAAAAGAGGCACAAAATGAGCCCAAAGCTGAAAAGATGCGCAATGTTGCCAAATTAAAAATACACAAAGTGTATCAAAAATCAAAAGATGCATAGTGCGCCAAATAAATTCAAAAAGAGGCATAAAATGAGCCCACAAAGAAATAAGCTTTCTTCCCTTTTAGATCTTTACATGACTTAGAAAAATCCATGTGCCACTTAATATTTTCAAAAGCTTGAGATTGAAAATTATGATTTCTGATTCCTTACTTCATAATACAATTTTATCAGATAGTTTTCTAGAAGGAGGCTTGAATAGATCTCTTTTTGAATCTAATTTCTTTTCTTATTCTGAATTAAACTTTTGTTTGAAAGGAATTTAAACCTGTAAGGTGACCGAGTAGGAGTTATGAAGATCAAATTTTCAACTTTTTGGATTTCACCGTCATCGATTTTCTTCATATAGCTTTTAAATTGAAACTCAAGGGAAAATTCTGATTTATTGGAGCTGATCAGTTAAAAAAAATCATTATTTTAACAGTCATTTTGTCATTTCTATTTTTTATATGATTTAATTTTCTTTTTTCTTTTTGTTGTGATGTTTCTAGTTTGTTTTGTTTTGCTTTTTCTTCCTCCTTTTTGTGATGTCAAAAGGGTGAGTTGTTTTTTGAGTTACTAGTAGTTTCTTTTTTTATTTTTATGTTTAATTATTTCTTTTATTATATTTAGTGTGACTGTTTGTCAATGATTTGTAAAATTTGTAATGACAAATCTTTTCTCGTATGTGCGTTGATTACTCCTATCTAATTTATTTGAAAGTACTGAATAAATGTTTGCCATCATCAAAAAGGGAGAGATTGTTACAAATCTAGATTTAAGGATTATAGTTTTGATGATAACAAAAATTTTTGTATTCTATTTTTGATTAGCTAACCTTTCAGGTACAAAAGATCAAATAAAATTCAAGCCAACTCAAGATCGGGTCTGCGTGTGTTTGAATGTAATTTTCCCTTTCTTGAGTCAAATGTAATGTAATTGATCCACTAGCCAAGTAACCTTGCCCACACACAGTCAGAAGGAGAGTTTTCTATTTGAAATTTTGTTCACATCATCCTGGACGATCCAGTAAAAGTTGATACCCTAATTAGGAAATCCATGTTAAGTCAATTTGATTAAGCAGTTTGTCCTAGATGATAGACCCATCCATTGTATATAACGATATGATCAAATCAGAAATTCTCAGCCGCTAGATTAAGTTAGGCAAGTTTTTATTTTTTAGAGATTTTATCTGATCATCCTGGACGATATGTGTATCATCCTAGACGATCCTTTAAAAGCATGCCTAAATTATTCTAGTAATTAAGAAAAGTAATTAATATTTAATTTATACAATCATATCATCCTGGACGATCTCAATATCATCCCGGATGATACATGCAAAATCTAGACCGTCTAGAGTATTTCACCTAGACGAATTGAACTATCCTCTGTACGATATGCCCGAGTTTGAACTAATCGTACGGGATGATATAAATATCATCCCGGATGATCAAGTCATTTTTGAATCATACAGTATGTTTTATGCAGGACGATCTGAACTATGTGCTGGATGATTTTGGGTGTTTTGAACTAATAGTACAGGATGATAGAGATATCATCCTGGACGATCAAGTTATTTTGAGATCGTCTAGCATAAGATTCTTCGGACGACCTGTATTGTCTTCTAGACAAAATTCTTGATTTATACTAATCATCCTAAAAGATCGCAGAATCGTACGAGATGATCTGAACAAATTTTCTCTTCTAATCATCCAGAGAAACCAGATCATCTAGGCTGATATATATGTTTTTACATTGATCGTACAGTACGATCCTTCGATCGTCCTGGAAGATATGTGATGACCAGTCGAGATTTAGGGCAATTTTTGGGCCCTCCTATTTAAGATCTTTTTCTTCCAACAAGAAAGATCTTATTCCACTTTTGTTACTAGAGAAAACCTTGAGAGAGAGAGAGTGCTTGGGAGAGAGAGAGAGGATCTTCTGAGGGGGAGTTTGTGTGGTGTTCACAAAGGTTGCTCCAAGCAAAGATCTAAGTTGTCTTCTCTGGTCGTCATCTCTTATCTTTTTGGTATTTCTGTGGTAGGATCATCCATAAGAAGATCCAGGTTCTCTTCCTTCTTCAGGAGGAAGCGAAAGGAGTCTAGGTTCTCTGCCTGCTTCTGGAGGAAGCAAAAGGAGTTCAGGTTCTCTGCCTCACTGAGTTGGTGGAAAGGAGTTTTGTACAAGCTTCTCCGCCTTACTGTGGGAGAAGAAGGAGAGTAACTTTGTGTTAGTGCAATACCCGGAGGGGAGGCTCCGGGGAGTGGACGTAGGTCAAGTTGACCGAACCACTGTAAAATCTGGTGTGTTCTTTCTAATTATTATCTTCACTTATTTTTCTATGATTTTATGATTATGATTATTATTCTATTATCATTGAACATCTGCACCTCATCACAAAACTGTAATTGGTTTTAAAACATTCAAAATAATTTTTCTAAATCATTATTTGCTCACAAATTTTTAAAATAACCAATTCACCCCCCTCTTGGTTAGCCTCAGGACTAGTTCATAAAGGCTTAACATCCCTAACAAACTTTCAATGGGGATATTATCTATAGAATTCAAGTTGGATGGTGGAAGTAGAGGAATGCATTAGGCATTATTGTGTGATAGAAAAGTCCTCCCTCAAACAAAGCATATTATTAAGTTAAGTCTTACAGTGATGAGGATGCTTAGGTGGATGAGTACTGGATTTACCCTTAGAGATAGGATACAAAAATAGCATATATATGAGAAGGTTGGAGTAACTCCAGTTGAAGATTAGTTTAGAGAGAGTCGCCTTGGATGGTTTAGTCACATAAAATGACGGCCTTTCGAGCATGCTAAAACTCTTTATATTTCCCCTAAATGGAGGATGTCAGATTTTTTATTGATAGGGGACTTATGTGAAATTAAAAATTCATCTATTTTCTTTCAATAAATATTAAAATATGGATATAAGAACTCAAAGAAGTTGGATGTATATCGAATTGTGTAAGGATGAAAGACATTAATGAATGAGTTCATTAAAGGGGTGATTTTTTTCATTCAGCTCAGCTTCATCTCAGATGAAAAGTTTCATTAGCCATGTTCTAAATATAAAAATCAAGTGTACCTAATTCTAAATGATGTAACTATTGATCTATACCGCATAGGCTTCATACAAGAATATTGGTATTGGACTTCTCATGATGAGTATGAGCCACTTTTTGATTCTTGATGCGGCCCATCAACAAGTTCTAATATAACTTAAGAAGAAAATATTTGATCTAATCTTGTGGACTTAGTTGATGATGTAACTGGAGCACAATTTGAACAATATATAGTAGAGTCACCTAATAAGGAGGCACAAAATTTTTATGATTTGTTGCATGATTCCGAAAAACCAATATGGAAGGGGTGCACCACTCACTCAGAGTTATACATTGCTACAAAGATCTTAAGTATCAAGGTAGAATATAATGTCTCCCGTGAATCTTTTAATCAATTCATTAGACAGCTTAAGAAAACCAACCTGGTAAATAACATAATTCCTAAAGATTTATATCGAACTAAGAAATTTGTTTCCAAGCTTGGTTTGACATACACAAAGATAAATTTTTGTGTCAACCAATGAATATTATTCTATAAAGATGATCAATCAGAGATTGCATGCCGTTACTGTAATGCACTAGATTTAAACAAAAATATGTCATAAAAAGAAAGCTGAAGGATGTACCCGCCAGTAGGATGTTTTACTTACTCATAATTCTTAGACTATGAAGGTTATATGCATCCATGAGATCTACTGCACATATGAGATGACATAATAAACACATCTCACAAGAAAGTTTTATTAGACATCCATTAGAAGTGGATGCCTAGAAGTACTTTGATCATATACATCCCACCTTCACCACAGAATCAAGAAATGTAAGATTAGGTTTATGCGCAGATGGTTTTACTCCATTTAGCCAGTTTGCTTCACCTTAATCATGCTGGCCCGTGATACTCACCCCATAAAATATTTCCCCAGAGTTGTATAAGACAACTCCTTATATGTTTCTGACGCTTATCATTCCAAGGCCACATAATCCAAAAGCAAAGATTGATGTATTCTTTCAACCATTAATTAATGATTTAAATTTTTTATGGGAAGAGGGAGTAAGTACATATGACATATCCCCCAAACAAAACCTCATTATGAGGAGGGTAGCATTATTTTGGACAATTGGTGACTTTCCTACATATGGTATGCTCTCAAGTTGAAACACTTCCCGTAAGTTAGCTTATCCATATTATATGGAATATACAAAGTCATTCACTTTAAAGCATGGAGGGAAGAACACTTGGTTTAACTATCATCACATATTCTAACCTATAGGTCATTCTTTTAAGCAAAATAAGGATGCTTTTGTTAAAAATAAAATGGTGATGTCGCAGCCTCCTCCAAGATTAACTAGTGAATAAATATTTAACAGAGTAAGGTTCATGCCCACCATAGTGGATTCTCCAATATTAGTTGATTACAAATTGTCAGGGTATGATGCCAACAATAATTGGACTAAAAAAGTATTTTTTGGTCATTGCCATATTAGAGGACAAACCTGATCAAACATAACTTTAACATGATGCATATAGAGAAAAATGTTTTTGATAATATATTCAATATAGTTATGGACATTAAAGATAAATCCAAAAATAACTTAAAAGCAAGGATGAACATAAAGGATATTTGTAGGAGAAAAGTATCAAAATTGAATGTCATGGAAATAGAACATTTATCAAACCAAAAGCTCCTATCACCTTGACTTTAGAGCAGAGGCAAGAGGTTTGTGAATGGGTGAAGACTCTAGGGGTACCTGATGGATATTCTTCAAATCTAAGCAAATGTGTTGACATAAGAATTGGGAGTTTATCTAGTTTAAAAAGTCATGGCTGTAATATTTTTATGTAATGTCTACTACCAACTGCCTTTAATTATCTGCCAGATCAAATTTTAAAGCCCTTGATTAAGCTAATTATCTTTTTTAAAGGTTTATTCTCTTCAAAACTAAATGTAGAGCACCTGATTCTTATGGACCAGCATATCCCTAATATTGTATATAAATTTGAGAAGATATATTTTCTAGCTTTTTTTTTACTCTACGGAGCATATACCCATGTATTTACTATATGAGGTTACAGTCAGTGGACTTGTTCAGTATTAATGGATGTATCCTTTTGAGAGGTATTTATATAAACTTAAGAAGACTGTTAAAAATAAAGCACATCTTGAAGGCTCAATATGTGAAGCATATTTAATATAAGAGATAACCTAGTTTTATTCATATTACTTTGAAACAGCGTCACAATCAAGCCAAAGCACTACACCTCAAAATGTGGGCAAATCCTAAAATTTATTTATATTCAACAAAAGTGGTGAACTTGTAGGCGCTAGTACCATGTTCTATTTGACTGATAAGTAGGTGTTAGATACCACATTATATGTCTTGCTTCACTGTGTTGAAGTTGAATCATATCTCGAGTAAGTATGACTTACCTTGATCATAAATTTGTTACTCATAAATTTGATCTAAATCCAAGTTTCTAAAAAGGAGTTTCATTGATGATTTAAATATAATAAAACCAGTTGAAGTCCTAAAGATAGTGGAAATAGAATTCCCTAATTGGTTTAAAAATATGGTACATATTTTGAATATTATTTTTAATTAATATGTCTTTAATTTAGTAATACACATGCTAATAAAATACTATACCTACTAACTAGGTACACACTCAAGATTATGATTTACAGTATCATGGGCTAGTTGATCTAGCTTGGGGACTAAATAGAGTTGTGAAATATTATGTAATTTTTTGGTTAATGGTTACAAATTCCAAACTAAATTTTGGAGTGAAGGTAAGAAGATAAAAATTTTTGGTTTATGTATAAGAGGGAATACCCATATAGGTGATGATTCTGAGTATTGTAGGGCATTATAAGAAATATTATATTGGAATATCCTGATCATGGGAACAAGGTGTATTTATTCAATTGAGTGGTTTGATCTAAAATAGAATAGAGGTACAAGAATACATCTATTTTACGATATAAAAGAACTTATGCGGGGAAGGAGATATTCAAAGTTTGACCCATTCATCATTACTATCAAGGTAAGCCAAGTCTATTTTGCTAATTACCCCACTAGATTACGAGGTAAATAAGATTGGCTCATAGTTATAAAAACCAAACCCAGGGGAGTTATTGAGAAAACCACATCAATACCACCAGCACATCAAGAATGGTTTATGTCAAACATAAAAGATCTTGCTAAAAATGTGGACGATCAAATTAAAACTACTGAGAGTGAGTTGTTGTTAGTGGAAGTAGATTTAAATATATAGGAAAGTCGTGAGGAATCTGATAGTGGTTAGATGTTTTGTCATATGAAGGTAAATCAGCATAAGGTAATTAATTTTTGACAATCAATTATCAATCAACAATTTATAGTAACAATATGATTTATATTTAAATTTTGTTGGACTTCATTTATTTAATTGTTGTACTATTTTATATTTAATTTTTGCTATAATTTATGTTGCTAATATTTCTTAAATTTTTTATGCAGAAAGCTTCTGGTGATGACCGTCATAGAGGATTGATAAAGAATATATATTTGGAAGGTGTAACAAGAAGACGACTGATAGCCCACCCAGCAAGCTTGTATGTACTGAGGGCACCTCTTCATCTTAGCCTACTACCTAGAGTCAGCCTAGCCCACCTTTACCTACTCTTACAACCAATATTCCATAGCTCTACTCAGCAGACCCATGCTTTCCTTCCCCAGACATCACGTACAATACTCCTTTCTACCCTTACTACCCACACCCACCTTCTCATGGTGGCCCTCCTATATATCCATATCCATCATATATCCTGCCATACTATCCTTCACCACCTTAGTGCCCTACAGGTGAACCTTCCACCTCAGCTATAATAGAGCAGACGATAGGGGGTCGCATGTTGATTGAACCTGACGGTGATACGTATGTACTAATTATACTTTAAACAAACAAATAAAATTGAATAAAATTTTTTGACACCTAACATAATTCTTTCAAGTTTCATCTGTCAAAATAACCAATGCATAAAATATGGGATATCGTATAGAGTAGGTACGATGCACCTTCTATTTATTGGAAGAAAGTCTTGAAAGAAGTATAGGACATGGGGTTTAGAGAGTTTGAGGTAAGTTATTATATATATGTTATGTATTATATCTTTTTTACATAATCTAACAAAAATATATATTCTTTATTATACACTTTTAAATACAAAAGGATTTTTGTTGGTTGCCACAATATAATGATAAAATTAGAAAGAATTTTGAGAAGCGTGGGTCGACTCACATATGAGATATGTTTATAGATATTAGAAAGTCAGCCAAGCGACCAATATAGATTGGTGAGAGTGTATGGGCTGAGTTAAATAGTGCTTGGGTTACCCCAGAGTATAGTAGGAGGAGGGACCAAAATAGATTGAACAAAGCTTCTGATGTTAAGGGCATAGGTACTTCCCTTCATACTAGAGGTTCTGTTCCACATACTAAGCACAGATGATGTTTCATAACAAATTTTAAAATCTTTTAATAATTTATTTTAATATGAATACTAATATATGTCTATTACAGAAAGAGATGTTGGGTAGAGAATCGACCTATATTAAATTGCATAGTCATACCCACATACGACAGGAGGACCAGGAATGGGCTGATGAGCAAGCAAGGAGAGCCTATATAGGTATATAAGTTTAATATTTTTGATGTCATGTCTGAATTACTTAAATTTTTATTAACTTCCATAGAAGGAGTATACACGGCTTCGAGAGAGTCAGGTTACAGTAGATGAAGGTTTTTCTATTGGTTAGCAGAATATTCTGACTACCGCACTTGGTCGTAAGCGATAAGAGGAATGCAGTATGACATAGTATATAATTTAGGCTCATAAGCCTATGTAAATGAGGGGTGGACATCTGGTGGTTCCTTCTTATCAGCAAATACCCACAAGTCTTTATATAGCCTATAGGTAATTGCCCTTATAGCAGAGTTAAAGCAGGTCAGGAAAGCACAAGCTAACTAGTAGATCCAGGTGCAATAATAGATGGAGATGCAGTAGCAGATACAGATGTAGCAAACTTAATTGTTAGAGGAAGTACAAAAGATGAGGGAGTAGTTCAGTTGGAAGAGTATAACATTAGCAAAGGAGGAGATTGAATCAGAGTAGATGTTGTTTATTTTAACAATGTAGATATATGTAATTATGTGTTTTTGGATGTGTACTTATTCATTTTTTGGTCATCTGCACTAGTTTATTATTAGATATTTATTGATGATGTTCTTTTTATTTTTCTTATTGTATATATTTTTATGTTTAATATTTAGTGATTTTCTTGATTAAAGGTGGATGTATGAATGTATATAGTATTGGATCTTTTTCTATGCAGGTTATATTGTAGAAATTAGTTTCAAAGGTCATAAGGTTTTTTTTGTTTATGCTACAGGTTTTTGGTGGATTTTTCACCTAAAACATCATCGAAAACTTGATATAATGAAAATGATGTGGCATCTCTGGCATATATTTATGCCGAAATTTCCAGCAGACATTACAACAGTAATTTCCATCGATAATAGTGCAATGCATTAAGGCTAAAATTTTTTATCTGTATTTTTAGCATACATTTTCCACCAAAAATACTGGCGAATTAAACTTCAGAATATGTTAATGGAAAGATGACATTTTCCCATCATTTTGTTTCACTGGAATTTTACCAAAAATTCCATTGGAAACGCTTTGGAAAAACTTTACTGGTTTACATTTTCTGACGCGTGAATTACTATCAGATCATTTTTTAATGGAAATTTGCCAGAAAAAGGAAATTTCAGCCATATTTCTATTATTACCGGTGGATTTGGTCCATCAATAATAGAGCATTTTCCTGTAGTGTAATAATATCCTTCTAGTTCGAGAACTTTTCCATGACTTTGATGTCAAGAGTAGGGCTGGGAATAAGATTTTAATATTGGACATCTTTAAGACTTATAATATCATTTCATGGGATTTTTTATATTAAACTTTATAACTTTTCTGTTTCTCAAATAGGTTTCTCCACATTATAAAAAAATATTTTAAGATTATTTGGTTTTCGATCCTTCTTAATGGTTATATTACAGGTTTTTTCTGTTCAACTAAGGGCCTTAGACAAGGTTATCTTCTGTCACCTACCGTATTTATGATAACTGTTGAATACCTTACCAAATGTATTAATGACCTATTTCATACTCATCCTCGCATGAATTTTACAAATAGAGGGATATTAACTATTTTTCAACTTTATCATGATGATAATTTCATTATCTTTTCTAATGTAAGTATCCACCAGGTCAAAAAATAAATGAGTTTTTGGATAAGTTTTCCTTGGAAAGTTATCTTTTTATTAAGAAAAATAAAAGCTCCTTATTTAATTCCTACTCTTTCCCTAATTATAGGATTATTAGAATCACCAACCTAACCAATTTTGTACATCAAAAGTTACCTTTCAAATATCTTGGTTCCCCTAGTTTCAAAGGTCCAAAAAGGTCTCTCATCTTTTTGATGAATTTATTCAAAATATTCAAAATAAAATTTCTTCATGGGAATTTGATTTTCTCGCTATTGGTGGCAGGCTTACTATACTTAATAGCACATTAAACTTAATGCTTCTTTACCTCAAGCCAACATTTTCTACTATTTTAAGAATTGAAAGTCTCCAAAATAAATTATTTTGGGGTCTAAGACAAATAAAAGAAGATTGCTATGGTCTAACAGGAATAAACTTTTTGGCTCTTTAAATTAAGGCGTCATGGGTTGAAAAATTATTCTTATTCTATAACAGCCTCTTCTTACAAACGTTGATGGAATTTGAAGAAAAGATAAAGTCTATGGTTAAATATAATGATCTTTAAATACATTAAGGGTAAACCCTCCTTCACTTGTAAATACATGCTAGTGTCTCCTTAGTTTTGACAAGACTCGGCTCTGTTAAATGTGAATCTAAATCCTTAAAATCTTGAGGCATAAATTCTAGATCATCCATTATTTTTGGTATGATATTGGCTTTCTGAAAGCTCTATTGATACACTCCTTTCCACTCAATCTACTAGTAGGCTTAAAGTTCATCAGATGCTTAATAATAATGATTAGAATATGGTTATCATTTTGACTATGGTCCCTTTTTCCATTTCTGAAAAATTTCACATATCAGTACTAACATTAATAAGCATGATCAAATCCTTTTTTAACTATCTTACAATGGTAATTTTTTCTTTAAGAATGTGTGGCACTTCATTATAGAAAAGAACAATACTTCTACTATCTTCTAAAAGATTTGGAGCAATAACATATCCACTTCATACTCACTATTAGCTTAGAGAATCCTAAAGAATTACACCTCAGTGGATACCACTCTTTCGACTAACGGTTTTTAGCAACCTTCTAAATACTTTTGTTACAATCACATTGAAAATATTAATACTGTATTTGTTAATTGCACAATTGACTCTCATATTTGGATTTGGTATGAGCTATTGAACACCAACTATGTTTGTGGAAGGTTATGTATTCACCAACAATTAAGCTTGCTTTTTCAAAACTCCACTAAAGGACTCAAAAAGAATCTCTTTGCCATCACTTTCATTTGGTTTATTTAGATGGATAGAAATGACACAAAACACAGAAATATTTGTATGAATCATAAAAGTATTATTGTTAGAACCAAGAAAAATAATATTTAGTTCATAAAGTAAATATAGTTAAAAATAATCAATGTCAGGGCTTTAAATTTGTTTCTAAAAAGGTAGGCATAAGTCTAATTGATAATCCTTTGGATAATTATCCCAAAATATTTTTTTTGCAAAAGCCCAAGGAAGAAAATATTATAAAAATTAACACAGTTGGCTCTGTTTCTAATGCCAAATGTGGATGTGGTGAAATTATGCGAGAACAATTAACAGAGCTGGCTCTATTTCTAATCCATCCGTATGAACGTATAGTATCTACGTACGAACTTGTACGAACTCAATTCAGTCAACCGTATGAATTTATATCATCATGTACGATACATCCGCACGAATAGTTCAAATTTGCTATAGGAACTCAATTTAGTCGTCCGTACAAAAATTACATCGTATAGTATGAATAATTCAAATTCATCCATACGAATTGGTATGAACCATATTTTATACTCTACCAATCTTCTGTACGAACTAACATTGTATTGTATGAACAGTTCAAAAATGAACTCATTCCTTTGGTACGATCGTGTACGAACCTCATTTCATACTCTATCAGTCGTCCGTATGAACTAACATTGTAGAGTACAATCTATTCAAAATTTCAAGCCATAATTTGATTAACTTCATGTTGGAGGAAAAACCACTAAGTCCAAATGGTATAGTATTATTGAAGATCATCCAGTACGATTAGTTTTAAAAATTCAAGTTTTGTCTCTCTCTTCCCCTGTGTGTATGCACGGTTACCCAATTACAATCACACTCTCTCAGACTCAAGAAAAATAGAAAATTATAAACTTCATTACAAGAAACCCTAATCTGTCTTGAAGTCTTCGATAATCTGGAGTATGATTTCCCTTAAATCTTAGTATATAGACAAAACAAGTACATAATAAAATATAAAGAAGTGAGCCATAATATTTGTCATCATCAAAAATATAAACTCGTGAGATCGAGTCGCAATAAAAATCTCCCCCTTTTTGATGATGAAAAACATTATTAGTTGAATTTATAAATTAAGTTTTATCTTTTGCCTAATCTTCGCCTCACTAAGATAATTATTTAAAAATAGGAGAAACTAAACTAATTTTCTTTCTTTTTAAATTTTTTTTAATAAAAAGATAAATAAAACAAAAACAAAATAAAACAAAAATGAAATAAAACAAAAACAACAATACAAAATAAATATAATAGTACGTTCTCAATAGTACAAAATAATTACAATAGTACGTTCTCCCCCTTTGACATCATCAAAAAGAAGAGGAGCATAAAAAAACACTAAACTAAAAAAATAGACTAAAGATCAAACAGACCCTAATTTAGTGAAGGTGATGTTTTTAGAAGAATCAGTTTGAAATTTTAGTAAATTTTCTTCGAATGAGAAAGTTACCTCTTGATTTTATTCAAAAACTTAGTAAGGCATGAATTAACAATGCGTAACCTAAAAAGGTTAGAGATTTAGAATTTTTCAATCCAAGCTCATGTTCTTTAAAGGCTCAAAAACTTTTTAAGCCAACATCTAAATCAAGGAACAAATTAGAGATGGATATAATAGCCTTTTCAAAACTCCTTATATGAAATATATCTAATAGAAGATTAATGAAAAAAATTGTGAATCAAGAATCATAATTTTCAAACTCAAGTATTGAAAATATCAATAGATATAAGGGTTTTCTTAAGATTTAAGAAATACAAGAAAGGTAAGCTAACTCATTATTGGCTCATTTTGTGCCTCTTTATTAGTTTTTGGTGCACTTTGCACATCTTCTGATTTTTAATATACTTTTTGTATCTTTTTATTTTTGGCGACATTAGACATTTTTTCAGCTTTGGGCCCATTTTGTGCCTCTTTTTTTTACAAATATGCTTCCTTTCTTAACATTTTAAAACCTAAAGCAAACCCAATCTAGTGACAAAAATGAACAGGTTGATTAATGAAAATAATGAAGTGGATTCAACAACTTTCAAAAGATCCCTATGAGATAGAGAAAATGTAGGGAGATGAAAAAAAAATTAATTTCAAAATCCAGTTTATAATTTGATGAAGATTTTGAATCAAATTTGAAATAGCCTCATAAAAGAAATAAGATAGAGAGACAAAATCATGAGTTTCCTTCCATTTACTTATTTTAGAGAAATCAATCATAACTTACATAGAATTTCAAGGAAATATGAGGTAGTTTTTTTCATTTTTAGAAAAAATGATTTTTGAAAAATGATTTGATTTTCTAAAGCGTATAGGAAATAAAATGTGATGTGTGTGTGTTAATCAGAGAAACTACAAAAATAACATAGAGACTAATTAAAGATTTAAAGGAAAAAAACACAAAATAAAAAGAAAAAAATACAAAGAAAATAGAGAAAATAAACAAAAATACAACAAATAGAAATATACATGCACACAAAATCAAATAAACACACAAACAAAGATTTAAACATCATCTTGCTGATGATCTGATGATTCAGAAGCTAGGTCTACCCAGGAGATTTTTTACTTTTTATCATTTACCGTTATTGCGAATATGCTTATTTTTACCTTTTTCCATTGCAGAAAGAGTTTTTAAGTTCGGGCACTCATTTTTCATATGTCCGGGTTTCCTACACCTAAAGAAAATTACTTTAGAAGAATTCTTAATATCCTTACCATTTTTACCTTTGTTCCTCTTTTATTGATGTTTATGCTTACGCTGTAGTAGCTTTTCAAATTTTCTCGTTATCAATGCTATCTTCTTACTTTCATCATCTACTGAGTAACTTTTCTCTATGTCTTTGTCTTTTAGCACTATCATTTCACATGCATCCAAAAGTCTTTAACTCACAGTTTGCTCATGAGTAATTAGTGAGCCAATCAGATTATTAATAGTATAATCATTCAAATCTTTTGATTCAATTATAACAGTGAGTTTAGCATTAAATTTTTGAGGTAGACATCATAAGATTTTATTTACTTTTTCAAAGTTTGAAACTTCTCTACCTATAGTTTGCAATGATGTTACTACTTATGAAACCTAGTAAACATATCTAAGGTGGTCTCATAAGGTTTCATACTAAAGAGTTCATAGTCATGCATAAAAATATTCAACTTAGATTTCTTGACTTCACTAGTACCTTCATATACAGTGCATAAAATATCCCAATATTCCTTGCCAGTAGTGCATGTAGGGATTCTTATATAATCTTTAGAATTCAAAGCACATAACAAACAATTCATACATTTAGCATTTAATTAAGCATAAATTTGTTCTACTCCACTCCATTCAGTAAACGGGATATTGGTTTTGACTCCATATATAATACGTGATGGTATAGGATAACTAGTTTGAATTATATGCCACATTCGATAATCTATCAATTACAAGAAAGTAGACATTCAAAATTTCCAAAAATCAAAAGAAATACTTTCAAATAAAAGGGTTCTAGTGATCGAATATCCTTTAGTAGTGTTCCGGTTTCCAAAAGTAGCCATTATCAATTTTCAAAAAGTTTTCTAAACCTTAATTTTTGAAATAGGCTCTGATACCACTTGTAAGTCCTCAATAGGTTGTTAAACTTAAGTTAATTGTTCCAAGGCTAACCAAGAGAGTGGTGAATTGGCTATTTAAAAATTTCTTAGAATTTTTGAAAACCGTTTCTCGAAAATTAAATCACTGATCCTAAAAATATGCAGTTATTTGAATATGCTTATTAGAAAAGATTTATTAACCATAAAATATTAAAGTGCATAAAATAAAACTAAAGATAATAAAAGAGAATGAAGAACACCAAATTTTATAGTAGTTCGGTCCCACTAGACCTACGTCCACTCCCTAAAGACTCCTTCACGTATTGCACTAAATAATATTGACTCTACTTTCGTCCCACAGCAAGGTGAAGAAGCCCTTACAAACTCTCTCCCGCCAACCTAGTGCAGCCAAGAACAATCATCCTTTTTTACCCACCCTTATGAAGGTAGAGAACTCGTCATCCTTTTTCACTCTCCTAGTGAAGGAAGATAACCTGCCGTCCTTTTTCACCCTCTTGGTGAAGGTACAAAACAATTATTCTTTTTCACTTTGCTAGTGAAGGTAGAGAACCTAGTCGTTCGTTTTCACCCTCCTAGTGTAGGCAAAGAAGCTAAACACAATGTTGAAAATCTTCCCTCAAGAGCCTCTAGAGGATATGGGCAGAAACTTGAATAAGACAAAGAGATCCTCACTTTGGGAAACCTTATGAAACCCTCACAACTCCCCTTCACTAGATCTCTCACACTCCACTCTCATAATCTCTCCCAAACACTCACACTCAATTTCCACTCTAAAGATAGATAAGCAACAAAGGTATTTAATGATAATTTTTAGGTCTTGTTATATAGAAAAGACATGAAGAACTGTCCAAAAATTGAAAATTCCAAGAACACTGTCCTATGATCATACCGTATGATCGCATATCATCCCGTATGAATGCATAGTGTCCCCGTACAAACTTGTATGAACTCAATTCAGTCATCCATATGAATGTATATCATCCCTTGCGATACATCTGTATGAATGCATAGTGTCTCGTACGAACAGTTCAAATTTGATGTACGAACTCAATTTAGTCGTCCCTATGAAAATTACATCATACAGTATGAACAGTTCAAATTCATCTATACGAACTGGTATGAACCTGATTTCGTACTCTATCAATCGTCTGTACGAACTGACATCATACAATATGAACAGTTTAAAAATGAACTTATTTGTGTTGTACTATTGTGCATGAACCTCATTTCATACTCTGTCAGTCATCTGTACAAACTAACATCATACAGTATGATCTATTCAAAATTTTAAGCCTTGATTTGATTAACTGCACGTTAGAGGAAAAACCACTAAGTCTAAATCGTACAGTACAATTAAAGATTGCCCAGTTTGATTAGTTTTAAAAATTCAAGTTTTGTCTCTCTCTCACACTGTGTGTGTGCACGATTACCCCATTACAATCACACTCTCTCAGACTCAAGAAAAATAGAAAAATTATAGACTTCATTACAAGAAACCCTAATCTAATCTATCTTGAAGTCTTCGATAGTCTGGAGTATAATTTCCCTTAAATATTAGTGTACACACAAAATAAGTATAAAATGAATCATAAAGATGTGAGCCATAATGTTTGTTATCATCAAAAATATAAACTTGTGAGCTCGAGTCGTAACACTTTCTTTGGCGATTCTAGGTTTCTTGTTGGCTCTCTTCATAGAGCTATTTTTTGGTGAGTTTTTCCATATTTTTTAGTTGATCCTTTCATTGTATTTGTGTTATTGGTCTTCTCTGGGTTTTGGGATCCTTTTGCCACATTTTTTTGTTTTATTTGGTATGGCAGAGCCCAAGAATCCTTGAGGAAATGTCTTACTCTCTCCGTCGAGTAAAAAGCATTTATTGTATTTATTTGGGCAATCTTCTAATATTTTATCAAGAACTTTTAAGTAAGTGTTTTCTGGAGCTTCCTTATCTTCTTCTTCATCAGTAACTTTTACTCACTTATCGTTTAACGGTGCTCCAGCTTTTTTGATTTCTAACAAGGATGTTGTTAAACTTACTTCTCCTTTCCAATTCATATTGGTGGGGAAGTTTTCTCTTTGCAGACCCGATATTGATGCTTTTCACACTTTCTTTGGTAATATAAAACTTTTAGGTTTGAATTCAATTGGTCTTTTTGATCTAAGACATAGGGCAATTCAACCTACGAATGATTTGGATTATAGTAGAGTTTTCACAAGATGCTCTTATTATATCAATAACTACCAAATGAACATTTTAAAATGGACTCCTTTCTTTGATATCAAAGTGGAATTCTTGATTGTTCTAATTTGGATTTTTTTTCCATTTGTAGTTGCATTTCATTAAAAATAGTGTTCTTCAAGATTTGGGTTCTATTTTGGTCAATATTTGCAGACTGATCTCGCCTCTGCATCTGTAGCTAGGCCCTCTACAGCTCATATATTAGTTGAAGTTCATATATCATAGAAACATCCAAAAGAAATCTAGTTAGGATCAGAGTCTCTTAGATATATGCAAAAGGTTGAATTTGAGAAGGTTCTTTATTATTATTATTTTTTTTCTCATTGTAAAATTCTTGGACATGCTATTAATGATTGCTTTATTTTGTATTTGATGCTTAATAGATCTTAACATCAACATGGAGAGGTGGAAGGGGTAAATGTTATTGGTAAAGATATCGAGCATATCACTTCAAACTATGATCCCTACTCTTATCAGGTTGAAGTTTTGAAGAATCTTCCTAATGTCAATGTTCATTATATTAGTAAGGATACTGATAAGATTGTGCATAATTTTAATATTACTAATAATATAGTTGACTTAATGAACAAACAGATGAACCTGAGTTGATAGTTTTACACAAACTTATTGTAGATGCTACCTTTATATTCTATATGAATGTTGCTCCTTCTTCTCTACCAATTATTGATATGGTTAATTCGGATGTCATTCAGGAATATCAAAATGATTATAATTTGAATAAAGTTCCTTCTAATTCTTTGAATCTGTTACTAGCTCTAGTAATGATAGCTTATCAATAAATTGGTGTGTTGATATTCCTAAAGTGTTAGGCTCTGTGGCTTGTGAAGAAGGAGAATTCATTACTTCTTCAACTAATGTTCTTAAAACTAATGATCCTAGTGCTTTGAAGTCTAAAAGTATGGCGAATGACATTATGGATATTGTGTCCACTTAGTTAAATAATAGTGACAACATGGTGGATGATGATGGCTTCACTAAGGTTGGAAAAAATAAAAAAAGGTAAAAAAATGATTCCTTTCCCACACCTCGGTCTACTAGGGCTCAAATAATTCTAAATTCTTTTAATTGTTAGTGCTCTCTTATGGTTCTAACTCTTGTAATAGAGTTAAGAGTCTTTGTAGTATTTATAAGGTTATTTTTCTTATTCTTCTAGATCTTTTTCCTACCTCGACTAAGGTTAGCTCTATTAGTAATCGTCTGGGTTTTGGTTACTATTTTAGTAACTTCTTTAATAAGATTTGGATTTTTTGGAATGATCTTCTTACCATTAATATTATTCATGACTTTCATCAGGTTGTTCATACTCAAATTTACTCTTTTTAATTAATTGTTACAGTTCCTTTATTTATACTGCAAGCTCTTGGTACATTATAGTTATCCCTTGGAATTAACTTATTAATTTTGCCCCTACTCATTTTGCTCCTTGTATTATTGGTGTGAATTTTGATACCATTTCTAATGCTTCTAAGAAGATTTGGGGCAAGTCTCCCAATCCTCAAAGTATGGAAGATTTTAATAATATGATCATGGATTCCAATTTTCATGATATTGGTTTTTCGGGTAGTGCCTTTACTTGGAATAAGACCAATATGTGGCAAAGACTTGATTGTATCCTTTGTAATGATAAATGAAGTTCAGAATTTCATATGACCCATGTTAAACATTTAATTCTTACTCTTTTTTATCTTGCCCCCTTCTTTTGAGTATTAATATTTATAAAGCTTCTAGCGTCTCTTCCTTTAGATTTTATAATATGGGGTTATTAGATGATTCCTTTTATAATAATATCATTGATAATTGGTAGTGTCTATTATATCCTGATGATAATGTAAAGGGTATGATTAGATTGTGGTTCAAGTTAAAAATGATCAAGTAAAAACTCAGATGGTGGAATAAAGTGGTTTTCATAATATTATTTTCAAACATTTTAAAAGCGATTTCAAAATGTGGAAATTAATTATTTTCTTAACCCTTCTATCCTTAAATTGGAGTTCCTGATTGAGGCTAAGGTGAAACTTATCCATCTTCATGGGATGGAATAAGCTTACTAGAGGAAAATAGCTACTCCAAAATTTCTGGTGGAAGGGCATAAAAATACCAACTTTCTCCATGTTATTGCTAACAAAAAAGGTGTCACTAATCATATTCATAAGATTTATGAGCAGGATTGTTCTTTTATGAAGATGTGAATTTTATTGCTAGATCTGGGGTGGAATAATTTGAAGCTATCTTTAATAATAGTTTTGCTCCTGCTCCCTTTGGCAATCATGGTGCTATTCCTCATTTAATTATTATGAGGATAAAACCCTTCTTACTTAAGCTCCCTCTAAAAAAGAGATTTTTGATACTATTAAACGAATGAACTTAGATTCTATGGTTGGACTTGTTGGTTTCACCACAAATTTTTTTCAAAAATCTTGGGATATTGTTAAAAGGGACATGGTCGATGCTATTAGAGATTTTTTTGAGGGTTCCACCTACCCTAAATTTTTGAATGCAATGAATATTGCTTTAATTCCTAAGAAAGAAGCAATTGGGATGATTTTAGACCTCTCAGTTTATGCTCGCTTTTCAATAAGTTGACTTCTAAAATCATGATGGGAAGATTGGCTTTAATTCTCCATAAAAATATTTCTCTTGGCCAAACTAGTTTTTTGAAGGGTCATGGCATTTTTGATAATGTACTTTTGGATTAAGAGCTTAGTCATGATATTAATTTTCCTATAAAAGGTGGTAATTCTATTCTCAAACATGATACCCCTAAACCTTATGATAACCTCAACTGGAATTTTCTTTATTACATATTAGAGTGGTTTGGCTTTAATGGTTCTTTTATCAATCTTATTAAAAATAGCTTTGAGAAGTACTTCTTTTCTATTATCATTAATG
Organism: Dendrobium chrysotoxum; assembly: GCA_019925795.1. NCBI lineage: Eukaryota > Viridiplantae > Streptophyta > Magnoliopsida > Asparagales > Orchidaceae > Dendrobium > Dendrobium chrysotoxum. The sequence continues at coordinate 51,343,699 of CM034302.1, forward strand.
GTAAAAGTCAAGGCTTCTATCATTCCTCTCAAGGGTTGTGGCGGAGTGATTGATCTCCCCAGCTATTTTTATAAATGTTGTAGAATTGTTTTCTAGAGGTATTGGCTCTTCTTTTTGATGATATTTTACTGTAATTCAAAAAAGTTGTGTTCTTGTTCTTATAATTTCTTTCTTTGGGGGGTGACTTATTTTAATCAAAAGTGTGATTTGTTCTCTACCTATTTATATTTTTCATATGATTCAACCAACTACTACTAATTGCTTGTATACAGAATGTATGATTAACATGTTTTTACTAGGGGGACCAAGACTAATTCTTCCTCAATTCTTTGGGCCACCTAAAAAATTTGCTATGGTGTTTTGGATGAAGGGGTTCTTAGTTATAAAAGAATGGGGGATATGGTTCTTACCTTTTCCTATAAGCTTTGGTACTTGTTTAGAACCAACAAAAGCTTGTGGGATAATTTTATGTTAAAGAAATAATGCATTGGTGAACACCCTCTGATTTGTCATTAGAAAAAGAATGATTCCTTCATTTGAAAAAGACTTTGTTCCATTAAATGGGAGGCTGAGAACTTTATAGGGGAAGGTAAGGTTTTCTTTTAGATGGATTACTGGATGGGGTTGTCTGATATTGACACTTATTTCAATTCTCAATCTACTACTTCTATAAAGGTTTATAAATTCTTAATTGGTAATAGTCGGAACATTGAGATGTTGAAAGACAATATTGTTGATAATCTTATGTAGAAAGTTTTGGAGATTTTTCTCAAAACTAACATTGCCGATTGTATCTTATTTACAGTGTCTAACACTGGTAACTCTACTCTTAGGAAGGTTTCAAAGGTTATTATACCTATTCACACTAAATCTATTTTATATTCTGTGATTTGGCATAAAAGCATCCCTTTTTAATATTCCATTTTGGTTTGGGGAATCTTAAAGTCCTTTTTGCTTGTTGATGCTTTTCTGTTGAAAATGGGTTTTTTGTCCCTTTCAAATGCCAATGTTGCTTCCATTGTGGAACTTTAAATCATGTTTTTGTTGTTGGTTCTTTTATTGCTAAAGTTTGGAGGTATTTTAATGATACCTTTGGTAAGAATTTTTTTAGCAATTTTAATGACATCATTTGTGTCTTACAAGCTTGGTTTCTTCCTATGCATGGTCACGTTAGAAACCTTATGACTATCGAATGGAAATGATTTCAAGCATAATGTTATTGTGATGAATGCTAATCGTATTATATCTAAGGTTAAGGATAAGATTCAGCACCTTTATACTGCTAACCTCATCTCTTCCCATAATTTGATGAATTACCATTTTGTTGCATCTAAAATTGGTCTAAAGATAGATGGTATCAACGAGAATGGTAATTCCAAAATTGTTAGGTGGCTTAAACTTTAGTTGCCTTATTTTAAACTCAATACTAATGGCACTATTAATAATAATACAACTGGTTGTGGTGGTATTGGTAAGGATTATATTTACAATGTGCTAACATTCCTTTTTGGTCTATTATCTATTTGTTCTGGAATTACTACTGAATTAAAGACAGTTTAATTGTGGTCTCAACCTCTTTTGTACTATGCATGTTAGGCATGTTTGGGTTGAGATTGATGCTATGTTGGTACTGCATTTTATTCAAAATGATAATTCCTACAACCATAAGAACTTTTACCTAATTAGAAGCATTAAATGCCTTCGTAACTTATTTAATGATTATATGTCTCATATTTATTGCGAGGGTAATTACTATGCTAACTGGTTGGATAACTATGCTTGTAACCTTAATGCTTTCATTGATTTCCATAGTTATAATTTACCCAAGTTATTATTTGGGATGACTATTTTTGATAAAGTTGGCCTACATTATATCAGGAATTAATTCTAGTTTTTTATGTCTTTGTGCCTTTGTTGGGTGTGGGGGTCTCATCAGTGTTGTCTCTTTGTGGGGCTGGCTTGTTCCTCTTTTGTAACATGTTTATGTCTTGCATTATTATGTTTCCTCTTCCATTTCTAGTGTGCAATTATGGTGCATTTGGATTTGGTTCCCTTTCTTCATGGCTTTAAACATTTCTAACTTATTTTGGGGGGTCCCTACCTAGAATTATGATGCTATTATGATAGGCTTTGGTGGCTGGTTGTGTTTTCTATGCTGGACTTGTGGGAGCTCTCTTATTTATTTAAGGGGGATTGCTCTGATTTTTATTCCTATCACCTATTTTGTTCTTGAGGGTTATAATTGAGCTTTAGTTCTCTTTTTCTTTATTAACTCTACTTTTTTTGGTTTTGAATTATCTTGTTTGCTTCATGGATGGTTTTCTGATTTTGGATTTGTTGGATATTCCTGTGTAGGGCTTTTTTTTTTTTTTTGGAAGAAAGATTGGGCTAATTTCATACCAAGGGATCTTTCATTCTTGGGTGATGGCTCTTGGCGGAGCTAGCATGTTCTTAGATTTTTTTTGTGCTGGTGCTTAGAGAGGACCTTAGGCTCAGAGGTTTTATTTGTCTTTTTTTGTAGTTCTCATGAATAGTAGAGAGTGAAAGGTCCCCCTTAAGGACTTTATAATCTTTTTTTATATTATGCGTAAGCCTGTTAATGGGTTTTTACTAAAAAAAACACAAACCTTAAACTCTAAACCTGAAAATGCAAATCCAAAACCCTAATAAAAAAAATAAACCATAAACATAGAACTCTAAGCCTAAAACCATAAACCTTGTTCACTAAATTGTTTCATTTCAGGAAGAGAGCTTAGTTTTGTATACTTGTTATTATTGTATATCTTTTCTATGTCTACTAGTATTTTAGGTACAAGATACACCATGTACAACTAAAGAATATGACTCAAGATTGTGTAGTATTGGATTAATTGTTTCAAGGGTTTTTTTTTTTTTTTTGAGTCAATGCATTATAAAAAGTGTATGTTAGCATAACAACTGTGCATGCACACACCGTGGAAATAAAAATAAAAAACTTAATTTTATGGTCAAATCATACTATACGATCTCAATCACACTATAAGATCAGTTCAAATAGAAATAAATTAAAATATTTAATTTAAAAGAAAAATTAAAATTCATAAATAACTAATTGTAGAATATGATCACACACCATACTAGATGATCAGCTATAACCAGAAACACAATCGTTGAATCTAACTTACCTAAAATAGGTAAATTTAAATTTTAAAATTTAATCTATTTGTAACGTATGAATCTTTTCGTACTATATGGTCTTTTAAATCATTTCCTAATTAGTTAGCTAATTAAGCAATAAATTGGATATGATTGATTGCAAATTATATTGTACGATATATATAACATACTGGATAAGTTACTTGAGGAGTCTCTGGATGTCTTTTGATAGTCATTGGGTGGGTTGTGTCTTCTGTGAGAAAGTGTTAAATAGAGGGCTTTGAGCTAGGGAGAGAAATGGTAAAGTTTGAGAGAGAGAGAGAGAGAGAGAGAGAAGATCCTTGTAGGTTTAAGGGAGTGTGAGAGCATGTTTTCACACTATTTCTCAGGCGAACATGCACCTAATTTCCTCCATGAGTCAAGGTCTGTCTCGAGGGAAGCTTTGGGAAGAAGACCACTTTGTGGTAGCCGCAACAACAAATTTTCCTATTACATTACAATATCCCGCTCCTTATACAAGGTTGGCTTTGGATGAATGTTTTATGTACCGAGAATGGTATACTTTAAGAATTTATGATGAAATATCCAAACTTTCCCATGCATTTCATCAAATGTCTCTTCTATTAATAATAACCCATAGTAGTGAAGCTTATCCAGGAGATGTTTTTATTTGCATTTATGACTTCTAAAAAGAGCTGCTAATTGAAGTTCTTGATGAGGTGCACGAAGTATGACTCTTTACCAATAGTGGAGACTCAGCCTAGAGTCCTTTTATCTTATATTAATATTAATGTAATTTCTATTACAGATATAGAAATATTCTTATCTATCGATTTATTCATGGCTAGAATCAGGCATGCTATTAATGTAGGTATTTTTGTTTCTAGAGTATGATGCTTAAATGAATGTTATGCTGGAAAAGAAATTGGAACTAGCTTAATTTGTTTTTGATCTAGATAATTCCCCAATTTGCTTATGATATAGATAAAGATGCTCAAAATCTATTGGCAAGAGGACAACAATTATGTCAATTGTTCAAACAATCTCACTCAGACCCTCTTATCTTGGAAGACAAGATAGCTACTATTTAAACTAGAATAAATAGATATCTTAATGCGCTAGAAATTAGATAGGTAAAGAAATTTCTCATTGGTTTACATACCTACTTAACAAAGAATAAACATAAATTCTAAGAAATTCTATGCAAGATATTCACTGAAAAAGATGAAACCCTTTTGAGAGAAGCTATTCAAAAATGGATCAAACTCTTTCTACTACAAGAACAAACATAAATGCAAATGGATCATTTTTCTTCTATTCATAGTTAAGAGAAATCATCAATAAAAATTTCTTATTTGAATCATTCAAAAAAGGGTATTTTTTATCCTTTCTAAAATAGTGTTCTTTTTTTTTCTAATCTATTCACCATCTAAAATAGATTTATAGAGAGAAATTGCGTCCAGTAACTGTTGACCTCATTTTTGTATGAGGTTATAAGGACCCAGCTCAGACTCTAGATTAATCTTGACCCTAGGATCAATCTAGAGCCCAGAATATTCTAGACCCTAGGTCTATCCAAACTATAGGACCTACCCAAATCCTAAGATGCTTCTAGATCCTAGATCTTAGGACTTCTAGACTCTAGGAATTTCCTAGAATTCAAACTTTAGGATCTTCCTAGAATTCAGACTTTTAGGATTTACTCTAAATCCTAAGTTTCTTTTAGACCCCAGACTTTATGATTCTTAGATTCTATAATCATTCTAGAATCCAAAACCTTAGGATATCTAGACTCCGGGATTTCATTAGATTTCAAATCCTAGGAGCTACTCATGGCCTAGATTTACCCAGACTCTAGATCAATCAATGTTCAAATCAAATCCAGACATCAAATCAATCTTGAACCCCAGTCAATCCAGACCTTAATTCAATTCAAACCTCAAACAAAATCCAGATCAAATCTAGATATTCAAACCCAAAACCCAAGGCCAAAGGTCTACGTCCTAAAAGCCTTTTCCAGTGAATTTTAAAATCTTTCAAGACCTAGTCAAATGACCTCTGATTCTGGGTCTGTCAGTTGTATATTGATGTGAAATGTTTCTAGAGGCAACTCTCCAAACTTGAGCTCATTCTGAGGTCTCTAACCCTAGAAATTTGATTTAAATGCAAAGGCTGTAAAACCTTTAAATATTTATGGCCTATGCCACTAGACCTATCACCTAGTGGATTTTGACTTTGGAGCTTTCTCCAAAGCTTCCAATCACACCCAGACTCTTAATCCTGACCACTTGAACATTAAATTATATTTTGTTGGACCCACTTTAACCCCAGCTGACCAGGGGTCAAAATGACCAAAATACCCCTTAGGGGATCAAATGCACATTTCAAATCAAATGACCACCAAATTTCTTGGAACCACTTCCAATAATTTTTAAATATTAAATCCAATCTATTGGTCCCAAACCCAGACCCTGGGACAACCTGGTTGACCAAGTCAACCGTGGTTGACCAAGCAGGCCCTTTAGGGTTCAAATAGGTCATTTTGACCCATTTGACCTATCCAGACCTTGGGACCACCACCACTAGACTCAAAATATCAAATCAAATCTATTGAGTCTAAATTTAGGACCTGGGTCATACTTGTTTACCAAGTCAACCTAGGTTGACCTAACTCCCCCTTAATGCATTAAATGGGTTATTTCAACCCATTTAATCTGTCAAATCCCTTTTAAGCTTTAAATTAACCCCAAGCCATGGCCTAGTCATTCCCTAATATTTGGCCAATCAAATCTAAATAATATTGACCATGTCAACTATAAGATTTAATCAAATTATTTCAAACCCTCTCTTCAAACTTTAAACAATCCATTTTAAGGTCTTGAGCTTTATTCAATCAACTCTTAAGGACTATCCTTTGTCCATCAAGGCCTAGGTTGACTGTTTGACCAGTCAAACAGTCAAAAAGAAGTTTATATGGATCAAAGCATGGTCAAACCCTTTTAAAATCCCTTTTAGCTTATCCAAACTTTAATCTCCAAGCATTAAGTCCACTTTAAATACTCAATCCAGCACCAGAAACCTTTCCCTATGCCACCTCAGCTGCCATGTGGCATAGGCACCAATCAAACAGTCAAATCAAGGGTTTAAAGGGGTCAAATTTCATCAAAACCCCTCCCAAAGCTAATCCATTCCATCTCTAACCCATCCAGCTATCCCAAATGACTTCTGGAAGTTTCTTAAGCCCCATATAATCCTTGGATTAGAGCCTAATCGATTAAAGTGGTCCCAAACTCCATATGAGGCCAAAAAGACCTTTCCATGTGGATGTCCTTTAGTGTCCTTAATTCCACTATTGTTAACTACCCTCAAGGCCAGGTGTCAAGCATCTGGCGTAAAACCAAAATAATCCCAGCCCTCTACTCAACCTAGAATGAATTGAATAGGGAAAAACCTCTTTGAGAGCCCTCATTCAACACCTTAGCATTCTCTCACTACCCAGCCTCTAGGTTCCCTGAGCTCCAGATTTCTCCATCATCAATCCCCGACCAAGATCCACCGTCAAAACCTCGCCGGCAATGACTCCTCCGGCGAACTTAGCTCAAATCCATCCCAAGCTCGAAGCCCTTAATCCTGACATTATCTGCTCGAGTGGTCTTCTACAAATCTAAGCTTGGACAGACTACAAATTCAAAGAACTCAAAATCGATCCAATCCAACGGTTAGTTTCCTCTAAAACCTTAGCCCTAGGTCACAATAGTTAGAGTTAAATAACCTTTCAAAAAGTAGTTTTTAAGCTTTAAAAATTATTCCATATAATTTCTGTTCAGTTCCTTAATATGTGTTTAAAATTTCAAGCTATTTGATGCTCTAGATTAGGAGAACGAGCTTGAAAATGCATTCTAGGGCTTCGGTTAGGCCTGTATGAACTGCATCTTATCAGAGCTCTTAATCTTAGGATCAACGGTTCTAATCGAGCTGTTCCGTGGTTCCTTCTAACCGCGTGGATGACCCTACGATTTCGCCTACGGTCCGGCTCAATCAGGGCTGCTCGTTTCAAACCGTGGATCTTCTGACTACTCCTGATCCACGTCTGACGTAGATAAGTGATCTGCGTCCCGCGGATCATTTCGAAAATCATTGTCAGCGGCGTAATCATTATGGCACCAGCCAGTGATTGCCCCCGCCATCTGATTCAATGAATTGGAGGCTGCCATGTAGCGCCGGTACCGTCAATTATATTTTATTCTTTTAAATTAATTTTAGTTCAATTTTAAATACAAAAAAATTCAAAAAATCATTAAAAAAATAATTATAAATAAAAAAAATATGTATTTTATACCAAATTGCTAGAATTTTAAATCCTTTTAACTAAAATTAAATTTATTTTAAAATAATTAGCATATTTTAAGTGAATTCAGAACATTTAAAAATTGATAATTTGATTATTAATTAACTAATACAAATCAAATTATTTTCTTAATTTCAAAATAAACTTATTTTAAAATTATGTAATATATATATATATATATATATATATATATATATATATATATATATATATATATATATATATTATAAGAAAAAAATATGAATTTAAAACTAATTTTAAATTAAAATATTAAATATATTTAAAATATTATAAATATTGAATTTTGATTACTTTAAATTAATATTTAATTAAAATAACTTTTAAATTTTTAAAAAAATTATTTTTAAATATATTTTAAAATTCTAGATAAATATTTAAGATATTTTATTTTAAAACTTGAATTTGATTTAAAATATTTTATTCAATTATCTTAAGAAATTTTAATATATTAATAACTAATTAACATCTAATTAATATAAATTTAGATATTTCCAAATATTTAATTTTACATATATATATATATATATATATATATATATATATATATATATATATATATATATATATCAGAGAATTCTTTTAAGATATAATTTTATTTTATATTATATTAACTTAATGTATTTTTTTTATTATATCTTAAACTACATTTGATTAATCAAATACTTAAATACTAATTGATATTTAATTAAGATTAAAATTTAAATCAATTATTTTTTTTTTAGTGATTTCAGAATTTTTGAAATTATTTAAGATTTAATTTAAATTAATTTAAGATTACTTCAATTATTAATTAATTTTAAATTAATTTAAATGCCTTAATGACCTTAAAACTTCAAAAATCCATAAAAAAATTCATTTTAAATCAAAAAATTAAGTGTAATATCTTAAAATTTTAATAAAATTGAATACTTTAACTTGAAACTAATCTAAGAGATCAAAAACATAATGTTTTTTAATTAATATTAATTATTTCATTACTTTAAAATTAAATAATATTTAATTAAGTATTATATTAAATATTTTCAAAATTAACGATTTATTTTCAAATTATATCAATAAATCAGAGGATCTCCCAAAATAAAATATTTTGAAATTATTTTAAAATTAATTTCATAATATTTTGAAATATATTAAGGTTTGTATTTTCAAGTATATATATATATATTTATATTTTAAAATTCTATTTTAAAATTATATATATTTTAAATCTTTTCAAATTTAAGAGATCCCATGAAATTTTAAACTCAAGTTAGGCATGTTTGAATAGAAATTATGTGGGAAGATTAGTGGATGGTCATATCTTAATCATCAACTAATCAAATTATTAACTATAATTAGTTTTTAATGCTTGCATGCTTACGGTGCACACACCACCTAGCTTTAAGGCTCTCCTAGACTTAGAAATTGATTGTGTTTGTACATGTTTATGTATATATTAAGTCAAGGGTTAGAAACTTTGATTTGAACCAATTTGAACTTAGTGACATCATTAAGGAAAATAATTAAGGGCTTGTTTAGAGGACTTAGAATATTGCCAATAATTAGGATACACCTCTTTTTGACTTGAAACTTTGAACACTTGAACTTCGTGGCACTCTCAGGCCTAAGAAAATTTCTCACTGAATTTCAAAGTTATTAAGCCCCTTAATTAACTTAATAAAAATTAAACCTTAATTAAGCCTTTAAACTTCCAGAAAATATAATAAATCAAATTTAAACTCAAAAATTATAAACAATACCTCTAACGGACAAGAATTAACTCCTTAATCAATGAAAAATAAAAGCCTATTGACTGGATTTTAAAATCAAGCTAAATTTAATTATAATTGAAATTTAATTTGAATTGAGTTGTAAATTATTAAGTACTTTGAGGTGGGATTATAGTGATCCAAATTAGATTCCAAGGAGAAGAGTGACATCCCTTAGGGGAGAGTACCTCTTCACTTAGAAATATAGTTTAGGATACATTCAAGTATCCTAAGAGAAAAGATAACACCCCTATCCCGGGGTAGTTTCTTTTCATTTGGATATCCGGACCTGATAATCCAAGAAACCTTGTAGAAGGACAAAGAAGTGAAGAGCAAAGAGAAGGCCCATTCTCAAATTCACTTGAATCTTAGAAGTAGAATCCAAGTTATAATCAATGGTACCTGGCCACTTTACTTTTTTTACAGACCTTGGGTTATAAAATTAAGTGGCACTTGCCACAATGGACTTTCAATTTGAATTTTAAATTTAATTGATTTCATTAGTTGATGAATTATTCAATGTTGATTGCGATATTAGTATTGCCTACTTTTTATAGTTTTTTGGCGATTATTTCATGTTGATTTTGATTTAGCTTGGAACCCGATTGGAGGCTTGTGAGGGTACGAATAAAACTATTTCTACTTTAATTAAAATTAAAATATTTAAGCTCACATAGTAACTATGACATTTTAAGAAGTAAACCCGGGACTGCTGGGGATTTTTCATATGCATATTTGTTACATTTTCACTTTTTTTGCTAGGCACCTCCCCGCCTATGGGTTCTGTCAGCCACCTGGCCTATAAGCGTGCAGTTCTATCCAAGGGGATCTATGCATCTCTAGGATAAAATCTATTTTTAAGCCTTTTTTAAAAATGTTTCATCCAGATTTAAGCATTTAATCGAGTCAACTAGCATGCATCACATTACTAATAAATTAAAATTGAGTCTAATCTTTAATTACATTTTAGCATAAGCATTTCACCCAACATAAGTCATAGGGGTTAATTAGGAATCTGCTCTAGATGTCGACACCAATTCCTTAAAACTCAAGCTTAAACAATGTCCCTAATAACTCTTTTATAAAGATCAGATATATGGTTTTGAAGTCCTGAGGTGGTTTAGCTGGCTCCCCAATCTAGGTCGGGGTAAGTCCAAAATTACATTGCATTAGCTAGGATCCGAGTTATTGATTCTCAGTACCCATTTTAGACTTAGGATATGAGGTAGATTTTTAATCTTAAGACCTCAACCTCTGGGAATCTACTTCCCACTTTCTAATATAATTGATCACTTAAATATTAAATCTCTTTCCATCAAATTCAAGCTCAACACTTAGGATATGTTGGGGTGTTTCTAAAGTAATTTAGAATCTAAAAACACCCCCTACCCTTCCTCCATTGACTCAGAAAAGAACTGCTCAAATTTGATCCAATCCCCGTTGAATTTCCAACCCTTAACCTCCTTTGACATTGATCTTTCAAATCTTAAAAAAAATTTGTATCGCTATTTTAATCAAGAGTATTCGTAAGAAAATCTCTATTTTCCTACGATGTAATTAACTACGAGGGCTTGCGCTCGTAGATGATTTAGAAACCCAGACCTGATTTTCAAAATGAAAATTTTCAAAACCCTCAATTAATTACTTTTGAGAAATCAAACAAAAAAAATGGCGATCGTTATTATCATATTCAAGTAATTAATAATGAATGATATCTTCTTCCTTCGGGATGATATATCATTTATTGATATAATTTTAAATATGAAATCAACAATAATTTATCCAAATTATCGTAGTCAGATATTTGATTGAACTTTATTTTGATCCTTTGGGATCATATGTAGTTCCTTCCTGAATCAAGCTACGATATTCAGGATCAGATTTATAATTCTAAAATTGAACCAATTAGGAAATTTTATCTCTCTTTTTTGAGGTAGTATATCATCACTAGTGTATGTTCAATTTCAGAGTTAAAATTTAAAGATAAATATCATATTATTCCCAAAGATAATTAACCTTTTCAAAAACTAAATATTTTTCAATCAAACAGTAACATTTAAACATATACCAAAGGTTTAGACGGCCTTTATCCTATACATTAGATAAAGCACGTCCTCTATTCCTATTTTTACATTTTTTTTTCATAAAAAGAAAAAAGGATTAGATAATTTTATGAAAAAATAAAAAAAGATGCATATCAAAAAGAATAATGCTATTATGGTAGCCGAAACACAATTTTGGTAGCCAAAATAGCATATTCACTTGCTATATTATAGTATGTTGCTCCTTATATAGGAGCGACTCTGGTTGAATCTTTTATATACTGTGAATGATATACTTCAAGAATTTATGAAGATCTCTCCCAACCGGCCCATGCTTATTGTTAAATGTCTCTTATATTAATAGGACCTCTTGGTCATAATGATTAGCCATGAATAACATACTTAAATAATTTTTGATGAACTCCCCAAACTATTATCATAGCTCGGCTACTTTGTTGCACTGAGTTGGTGAAAGGGTTTTTCTTCTACTCTACCGCACTAGGTTGCTGAAAGGGTTTCAATTACTCTGCCACACTAGGGAAGGTGAAAGGAATTTAGCTACTCCACTACACAGGGGAAAATTAAAGTACTCGCCTACTCTGCCACACTAGGGAAGGTGAAAGGCATTTGACTACTCTGCTACACAGTGGAAGGTGAAAGTGATTTGGTTCTTAGCCATACATTCGGTGGAAGTGATTCTTCTAGCAACTATTTTGCCTAGTCATGGGGGAAAAATAAGACAGTAAAGGTTTTAGTGCAATACCTGGAGAGGAGGACTCCGGGAAGTGGACATAGGTCTTGGTTTAATGAACCACTATAAATTTCTGGTGTGTTCGTTCTTGTTTCTTTCGGCACTTTATTTTTTGCATTTTTATTTTCTCGCACATTTTCTTTCTTGCAAATCTAATTTGGAACTTGATATCATTGTGAAATGAAAATTTTCAGATTACTTTTAAATTAAATTTTATTATAAAAGAAAAGAAAAAAATTTAAAAATAAAAAAAGAAAAATATTTTGCTATTCACCTTTCCACAAAATCAAAAAAATAAAATAGTGTTTTATTTATTTTTTTGTTATCTTTTTTATTGTAAAATCTAATCTTAAATTTAAGTTGTGAATTTGTTTTATATTATTTAAAAGGAATTTTTTCAAAGGAAAATTTTTAAAAACACCTATTCACTTCGCTCTTGGTGTGTCTTTCCGAGTTCAAGTGGTTTAACAACCATAAATTGAATTTAAATTTGTATTAAAGCATGTTCTCTGAATTTGTGAATTAAAAAAATAGAGAAAAGATCTATAGCACACTTTGAGAATAGAAATACCACAGAGGCTTATTCAATAATCCATCCATCATTATTTGGTTATGTCCCCTTTAATTTTTAAGAAAATTTGTATGTCTACTTTCTTACAATCAATTGACTGTCTCATGTTGCATATGATGTAAGTAGATGATTCTGTGCTTTAAAATTGAAATCACTTATTGAATGGAGTATGTAATAAAGGGATCATGAATAACAAAATGCAAAATGCTTAAATAGTTTTCTTCGGGCTTTAAAACCTGAGGATTACATGCGTGTTTCTACTTATAGTACTGGAAAAGAGATATGGGATAAGCTTTGTGTTATTTAAGAAGGTACAATGAAAGTCAAGAAATCCCATCTAAATTTACTATTACATGACTACGAACACTTCGGCATGAAACCTAGCAAAACTATATTTGACATATACAGTATGTTTATAAAGATAAAAACATCTTTGCTTTCTTTAAGAAGGGAACTATCTATGCTTGCGAAAGTTAATAACATTTTATGTTATTGTCTATTAATTTAGATGCTTAATTCACTAAAATATGTGAATCCAAAGATTTGAAGGACACTCTATTAACAAATTATTGGGCTCTCTCATTTCTTGTGGGCATAATGTGAGCCGAGAAGAGATGTAGAATTTTTATATGCTGATATTCGATTTCAATTGGAAGTCATTTTTACCAAAGCCCTCAATTAGGACACTTTTAACACACTTAGGACTGCACTAGGAATGATTAACATTAATGCATAGAGAAATTGGGGTAGAGGTAAGATAAAGTTTCCTTATGTTTTTATTTTTTTAGTTATTTTTTATTTATGAAATGTGCTTTGTAGTTTGTCTTTATTTTCTGCACCTTATTTTGTTATCAATTCATAGATCTCCTTTTTGGTATTGTCAAAACGGAGTAGTTGGAAGTTGTTGGAAACATTAATTTTCCATTTATGTAGTTTTTTTTTTGTAGTTTTTGGTATTAGTTATGTTTTTCTTTCATGTTAATAAAAAATAATTAAAAGGCTTTGCCTATTTTGTTAAGATAAGCCCTAAAACCCTTAAACTTAAATCCTAAACCCTAAACCATAAATAATAACCCTAAACCATAAACCATAAACTATAAAATATAATTCCTAAACCTAAACCATTAACGCCGAACCCTTAATCTGAAATCCTAACCCTAAACTATAAACCCTAAACATTCAACCTAAACACTGAAACATATACCCAATGGCCTAAAACCTAAACAATAAATCCATAAAATCTAAACCCTAATACTAATCCCTAAAACTTAAAACCAAAATCCTAAATCATAAATAAAAAAATTAAATGCAAACCCTAAACCCAACAAGTGAAACCCAAAACCATAAAACCTAATCCATAAACCCTAAAACCTAAATTGTAAACCTTTAAAGAGGGGAAAGATGTTCTTGGACAAACCTAGATTTCCTTATGTGAGGATTTAAATGCTATTTTGATAGAACAAAGTTTCTTTGGTTGCTTTTTTGGGTTTTGGCTTGTCCTGTGGTTCTTTTTACTCCTTTCTTATCATTTTATCTACTATTTTTGGGATTGCTATTTTTTGATAGGGTTATTATGTTGTGGTGGAAGTGGTGCTTAGGTTTTATTTTTCTGTTTAGTTGGGGCGGGAAGTTCTTTTGTGATTGGTAGATGTTAAAGAAACTGTAGTACTTTACACTATAGAACACCTTAATTTGGATGCTCAGGGCATTAGCATCTGAGCATAACATGCATACATTTAAGCATAAGGGAGGACCGAAACCCACTTGAGTTTCCAAAATTGATTTTTGATTAAATGTGTAGGTTTGATCACATAAGAGGTATAGTGAGAGAAGATAGTACTTAGGCAATTGATGCAACAGCTAATTGGAGATCTAAAACATTTAATGCTGCTAGAGACCTGGAGTAAAGGTGAAGCAACATTAGGAGAATGCACTACTAGAAAGGTAGCACAATAGGTATCACTGATAAAATTTTATTTAGTATCTGTGTAATGCATCTTGTAGAAGACCTAACATTCTAATATTAAATATATTTTTATGAAATATTTATAAATATTTATAATATTTAAATGATATAAATATATAGATTAATAATTAATAAACTATTTTAGAATGCAATAATGAATTAATTTTTAACAAATAATTATTTTTATGTTCAAAATGATTTTTGAAAATGATTATTGTTAGATTGAAAATATTTTTTTAATGAACGATGTGTGCTATTTTGGGAAATGATTTTAGAGTGATTGACATATCATGACATTATAGCTTGATGATACTTAGGAAGATCACATAGTAATGGTTAGTTAAATGCAATTCTAAGTCAGAACCTTTTAAAAGAACACACCTATGATGCCTGACAAGTAGGAAAGAAACAAAGATTGCTTACAATTCAATTGAACATGTAGCAACCACTAAATACACTTCCAATACTTCATAAAGATGAATTTTGACATACCAATACATAAGTCTTGGAAAGCAAATTTGAGTTGTTTTGATAATAGCATTAAATACAATTAGAATTTTCTCATATGGATATATTTTGATCTATAAATAAGTGAGTTATGAAAGAAGGTAAATTAGACTTGTGCTATTGTGATGATTGCACTTAGCTGAAATTATTGGGACAACAATGGATCATGTGAAAAGTATAACATCTTTATATATATATATAATATTTAAAATTCTATAGTATATAAAGACCGTGTAGCTAAGAAGAGTTGTAGAATTTTTGTATGTTGATATTGGATTTCAATTGGAAGACATATTTACCAAACCCCTCAATGAGGACACTTTTAGTACACTTAGGACTACACTAGGTGAAAAGTTTCTTTATGTTTTTATTTGTTTAGTTATTTTTTATTTATGAAATGAGCTTTGTAGTTTGTTTTTATTTTCGCATCTCATTTTGTTGTCAGTTTGTAGATCTCCTTTTTGGTATTGTCAAAAGGGGGGGGGGGGGGGGGGGGGGGGGGAAGGAAGTTGTTGGAAACATTGTATTTCCATTTATGCAGTTTATTTTATTTGCAATTTTTTGTATTAGTTATGTTTTTGTTTCATGTTAATAAAAAGAAATTATAAGGGTTTCACTATTTTCTTAAGATGACCCCTAAAGCCATCAAACTTAAATCTTAAACCCTAAACCATAAATAATAAATCGTAAACCATAAACCATAAACTATAAAATGTAATTCCTAAACCCAAGCCATTAACGCAAAACCCTTTATCTGAAACCCTAACCCTAAACCATAAACCCTAAACATTCAACCCTAAACCCTAAAATGTATACTCAAAGGCCTAAAACCTAAACTTTATATCCCTAAAATCTGAACCCTAAATACTAATCCCTAAAACTTAAAATGAAAAGCCTAAATCATAAACTGAAAACTTAAACCCAAACCCTAAACCCTAAAAGTGAAAACCAAAACCATAAAACCTAATCCATAAACCCTAAAACCGAAATTATAAACCTTTAAAGAGGGGAAAGATTATCTTGGACAAACCTAGATTGCCTTATATAATGATTTAAATTCTATTTTGCTAGAACTATGTTTCTTTGGTCACTTTTTTTTGTTTTTGGGTTGTCCTGTGGTTCTTTTTACTCCTTTCTTATCACTTTATCTACTATTTTTGGGATTTCTATTTTTTATAGGGCTATTATGTTGTGGTGGTGGTGGTGCTTGGGTTAAATTTATCTGCTTTGTTGGAGTGCGCAGTTCTTTGGTGATTGGTGGATTTTAAAGAAACTGTAGAAGTTTAAATGGCTATTTTGGGTTTTAACTTGGTGATTATGGGAAAAGCATCTATTGGGATTTTCCTATGCTCACTGGTTTTTGTTTCATGATGGTTAATATGTTTTAGTTCACTCCACTTTCTAGCTTACATCATTTTCCTTCTGCCTGCTCAATCATGGTGGATGTTTAGATTGGGTTGATGATTCCTATGATTGCATGTGAATTTAACATAAATTTTAAATTTGCTTGGCAACTAGAATCCTTTTACTACTTTTATCATTGTGAGAGGAGCTGTATGGGGTAAGATACTATATTTTCTTAGAAGAGGAAATATAAAGACTGGAATAACTATTATGATTACAATTCTTTGGAAAAATGTTATAATTTTTCTATAATCTTATGGGTTCTTAGTTTAGTGATTTGGACTTGTTGGATTTGGACTACCGATTGTATGATGTTCAACATCAATATGGTAAAATGGATGGCTATTGTCAGCAATTTTTTGAGGTTTTGGATTCTTGATACTACACTTCTAAGCTACCCTTTTATCAGTCGTTGTTATCCCAGATTTCTAAATTTCATTGATTTTTATAGCATGGTGGGCTCACTTTTCTACAAGAGGGGGATTATGAATTAAGTGTTTATCTTTTGAGGGGAGCCTTCATATTTTCTGTCTTAATTTGGGGGCTATTCGGATTGTCTTTATGCACTCTTTCCTTTATCACGACATGAGCTTCTTTTTCTGGGCTATTTTTTGGAAAGGCATTGAGTGCATAGTGGCACTTCTTTTTAACCGACCTATTGTTAACCTTTGTTATTTTAATATTATTTATCTCCTATATGAATGTTTGGATATAATTTCCTTGGCTTTAATCATCTTGTTCATTTATCTTGGCATCATTGGAGCTTCCCCTGAAATATGAGGTATAATTTTCCTTTTGAGTAATTTTGTCTTCTAGTTTGTTTTTCATCTTTTTTGTAGGTATTGGTGTGGCTACCTGAATACGCTTCAAAGTAGCTCACCTACCATCCCCCCCCCCCCCCCCCCCCCCCCCCAAACCTTGCCCCTCATCCGTTAGATTTTCGTTGATTTTATTTCTCTATTGTAATGTAGAAAGGCTCATGTGCTCCTTAGGGTTTATTTTAATTTGCATTGAATAACTTATGAGATGTAGTGAGCTTTCAAACCTTTTGAGGAGTTGTATTTTTTTTTTTTTTGAATCAATTTGCAGGCCCTTTTAATGGGTTTTAACTAAAAAAAACCAATATCCTCAAAAGATAAACCCTAAAATAAAAATCTAAACCCAAAACATTAAATCATAAACCCTAAGCTCTAAAACCTAAAACCTAAACCCTAAACCATAGACCCTAAATCATAGACCTGAGCCGTAACCTTAAACCCTAAACCCTAAATCCTAAACCCAAAACTCTAATCCTTTAAATCTATATCATAATCTGAAATATAAAACTGAAACCCTATACCCTAAAATCTAAACCAAAATTGTAAACCCTAAACCCTAAAATATTAACACTTAAAATTCAACCATAATCCTCGGTCAATAAAACCCAAAGTATAAACTAAAAACCCTGAACACTAAACCCTAAAACCTAAATTATAAATCCTAAACTCTAAGCCCTATAACCCAAACCCTAAGCCTTGAGCCTTAAACCAAAAACCCTAAACGGTAAACCTTGTATTCAAAAAACCATAAAGTTTAAACCCTAAACTCTAAACAGTAAACCCAAAAGCCTAAACCCTAAACTCTAATCCCTACACCTAAAGACCTAAAACCTAAACCCTAAATCCCTAAAATCTAAATCTAAACCCTAATCCCTAAAACTTAACCCCAAAAACCTAAATTAAAAACTAAGAATCATAAACCGAAACCCTAAACCCTAAAAGGAAAATCCTAAATTATAAAACCTAAACCATAAACCCTAAATCCTAAGTTGTAAACCTTTAACCATGATCCCCAAAACCTAAACCATAGAAAAAATAAACCCAAAACTGTAAACCTTAGGCCCAAAACACAAAACATTAAACCCTAATTGCTAAACACTAGACCCAAAACCCCAAAACCAAAGCCATAGCCCATAAACTCTAAACCTTAAACCCTGAAATAGCAACACTAAAAATAAACCATAAACCTCAAACCGTAAAACTTAAAGCACAAACTCTAAACACTAAACTTTAAATCCTAATACCTAAATCATAAATTCTAAAACCTAAAGCATAGAACCTTTCCCCAAAAACCTATAACTTAAACCCTAAGCCTTAACCTTAAACCATAAACTCAAAACCCTAAACAGTGTATTAAAAAATCCATAAACTCTAAACTCGAAACCTTAAACAATAAATTTGAATGCCTAAACCCTAAACCATAAACCCAAACACTACAGAAAAATCATCTATTACCAGCAAAAATTTTTATAAACCCAAATCTACCTATAATGGGTAACTTCCTTTAGTTAAATCCCGAAAGCCTAATCCCTAAAATCCTAAAACCTTAACCTAAACCCTAATCCCTGAAACTTAAACACAAAAACCTAAATCATAAAAAGAAAACTATAAAACCAAATCCTAAACCCAAAAAGTGAAACCCTAAGTCATAAAACTTGAACCATATAAACCCTAAAACCTAATTATAAACCATAACCCATAACCCCCAAAACCTTGACACTAAAAAAAAATCTAAATCCAAAATAGTAAATCTTAAACCAAAAATACTAATCCTTTAATTGTAAACCCTAAACCCTAAATACCAAAACCTAAATTACTATTGCTAAACCCAAAACCATAAAACATAAACTTTTAAAAATTAACCCATAATCTTCAAACAATAAAACCTAAAGTAGAAACCCTAAACCCTAAACTTTAAACCCAAAAATTTAAACAATAAACTCTAAACCCTAAACCCTAAGACCTAAACCATAAACCCTTTAACTTAATCCCCAAGCCTTAAACCTTAAACATTAAACCTTAAACCAAAAAAGCTAAATAATAAACCACGTTTTCTAAAATTCATAAACTCTAAACACTAAATCCTAAACACTAAACCCTAAAGCCTAAACCACAAACCTTCAACCCAAAGCTATGAAACCTAAACCCTAAAATCCTTAAATTTAAACCCTAAACACTAATCCCTAAAACATAAATCCAAAAACCTAAATCATAAACTACAAATCTTAAACCCAAACCCTAAACACAAAATTGTAAACCATCAACCCTAATATCAAAAACCTAAACCCTAAAATAAAAATCTAAACCCAAATCCCTAAACATTAAATTTTAAACCCTAACTAAGTCCTAAACATTAAACCCTAAAACCTAAACCACCCTAAACCATAAACACTAACATTAACCCTAAAACCTAAACCCTAATCCTAAGCCTAAAACCTTAAACCATGAACTCTAATACCTTAATTCTAAACCTTAAACCCTAAAATATACTCCCTAAACCCCAAACTATAAACCATATATCCTAAATTTTAAAACCTAAACCTAAATCCTTAACCATAAAATCTAGAGCTAAATTATGTACCCTAAACTCTAAAAGATCAGCACTAAAATTAAATTGTAAGACTCAAACTATAAAACCTCAAGCATAAAAACTAAAGCCTAAATTCTAAACCATAAGACGTAACACCTTAACCCTATAACCAAAGCACTAAGTGTCAGACCTCAAAATCATAAACCCAAAACCCAAAACAACAAACCCTACATTCAAAAATTCATAAACTCTAAACCCTAAACCCCAATCAATAAAACTTAGACATTAAATCCAAACCCAAAACGATAAAACTTGAAACTCTAAATCGTAAACCATAAACCTTAAACCTTAATACACATAACATAAATACTAAACAATAAACCCTTCAACTAGAGCTGCTTGTTCTATCAATCAAATCAGAAGTGTCTTTTTTATGATTGTTCTCTCATGATCATGGTTTTCTCTGTTCATCCCAAGCCTATTACTGTTGATTTGGGTCCTCATTTTGCTTATTTTGTTAGTTTTTAGTTTCATTTTCTTTCCTAATGCCTTCTAGCCTTAGGTTTTTGGTTGATCTTGTGATATGGCTTCTAGGACTTCATCCTCTCTGCTAAATCAATGGGGTAATCCTCCTCTGACTATAGTTGTTCAAAATCAGGTTTTTTTGATGAGGACAGTAAATTTGCTAAACCTAAAACATGATCTTTTTGCGATGTTATTTCTGGCACATCTTCCTCTATAGATCTGACTTTTTTGTTTACAAGAAGTTTTGTTAAAGGTTTTCTGGAACTTTTATATTCTAATGATGATATTTTGAAGCTAGCTTCTCCATATCAGTTTACTTTAGTTGGGAAGTTTTCCATACGGCGACCTAATCTTGACATGATTCAGATTTTCTTTGGGAACTTAAAACTTTCTGGTGTTTTTTCTATTAGATTGCTTGATCCCAGACATATTGTTATACAATTATCAAATGATCTTTATTATAGTTGTGTATTTGCAAGAAGATCATATTATATCAACAACTATCAGATGCTTGTTCTGAATTGAACTCCCTACTTCGACATTCAAGAAGAATCACCAATAGTTCTGATTTGGATTTCATTCCCAAATCCTCATTTATAAATTTTTTTAATTCTTATGTTTTACATGCTTTGGGTTTCATTTTTGGAAGGCCACTATAATCGGGCCAAGCCACTGCCTCTCGATCGTGACTATCCGTGGAACATATATTTGTTGAATTAGATATTACTAAGAAACATCCCAAAGAGATTTAGCTTGGGTCCAAAAAGTTAGGGTACTTGGAAAAAGAGGATTTTGAAAATGTTCTGAATTTTTTCTCTCATTGTAAGGTTCATGGACATTAAATCAATGAATGTTTCGTAGTTCATCCCCAGCTTAAAAATACCAAAAATATTAAGAATGGTACAAAAATTTTAGATAAACAAAATGATGAACTAAATATTGATGTTGGGATGGAAAAGGATAAATAAAATTAGATTCAAGATAGTTCCCCAAATATGAATATTGATGACCATAAGGCTTCTGACGACTATAATGAAAATCTTCATCTAGAGAATTCCTTCAGGGATTTAGGGGATAAAACTGACGAGAATGATGAACTTGACAAACTTGATGATACCAGTGGAGATATTGAGAATCCTGCTTTAATTAATTCTGTTGGGCCGCCTTTGGGAGAGACTATCCATGAGGAAAATAATCATTTAATGGTGAACACTAATGACAAGGATGTGGTTAATGTTAATGTGGGAGGATTGGATCTAGATAAATGCTCCTTTAATCAAATGAATGGGGATAATGCTAATTCTTTTAGTGACCATATACTTAGCAATCATTCTACGCCTTTGGACCTAAGAGATGATTTAGTGGAAGAAGGAGAATATGTTACTCATGATAATGATTCTCATAAAGACAATTTAGAAGTCCCCATTAATACTTCTATTTACACTCCTCATGGGAAGATTGATATCATTGATGAGGGCTATCAAATAGTTCCTAAGAAGAAAATTAAGAGTATTAAAAATTCTATTAGCTGGTCTCCTAGAACCACTCGTGCTTTAAATGCTTCATCCTCTATTAATGGTTAATGCTCTTGTTTGGAATATTCATGGTGTTGGTGGCACTTTATCCAAGGATAGTGCTAAAAACCTTTGTAGGATTCATGATATTCACCTGCTTTTTGATTGAGCCTTTAATTGCTAATATCAACTTAGATTCTATTCATAGAAACCTTGGGTTTGGTTTAGGTTTTTGTAATTATACTAATAAAATTTGGATTTTTTGGAAGCATTTTATTTCTTTAGACATTATTATGGATTTACCCCAAACAGTTCATACTAATGTTAATTTTAATCAACTATCTTGTTATGCTTCTTTTGTTTATACTTCTTGTTCTAAATTAGATAGGAAGGTCTTGTGGAAACAACTTATTAATTTTTCTTCTACTATCAAGGCTCCTTGGTTAGTTGGGTGGATTTTAATATTGTTACAAATGTGTCTAAAATGATTGGGGGCAATCCTCCTAATTTCCAAGTGATGGAAGACTTTAAAGATATGATTTTGAATTGCAATCTCTACGACATTGGTTTTTTATGGTAATGCCTTTACTTGGAATAAGGGTACTATGTGGAAAAGATTAGATCGGATCCTCTTTAATAATTACTTGATTTCTACTTTTTCAAAAATTCATATTGAGCATCTAACGAGAACTTTATATGTTAATAAATAGTAGACATATTTTTCATCCTTTTAGATTTCAGTATATGTGGCTCCTGGATGAGAATTTTTTAAATGTTGTTTAAAGTAACTGGTATGCCCCTCTTTTTCCTTGTGATAATATTTTTGGCATGACTAGGTTTTGGCTCAAACTTAAGAGACTCAAACAAAAATTATCCTGGTGGAACAAATGCATATTTAAGAATATTTTTTCTAATATTTTGCTTGCTGAAAAGAATGTGGATAATGATGATAATATGTACATGCAGGATCCTTCTTCTAATAACTTGTCAGTTCTCAATGAAGCTAAGACTACTCTTTTTCAAACTTCAGGAAAAGGAAGAGGTTTTTTGGAGGCAGATAGCTGCTTAAAAATTTCTTGTGGAAGGTCATCACAAAACATCTTTTTTCCATAATAATGCTAATCAATACAAAGGCTCTAGACAGATTCATAAATTCACTTCTCCTGATAGGAATGTTATTGATAACCCTTATATGATTTTTTCGTCTGGCATTGATTACTTTAAAAATGCATTCAATAAAGATTTCAGCCTGGACTTAAATATTGATTTCTCTTTTATTCCAACTCTTATTGATGAGGAGGACAATTCGTCTTTGGGCAAAGTTCTTTCTCAGAAGGAAATTTGGCAGACCATGAAAGATATGAATTCAGATTCGGTGGCTAGTCCTGATGGTTTCACTGATAAGTTCTTTCTGACTACTTGGTCTATTGTTAAAGATGATCTTGTCAATGCTATGGTGGATTTCTTCTTGTGAAATCCTCTTCCTAAATTTTTTTACTTCCACTACTATAGCTTTAATTCGTAAATCTAATGCCATTAATTTTTGGAATGATTATCATCCCATCAGTTTATGCTCTTTTTTCAACAGACTCATTTCTAAAATCAATGTGAGTAGATTTGCTATGATTTTACCTAAAATTGATTCTTTGAGCAAACATGCTTTGTTAAAGGTCATTCCATTTTTGATAATGTTCCTTTTGCTCAATAATTAATTCATAATTTACCTTGCAAAGTTACTGGTGGCAAAATTATTTTTAAAATTGACATTACCAAAGGGTATGATAATTTAAATTAGGAGTTTCTTTATACTATATTAAAGCTCTTTGCTTTTAATTTTCAATTCATCAATTTGATCAAGAATAGTATTGAGAACTACTTTTTTTTGTTATGATAAATGGTAGATCTCATGGTTATTTCAAATCTTCTCATGGAGTTAGGTAGGGTGATCCTCTATCTCCTGCAGTCTTCATTATTACTATAGAGTTCTTATCCAGAGGGATTAAAATTCTTTTTACCTTACACCCTAATTTGAATTTTAGATCTGCTTGTGGCTTTCCTATCACTCATTTGAGTTTGATGTTGCAAATCTGGATTGAAGGATCATAATTTTGATGATAACAAATATTTATATTTCTCTACTAATGTTACTGTTGCACATCTATTTATAGTTGTCTAACCACCTAACTTTTTAGGTCAACAAGATCAAGTGCAATTTAAGCCAGCTCAAGAATTGGTAGATTAAGACTAAGTCAATTTGTAATTTGAAATTCCATTGATTTTTTACATTTTCTTGAGTCAAATGTAATAAAGTGGATCCTGATGCTAAGTAACCTTACACACACACACTCAGGGGAACAAATTTAGTGAGTTAGAGATTTTTTTATATTTTTGATCATATCACATAGAACGATCTGATTATCATCCTAGATAATCAGTTAAAAATAAAAATCCTAATTAGGGAAGCTGGGATAAGTTATCCTAATTAAATAAATCATCTTGGACGATACCTCATCATCCTGGATGATATTCTTAAATAAAAAATACTCAGCCGCCAAACTTTTTAAGGCAAGTTTTAAAATTGAATTTATGTTTCTAATCATAAAGGATGATTCCACATCATCCTGGATGATTCGTACCAATCATGCCTAAATTAGTCAGGTGATTAAGGAGAGTAATTAAGGTTAGATTGATTGATCATGTCATCCGAGACAATCACAGGGTCATCTAGGATGATCAGTAAGAAAAACCTTAACTTTCTCCTAGACGATCAGATGCACAAGATTAGAAAATAAGGGTTTTTGAAGCCTATTATTTAAGTAAATTATTTTTACTTGTAAATAAGATCTTTTTTGTACTCAACTCCAATACATCTTAGAGCAGAGGGAGAGTTTGGTAGAGAGAGAGGATCTTGTGAGGGGTGAGTTCGTGAGGGGATTCACAAAGGTTGCTCCAAGTAAGGATTCAATCATCATCTTCCTTCTTCCTGCTTGGTTGCGTGGTGGCTCCAGGGAAATGATTATCAGCATCAGATCTAAGTTCTCTTCCTGTTTCAGGAGGAAGCAAAAGGAGTTTGGGTTCTTTGCCTACTTTAGGAGGAAGAAAAAGGATTCTGGGGTTTTCTTCCTGCTTCAGGTGGAAGAAAAAGGAGTCAAGGTTCTTTACCTCACCGATGTCGGTGGAAAGATTTCGTAAGGACTTCTCCACCTTGCTGTGGGAATAGAAGGAGAGTCACTATAGTCTAGTGCAATACTTGGAGGGAAGGCTCTGAGGAGTGGATGTAGGTCAAGTTGACTGATCTAATATAAATATGGTGTGCTATTTTCATTTATTTTTTTGTATTTTAGTTTCTGCATATTTCTGTGATCTGATCTAGGTTAAAAATTTGAATTTGGTTATCTGCTTCTACTTATATTATTTGTGGTTTAAATATTCAAAAAGATAAAAATAATTTTCATTTTGTG
Source organism: Dendrobium chrysotoxum (assembly GCA_019925795.1). NCBI lineage: Eukaryota > Viridiplantae > Streptophyta > Magnoliopsida > Asparagales > Orchidaceae > Dendrobium > Dendrobium chrysotoxum. The sequence continues at coordinate 51,369,040 of CM034302.1, forward strand.
TAAGAATTTTTAATATACCAATTTACCCCCCCTTCTTGGTTAGCCTTCAGACTAGTTCATAAGGGCTTAACAACCCTAACAAACTTTCAAGTGGTATCAGAGTGGGATTCATAAAATCACATTTTAGAAAACTCATGAATTTTGATCCATGGCTAATTTTGAAAATCGTTATACTATGGTAGGTTATTCAATCACACGACCACCTTTGTTTGATAATATTTCCTTTTGATTTTTAGAAAACTCGCATGTCCACCTTTTTACAATCGATCAATTATCGTATGTGGATGCTTGTTAAAGAAGGTTAACTGCACCTTATAGAATTGTTAATGGTGTTAAAACTGAAATCCCTTTTATTGAATGGACAACTAATGACAGAGATCTTACACAACTAAATGCCAAATATTTAAACTATTTTTTATGCACTAAATTCTGAAAATTATATGCATGTTTTAACTTATGCAACTGGGAAAGAAATTTTGCATATGTTTTGCAGTATCTATGAAGGAACAAATGAAGTTAAACAATCTAGACTGAGCATTCTCTTGTATGATTATGAACTCTTTTGTATGAAACCTAATGAATCAATTTCTGAGATGTACACTAGATTTACACATATTTTCACTTCTGTGCATGTCTTAGGAAGAGAGCTTATAAACTATAAAATAGTGAATAAGATTTTACTATGTTTTCCTTCTTCCTTTGATGCTAAAATTATTGCAATTACTAAATCAAAAGATCTGAATAATTATTCAATCGATAACCTACTTTGATCACTAATTGCTTCCAAGCAAGGAGTGAACCAAAGGCAGCTTGATGCAGGTGAGAAAAAGAAAGAGAAAGCCATAGCCTTGAAGGATGATGACTCTAACTCTGGCTCTTCAGGTTCTGATGAAGATGACATGGCCTTAATCATAAAGCAATTCAAGGGCTTCTTGAGGAAGGAACAAAAGCATCATCAGAAGTGGAACAAAGGTAAATCTGGTAAGAATTATAAAGGTTCATCTGATGTTATTTTCTTTGAATGTAGGAAGCCTGGGCATCTGAAGTCTGATTTCCCAATACTTAAGACTCACCCAAGCAAGGAGAAGGGTGAGGAGAAACCCAAGTTCAAGAAGGACAAGAAGAAGATCCAAAAGGCTTTCTGGGCTGATTCAACATCTAACTCCTCTAAAATTGAAGCTGAAGAGGAGGTAACCAACCTATGCTTGATGGCAGATCATCTTGATCACTCTGATCAAGAAGAGTTATGTGAATTAACCTATGATTAATTACTTGAAGTTATGAGAAAATTCATTCATCATACAAAAAGTTCAAAAAATTGGTTGCTAGCCAAAAAGTGGAATTTTTGAACTTACAAAAAGAGCATGAAATTTTGTTTAAAGATCATTCAACCTTGGATAGCAATCATATGGCATTACTTGATGAATTAAATAAAAAGTATTCTGATTTAACCACTGAGCATGATTCATTAAAAGCATCACATATTGAATTAGAAATTGCATTCAAGGAACTAGAAACTCTTGCATCTAATTTAGAGAGTAAGGAACATGCATTGAGAATGGAAAATTCAATTCCTAAAAGTTTAAATAAAATTTTTAATGCTGAATTAACTACCTTCATAAAAAATAAGCAACCACCATAACTTGAAGAATTTTGTACACAATCATCAAAGCACGCATCATCCAAACCTAGGAAGAGGCACCATTACCCATGTAGATTAGTTAACACTTTTCCTGGTGTTAGATGTTTTTCTTGTGGCATTCTATGACATATCTTCCACACTTACACCATTCACCGTAGAACATATTTGGTGTGGAGACCAAAATTGCAATTAACAAAGTAGCATGCATGCATTACATTTTTCTTTTCATCACTAGGGACCCAAACCTGTTTGGGTTCCTAAATCTGACATTTGATGATTTTGTAGGGATGCTCTCACAAAAGGCCTCATGAGAGTATGTGGTACCTGGATATTTGATGCTCAAGGCATACGACTGGAGTTGCAAATCAATTCATTTTGCTGGAGTCCAGGGCAGGAGGCAAGGTAACACTGGGAGGCAACACCACCAGGAGAGTGGTGGGATCAGGTATAATTGGTGATTCAAAAAATTTTATTATTGATAATATTTTACTTGTAGATGGACTGAAGTATAATCTACTCAGCATCAGCTAACTCTATGATAAAGGCTTAAGCATAAAATTTCTACCAACTTGCTGCCTTATAAGCTTAAATGATAAAATTATTTTGTAGGGAAAAAGGATAAATAATATTTACATGTTGAATCTGAGTTACTTTAAAGCTGATATTTCTATTTGCTTAAAATTAATTGCTGATTAATTATGGATGTGGCATAGGAGATTATGTCAGGCAAGCATGAAAAGCCTTAGGAAGCTCACCCAAAAGACTTAGTGAGAGGTGTCCCCAAGCTATAATTCACTAAGGACCATCTATGTGATGCCTGTTAGTTAGTGAAGCAAGTCAAATCTTCATTCCACTTAATCAAAGTCATAAACACTAGCATACCCTTAGAAGTCCTACACATGGATCTCTTTAGACTTCTCAGCACTTCAAGCTTAGGAGAGAAAGCCTTTAGGTATGTGATTGTTGATGATTATTAGAGGTTCACCTGGGTTAGATTTCTATATCACAAAAGTCAATCATTCAAGGAGTTTAGATCTTTTTTGACATAGATTCAGAGGAAACTAAGTTGTGAGATTAAGACTATTCATAATGATCATGGTAGAGAATTTAAAAATGAGAAGTTTGGAACCTACTATAAGGAGCAAGTGATAGATCATAATTTTTTAGCTCCTAGGACCCCTCAGCAGAACGGGGTAGCTGAAATGAAGAGCAGGACCCTGGTAGAAGCCGTTAGAGCCATGTTAGCTGAATACTCACTTCATAAATACTTTTGGGTAGAAGCGGTGAATACAATCTGTTATTTTCTGAATAGGGTAAATCTTAGATCTATGCTAAACAAAACACCCTATGAAATTCTTAAGGGTAGGTCACCAAACCTCTCTCACCTTCATGTCTTTGGATGTACAATATTCATTCTGAATAATAAAAATTCTCAACTAGGAAAGTTTGACCCAAAATCAGATGAAGGAGTGTTCCTAGGTTACTCAAGTGTTTGGAAATTGTATAGTGCCTTTAATAAAAGAACTTTGATTATTGAGGGGACCACTCATGATGTGTTTGATGATTCTGATAATAGTGGAGGGTCTAGGGTAGATGAAGAGGAGGTTAAAGAAGTCACACAAGGAGTAGAATTTGCTAATCTGGAGGAAAGGGTAGAACCTGAAGTTTCATTACCTAGAGAATGGAGATATTCTTCGAGTCATTTTAAAGAACTGATCTTATGAGTCCCTTCTGAAGGTGTTAGAACTAGGCAAGGACTTAGAAAAGAAGTGAACCACTCTGCCTTCATTTCAATGACTAAACCCACCACAATCAATCAAGCCCTTTCTGATGAATTCTGGATCCTAGCCATGTAAGAGGAACTAAACCAGTTTATTAGGAATGATGTTTGGGAGTAGGTAGAAAGACCTATGAACCAGAGTGTTGTAGGAACTACATGGGTCTTTAAGAATAAATTGAATAATTCTGGTGTTGTGGTTAGGAATATGGCAAGATTAGTGGCTAAGGGGTACAACTAAATAGAAGGGATTAATTTTAAGGAAACCTTTGCCCCTGTAGCCCGTTTGGAAGCCATTAGAGTGCAACTAGCCTTTGCCTGTTATAAGGGATTTAAGCTTTACCAAATGAATATCAAGAGTTCCTTTTTAAATGAGATAATAAAGGAAGATGTGTTTGTAGGGCAACCCCCTAGATTTGAGAATTCCAAAATTTTAAATCATTTTTCAATTTAAAAAGGCTTTGTATCGATTAAAATAGGCACCTAGAGCATGGTATACGAGACTTAACCCATTCCTACTAAAAAGAGAGTTTGTTAAGGGGAGCGTAGACACCACCCTTTTTATAAGGAGAGTAGGAGATGAATTACTCATTATCTAGATCTATGTTGATGATATACTTTTTAGATCTTTTAATAAAAATTTATGTGATGATTTTTCTAAAATAACGAGTAAGGAATTTGAGATGAGTATGATGGGAGAATTATCCTACTTTCTGGGATTTAGCATAAGGCAAATGGATGATGGAACTTTTCTGAATCAATCAAAATACACTAAGGACATCCTGAAGAAATATGAAATGGATAAAGCCAAGCCAATCAACACTCCCATGAGTTCTAGTGTCTAATTAGAAGAGGATTCAAATGGAAAATTTATTGATCAAAAGAAGTTTAGAGGAATAATTAGATCACTTCTTTACCTAACTGCTATTAGACCTGATATTATGTTTAGTGTTTATCTTTGTGCTAGAATTCAAGCTGATCCAAAGGAGTCCCACATGACTGTTATTAAGAGAATCTTAGATATCTCTTATGAACCCAAAACTTAGAAATCTGGTATCCTAAGCACATCACCTACTTTAAAATTATAGCATATTTTAACTTTGACCTTTCAGGATGTAGGGTGGATAGAAAGAGCACCTTTGGAACATGTCAATTCATAGGACGATCCTTAGTCTTTTGGTATAGTAGAAAATAGAACTCAGTTACACTGTCTACTACTGAAGTTGAATACATTACCTTAGGAAGTTGTGTGTCCCAGGTCCTTTGGTTAAAACAACAAATTCTAGATTTAGGACTTCTTGTAGGCATAATTTCTATCCTATGTGATAACACTAGTGCCATCTGCATTTAAAAGAACCCAATCCAACACGCCAGGACCAAACACATCCACATCAGGCACTGAAAAGCAAAGGAGACATAGGGCTACATCACATAGCCATTGAAAACCAACTGGTAGATATTTTCATAAAACCACCAGCCTTTGAAACCTTTAGCACCATAAGAACCAGATTTGGTGTGATAGATATTCATGCATGAAATTGATACTCTCTGTTTATGTTTTAGCACTTAGTTTTTTTTGTTTGATTTGTTTGTTTGTTTCTTTCTATATATTTTTTTATTTCCTACTGATTTTTTTCATTTGTTTTTTATTGTTGTTTGTTTAATTTGGTTAATTCTTTTTATGTACTTTCATTTTGTTCTAAATTTTCTATTTATTTTTTTCAGAATCAAATCACTGCTCACTACTGCTGATAAACTTTATTTCTAAATAAGAATTTTTCCTTATTTTATTTAGAAGCTTGTAAGTTGTGATTGATTTTTCTAAACAGTGAAAGGATGAAACATTGATGATTGTTTCTCTTCCTTTAACTCCCTTAATGGTGTATTTTTCTTTTTGAATAAAAATCTTTTCCAAAATTAAAAATTTTGACATTGAAATAGAGATCTATTTTATCTTCCTACAGTAATCTATCTCATATAAGTAGTGTTCCAAATCATTGAATCACTTTTGTGTTTTCTTAATCAGGTGGTTGTATTTATCATATGAGAATGGTTCTATTTTGGGAATAATTTTTCTTATCTAAGAGAGTGAGTTTTTCTTCTCTATATCTAGAAGATAATCTCACAATTGAGAGTCTTTTATAGTTTTTGAAAGAAAGAATGCTCATAAAAGATGTGTAAAGTGCACCAATTTTTGAAAGAAAGAATGCTCATAAAAGATGTGTAAAGTGCACCAATCAACTGAAAAAGAGACATAAAATAAGCCCAACACTAAAAAGATGTGCAATGTTCGCCAATAAATTGAAAATTACACAAAGTGTATAAAAAATCAAAAGATACATAAGGTGCACCAAATAATTGAAAAAGAGGCACAAAATGAGCCCATAAGGAAATAAGCTTCCTCTCCTTTCAAATCTTTAAAAATCTTAGAAGAATTCATGTGCCACTGAATATATTCAAACACTTGAGGTTGAAAATCATTATTTGTAATTTTTTTACTTTGCAATACTATTTTATCAGATATTTTTCTCGAACAAAGTTTAAAAGGATCACTTTTCCTATCTAATTTCTTTTCTTGTGAATTAATTTTTTGTTTGAAAGGAATTTAAACCTGTAAAGTGTCCGAGGTAGGGTTTATAAAAATCGATTTTTCAACTTTCCTAGATTTTGGCTCATCAATTTCTTCTTATTGGTTTTTTAATCAAAAATTAAGGAAAACTTTTAATTTACTGGAGCTGATCGATTAAAAAAAATAAAATAAAAACTTTGTTTTTATTTATTATTTTCATTATTTGTTTGATTTTTTAATTATATTTTGATTTGAATCTTTTTTTGTATTTTTGACTCCCTTGATCATTCCTCCTCCACCTGATCAGGGTCAATCATATATGTAGTTTATTTATTTTGTTTTTATTCTGTGATGTTTAAATTATTCTTCTTTCATGTATGCATTCTACTTTGAATTTTTTCTCCTTTTTGTAATGTCAAAAGGGGGAGTAGTGTTGGTTTAGTACTGTATTGCTTGCTTGTGTTAGACTATATCATTTGTTTATGTTAGTAAAATATGCTTTGCTTTGCCTTGCTTTACTTAAATTTCATTTTTAATCTGCCTGATTTGAAATTATCTAAAAATATTTGCCATCATCAAAAAAGGATAGATTATTATAAATATGGATTCAAGGATCATATTTTTGAGGATAATAAATATTTCTGTTTCTCTACTAATGTTGCTACGGCACATCTATTTGTAGTTGCCCTACCTAATATCTTTTCAGGTCCATAAGATCAAGTGTAATTCAAGCTAGCTCAAGATTGGGTAGATTAAGACTGAGTCAATTTATAATTTTAAATTCCAATGGTTTTATACTTTTTTTGAGTCAAATGTAATAAAGCGGATCCTGATGCTAAGTAACCTTACACACACACACATTCAAGGGGAGAAATTTAGTGAGTTAGAGTTTTTTCTCTATTTTTTTATCATATCATACATGAAGAACCGAATATCATCCTCGATGATCAATTAAAAATAGAAATCCTAATTAGTGAAGTTGGGATAAGTTATCCTAATTAAGTAAATCATCCTGGATGATACCTCATCGTCCTGGATGATATTCTTAAATTACAAATACTTAGTCGCCAAACTTATTTAAGCAAGTTTTGAAATTGAATTTATGTGTCTAATCGTACAGGATGATCCCACATCAACTTGGATGATTCATACACACCATGCCTAAATTAGTGAGGTGATTAAGGAGAGTAATTAAGGTTAGATTGATTGATTATATCATCCGAGAAGATTGCGGGATCGTCCAAGCTAATAAGTAAGAAAAACCTTAACTTTCTCCTAGACATAAAAAACTATCTACTGGACGATATGTCCCATTTTGTACTAATTATATAGGATGAGATCAACATCATCGTGGATGATTAGTTATATTTCAAGTCATCCCGGCTTATATGTTGGACGTCCCGAACTATCTGCTGGATGATAATGTCTTATTTTGAACTAATCATACTGGATGACATGGGCATCATCCTGGACGATCAATTATATTTCTACATATCATCTTGATTAATCTCCTTGATGACCTGAACTATGTTCTAGATGATTTGGTCAGTTTTGTACAAATCATACAGGATGATCCGATGATCATCTTGGACGATCAGTTGCGTAAAATTATAAAACTATGGTTTTTGAAGCATATTATTTAAGCAAACTATTTTTACTTGTAAAAAAGATCTTTTGCTGTGTTCCACTTTAAGAGAGCTTAGAGGAAGGGAGAGTTTGGGAGAGAGAGGATCTTTTGAGGGGGAGTTTGTGAGGGAATTCATAAAGGTTGCTCCAAGCAAGGATTCTATCATTGTTTTCCTTCTTCATCCTTGGTTCTGTGGTGGCTCTAGGGAGATGATTATAAGCATTAGATCTAGGTTCTTTGTCTACTTTAGGAGGAAGAAAAAGGAGTTTGGGTTCTCTTCTGCTTCAGGAGGAAGCAAAAGAATTTTAGGGATCTCTGCCTGCTTCAGGTGGAAGCAAAAGGAGTCAAGGTTCTCTGACTCACCGGTGTAGGTGAAAAGATTTTGTAAGGGCTTCTCCACCTTACTGTGAGAGCAGAAGGAGAGTCACTATAGTCTAGTGCAATACCTGGAGGGAGGCTCTGGGGAGTGTGAAAGTTCGATAGGGATGTTAAGCCCTAGTGAACTAGTCCCGAGGCTAACCAAGAGGGGGGATGAATTGGTTATTTAAAAATTTCACTATAACAATGAAAATCTTTTCGATACTTAGCAGCGGAAATAAGTAAACAAGAACGAAAAGATCAATCACAGATATTCACCCAAGCAGTTAGTATCGGAAAAATAAAGTGCAAAACTGAATCAGAAAAGCAAACCAAATTTTATAGTGGTTCGGTCAACTTGACCTACGTCCACTCACCGGAGCCTCGCCTCCAGGTATTGCACTAAACAAAAAGTGTCTCTCCTTTTGCTCCAACAGCAAGGCGGAGAAGCCCGTACAAACACCTCCTTTTCACCACACGGTGAGGCAGTGAACCCGACCTCTTTTTGCTTCCTCCTGAAGCAGGCAGAGAACCTTCGAACTCCTTTTGCTTCCACCTGAAGCTGGCAGAGAACCCGGGATCTTCTTGCGAACGATCCTCCCACGATGAACACCGACTAGACGAAAGATGACGAGTGGAGAAGACGACTCTAATCCGTGCTTGGAGCAACCTTAGTGAATCCCTCACTAACTCCTCCTCATAAGATCTTCTCTCTCTCTCCCAACTCTCTCTCTCTAGGGTTTCTCAGGGAAGGAAGGTGGCAAAAGATTTTTCTTGTTTCAAGAAAAAGTTCTTTTATAGGAGGGCTTAAAATTTGCCCTAAATCTCAACTGGTCGGCCAAGATCGTCCAGGACGATCTATAGATCGTCCTGTACGATCAGTTCAAATTCAGCTGTTTCAGCCTGGACCATCTGGCTCTTCTGGACGACCAGTAGAAAAAATTATTCATATCATCCCGTACGATCCTGCGATCGTCCGGGATGATTAGTGCAAATCGAGGAATATCGTCCAGAAGACAGTCCGGGTCGTCCAGAGAAATCTGTGCTGGACGACCAAAAAATGACTTGATCGTCCAGGACGATAAGGATATCGTCCTGTACGATTAGTTCAAAAAGTGCCCAAATCATCCTGAACACAGTTCGGGTCGTACAGCTGAAACGCACTAGACGATCATGATGGTCCGGGACGATCCTGCGATCGTCCAGGATGATATGATCATATCAATCAAAAATAAATTATTTTCCTTAATTACTAGATTAAATTAGACATGATTGTACTGAATCGTCCAAGATGATACACGTATCGTCCAGGACGATCAGACCAAATAAATAAAAATAAAAACTTGTCTAACTTGATCTGGCGGCTGAGAATTTCTGATTTGAGCATATCGTCCCGTACGATCCAAAGATTATCCAGGACGATCTGCTTAATCTGACCCTCTTAACTTAGCCACCCTAATTAGGGTTTCTATTTTTACCTGATCGGCCAGGATGATGTGAATATCGTCCAGGACGATCTGAACAAAAACTGAACAGAAACTCTAATTCACTCAAGCTCTCCCCCTGAGTGTGTGTGTGCAAGGTTACTTAGCTAGGGGATCAGTTACATTGCAATTTACTCAATAAAATGAAAAATAGTACATTGGACACACTTGGACCCGATCTTGAGTTGGCTTGAGTGGCTCGTGGTCTTTTGTGCTTGAAACAGATTAGCCAAGAAAAACACACTGGAAACATGTTTGTCATCATCAAAATCAAATTTGCAACAATCTCCTCCATTTTGATGATGGCAAACATTTATTCAGTAGTTTGAAAATAAAACTAAACAGGAGATCCAAAAACATATATTTATTCAAAATTTTCATTTAATAATCAAACTAATACAGAAAACATAACACATAACAAAAACTGAAACGACTACAACTGACTCCCCCTTTTGACATCACAAAAAGGAGGAGGGAAAAATAGAACACGGAAATAAAATATAAAAGAGAACAATTACAAAATAGGAAATTAGAACCCAAAAATACAATCACGAAATTAAAACAAAATAAACACGAATAAAGCTTACAGCAAAAACACATAAAAATATGATTTTTTTTTATCAAGCTGCTTGAGTAAATCAGAATTTTTTCCTTGATTTTAGATCCAAAAACCAATAAGAAGATGATTGACAGCGCTAAAATCCAGAAAAGGTTGGAAAAATTGACTTTCGTAACTCCGACCCCGGGCACCTTATCGATGCAAACCTCTTTCAAAACAAAACTTCGATTCAGAAGAAAAGAAATTAGATTTAAAAAGAGATCCTTTCAAGCCTCGTTCCAGAAAAATATCTGATATAATAGTGTTACAAAGTAAAAAATCAGAAATCAGGATTTTCAAACTCAAGCTTTTAAAAATATTAAGTGGCCCATGGATTTTTCTAAGACATTTAACAATCTGAAAGGGAAGAAAGCTTGGTTTGGGCTCATTTTGTGCCTCTTTTTCAAATTGGTTGGCGCTTTGCGCATCTTTTGATTTTTGATACACTTTGTATATCCAAATTGGCAATTTCGTATCTTTTCAGTTTTGGGCTCATTTTATGCCTCTTTTTCAAATTATCTGGTGCACTGTGCATCTTTTTTAAGCTTTCTCCTTTTCATAATCATTAAAGAGTCTCAGCTGTGAGATTATCTTCCAGACATAGGAGATGACTCTCCACAGTAAGGAAGAACGATTCACAAAACAAAAGCTATACAGCATATGATAAATGCAATCACTTGGTTTAGAAAATTAAACTAATGACTCAAGACTTTGAAAAACACTATTGATGTGAGGTAGATTACTGTAGGAAGATAAACTAATCTCTATTTCAAAAACTAACATTTTAATTTTGAAGAGGATTTTTATCCAAAAGAAACTATACACCAGTAAAGGAGTTAGAGGAAGAGAAACAATCATCAATTTTTTTTCCCTTTAACAGATTCAGTGGAATCAATCACTGCTTACCAGCTTCCAAACCAAAATAAGGTAAAAACTCCAAGTCAAAAATTCAGATTATCAGAAGTAGTGAGCGGTGATCAGATTTTGAAAAGCATAAAATAATAAGTGCAAGATATAAACCAGTGAATAAAAATAGGTAGAAAATCACAGCAAAGTAAATACTCAAATCAAACTAACAGTAAGGCTAAAATAGAAATCAGCAGAGGAAATAAACTCAACTAAAAGCAAATAATAAAAACAAAAATTAACTAATAGAAAATAGAATACCAATCCGAACAATCAGAAATCAGCAGTCATCAGAATCAAGCATTTATATCAATCACTCCTAATCTGGTTCTCAAAATGCTGAATGGGTCAAAGGCCAGTGGTTTAGTGAATATGTCAGCCAGCTGATTTTCAGTTGTAACATGGTCCCTAATGAAGTGATGCCTTATATCAATGTGTTTGGTCCTAGAATGTTGGATTGGATTCTTAGAGATACAGATAGCACTAGTATTATCACACAGAATAGAAATTGTGCCAACTGGTACCCCTAAATCCAAGACTTGTTGCTTCAACCAAAGAACCTGGGCCACACAACTCCCTAAGGTAATGTACTCAGCTTCAGTAGTGGAAAGTGCAACTGAGTTCTATTTTCTACTGGACCAGGAGACTAATGATTATCCTATGAATTGACAAGTCCCAGAAGTGCTCTTTCTATCCACCCTACACCCAGTAAAGTCAGAATCAGAATATCCAATGATCTCAAAAGAGGTGTTGTACCTAGGGTACCAAATTCCTAGGTTTGGGGTCCCTAAAAGATATCTAAGAATTCTCTTAACAGCAGTCAGGTGGAACTCTTTAGGATCAGCCTGAAACCTAGCACAAAGACAGACACTAAACATGATATCAGGTCGGCTAGCAGTCAGGTAAAGCAGTGAACCTATTATCCCTCTATACTTCTTCTGATCAACAGATTTTCCATTTGAATCCTTATCTAACTGAACTGAGGAGGGCATGGGAGTATTGATTGGCTTGGCTTTGTCCATTTTATATTTCTTCAAAATGTCCTTAGTGTATTTTGATTGATTGAGAAAGGTTCAATCATCCGTTTGCCTTATGCTAAACCCCAAAAAGTAGGACAATTCTCCCATCATACTCATCTCAAACTCCTTACTCATTATTTTAGAAAACTCTTTACATAAATATTTATCAGAAGATCCAAAAATTATATCATCAACATAGATCTGGACAATGAGTAAATCATCCCCTAATCTTCTCAGAAAAAGGGTGGTGTCTACGCTCCCCTTAACAAACTCTCTTTCTAACAGGAATGTGCTAAGCCTCTCATACCAAGCTCTGGGTGTCTGTTTCAATCCATATAATGCCTTTTTTAATTTATAGACATGATTTGGATATTGGGAAATCTCAAAACCTGGGGGTTGTTCTACAAAAACATCTTCTTCAATTACCCCATTTAAAAAGGCACTCTTGACATCCATTTGAAATAGCTTAAATCCCTTATAACAGGCAAAGGCTAGTAGCACTCTAATGGCTTCCAATCTAGCTACAGGGGCAAAAGTCTCCTCAAAATTAATCCCTTCTATCTAATTATACCCCTTAGCCACCAATCTTGCTTTATTTCTCACCACCACACCAGAATCATTCATCTTATTCTTAAAGACCCACTTGGTTCCCACAATACTTTGATTTTTAGGTCTTTCTACTAACTCCCAAACATCATTCCTTACAAATTGATTCAATTCTTCCTGCATAGCTAAAATCTAAAACTCATCCGACAAGACTTGATTGATGTTGGTGGGTTCAGTCATTGAGATAAAGGCAGAATGGTTTACTTCCTTCCTAAGTCCATGCCTAGTCCTAACACCTTCAGAAGGGTCTCCTAAGATCAGTTCTTTAGGATGACTCGAAGAATATCTCTAATCTCTAGGCAACGTGGTTTGAGGTTCTACCCTTTCCACCATATTTGTATTTCTAACTCCTTGGGTAACCTCAACAATCTCTTCATCTTCTACTTCAGATCTAGACTCCTTAGGATCAGATTCATCAAATACTACATGGGTTGTTTCTTCCACCACCAAAGTCCTTCTATTGAACACCCTAAAGGATTTCCCCACACTCGAATATCCTAAGAACACTCCTTCATCAGATTTGGGGTCAAATTTTCCTAAGGGTGATTTCCCGTTGTTCAGAATGAAAACCTTACAGCCAAAGACATGGAGGTGGGAAAGATTTGGAGTTCTACCCTTAATGATCTCATAAGGTGTCTTGTTCTGTTTGACTCTCACATTCACCCTATTCAGCACATAACAGACAGTGTTCATCGCTTTAGCCCAAAAGTATTTTGGAAGTGAATACTCGACAAGCATGGCTCTGGTAGCTTCCACTAAGGTCCTGTTCTTCCTTTTAGCTACCCCATTCTGCTGAGAGGTCCTAGGAGCTGAAAAATTGTAACTAATCCCCTGATCCTCACAAAAACTTCCAAATCTTTCATTTTTAAACTCCCCTCCGTGATTACTATGGATGGTAATAATCTCACATCCTAACTTCTTCTGAATCCAAGTAGAGAAAGATCCAAACTCATCAAATGACTCAGATTTATGTGACAAAAACTTAACCCAAGTGAATCTCGAATAATCATCTACAATCACAAACCCATAGACTCTCCCCCCTAAGCTGGCAGTGCTAATGGGTCCAAAGAGGTCAATGTGAAGAACTTCTAAAGGTCTGGAGGTGCAAATGTCCTTAACAGAGTTAAAAGAGGACTGGACTTGCTTCCCCAACTGACAGGCATCACACAGGTGATCCTTAGTGAACTTAAGCTTGGGCACACCTCTAACTAAGTCCTTTTGGGTGACTCTCCTAAGGGTTTTCATACTGGCATGACACAATCTCCTATGCCATAACCAAGACTCATCAGCAGCAGTTTTTAAGCAAATTAAATTATCAGATTTAATGTAACTTACATCCAGCTTGTAGACGTTGTTGATCCTTTGCCCCTACAAAACAACTTCATCATTTAAGCTTAAAATGCAGCCAGTGGGCAGGAATTTGATGCTGTATCCCTTGTCATAAAGTTGACTGATGCTCAGCTAGTTGTGTTTCAGTCCATCTACAAGCAAAACATTATCAATCATAAAATTCTTTGAATCACCAATTATACCTGAGCCTACCACCTTCCTGGTGGTGTTATCTCCAAGTGTAACCTTGCCTCCAGCTCTGGCCTCCAGCGAAATGAACTAATTTGCATCTCCAATCATATGTCTAGAACATCCACTGTCCAGGTGTCACATGCTCTCACGAGGTCTTGTGTGAGAGCTCACCTACAAAAATATCAAACGTCAGTCTTAGGAACCCAAACAGGTTTGGGTTCCTTCTTATAAAAAGAAGAATGCAATGCATGCGTGCTGTGCTGTGAAACAGGCAGTTTGGGTTTCCACACCTAATGTGTACTACGGTGAACAGTGTAGGTGTGGGAAATGTGTCCTAACATGCCACATGAAAAACATCTAACACCAGGAAAAGGGTTAACTCATCTACGTGGGTGATAGTGCCTCTTCCTAGATGCATATGAAACATGCTTTGATGAACTTGCAACAGATGTTTCATAAGGTGGCGGTGCATAAAACTGTTCAAAAGTAGGCGGTGTTTTGTTCTTTTCAAAAGCACTGATTCTCACTTTCAAAAACTCAATATGTTTATTTAAACTTGCAATTTCAATGGTTCTCGCACTTTCATTATTTTTTAAATCACATGCCATATCATTCACTTTCTTAAAAGCAACTTCTAATTCAACATGCGATGTTTTTAACAAATCATGCTCAATAGTTAAATCAGAATATTTTTGGTTCAAATTATCGAATTCATCAAGCAAAGACATGTGATTGGAATCAAGTGTGGAATGATCTTTAACTATATAATCATGCCCTTTTTGCAAAGTCAAATAATCTAATTTCAAACTAGCATGAGTTTTCTTAAGTTTCCTATAAGATGTATGAATTCTTTCAGAAACTTCAAATAATTGATCGTAAGTCAGCTCACATACCTCTTCCTGGTCCGACTGACCAGGGTGATCATCAGCCATTAGACACAAGTTTGTTTCCTCCTCTTCAGCTTCAGTCTCAGAAGAGTCGGATGCAGAGTCTGCCCAGAATACCTTCTGAATCCGCTTCTTGTCCTTTCTAAACTTTGGTTTCTCCTCATCCTTCTCCTTGCTTGGGTGAGCTTTAAGTGTAGGACAATAAGCTTTAATATGTCCAGGCTTCCTACATTCAAAACAAACAGATTCAGATGAACCCTTAAAACTTTTACTGGACTTACCCTTGTTCCACTTCTGATAGTTCTTATGTTTCTTCCTTAGAAAGCTTTTGAATTGCCTTTTGATCAAGGCAACATCATCGCTATCAGACCTGGAAGTGCTAGCATCTGAATCTTTGGCCTTTAGTGCCACTGTCTTCTCTTTCTTGCATTCACCTGCATCAAGTTGCCTTTGGTTCACCCCTTACTCGTAAGCAATGAGTGATCCAAGTAAGCTGTCAATAGAGTAAGTATTTAAATCTTTAGATTCAGTGATAGCAGTAATCTTAGCGTCATAAGAAGTAGGCAAACATCTAAGAATTTTGTTCACTCTTTCGTAGTTAGTAAGTTCTCTACCTAAAGCATGCAAAGAGGTAACAATCTGAGTGAATCTTGTGTACATTTCTGAAATAGTCTCACTAGGTTTCATGCGAAAAAGTTTATAATCATGTAACAAGATGTTTAACCTAGACTGTTTGACTTCAGTTGTACCTTCGTATGTTATACATAATCTATCCCAGATTTCCTTTCCCATTATACAAGTAGAAACACGCATATAGTCTTCAGATTTTAAAGCACAAAAGAAATAGTTCAAGCATTTTGCATTTAACTGTGCTAAATCATGATCATCAAACATCCAATCAGTAAAAGGCAATTCAATTTTCACATTGTTAATCAATCTAAAAGGTGGTTCGTATCTGTCCTTAACTAACATCCACATGCGATAATCAATAGATTGCAGAAAAGTAGACATGCGTGTTTTCCAAAAATCAAAAGGAATATTGTCAAACAATGGTGGTTTTGAAAAAGAATAACCTTCAGCAATATTATGATTGTTACAGTTAGCCATGGATCAAATTCAAAAGTTTTTAAACCTAAATTTTGAATCCCACTCTGATACCACTTGAAAGTTTGATAGGGATGTTAAGCCCTAGTGAACTAGTTCCGAGGCTAACCAAGAGGGGAGGTGAATTGGTTATTTAAAAATTTCACGATAACAATGAAAATCTTTTCGATACTTAGCAGCGGAAACAAGTAAACATGAATGAAAAGATCAATCACAGATATTCACCCAAGCAGTTAATATCAGAAAAGTAAAGTGCAAAACTGAATCAAAAAAGCAAACCAAATTTTATATTGGTTTGATCAACTTGACCTACGTCCACTCCCCGGAGCCTCCCCTCCAGGTATTGCACTAAACAAAAAGTGTCTCTCCTTTTGCTCCCACAGCAAGGCGGAGAAGCCTGCACAAACACCTCCTTTTCACCACACGGTGAGGCAGAGAACCCGACCTCCTTTTACTTTCTCCTGAAGCAGGCAGAGAACCTTCGAACTCCTTTTGCTTCCACCTGAAGCGGGCAGACAACCCTGGATCTTCTTACGAACGATCCTCCCACAATGAACACTGACTAGACGAAAGACGACGAGCGGAGAAGATGACTCTGATCCATGCTTGCAGCAACCTTAGTGAATCCCTCACTAACTCCCCCTCACAAGATCTTCTCTCTCTCTCCCAACTCTCTCTCTCTCTCTCTAGGGTTTCTCAGAGAAGGAAGGTGGCAAAAGATTTTTCTTGTTTCAAGAAAAAGTTCTTTTATAGGAGGGCTTAAAATTTGCCCTAAATCTCAACTGGTCAGCCAAGATCATCCTGTACGATTAGTTCAAATTCAGCTGTTTCAGCCTGGACGATCTGGCTCTTCTGGACGATCAGAAGAAAAAATTGTTCATATCATCCCGTACGATCCTGCTATCATCCGGGACGATTAGTGCAAATCGAGGAATATCGTTCAGAAGACAGTTCGGGTCGTCCAGAGAAATCTGTGCTGGACGACCAAAAAATGACTTGATTGTCCAGGACGATAGGGATATCGTCCAGGATGATAGGGATATCATCCAGGACGATAGGGATATCATCCAGGATGATAGGGATATCGTCCTGTACGATTAGTTCAAAAAGTGCCCAAATCATCCTGAACACAGTTCGGTTCGTACAGCTGAAATGCACTAGACGATCATGATCGTCCGGGATGATATGATCGTATCAATCAAAAATAAATTACTTTCCTTAATTACCAGATTAAATTAGGCATGATTATACTGAATCATCCAGGACGATACACGTATCGTCCTGGACGATCAGACCAAATAACTAAAAATAAAAACTTGCCTAACTTGATCTAGCGGCTGAGAATTTCTGATTTGAGCATATCGTCCCGTACGATCCAAAGATCGTCCAGGATGATCTGCTTAATCAGACCCTCTTAACTTAGTCGCCCTAATTAGGGTTTCTATTTTTACCTGATGGGCTAGGATGATGTGAATATGATCTAGGACGATTTGAACAAAAACTGAGCAGAAACTCTAATTCACTCAAGCTCTCCCCCTGAGTGTGTGTGTGTAAGGTTACTTAGCTAGGGGATCAGTTACATTACAATTGACTCAATAAAATAAAAAATAGTACATTGGACACACTTGGACCCGATCCTTAGTTGGCTTGAGTGGCTCGTGGTCTTTTGTGCCTGAAACAGATTAGCCAAGGAAAACACACTGGAAACATGTGTATCATCATCAAAACCAAATTTGCAACAGAGTGGACATAGGTAAAGTTGACCGAACCACTATAAATCTGGTATGCTATTTTAATTTATTTTTCTGCATTTTAATTTTTGCATATTTCTATGATCCGATCTGTGGTTAAAAATCTGATTTTGGTTATCTACTTTCGTTTACATTGTGTGTGTTTTAAATATTAAAAAAGACAAAACCAATTTTCATTTTGTGTAAGAATTTTTAAAATTCCAATTCGCCAACCCCCTCCTCTTGGTTAGCCTTGGGACTAGTTCATAAGGGCTTAACAACCCTAACGAACTTTCACTTTACTTATGACTTCATTATATTTACTAATGGCTCTATAAAAATTCTTTATATTCTTTTTAAGTTCCTCAACATGTTTCAGCTTGCTAGTGGGTTAATGTTCAATCATTCTAAGAGTTTCTTTATCCCTACCAAATTTATATCCCCTAGAAGGATTTCTAGTATTCAAACTAGATTTTGGTTTACCCCTAAAAACTTACTTATGAAATACGTTGGTACTCCTCTTTACAAGGGTAAGAAATGTTCTTATTTTTTTGATGAAATCTTTACTATGATTCATAAGAAATTATGTTCTTGGGCTTTGAATTTTCTTCCTTTTGGTTGTAGACTGATGCTTATAAAGCTTGTTTTTGCTCCATTCCTATCTATTTGGTTCACACTTGATGTCAGCCAAGATCGTCCTGTACGATCAGTTCAAATTCAACTATTTCAGCCTGGACGATCTGGCTCTTCTAGACGATCAGAAGAAAAAATTGTTCATATCATCCCGTACGATCCTGCGATCGTCCGGGACGATTAGTGCAAATCGAGGAATATCGTCCAGAAGATAGTTCGGGTCGTCCAGAGAAATCTGTGCTAGACGACCAAAAAATGACTTGATCGTCCAGGAGGATAGGGATATCGTCCAGGATGATAGGGACATCGTCCAGGACGATAGGGATATCATCCAGGATGATAGGGATATCATCCTGTATGGTTAGTTCAAAAAGTGCCCAAATCATCCTGAACACAGTTCGGTTTGTATAGCTGAAATGCACTAGACGATCATGATCGTCCGGGATGATATGATCGTATCAATCAAAATTAAATTACTTTCCTTAATTACCAGATTAAATTAGGCATGATTGTACTAAATCATCCAGGACGATACACGTATCGTCCAGGATGATCAGACCAAATAACTAAAAATAAAAACTTGCCTAACTTGATCTAGCGGCTGAGAATTTCTGATTTGAGCATATCATCCCGTACGATCCAAAGATCATCCAGGATGATCTGCTTAATCAGACCCTCTTAACTTAGTCGCCCTAATTAGGGTTTCTATTTTTACCTGATGGGCCAGGATGATGTGAATATGATCTAGGACGATCTGAACAAAAACTGAGCAGAAACTCTAATTCACTCAAGCTCTCCCCCTGAGTGTGTGTGTGTAAGGTTACTTAGCTAGGGGATCAGTTATATTACAATTGACTCAATAAAATAAAAAATAGTACATTGGACACACTTGGACCCGATCCTTAGTTGGCTTGAGTGGCTCGTGGTCTTTTGTGCCTGAAACAGATTAGCCAAGGAAAACACACTGGAAACATGTGTATCATCATCAAAACCAAATTTGCAACAGAGTGGACATAGGTAAAGTTGACCGAACCACTATAAATCTGGTATGCTATTTTAATTTATTTTTCTGCATTTTAATTTTTGCATATTTCTATGATCCGATCTGTGGTTAAAAATCTGATTTTGGTTATCTACTTTAGTTTACATTGTGTGTGTTTTAAATATTAAAAAAGACAAAACCAATTTTCATTTTGTGTAAGAATTTTTAAAATTCCAATTCGCCAACCCCCTCCTCTTGGTTAGCCTTGGGACTAGTTCATAAGGGCTTAACAACCCTAACGAACTTTCACTTTACTTATGACTTCATTATATTTACTAATGGCTCTATAAAAATTCTTTATATTCTTTTTAAGTTCCTCAACATGTTTCAGCTTGCTAGTGGGTTAATGTTCAATCATTCTAAGAGTTTCTTTATCCCTACCAAAATTATATCCCCTAGAAGGATTTCTAGTATTCAAACTAGATTTTGGTTTACCCCTAAAAACTTACTTATGAAATACGTTGGTACTCCTCTTTACAAGGGTAAGAAATGTTCTTATTTTTTTGATGAAATATTTACTATGATTCATAAGAAATTATGTTCTTGGGCTTTGAATTTTCTTCCTTTTGGTTGTAGACTGATGCTTATAAAGCTTGTTTTTGCTCCATTCCTATCTATTTGGTTCACACTTGATGTCAGCCAAGATCGTCCTGTACGATCAGTTCAAATTCAACTATTTCAGCCTGGACGATCTGGCTCTTCTGGACGATCAGAAGAAAAAATTGTTCATATCGTCCCGTACGATCCTGCGATCGTCCGGGACGATTAGTGCAAATCGAGGAATATCGTCCAGAAGATAGTTCGGGTCGTCCAGAGAAATCTGTGCTAGACGACCAAAAAAAGACTTGATCATCCAGGATGATAGGGACATCGTCCAGGACGATAGGGATATCGTCCAGGATGATAGGGATATCATCCTGTATGATTAGTTCAAAAAGTGCCCAAATCATCCTGAACACAGTTCGGTTTGTATAGCTGAAATGCACTAGACGATCATGATCGTCCGGGATGATATGATCGTATCAATCAAAATTAAATTACTTTCCTTAATTACCAGATTAAATTAGGCATGATTGTACTAAATCATCCAGGACGATACACGTATCATCCAGGATGATCAGACCAAATAACTAAAAATAAAAACTTGCCTAACTTGATCTAGCGGCTGAGAATTTCTAATTTGAGCATATCGTCCCGTACGATCCAAAGATCATCCAGGATGACCTGCTTAATCAGACCCTCTTAACTTAGTCGCCCTAATTAGGGTTTCTATTTTTACCTGATGGGCCAGGATGATGTGAATATGATCTAGGACGATCTGAACAAAAACTGAGCAGAAACTCTAATTCACTCAAGCTCTCCCCCTGAGTGTGTGTGTGTAAGGTTACTTAGCTAGGGGATCAGTTACATTACAATTGACTCAATAAAATGAAAAATAGTACATTGGACACACTTGGACCCGATCCTTAGTTGGCTTGAGTGGCTCGTGGTCTTTTGTGCCTGAAACAGATTAGCCAAGGAAAACACACTGGAAACATGTTTGTCATCATCAAAACCAAATTTGCAACAGAGTGGACATAGGTAAAGTTGACCGAACCACTATAAATCTGGTATGCTATTTTAATTTATTTTTCTACATTTTAATTTTTGCATATTTCTATGATCCGATCTGTGGTTAAAAATCTGATTTTGGTTATCTACTTTCGTTTACATTGTGTGTGTTTTAAATATTAAAAAATACAAAACCAATTTTCATTTTGTGTAAGAATTTTTAAAATTCCAATTCGCCAACCCCCTCCTCTTGGTTAGCCTTGGGACTAGTACATAAGGGCTTAACAACCCTAACGAACTTTCACTTTACTTATGACTTCATTATATTTACTAATGGCTCTATAAAAATTCTTTATATTCTTTTTAAGTTCCTCAACATGTTTCAGCTTGCTAGTGGGTTAATATTCAATCTTTCTGAGAGTTTCTTTATCCCTGCCAAATTTATATCCCCTAGAAGGATTTCTAGTATTCAAACTAAATTTTGGTTTACCCCTAAAAACTTACCTATGAAATACGTTGGTACTCCTCTTTACAAGGGTAAGAAATGTTCTTATTTTTTTGATGAAATCTTTACTATGATTCATAAGAAATTGTGTTCTTGGGCTTTGAATTTTCTTCCTTTTGGTTGTAGACTGATGCTTATAAAGCTTGTTTTTTGCTCCATTCCTATCTATTTGGTTCACACTTGATGTCCTACTTTAAATGTTTGTCATAGAATGGAGATTTTGATTAATAAATTTTTTAGGGTGCTAAATATGTAAGAATGCCTTTGTGTGGGGGTTTGGGAAAAATTGTGCTAGGTTTTTGAGGAAGGGAGATTAGGTTTCAAAACTTTGACGGATATGTCCAAAGCTTTTTCCCATAAATTATGATTTTCTTTTTGATTTAAGAAAAGTCTGTGGTCCAATTTTATGGTTTCTAAGTATTGTATTGGAAAGCATCCTTCCAACTGTTCCTTCAAGCAAGGTGATTCTGTCAACTGGAAAAGATTATGTTCTATCAAATGGGAGGCTGAAGAGTTTATCCAATGGGGTATCAGAGTGGGCAATATTTTTTTTGGCAAGATTAATGGATGGGTAACTTCCGTATTGATAGCCTTTTAAATAATCATTCTACTTCTGCTTCTAAAGTCGAGGATTTTATTATTAATGGTAGTTGGAATATTGATTTACTTGCTGATTATATGCCGAATTTTATTATCAATATTATTCTCAAGATTCCCATTAATTTGGATATTGAGCATATTATTTTGTTTAATCTTTCTAAAGATGGAAAATTTTCTACTAAATAGGTTTGGAATTCTATTAGGTAAGTATATCTTAAAAGTTTAACTTAGTCTGCTATTTGGCATGTCAATATTCCTTCCTCTTATTCTATTCTTTTATGAGGATTTTTCATAATTTTTTGCCTGTGGATTCTATCTTATCGAGCAAAGGTATTTATTTATTTTTCTAAATGTCAATGCTGTGATCATATTGAAAACCTTAATCTGGTTTTTATATAAGGTCTGATTGCTATGAAAGTTTGGTTATTTTTTGACAATTTGTTCAATGTGTAATCTTCAACTAGTCAAAATTCCATTTCTGAGCTTCTAAATGATAGGTTCATTGCTACCAAAGGTCATATTACGAACACTTTATCAGTTCTTATTTGCTGGTTTTTATGGAGAAGCAGGAATGAGTCCTAAGCACGAGGGAATTAAGATTAGTGCTTCTGGTATTATTTTAAAAATTGAGGATAAAATTTTATGGTTACATGCGGCTAATCTTTTGAATGGTGATTCTTTTAAACGCTTTCAACATACTCCTTTTGAGTTGGGTTTATATATTCAACCCTCTTCTATTATTTCCAAAGACATGGTCATTATTTGGAGGAAGCCTCATGTTGATTTTTTTAAACTTAATACTGATGGGTCGAGGAACAATTTAAATGTTTGCTGTGGTGGTATTATTAGGGATTTTAAAGGTTATGTTATTGCTACTTTTGTGGTTCCTAATAATGCTAATACTACCATTAAAGTTGAGATTTGGGCTCTCTTGTCTGGTCTTCAATTATGTATTTCTTTTGGTATTACTAATGTCTGGATTGAATTTGACGCTTAGTTTATGGTTCATTATATTATGGGGGATTCTATTTCTAACCCTACTAATTATTATATGTTAAGAGATATTATGTTTTGGCTTTCTTGCATAACCTTTAATATTTCTCACATTTTGAGGGAAGGCAATGCGGTGGCTGATTCCCTTACTAAAATTATGTGTAACTTAAATGGTTTTACTGAATTTATTGAGTTCTCTCTTCCTAATGAGATTAGAGGGTTGGTTAGATTGGATTGGTCTGGTCTACCCTATATTCATTTTACTTAGGGTTTGCTTCCTTTGGCTTTGTTAGTGTGGTTTCTTGATATGGGTTTCTATATTTCTTTAAGGGGCTTGAGTAGTGATTGGAATCATTCATACCCTGATTTGACCCCCTTTGTTTCTCTTCATTTCCCTAAGGTCAATTTGATGGTTGGCTGTTTTGTTTTATATATGCTAATTGGTAGGGTTTTGGCATGTTTCAACTATGGGCTCAGTTTCTTTGGCATTTATTGTTGGTATGCTAGGATTATTTACTTATTATTGTGGGTGGAGCTCATTAATTTTCATGGTTCTCTATTTATCTACTATTTCAATGTTTGGTTTTGGTACTCTACTGGTGTCGGCATTATGGTTTTGTTACCCTATATGGTTTTCTTTTATATTACTCATCTCCTCTGGATCCTTTCTGTGATGTACCTGAACGTGTTTGGGTTTAGAATTGAGCGGCATTGGGGGTTTTTTCATGATGGCTACATGGGGTACTTAATCCTGAGCTCTAATGGCCCTGAGCTTAATTTGTTTGGTTCCTTGGCCTTGTGGGGTTCGGTTTTCCTTGGTTTTTGTTAATATGTTGTATTTTATGGTGCAGTTATTTCTACTCATCTGCTGGTTACTGTTGTGAGGCTTTATTTTAGGGTTTTTATTTCAATTTCATGAGTGCAATGTTTTCTATGGTTGGTATCAATTTATGTACTACTTCTCTTCTTCATCTCAATACTATTTTGTGTGTTGATGTGTGGGATTTGAGGAGTAATTGGAATATTTTGTACCATGATTTAACCCTCTTTGTGCCTGGGATTATTTTAATGGTTTACTTTATCATTTTCTTGGCTATTATGGGGGTTTCCGTCGGGACACTTTAGGTGGCATCTATGTTATGCTGTTTCTCTGGTTGGGGTGGGTTGTGTTCTATTGTTGACATTATGTGAGTGTTACACTATATGGATTTTTGGTCTTTTACTCACCCCCTTTGCATCCACTATTTGGTGCACCTGAAAGTGTTTGGGCTTTGGATTGAGCGGAAGTGGGGTTTTCTTCATGATGGTGGTCATAGTTATTTCGTACTGAGCTCTACAGGTCTGATGCCTTTAATTATTTGGTATAAATGCTTCCATTCCCAAATTTTTTTACTGTTGGATCTTTCCTATGATGGGTTAAGGAATGGCATGAATTCAAAGGATCCTTCTACCAATTTATATTCTAATGGTTTCTTATTTTATTACTCTTATGGTTACAACTTTCAATTGTCTATTTTCTTAAATCCTTATAATTTTCTTTGCTATTACTCTTTTTTGCTGTATGTGGTTTTCTTTTGCAGTGTAATTTTCATGCAGGAACAAGAAATTTTGGATCTTGTAGACAAGCTAGATTTTTTTTGCAAGATGATTGGGCAAAAAGCTTTTAACAAGATCTTCCTTTTTGGGGTGATGCCTTCTTGCTGCCTTACATTGTTATTAGGTATTTTGTAACTCTTAGTTTAGGGAACCATCGACTCATAGGTATTCTTTTACATTCTTTTGTAGGTCTATCGAGCATTAGTGAGCTGGAGGTTCCCTTTAATTACATTGTAACCTTTTTATTTTATTAACGTGTAAGCCCCTCTATGGGTTTGTCAAAAAAAAAAAAAAGAAGTAAACGCTAATGCAATAAACCTAAACCCTAAAATTGAAAGACTAAATACTAAACATTTGACACTAAACCCTAAATCTTAAACCCTAAATCCTAAACCCTAACTATAAACCCTAAACACTAAATCGTAAACTTACACCTTAAAAGCTAAGCCCTAACTCCTTACCCTAAACACTACACCATAAAAAAATAACCCTAAACCCTAAGGCTCAAATCCTCAAACATAATCCCTAAAAACTAGGCCCTAAACCCTAAATAAAAAATATGAAATCCTAAAGTGTAAAACCTAAACCATAAAACCTAAAAACCCTAAATTATGAAAACTAAATTATAATCCCCAAAACATAAACCCTAAACATAAAAACTTAAGGCCAAAACCCTAAATCTTGAACCTTAATCCCTCAACCTTAAACTGTAAACCCTACACCATAAACCCATAACTCTAAAACCTAATTCCTAAAACCTAAACCCTAGACCACAAACCCTAAATCCTAACCCTAACTTTAAACCCTAAGCCCAAATCCTAAACCTTAAACCATAAACCTTAAAACCTAGACCCTTAATTCTAAACACTTAACACTAAAACGTAGACACTAAACCCAATAAAAAAATTGCCCGACCATTTATCCTACCAAAAAAAAATGTTTGCAGCTCCCAAGCCCCTATGGATAACCCCTTCACCCTCCCATTTTATAGAACATAATCTTTTCTACTGTAGCCTTCTTAGCACTCATTCTACTTCTCCTTGCAAAGTCAAAGATTTAATTATTAACGATAATTGGGATATTGATTTGCTTAATGATTATGTGCCAGATTTTATTATCAGTATTATTCTCAAGATTCCTATTCATTTACATATGGAAGATTGTATTTTGTTTAGTCTTTCTAATGATGGTAAGTTTGGTACTAACAAGGTCTGGAATTTTTTTAGGCAAGCTTACAAAAAATACTCTTTTTATTTGGCTATTTGGCATGCTAGTATTCCTATGTCTTATTCATTTCTGTTATGGAGAATTTTGCATAATTTTTTGCCTATAGATTCTATTTTAATTAAAAAAACACTTTTATATAGTCTTCAAATGCTAATGTTGTTATCATATTGAGAACATGAACTATGTTTTTATTCATGGCCCCATTGCTATGAAAGTGTGGCTTTATTTTGACAACATGTTTAATGGGATATCCTCTTTTTGTAATAACTCTATTTCTAATCTTCTTAAAGATTTGTTTGTTCCTAGGAACATCTTTCCTATTATTATTTACTGGTTTTTTATGGAGAAGCAGAAATGATTCTAAACATGAGAATGTTAAGATAAATGTTACTAGTTTTATTTCTAAAGTTAAGGAGAAAATTTTTTAGCTTTCTTTGGCTCATTTACATAAGTTTGACTCTTTCAAAGGTTGTTATCATGTTGCTAATGAGTTTGGTGTGGCTTTCCAATCCTCTTCCTTTGTTGTTAAAGTTAGAATAGTTATTTGGAAGAAACCTTTAGAGGGTTGCTTTAAGCTTAATACTGATGGTTTTATGAATAATTTACATGCTAGTTGTGGTGGAATTATTAGAGACTCCAATAGGTTTGTTATTACTACTTTTGCTGGTCCTTGCTCGGCTAATACTGCTATTAAAGCTAAAATTGAGGGTCTTCTTTATGGCATTCAATTATGCATTTCTTTAGGTATCACTAATGTTTGGATTGAAGTGGATGCTAAGCTTTTGATTCATTATATTAATGGGAATTCTGTTTCTAGTCCTGCTAAGTTTTACATGTTAAGAGTTTTAATCACTGGCTCTCTTTTATTACTTTCTCTATATCTCATATTTTGCATGCAGGGAATATTATTTCTGATTCCCTTTCTTAAGTGGGGTCTACTTTAGATAGCTTCATGGAATTTATGGAACCATCTTTTACCAAAGGAGATTAAAGGATTGGTTAGACTGGATCATTTCGGTCTCCCTTATGTTCGCTTGCCCTAGTCATTTTGACTTTTCTTTTTTTATTTTTCCCTATACTCGTTGTCTGGCCTTGGCCTATCTTAATTTCTTTGGTATTGATGGTTTTTACTTTTTTTTGCTTCTCAGACCATTTGGGCCTTTGTTATTTTACTATGCACATGAGACATTTTTATCATATGCTTTTGAAGAGCTAGGAGATTTGGTTGATTGGCACTGATATGGCCCAGTTATTGTGTTGATATTCCTTTTGGTATTGGTTCTATTATCAACTTCCCTTTTTACTATTGTTTCTTAACTATAGTGTTTGGTTGGATTTTTGAATTGATTGGAATGTTTACATCACTGATTTAACCCCAAAGTTTAGCTCTCTTTTCCCTTGGTGGAATTTTCTAAACCACTTCTCTCTGATTCTATTTTGTCCTATGGGGTCTGCTATTTGTGGTAACAAATCGGAGTTGGTTTGTGTGTGTTGTTTCTAGTTCTTTCTGGCATGGGGGTGCTGGAATCAGGATTTTAGTTATATGTTCACCATGATTTATTCTTCGCCTTACTTCTCCGTCTATTCCCTTGTTGAATTCGTGTGCTGCTTATGCTCGAGTGGGTTTGGGATTAGACTTGAGTGGAATTTGGGGTTACCTCATGATGGTATTACTCTTACACACTTCTGAGCATTGCTCCCCCAAATAACTGTAGCATTTTGGTTTTCCTGTTGACTTTTGCTGCTGTTGAGAAATTTTGGTTTATGCTTGAGTGGAATCCTTCCAGCTTTGGATTAATGTTTGACTATTTTTGGTTATTGGTGAATAATATTTTTGGGCTATTACTGCAGGTTCAATGGCTAGATCAATGTGGTTATGAGTCAGATCATTATGAAACTTATCAGTTGTGCTGGTTGGTTGCTTCGTTTCCTCCATGGGGGTTATTTTCAGCTGTTTTTACTGTTTTGTTGTGGTTATTATTAGATGGTTTATATTTACTTCAGGATGGCCCTTTCTTGTGTTATTGCTCTTATTAATCAATCATGTGGGGTCTTTTCTCGCTATGACTGTTGTTTTTTTACTCTTCTTTTTATGGTGGCTTTTCCCCTTATATCTTTACACTTCTGTTCACTCTAATAGCAAGCATGGTTGGAAAGGGTTTACTATGGATGGTTGTTATCTTTTCCAGGATATGGCAGGCCATAAAATCTTCTTTACAGACTATGTCATAATTTGGCATAGATGCTTTAACTCTTTGTCTTATTGTAGATAGATCAGATTATGTTTATTTTCTCTTGTGTCAATCTTTGTGCTTCATATATGTACAAGTTACAGCACTTCTATGTGATCTCAATTACAATGTGAGGTTCCAGAATGCTTCCAATAGAACAATTTTCATAATTTTCATAATTTTCATTTGGGACTTCATTATCCCTAGGTTTTATTATCTTTATTGGCTCCATTTGATTACAGCTTATAAAGTTACTAGCTATTTTCATATTTTCCTATGCATGCTTTGCTTTTGTAGTCCTTTTCTCTTGTAGGCTCACAAGATTTTGGATTATCATTTGCAGCAAGATTTAGCTGAATGCCCTTATTTTTCTTCCTTTTTTGGGTGCAGACTTCTTGTCACCCTAAATTTTTATTAGAATATTTGTAATTTTTAGTATTGGGAACCATCGGCTCACAGGCTTTCTTTTGAATTTTTTTGTAGCTCTTTCGAGCATTACCAAGCTAAATTTTCTCATTAAGGACCTTGTAATCCTTTTTTTTATTTAATGCGTAGGCCCCTCTACAGGCCCCCCCCCCCCCAAAAAAAAAAAATGTAGACCCTAAACCCTGCTCCGTAAAAGCTAAACTCTAAACCCTAAACTATAAAACATTAAGCCTAATTTTTATATCCTAAACCCAAACCCTATTACATAAAATCAAAACTGTAAGCCATTAACACTAAAAAATATACCTTAAACCCTTAAACCTGTACTTTAAACCCCAAATGCTGAATGCTAAAATCTATACTCTAGGCCTTAAACCCTAAACCCTAAACTGTAAACACTAAACTCTATATTCTAAAAGCCATAAACTCTAAACACTAAGCCCTACTCCGTAAACCTTAAACATTAAACCCAAAGGCTAAACTATAAAAAGAAAAGCTGTGAACCTGAAACCCTAAACCCTTACCCCAAAATAACAACCCTAAAATGTTTAACCTTAAAGTAAAAACCCTAAACCTTAAACTAGTAACAAAAAACCCTAAGCCAAAAATCTTAAAGCTTAATTCCTAAACCCTAACTTTAAAACCTCAACTCTGATAAAAAAAATACTAAACTCTAACCCTAAACCCTAAACATGCATCCCTAAAACACAGACCCAAAACTCAAAGTTATAATTCCTAAACCCTAAAAAACCTAAAATTTAAACCGTAAACCCTAATCCCTAGTCCCTAAAACATAACCCAAAAACCAAAATTATACGCATGATGCCTTAAACATAAACCCTAAACCCTAAATGGTAAAACCTAAATTATAAACACTAAAACGTAATTTGTAAACCTTAAGTCCTAATCTCCAATACCTAAACCCTACACATAAAAATCTAAACCCAAAACCCTAAACCTTAAAACCTAAATGGTAAACCTTAAACCCCTAACCCTACAAACTAAACCCTAAACCCTAAAACCTAAATTATATACCCTAAACTATAAAATATAACCTTAACCATAAACCCTAGTCCTAATCTATAATCACTACACCCTAAACTCTAAACACTTAATTCTAAATCCTAAACCCTAAAATATAAACCCTAAACCTAAAACCTTAAAGTATAAATCATAAACTATAAATTCTAAAACCTAACCAAATCTTTAAATCCTAAAATCTAAACCTAAATTATAAACCTTAAACTCTAAAACATCCACTGCTAAAATTAAACCAAAAAAAATAAACCCTCAACTATTACAAGAAAGGATTCCTAGATTGTAATTTGGATGACAACAAACATTATTGATTGAATTTTTATTTTTCCTAGCACCTGTATTGCATTTTATTTTTTTGTGTATACAAAAATTTTAGGTACATCATACACTACTCAAGAATGTTCAAGGTCAAGTTTTAGTAGAATAGGATGGTATGAATGAGTTTGTAATTTCAATTTTTTTATTTTATATTTCTTGAGTCTAGCCATATGAGGGTGTATGTAAATTGGCGAGCATGCACACACAAGGAGTGAGAAAAATGAGTTGAATTTTTTGAACTAATTGTACTATATGATTAGTTATGTAAAAAATTAATTTTAACGGCTAATTTTTAATTAATGCTTTTGAGCTAAGCCTACTATACGATGTAGATCATACTGTATGATTCATTTCCATTAGGAAACCCTGACTGCCAGATGACTTAAGTAAGTATTTTATAATTTAAATTTTGATCTAATCATACTTTACAATCCTAACCGTACTATACTATACTTGAAATTAGATTTGAATTAATCCCCATGATTAGTCAATCAAATCAATGTTTAATCAATATGTTCAATCATATTATACAATGTAGATTGTATTGTATGACTAACAGAGATAAAATTTAATCATCCCAAAGATCGTACTAGATGAAACCATGATTTTTAAATTAATTAAACAGTACGATGTCAGTCATACTGGTCAATTAACAAAGATAATTTTCAATCATTTTGAAGACCATCTTGTATGAATATTAGCCAATTGAACTAAACATACCGGACTATCATCCTATCAAATTATACGATTAGTACACAAGAATTGAACAGTTCATCTGAATAACTGTTCCATCGTATTGGAAGAACCCCTATTTTAAACTAATCGTATTATTCTATCCTAGATCGTAGTGTATGAAAAATGATGGCTTAATTGAATAATTAGGGTTTTTTTTAGCCTTGTACTTAAGCAATTCCAGTTGGTCTCTAAGGGGCCTCTTAGCTATTGAAGGATCTTTAAGGGAGAACTCTTAAGAGAGCTCTTAGCATTTGGAGAAGAAGAAGGTTAGGTTGTACATCAGGGAGAAGGAGTGTGAGGGGATTCCACACGGTTTCTCTAGGGAAGCTTGCACCTTATTTTCTCAAGTGGCCTTATTGAGTTCATAGGGTTACTTTTGAGAGAGAAGCTTCAAGGTTAAGGGTTGTGGGTTCTCTGCCTTCACCAGGAGGGTTAGAAAAGATTGAAGGCTCCCTGCCATCACTAAGAAGGTGAGGAAAATTTTAAAGGTACATTGTCATCCCCAGGAGGGTGATAAATGCTTCGAGGTTCACTGCCATCATCTAGAGGGTGACATAGCTTTCATTTCTCCATCACACCGTGTTTGGTGGAAGTGATTTGTAAGGGCTTCTTTGTCTTATTGTGTGGGATAAAGGAGAGTCACTATAGTGTTAGTGCAATACATGGAGAGGAGGACTCCGGGGAGTGGACGTATGCTAAGGTTGATTGAACCACTATAATATTTTGGTGTGTTCTTTCTGATTTTTTTACTCTTTTATTTTTTCAATTTTAATTTATAGCATATTTTTTATTTCATTATATTTTGTGGTTGAATTACACATTTCACTTAGATCTAATTCATGTTAGAAAAAGATAATCAAGGTTTTTATATTTGTTTCTCCTTGTATATTGTGACTTGGTTAAAATTTTCACAAACTTAACTATTGATTAAATCTATATAAAAGGATTTTTCAAAGAGTAATTTTTAAAATAACCAATTCACCCCCCCCCCCCCCTCCTCTTGGTGTGCTTAGGAAAAGTTTAACAAAATCTAACAACCTCCCCTAAACTTTTTATTGGTATCAGAGTGGGTCTCACAAGTATCATTTTAGAAAGCATTGAAAAAAATGATCTATGGAACATTTTAGCTGAATAAATATTATAGAAGGTTGTTCTATAACCCATTCACATTTGTTTGATAACATCCCCTTTGATTTTTAGAAAGTAGGCATGTCAAAATTTTACTATCAGTTAATTATCGTATATGGTACTTAATTCAAGATGGTTATTCCACCCCTTTTCATTTAATTAATGATTAAGGTAGAAACACCCTTCAATGAATGGAGTAATGAAGATAGAGATATAGTTCAATTTAATGCAAAGTGCTTGAAATATTTTTTTGGTGCATTAAAATTAAAAGATTACATGAGAGTGTCAACATGTACAACTGGAAAGGAGATACATGATAGACTATGCATCACATATGATGGTACTACTGAGGTCAAACAGCTTAGGTTAAACATTTTCTTACATAACTAAAAATTATTTCGCATTAAAACTAATAAGATAATTTTTAAAATGTTTACTAGATTCATTCAGATAATGACATCCCTATTTGCTCTAGGTAGAGAAATATCCAACTCTGAAAAGGTTAACAAAATCCTATGTTGTCTTCCTAGTGCTTATGATGCAAAGGTTAATGCAATATCTGAATCTAAAGATCTGAATGTGTTTTCTATTCATAACATGCTTGGATCACTCATTGCATATGCGCAAGACGTGATCAAATATTTCTTGATGTAGGTGATAGGAAAAGGAGAAAGCTGTGACTTTGAAAGCCAATGGCTCAGACAGTGACAACTTTGTGGCTAAGGATGATGTTGACATTTTATTGATGACTCTATAGTTGAAAAGCTTTTTGAAAAGAAAGTAAAAGTGTCATCAGCAATGGAGCAAAGGTAAAAGTAGTAAAAAATTTAAAGCTTCATCTGACATAATTTATTTTGAATGCAGGAAGCCAGGGCACCTGAGATCTTATTACCCCAACCTAAAAACTCAGTCGAGCTAGGATAAGGATGATAAAAAGGCAAACTTCATGAAAAGAAAAAATAGGACATAAAAGGCTTTTTGGGCTAACTCCACCTAAGAATCATCATAACAGGAAGCTGAGGAAGAGGTAACTGATCTATACCTCATGGCTAATGATAGTCTTGATCAATCTAAATAAGATGTGTTATGTCAGCTATCCTATGATGAATTCTTTATTATTTCTAAATAATTCATGATTTATAAAGAATGTTAAAGAAAAGGTATGCTTCTTTGTACTCTAATTTTTCTATTGACAAAAGGAGCATGATAGTCTTAGGATTGAACATTCTGTATTAGATAAAGAGCACATGTCTTTACTTGATGAGTTTGATCCATTAAATAAGAAGTATGTTGACTTAACTAATGCATATGAATCATTCAAGTCATATCATGTTAAGTTAAACCATACAGTTGATAGATTAAATATAGCTACTGATGATTTAGAAACCAGTAGGCATGACATTTTATTAGAACTAGCATTTGAGAAAAGTGTAACTAGTGCTCTAGAGATAAGGTTAAAAGGACTACAATAAAACATTCACAGGCCTATGCATACACAACCATAGCCTAGGATATAACATGCATTGCATATCCCTATAAAGAGGAAATACCCCAAACATAGACTAGTAAATCTATTCCCAAGGGTTAGGTGTCATTGTTGTGGCATTCTATATCATATAGCCCATAATTACATTTTATATCGTAAGTCACATTTTGTGTGGAGGCCTAAATCACTTGCACCATAGCATAACATGCATGTAAGTCATTAATCAAAGCAAAAGGTGTAACCCAAAGTCATATAGGTTCACAAATCTAACCATCGATTGACTTTATAGGAGCGCTCTCATAAAAGGCCTAGTGAGAGCATGTGATACCTGGATAGTGAATGTTAAAGGTACATGACTTGAGATATAAAGTAGTTCATTACATTGGAGTCTAGGTCAGGAGGCAAGGTTACGTTGGGAGATAACACCACCAGGAAAGTGCTGGGCTCAAGTATAAGTACAAACTTAAAGAATTTTATCTTTGAGAATGTTTTTCATGTGGATGGTTTAAAGCATAATCTACTTTGCATTAGTTAGTTGTGTGACAAAGGATTTGGAATCAAATTTTTTTCAAAAAAGTGTATGATTAGTTTGAAAGGAAAATTTATGTTAAAAGTTAAAGTGTTATCAATGTTTATATAACTTATTTGAATTACATTGACTAATCAAATCCTTCATGTTTGAACACCACTATTGATGAATCTATGCTATGGCATAGGAGACTATGTCATGCAAGCATGAAAAATCTTAGGAATATTAACTAGAAAGACTTAGTTAGAGCATACTCAAGTTAAATTTCACTAAGGACCACCTGTGTGATGCCTTCCAATTGGGAAAGCAAACTGAGTATTCATTTCATCCAATTAAGAATATCATCACCTCTAGGACACTAGAAATTCTTCATATGGATCTGTTTGTACCCATTAGTATATCAAACCTAAGAGGGAAATCATATAGATTTTTTATTGTTAATGATTAATACAGATTCATATGGGTTAGATTCCTAGCATAAAAGATTGAATTATTTGAGGAATTTAGAACCTTCTCTACTTGGATACAGAGGAAATTTTGTTGTAAGAATTCGACTATTCATAGTGATCATGATGGAGAGTTTTAAAATGATATGTTTGAATCTTTTTATTAGGAGGTAGGGATAGAACATAAATTTTCTACCCCTAGGACCCCTCAATAGAATGGAATAGTTTATAGGAAGAATAGGACTTTAGTAGAAGTTGTTAGGGCTATGTTGGTTGAATATTCTCTCCCTAGATACTTTTGGGCAGAAGGAATAAAAACTGCTTGTTATGTGTTGAATAGGGTCAATGTTAGATCCAAGTTAAATAAGAAACTCTATGAGATCCTTATTGGTAGGACTTCCAACTTTTCTTATCTACTTGTCTTTGGTTATAGATTCTTTATCTTGATTAATGGAAAACACCTTTAGGAATGTTTAATCCAAAATCTAATGAAGGATACTTCTTATAAAATTCATATGTAGGATAAACTTATATGATCTTCAATAAGAGGACCTTAATAGAACATGAGTTTGCTCAAGTCATATTTAATGAATCAGATAAATCTTTTGAGCCTCGGTTAGAAGAAGAAGAAGGAGTATAGGCCACCCGACAAGTAGAATACATTGACCAAGGAGACAGAGTAGAACCTCAGGAGCCATTACCTATAGATTGAAGATACTCTTCTTGTTCCCCTAGAGAATTTATCCTAGGAGATCCATCTATAGGTGTTTGAACAAGGCATGAATTTAGAAAGTAGGTTAGTCATTTTACATTCATCTCTACAGTAGAACCCGCCAATATAGATTAAGCCTTATGTGATGAATTATGGATCCAAGTTATACAAGAAGAATTGAATTAATTTTTTAGGAATGATGTATGGGAATTTGTTAGTAGACCTAACGAATAATGTTTTGTAGGAACTAAGTGGGTTTTCAAGAATAAAATGAATTACTATGGTGTAGTGATTAGGATTAAGGCTAGATTAGTTGTTAAGGGGTACAATCAGATAAAAAAATTGATTTTAAGGAGACCTTTTTCCCTTGTAGCTCTGTTAGAAATCATTAGAGTTCTGGTAGCCTTTACTTTTTTTAGAGGATTCAAGTAATATTAGATGGATTTTAAAAGTGCCTTTCAAAATGGAGTGATTAAGGAAGATGTATATATTGAGCAACCCCCAATTTTTGAGAATTCATAATTTCACAATCATGTATTCAAATTACAGAAGAGATTATATAGATTGAAGTAAGCACCTAAAGCTTGGTATGAGAGGCTTAGTACTTTCCTTCGAGATAGAGCCTTTATTAAGGTTAGTGTAGACACCACCCTATTCCTTAACAAAGTAGGAGAACATCTACTCATTATTCAAATTTATGTTGATGATATACTTTTTGGATCTACAAATAAGAATCTTTGTGATGAATTTTTAAAAACAATAAGTGAGGAGTTTGAGATGAGTATAATGGGAGAGTTTACGTATTTCCTTGGATTTAGTATAAAGCAAAGGGATGA
Source organism: Dendrobium chrysotoxum (assembly GCA_019925795.1). Lineage (NCBI taxonomy): Eukaryota > Viridiplantae > Streptophyta > Magnoliopsida > Asparagales > Orchidaceae > Dendrobium > Dendrobium chrysotoxum. Next base: position 51,404,899 of record CM034302.1, read on the forward strand.
TGGAACCTTCCTTAGCAAATCAAAATATAACAAAGATATCCTTAAGCAATATGAGATGGAGTAATCAATACTCCCATAAGCTCTACCATTCAATTAGATAAGGATCTCAATAGAAATTTGTTAATGGGAAGAAATATAGAGGAATAATTGGATCACTTTTTTATTTAACTACTAACAGACCTGATTTCATGTTTAGTGTACGTCTCTATGCTAGATTTTAGGCTGATCCCAAAGAATCCCAAATGATGCTATTAAGAAAATCCTTAGATATCTATTAAGCACCCAAAGCTTAGGTATCTGTTATACTAAAACATAGCTCTTATTTTAAAATCATGGGATATTCAGACTCTGACTTTACAGGATATAGGGTAAATAGAAAAAGCACCTCAAGAATCTATTAATTTATATGCCAATCATTAGTTTCCTGGTCTAGTAAAAAGTAGAATTTAGTAGCCATATTCATTGCTGAAGTGGAATGCATTGCTGTAGGAAGCTGTGTTCCTCAAGTGTTACAATTGAAGCAACAAATCTAATATCTTGGACAACCTGTAGGAACCATTACTATTATGTGTGATAATTCTAGTTCTATCTACAATTCAAAAAATCCAATAGAGATCATGTAGCCATGTGAGATGTTGAACTTAATCAAATAGCTACTAAAAATCAATTAGAAGACATCTTTACCAAACACCTTGCCTATGATACCTTTAGCACCTTGGGGACAAGACTAGGTGTTATAGATATTCATGCTTGATTCAGGATGAATATGAATTTCTCTATCATTTGAAATCAACCATTTTTATACATGTTCTAATGTTGTCACATTTTAAAATTTTGTGACTATTTGTTTGTTGATTTATGTATTTATTTTTGTTTATTTTATTTTTTTGCATTTGGTAGATATTATATGATCTTCATAATCCATTTATTTTAAATAAAAAAAATTAAAATCAAAATTTGTTCATATCATACTAAAAATCCCTGCACAAATCTCAGCTTTATGTAAAATCAACAGCCTTGATTTGGCATGATATTAATTGACCTATCATACTTCAAAAACACCTGTTTATACTATTTGATCAGTTTAGTGAAGAGTCGTATAGATGACTCCGGGACGAATGCCTTTCTTAAGATCATCCAGTACACTCCTAATAGTACTGTATGATTTAATAGCTTATTTTGACAAGTCATCGAGATGATTTAAATTGATCTGATTGTACTGTACGATCTCAAATTGTATGATACAATTGATCAAAAACTCTATGAATTAAAGGGGTTTCTATAGCTTAACTCATCCAATTCTTTGTATATCTTCTTTCTTCTTAACTCATACCTTCAATTATTCAAATGGTCGGAGGTAATAAGTGCACTCATTTGATCCAAGGAGGTAGTTCTTCCTCTCGTAACCCTATCTATGATCGCTTTCAATCCACAAAAGATGAAGCAACCTATTATCGGTACAAGTAAGCCAACATCACTCCATCTAGATTGCTAAATCAATAAGCCCTTAATTATGAGGTAATAAACCTCTTCGCATCCACAACTCTCTAATTCTTACTTAATTTTGTATTCACATTCAATTCTTATCTTCTTCATAAAATATTTGTCAATCTTAGGATTTGTGGTGATGTCCATATCATTAGGCCTTATATTTATAATTACCAAAGAGGTTTTAGAATATTATTTTCACCTATCCATAAAAGGACCTCAACCTCAATCAATGTCTTCTAAGGGCGACTATGATTAGAGTGTTTACAACTGAATAATTAGGAGTATTGTTCTAAACCACATTAGCACCTTGTTCATTCTTTAAATCAAAATGCTCGTATTATCCAGCATGTTCTTAGAACATCATTCATTCCTAAAGCTGGAGATCGAACAAACATTACCCCACTCCTATCTTTTGTTACTTACTTTGTCATGTCAGGGACACAGTTTGATAAAGCCTAAATGATTATAACTATATCTATAATATCACATCCATCCACCTTCCTTCCCCTAGATGGAAGAAAAAATATTACTTTAGGACATGTCATTGCCTATCTTCTAGATAAAAAGTATGAGCTTCTCTACGCAACCATTATCGATCATTTCTTGAATTTCAATACTAATAGTTCCTTCTATACTCTCTTTCATTATCAACGGGGGTATAAAGAAGAAGAGGAGCTCTACTTTGAGAAAGAAGGGTGAACCATCTGGCAGCACCCCTTGATCCAGCTCTTGTACCAGCTCCACCTCCAGTACCTATTTTTTAGCATTTGTTGACCTCATTTTTTTCATGAGGTTAACTAAGCTTGAATTCAAATCAAATCCAATTTCCATCAAGTTGTGGTCACCTAGTCACCACCATTTGATCTCCTCCATCCATTCATCAACAATCACCTAAATGATTGTCATTGATGTGGATAAATCAAACTCAATCAATTCAATACAAAATCAATTTCAAATCTGAAATTATAAATCAAAATTCAAGGTCAAAGGCACATATCCTAGGACCTCAAAATCAAATGAGATGACCCCTAATTAATGATCCATAAATCATATTGATTAGGCATGTCCGTAGGATAAATCCTTCAAATTTAAGGTCATTTCAAGAGCTCTAATCCCCAAAAGTCAATTGAAATCCAAAGGCTATAAAACCTTTAAATATTTACAGCCTATGCCTCTGGACTTAGCATCTTGTAGAATTTGACGTTGGGACCTTACCTAAACCCTTGATCATGTCCATGATCATCTCATAACATGTTTAACCCATAACTAAACTTTTTGGGTATCTTGGTTCACCCAAAGTTGACTAGGGGGCTCAAATGACCAAAGTACCCTTTATGGGAAAATTTAGAGTTTTCTCCAAACTTCAACATGGCTAAACCATACCAAGCCATGGTACATCTTTCAATACATCTTGGGCATTATTAGGAGAATTTTGAGTCCAAACTCAAGATTTGGTCATACATGGCTTACTAAGTCAACCCATGTTGACCAAATGGCCCTTTAAGGGTTTGATTGGGCAATTCAAACCAAATACCATCTTAAAGGCATGAGACAACCTCCACTAGTCTCAAATCATCAATCCAAAGTTATTGGACCCAATCCCAAACTCTTGGTTAACTTGGTTGACCATGTCAACCATGTTTGACCAAATGCACATACATTTTAACCTAGCTCAAATCCATTGACCAAGGCATTACCTGGCTAACCTAGTGTTGTGACTCAAGCTCACGAGTTTATATTGTTTATTATAACAAACATTATGGCTCACATTCTATTATATACTTATATTTGCAATATATTTTTGTTTGTGTGTGTCCTAACTTTTTAGGAACACCATGCATCATCCAATGATGATTCAAGGCTCAGGATTGGGTAGAATAGGTTATGCCGTAATGATTTTTGTAATATTCATTTATGTATTTTTTATTTCTTGAGTTAGGTCCTATAATAATGTATGCTAGCTTGGTGACCGTGCACACACACTTTCAGGAGGAGTGAGATTGAGTCAAAGCCAGAAATTTAAATGTTGAACTAATCGTAATATACGATTTATATCATACTGTACGATCAGCTTGTCTAATTAATCATACTGGATGATTTATATCATCCAAGACAATCAGTTATGATTATGAAAATTTGCTGCCAATCATAATTTAGGTAAGATTCCAAGATTTAAATTTTGTTCTAATTATCTAGGATGATATACATCATACTAGATGATCTATGATAATGTTTCCTAAATTAATCCTCTAATTAGATAATCAAATCTACTGAATTTAATATTCTGATCATACTAGATGATCACAAAATTATCTTGGATGATATTAGTGAAAGTCCGATAGGGATGTTAAGCCCTGATGAACTAGTCCCGAGGCTAACCAAGAGGGGGGGTGAATTTGTTATTTAAAAAATTTGTAAGCAACAAGAAAAATCCTTTTGATAATTTGCAGCGGAAACAAGTAAACATAGAAACAAAAACATCAACCAAAGTTTTCACTCAAGCAGATAATAACAGAAAAGTAAAGTGCAGAAAATAATTAGAAAGAATACACTAGATTTTATAGTGGTTTGATTAACTTGACCTACATCCACTCCCCGGAGCCTCTCATCTGGATATTACACTAACACAAAAGTGACTCTCTTTTTGCTCCCACAGCAAGGTGGAGAAGCCTGTACAAAACTCCTTTCCACCAACCCAATGAGGCAGAGAACCTGAACTCCTTTTGCTTCCTCCTGAAGCAGGCAGAGAACCAGGACTGCTTTCACTTCCTCCTAAAGCAGGCAGAGAACCTGAACTCCTTTCGCTTCCTCCTGAAGCGGGCAGAGAACCTGGATCTTCTTGTGAACGATCCTCCCGCAGAAGACACCGACAAGATGAGAGACGACGAATGGAGAAGATGACTCTGATCCTTGCTTGGAGCAATCTTTGTGAATCCCTCACAAACTCCCCCTCATAAGATCTCCTCTCTCTCTCCCAAACTCTCTCTCTCTCTCTAGGGTTTCTCTATAAAGGAAAGTGGTAAAAGATTTTTCCTTTTGGAAGAAAAAGATCTTTTATAAGAGGGCTCAAAATTTTCCCTAAATCTCAACTGGTCGGCCAATATCGTCCATAACGATCAATAGATCATTCTGTACGATCAGTTCAAAATCACGTGTTTTAGTCTGGATGATCTGACTCTTCTGGATGATTAGTAGAAAAAGTTGTTCAGATCGTCCCGTACGATGCTGCGATCGTCTGGGATGATTAGTGTAAATTCAGAAATTTTATCTAGAAGACTACTCTGGTCATCCAAAGAAACTTGTGCTTGATGACCTAAAAATGACTTGATCGTCCAGGATGATATTTCTATCGTCCAATATGATTAGTTCAAAAAGAGCCAAAATCATCCTGATCACCACTCTGGACGTACATGTAAAACATGTTGGACAGTTAGAATTTTTAACACATCGTCCCATACGACCTGCGATCGTCCAGGATGATATGATCGAATCAATCAGACCTTAATTACTTTCCTTAATCACCAGACTAATTTAGGCATGATTGTAACGGATCGTCCAAGATAATACACATATCGTCCGGGATAATCAGATCAAATCTCTAAAAACAAAACTTGCCTAACTTGATCTACTGGCTGAGAATTTTTTATTTGAGCCTATCATCCCGTACGATGGATTGATCGTCCAGGATGATCAGCTTAATCAGACAGACTTAACTTGGTCACCCTAATTAGGGTTCCTATTTTCACTGGATCGTCCAGGATGATGTGAATATCATCCCAGACGATCTAAACAAAAATTGAACAGGAACTCTAATTCACTCAAGCTCTCCCCCTAAGTGTGTATGTGTAAGTTACATAGCTAGGAGATCAGTTACATTACATTTGACTCAAGAAAGGGAAAACATTATATTTAGATACACTTAGACCCGATCTTGAGTTTGCTTGAGTTGCTTTTGATCTTTTGTACCTGAAATGGGTTAGCCAAGCAAAATAGAAAACAAACTTATTTGTCATCATCAAAACTATACTTTTTGAATACAGATTTATAATAGTCTCCCCCTTTTCGATGATGGAAAACATTGATGCAGTAGTGTTTCAAATAAAATAACCAGGAGTTAACCAACGCACATATGAAAAATAAATATCTTTTCAAATTTCACTGAATAACTAGATCAGTACAAGAAAACAACTATAAACAAAATAAACAACTACAAAATAAGAGCAATACATGAAACTAAAACTACTAGTCACTCAACTAACTCTCCCTTTTAACATCACAAAAAGGAGGAGGAATAGACACAACAATACAGACAGAAAATAACACAAAACACAGAACTAAAATGGAGACAGATCCTGATCAGAAGGAGGAGGAGGTGGTGGCAGAAAGTAACTGTGAATGGCGGTGAAGTGTGCTCGAAACCAGGCAATGTCCTGGTCGTATTGCTGTTGTTGCTAAGCAATGTAGTCATCGAAACGCTGCAGATCCTCAGTGTGCTGCTGCTCCTGGGAAGCAACATAAGAATCAAATTGGGCCTCCCACTAGTCGAACCGCTACACCAGATGATTAAAAGGGGATGCAATATGAAGGGGAGCTGGTGCATCAGGTGCAGCAGGAATAGGAACAACTTCTTCCTCTTTCTCCTCAACATCCGGGGCAGGCTCCGGATGTAGTTGGGTATTGTGGAGTACATGGAAGGAATTTTTTTGTGAAGAAGGAAGGAGGGACATTGGCAGGGACTAGATATTACAGATCATATTTTATCTCCAAATCATATGCAATAATGTGTCCTAGAGCTAGATTTGGATGTTGTCTATGGCCCGGATCCCTAATAGTAGTGAGATGCTTGATATATATGAAAAGGAGATTAGTAGCATTGAATTCCCGGTGGGCCATGATGTAGTAGGTGGTCAGGGAAAATAAAGGGGTGATGTGAATGCGGTCCCCATCCTTTGGGATAATGGTGGAATGAAGGACATATTGAATAATACAGGCATCCTTAAGGAGGGAAGAGCGAGTGTTGTCATGGTAGGAGGTATTGGTATTTCTAAGGAAGTGATTGGCGACACTCCAATCATAATCAGGATCAGAAACAAGGGTGTTGAGTTTGTCGCCAATGACGGAGAGTTGAAGGATATGGTGAAAATCCTGGGCTATGAGTTCTACAGGTCGCTGATTAACAAAGGAGTGAAGAGTGGAGTAGTTAGCGGTGATGCAAAGATTTGTAAAAAAGACTTGGAGAAGTTCAAGGCTGAATGGGAAGGCCAGGGTGAGGATGAAGGTGAGGGAGGTATGCACAAATGGATCTAGGATAGAGTAGGTAATAGTGCTGGGGTTGACGATCTTGGATTGTGTAAGTCCAACTTCAAGGTATCGTTGGAAGGCAGCCTGATCGGCTGCATTTGAAAAGCAGGGATCAACATTTCCCCGTGAGGAGCTCACACCCTGATGCCTAGATCGCTTTCCACCAGCCATTAGAATCACAAAAGAGGAAGAATGGAAGGAGAGGTGTGAAGAAAAATTGAAGAAAATGGCTGTTTAAATAGAAATTGGCCGGATCATCCTGTATGATCGCAGGATCATCCAGGATGACATGAGCAATTATGACGGCCAGGATGATTGGTTAAAAAGCTGGTCAGATCATGCAGAATGATCAGAGATCATCTAGGATGATTAGAGGTAGGTGATCATCTCGATGAGTCCAGCTGGAAAACTATTGATGAAAAGTATCGTCCAGGCCGATGAGGTGGATCGTCCGGGATAATATGCAATAAATGCATAAGACGGGCCAAATTTGAATCGTCCAACTGCTAACACATGGATCGTCCAGGATGATGAGGTGGATCATCCATGATGATGAATAATAATAGGTGCATTCTCAGCCGTTTGATCGGATCAGGAAATATGGATCATATCATCCAGGACGATGTAAAGATTATTCAGGACGATCGGCAATAATTGGTGCATCTCAGCAGCATGATCAGAGTGGGGATGATTTGAAGGGATCGTCCAGGATGTTGGATGGATCATCTAGGATGAAGAAGATCATCCAGGATGATGTGAAGAAAAAATGAAAAAGATGGAGGATAGAGATGAAAGATTAGGGATCCCAAAAACATATAAAACAAAATAAAAATAAAAAATAGAGAAAAGAAAACTAGAAACAATAAACACAACAACACAAAACAACGAAGTTATTTTATTTATTTATTTTGAATCGATCTGCTCCAGTGAATCAAAATTTTCCCTTGATTTTGAATCCAATAACAAATAAGAAGACGATCGATAGCGCTGAGATCCAGAAAAAGTTGGAAAATTGACTTTCGTAACTCCCAACTCAGACACCTTATAGATGCAACTTCCTTTTAAAGCAAAAATCTAATTCAGAAGAAAGAAATTAGATTCGAAAAGAGATCCTTTCAAGCCTCATTCCAGAAAAAAATCTGATATAATAGTATTGCAAAGTAAGAAATCAGAATTCATGATTTTTCATTTCAAGCTTTTGAAAATATTAAGGGTGCATAGATTTTTCTAAGACATTTAAAGATCTGAAAGGGAAGAAAGCTTATTTCTTTGTGGGCTAATTTTGTGCCACCTTTTTCAATTTGTTTGGCATTTTACACATCATTTTATTTTTTATACACTTTGTGTATTCTTTCAATTTTCTGGAGACATTGCGTATCTTTTCAGTTTGGTCTAATTTTGTGCCTCTTTTCATTTTGGCGCTCTTTGCGCATCTTTTGTTGGCTTTCTCCCTCTCAAAATCGTTAAAGAATCTTAGTTGTAAAATTACCTTGTGGATATAAGAGATGACAAAGCTCACTCTCTATAATAAGGAAGAGTAATTCACAAAACAAAAACCATACATCGTATGATAAGTGTAATCACTTGATTCAAAAAATCATAACAATGACTCAAAACTTTGAAAACACCATTTATATGAGGTAGATTACTGTAGGAAGATTAAATAGATCTCTATTTCAAAAACTAACTTTTTAATTTTGAGGAATATTTTTATCCAAAAGAAATAATATACCATTAAATGAGTTAGAGGAAGAGAAACAATCATCAATATTTCTTCCCTTTAACAGATCCAATGGAATCAATCACTGCTTACAAGCTTCCAAACCAAAAAATAAGGTAAAATTTTCAATCACAAATCCAGTTTATCAGCAGTAGTGAGCAGTGATCAGATTTTGAAAAGCATAAAATAGTAAGTAAAAACCAAGTAGGAAATCGCATCAAAATAAATATTCAAGTCAAGCTAACAACAAGATTAAAATAAAAATCTGTAGAAAATAAAAATCAACAGAAAATAGATAATCAAATCAAATGACTAACTAAGAGAAATAGAATAAAAAATAGACAAATCAGAAATTAGTAGTCATCAAAATCAAGCATTTATGTCACTAACATTGAGAATGGTTCCATCATCCATTTGCCTTATGTTAAACCCTAAAAAGTAGGACAACTCTCCCATCATACTCATCTCAAACTCCTTACTCATTATTTTAGAAAACTCATCACATAAATATTTATTAGAAGATCCAAAAAATATATCTTTAATATAGATCTGGATAATGAGTAAATCATCCCCTACTCTCCTCAGAAAAAGGGTGGTGTCTATGCTCCCCTTAACAAACTCTCTTTCTAACAGGAATGTGCTAAGCCTCTCATACCAAGCTCTGGGTGTCTGTTTCAATCCATATAAGGCCTTTTTTAATTTGTAAATATGATTTAGATATTGGGAACTCTCAAAACCTGGGGGTTATTCTACAAAAACATCCTCTTTTTATTACCCCATTTAAAAAGGCACTCTTAACATCCATTTGAAGCAGCTTAAATCCCTTATAACAGGCAACGACTAGTAGCGCCCTAATGGCTTCCAATCTAGCTATACGGGCAAAGGTCTCCTCAAAATCAATCCCTTCAATCTGATTATACCCCTTAGCCACCAATCTTTCCTTATTCCTAACAATCACACCAGAATCATTCATCTTATTCTTAAAGACCCACTTAGTTCCCACTATACTTTGATTCCTAGGTCTTTCTACTAGCTCCCAAACATCGTTCCTTACAAATTGATTAAATTCCTCTTGCATAGCTAAGATCCAAAACTCATCAGAAAGGGCTTAATTGATGTTGGTGGGTTTAGTCATTGATATAAAGGCAGAGTGGTTTACTTCCTTCCTAAGTCCAACCCTACTCCTAACACTTTCGAAAGGGTCTCCTAAGATCAATTCTTTAGGATGACTCAAAGAATATCTCTAATCTTTAGGCAAAGTGTTTTGAGGATCTTCCCTTTCCTCCAGATTTGTATTTTCAACCCCTTGGGTAATCTCCCCCACCTCTTCTTCTTCCTCAACTCTAGTCACCTTAGGATCTGATTCATCAAACATCACATGAGTTGTCTCTTCCACCACCAAAGTCCTCTTATTAAACACCATAAAGGATTTCCCCACACTAGAATAGCCTAAGAACACTCCTTCATCAGATTTGGGGTCAAACATTCCTAAGGATGATTTCCCGTTGTTCAGAATGAAAACCTTACAGCCAAAGACATAGAGGTGGGACAGGTTTGGAGTTCTACCCTTAATGATCTCATAAGGTGTCTTGTTCAGATTGGATCAAACATTCACCCTATTCAGCACAAAATAGGCAGTGTTTACCGCTTCAGCCCAAAAGTGTTTTGGAAGTGAATACTCAGTAAGCATGGCTCTAGTAGCTTCCACTAAGGTCATGTTCTTCCTTTCAGCTACCCCATTCTGCTGAGGGGTCCTAGGACCAGAAAAATTATGACTAATCCCTTGCTCCTCACAGAATGTTCCAAATTTCACATTTTTAAACTCTCCACCATGATCACTATGAATAGTCAAGATCTCACAATCTAACTTTCTCTGAATCCAAGTCGTGAAGGACTTAAATTTATCAAATGACTCAGATTTATGTGATAGAAATTTAATCTAAGTGAACCTCGAGTAATCATCAATAATCACAAAACCATAGACTTTCCCCCCGAAGCTGGCAGTGCTAATGGGTCCAAAGAGATCCATGTGAAGGACTTCTAAAGGTCTAGAGGTGCTAATGTCCTTAACAGAATGAAAGGAGGACTAGACTTGCTTCCCTAATTAACTGGCATCGCACAGGTGGTCCGTAGTGAACTTAAGCTTGGGGACACCTCTAACTAAGTCCTTTTGGGTGACTCTCCCAAGGGTTTTCATACTGGCATGACATAATCTCATGTGCCACAACCATGACTCATCAACAGTAGTTTTTAAGAAAATTGAAAAATCAGCTTTAAAGCAACTTATATCCAGTTTGTAGACATTGTTGATCCTTTATCCCTATAAAAAAATTATCTTTTAAGCTTAAAATGCAGCAAGTGGGCTGGAATTTGATGTTGTATGCTTTGTCATAGAGTTGACTGATGCTCAGCAGGTTATGTTTCAATCTATCTACAAGCAAAACATTATCAATCATAAAATTCTTTGAATCACCAATTATACCTCAGCCTAGCACCCTCCTGGTGGTGTTGTCTCCAAGTGTAACCTTGCCTCCAGCCCTGGCCTCCAGCAAAATGAACTGATTTACATCTCTAGCCATATGTCTTAAACATCTGCTATCCAGGTACCACATGCCCTCATGAGGTCTTGTGTGAGAGCACACCTACAAAATCATCAAATGTCAGATTTTAGAACCCAAACAGGTTTGGGTTCCTTCTTATGAAAAGAAGAATGCAATGCATGTGTGCTGTGCTGTGAGATAGGCAATTTGGGCCTCCACACCCAATGTGTACTACAGTGAACAGTACAAGTGTGGGAGATGTGTCCTAACATGCCACAAGAAAAACATCTAACACCAGGAAAAGGGTTAACTAATTTACATGGGTAATAGTGCCTCTTCCTATATTTGAATGAAACATGCTTTGATGATTTTGAAACAGATTCTTCAAAAGGTGGAGATGCATAAAATTGTGCAAAAAATGTGGAATTTCATTTTTCTCAAAAGCCCAGATTTTTACACTCAAACATTCATTTTCCTTTTTCAAACTTGCAATTTCAAATTTCAGATGGTGTTCACTACTATCTAAATCAGATGCATGAGTTTCTAATTTTTTAAATGCAACTTTTAATAAAACATGTGATGTTTTTAACAGATCATGCTCAAAATTAAATCAGAATGCTTTTTGTTTAACTCATCGAATTCATCAAGTAGTGACATGTGATTGCAATCAATAGTAGAATGATCTTTAATCAAAATTTCATGCTCTTTTTGTAAATTTAGAAGTTCTAGTTTCAGGCTAGCATGAGTTTTCTTAAGCTTCCTATACGATGCATGAATTCTTTCAAACACTTTAAATAATTGCTCATAAGTAAGCTTACATACCTCTTCCTTGTCAGACTGACCAGGATGATTATCCGCCATCAAATACAAGTTGGTTTCCTCCTCTTCAGCTTCAGTCTCAGAGGAGTCGGATGCAGAATCTACCCAGAATTCCTTTTAAATCCTCTTCTTATCCTTCCTGAATTTGGGTTTCTCCTCAACCTTTTCCTTGCTTGGGTGAGCTTTAAGTGTAGGACAATCAACCTTAATATGTCTAGGCTTCCTACATTCAAAACAAACAGTATCGGATGAGCCTTTAAAATTTTTACTGGACTTACCCTTGTTCCACTTCTGAAAGTTCTTATGTTTCTTCCTTAGAAAGCTTTCGAATTGTCTAGTGATTAAGGCAACATCATCGCTATCAAACTCGAAAGAATCAGTGTCAGTATCGTTGGCCTTCAGCGCCATAGTTTTCTCCGTCTTCTTCTCACCTGCATCAAGCTGTCTTTGGTTAACCCCTTGCTCGTAAGCAATGAGTGACCCAAGTAAGTTGTCAATAGAATATTTATTCAAATCTTTCAATTCAGTAATTGCAGTTATCTTCGCATCAAATAAAGAAGGCAAACATCTCAAAATCTTATTCACTTTTTCATAGTTCGTAAGTTCTCTTCCTAGAGCATGTAAAGAAGTGATAATTTGAGTGAACCTCGTATATATTTTAGAAACAGATTCATTAGGTTTCATGTGAAAAAGTTCATAGTCATGCAACAATATGTTTAACCTAAACTGTTTGACTTCAGTTGTACCTTCATAAGTAATGCACAATTTATCCCAAATTTCTTTGCCAGTTGTATAAGTAGAAACACGCATGTAATCCTCAGATTTTAAGGCACAAAAAAAATAGTTCAAACATTTGGCATTCAGTTGGGCTAAATCACGATCATTAAAAGTCCAATCAGTGAAAGGTAGTTCAGTTTTAACATTGTTAATCATTCCAAAAAGTGGTTCATATCCATCCTTAACAAGAATCCACATGCGATAATCTGTAGATTGAAGAAAAGTGGACATGCGAGTTTTCCAAAAATCAAAATGTATGTTATCAAATAATGGCGGTCATGTAATTCAATAACCTTCAGCAGTATTACGATTACCAAAGTTAGGCATGGATCAAATTCAAAAGTTTTTAAACTTAAATTTTTGAATCCCTCATTGATACCACTTAAAAGTTTGATAGGGATGTTAAGCCCTGATGAACTAGTCCCGAGGCTAACCAAGAGGGGGGAGAATTGGTTATTTAAAAAATTCATAAGCAACAGGAAAAATTCTTTCGATAATTTGCAGCGGAAATAAGTAAACACAGAAATGAAAAGATCAACCACAGATTTCACCCAAGTAGATAATAACAGAAAAGTAAAGTGCAGAAAATAATCAGAAAGAACACACCAGATTTTATAGTGGTTCGGTCAAGTTGACCTACATCCACTCCCTGGAGCCTCTCCTCTGGATATTACACTAACATAAAAGCCACTCTCCTTTTGCTCCCACAGTAAGGTGGATAAGCCTGTACAAAACTCCTTTCCACCAACCCGATGAGGCAGAGAACCTGAACTCCTTTTGCTTCCTCCTGAAGCAAGAAAAGACCCCGGAGTCCTTTTGCTTCCTCCTGAAGCAGGTAGAGAACCTGAACTTCTTTCGCTTCCTCTTGAAGTAGGCAGAGAACCTGGATCTTCTTGCGAACGATCCTCCCATAGAAGACACTGACTAGATGAGAGACAACGAACAAAGAAGATGACTCTGATCCTTGCCTGGAGCAACCTTTGTGAATCTCTCACAAACTCCCCCTCACAAGATCCTCTCTCTCTCTCTCTCTAGGGTTTCTCTGTAAAGGAAAGCGGCAAAAGATTTTTCTTGTTGGAAGAAAAAGATTTTTTATAGGAGGGCTCAAAATTTGCCCTACATCTGAACTGGTCGGCCAATATCGTCCAGGATGAACTATAGGTCATCCTGTACAATCGGTTCAAAATCACCTATTTCAGCCTGGACGATCTGGCTATTTTGGATGATTAGTACAAAAACTTGTTCAGATCGTCCCGTACGATTCTACGATCGTCCGGGATGATTAGTGTAAATTCAGGAATTTCATCTAGAAGACTACTCTGGTCGTCCAGAGGAACTTGTGCTGGATGACCTAAAGATGACTTGATCATCCAGGATGATATTTTTATCGCCTTGTATGATTAGTTCAAAAAGAGCCAAAATCATCCTGATCACTTCCTTGGACATACAGGTAAAACATGCTGGACGGTCATAATTTTTAAGAAATCATCCCGTACGATCTTACGATCGTCCAGGATGATATGATCGAATCAATCAGACCTTAATTACTTTCCTTAATCACCAGACTAATTTAGGCATGATTGTAACGGATCTTTTTAGGATGATACACGTATCGTCCGGGACAATCAAATCAAATCTCTAAAAATAAAACTTGCCTAACTAGATCTGGCAGCTAAGAATTTTTGATTTGAGCCTATCATCTCGTACGATGGATTAATCATCCAGGATGATCGGCTTAATTAGACAGACTTAACTTGGTCGCCCTAATTAGGGTTCCTATTTTCAGTGGATTGTCTAGGATGATGTGAATATCGTCCCGGGTGATCTTAAAAAAAATTGAACAAAAACTCTAATTTACTCAAGCTCTCCCCCTGAGTGTATGTGTGCAAGGTTACTTAGCTAGGAGATCAGTTGCATTACATTTGACTCAAGAAAGGGAAAATATTACATTTAGACACACTTGGACTCTATCTTGAGTTGGCTTGAGTTGCTTTTAATCTTTTGTACCTAAAATGGGTTAGCCAAGCAAAATAAAATACAAACATGTTTGTCATCATCAAAATTATACTTTTTGAATCCAAATTTCCAGCAATTAGAATCATCCTCGATGATAAGTACAAATTTGAACTAATCGTCTTAGACTATCTGGTGATCATCCTCGACTATCAGGTCAAATTTCGCACATCATTCTGGATGATTGTGCGATCATACTTGATAATATTTGGTGTTATAATTGAGTTTTTAAGGTTTTTGGAAGTCCTCTATTTAATTGTATTGTACTGGACAATCATGCAATCATACTGGACTATCTTTACCAGAATTGATTTTTAGGGTTATTCAAAGCCCTCTATTTAAGCATTATGAAGGAACTTTGTAAGTGTCTTTGGCAGCCATTGAGGCATTATTTTTTTGGAGAAAACTTGAAGAGAGAGCCTTGAATAGGAGAGAGGAAAGGATGGACTATGAGAGAGGGGGAAGATCCTTGGAGGGGATTTTAAGGGAGTGTGGAGGGGGTTTCACACAGTTGCTCCGGCAAGATTGCACCATAGTACCATCAAATTCAAGGTTTGTCTTGAGGGAAGTTTTGGGAAGAAGAAGATCTCTTTGGTGTCAAATGACCCGGCTACTCCACCGCACCGGGGAAGGCAAAAGTGATTCCAGGTTCTCTGCCTCACCAGGAGGGTGAAAGGGATTTCAGTTTCTTTGTCGAACTATTGGGGCTGAAGGAGAGTCTCTAAAGGTTTAATGCAATACCTAGAACGGGAGGTTCTGGGGAGTGGAGGTAGGTCAGGTTAGACCGAACCACTATATATCAGGTGTGTTCATTCTAATTATTTTCCACACTTTTTTTTTACTATGATTAACTGCTTGTTTGGCAATCTGTGATTGATATTATGTTATATTGATTATATATTTTTAGATGTTGAAAAAGCTTTAAGAAGTGGATTTTTCTTTTGTTGAAAGAATGTTTTTTTAACTAACCAATTCACCCCCCCCCCCCCCCCCTCCCTCTTAGTTAACCTCAGGACTAGTTCTTTAGGGATCAACACCCCTCACAAACTTTCACCTAGAGCTGCAGGATGACTTATTAGGACCCCAAGAGTATCCCATAGAAATCCCAACCCTTGGGTCCACTTTGGTTAGCTATATGGTTCAACCCAAGTGGTCAAACGTGTCCCTTTGTGAGCTAAAACCCAATTTAAGATAAATTAAACCAACCCAACACCTCCATTGGGTCTCATATAACCCAACACATTAGCCCTAGTTGGCCTAGCCTATATATTAACTTAGGATCAACTCAAACTAAGGATTAGGCCAGCCTAAAGTGATTAAAACTATCCTGGGTTGAGCCAAATCTCAACCTAGCCCATACCAAGCCTAACTAATGCCTGAATTGGATACCCCATGACCCAACACACCTCCCCTGGTCAGCCCAACCCCTAGATTGACTAGGTTTAGACCCAAATTGACCCAAACTATCCATGTTTGGGTCAACTAGAGCCATTTTGACTAATTATACCACCTCATGCAAAATTGAGCTCACTATAGAGCTTAGAGACCTCCCAGATATCTTTCTACCTCTGCCTGGCCCAAGACAATGACTAATGTTGACCGAAGTAGGTGAAACTGGCTAGTCGTGTTCCCCAACTCACTTGAGCCAATTTTAAGAGCTTTTTAGACCTAATCCTACTGACAACTTAGGAAAAAATTGTTATAGCTATCCCCTCCACTTGGCGTGCATCTAGGCCACCCCACGAGCCATCCCGACCATCCACACTCAACCTGAAGGGTCTGAATAGGGCACACATCTCTAAAACTTTTGGGTACACTTGGCTTTTTTAAAATACTCATTAGAGCTCTCGTAGTGCTTCCATACTATCTCCCACTCTCCAACCATCCTTATAGGTTAGTTCAAGCGACTTCTACGGTGATGACTCTTACCTCTGCTTGAAGTCCCATCTTTGATGCTCCTCTGACTTCAATTTTTGAAGATGAAGTGTTCCAAGATGTCGTACAAAGCTCCCTGATGCAAGGCGTAGGGATTTGGAGCTTTAAATGAGGTATAAACTTAAACATGAGCTCCCTAGTTAGGTGGTGTGATAAAGTGTGTAGGAAACTTCCAAACTGGTGGGTTTCCACCATTGGATGACAAGTCCCCATACCTTTAAAGCTATCTATGAATTTTTGTGTAAGTTCGTTGGTAGAATCTCTCAAATCACACCAAAAAAGCCTTACAGTTCTAGAAGCAAGCGAGAGCTAGAAGACATAATTATAGTCGTTAGTCTTGTCAATGAAACTGATTATATCCCACGGTCTCCAGATGTTTCAACCACAGTTGTTCGAACTCTAATCTAACGGCCATGATTAATTTCACGTTAACATGCATGGGTATACTGATTGGTCACCCAATCAGATGGCACAACGTGTAAAATCATGGTTGATTATGTATTTCCCTTTGTTAAATTTATAGAAAATTAGAGAAACTTCAAAAAATGTTAATCCTCACACACTTGGCAAATTCAAGTGATCTTAGGCCCATTGGAAAGTTCTTAAGGAGACCTATATAAGCTCTATGGTCTCATGCCATGACTATACATGAAACTAAGGATTTATTATATATAATCCTAGGGGTATTTTTGTAATTTTTGCATTAGGTCAACTCACCATGGCTTGAGACTTTCGGAGATTAATTTTCGGCATGTCCTTAACATGTCCAAAATTTCTCCCCCCTGTTTGGAATGATTAAAGGCATATTTTGAATAATTCAAGCTCAAGGGTCATTAATTGGTCGTTATGCTTAAATCATTCTAATGACCTATCTAATGAGAATTTGGATTTGATGGTTTGTGTTCTATTTGTGTTTGAGTCAAGGGTTAGATAGACCTTGGCCTTATCCTCCTTCTTGATCAAAATTGCCCAAAATAAATTTTTAAGGATAATTATGTTGATACGTAAGGTGGTTTGGTTAACCACCTTAGAAGGTCCACCGTTGGACTGAATTTGGTGGGTTTGGACCTTGGGAATAGGTAAACCCTTGGTCCAAATTTCATTGAATTTGGAATCAAGTTTGCCCATCATTTAAAGAACCCAAAATTTACCATTAAAAATGAGTTAGTATCTTAATGAAATAATAAATAAACCAAATTAAATCTTAAAAATGCAAATTAAAATCATATTAACTCATAATTAAGTCTAAAATCAGAGAAAGTTAAAAGTCCCTTCACTAGACTTCAAAATTGATCATAACTTGGTAATTCTGGAATATCAAAAATTAATTAAAATAAATAAATTAAAATTATTAAAAATTTCAAACAATTCCCAAACTCTTGAAAACCCTCCTAGAAGTGATTCATGACATTTGACAGGAATTTCAAGTAGTTTGAAATAAGTTCGGTGTAAACATAGAAAAACTCCTTAATTAACAAGTTAAATAATTCAAATGATTAATAAAACATTAAAAATCCATACGTAATTATAGAAAACACTAAACTGAACAAACAAAAAAGCATTGAACTTCTTTGATGGAATAATATTTATTAAAAATATCAAATTTTTTAGATATCACTAAAAATCAAAAAGTTAACTCTTTGGTCAACTTTAGTTCAAAATTACTCCAAAACTTTAAAAAATCTTAACTAATTCTAGAAAAATCAAAATCAAGCAAACTTAGTGTAATTTTACTTATCTTTGGGTATAATATTTATGAAAAATGCTAAAATGCTTAAACTTAATCCAAATTAAAAAGTAAATTATTAAACCTTTAATTTAATGAATTTAAATAATTCATAATATCCAAAAATTAAATAAATGACTAAAATTCCAGCATAACATCAATCTAACCAATATAATCAGATAACCAACCCCAAATTACCCAACAAATACTCCATTAATAAAGTTTTAGGATGGAATATCTCAAGCTATGAGGCTATATGTCCTATGGAGACCTTAGTTCTCATGTACGTTGTGATAATGTCACGAATAATTTAGTGGAGTGAAAAACTATAAAATTAACTAATCATTAATTAGTTAACTAAAATTGAAGCCTTTATATAACGACGTCAACTAGGTTTTTATGATGGACTACCTTGAGTTATGGGGCTACATGTCCTTAGGAGACCTTGGTCTCATGCTTATTGTGACACCGCCACGAACCGGCTGATATCAAACCTAAGAAAATTATCAATCTAATGAGTTAAATCAGCAAGTAATTAATTAAAAATTATTAAATATTAATCCAAACCAATTAATCTAATTAAATAATATTGGTTACTACTAGGTAACTTGGTTTAAGGTGCTGAATGTTGGCCATTAAAAGAGAAGCATAATACTAAGTTAAGGGTTGCAGAGATGAGGTTGCTTAGGTTGATGAGTGGGATTACCCTTAGAGATATGATATGAAATGAGCATATGCATGAATAGGTTGGAGTAGCTCTAGTGGAAAATAAGATTAGAGAGAGTCGCCTTAGATTGTTTGGTCACATAAAATGGTTTGAATTAATATTTAATAATTTTTAATTAATTAAGAAAGTAGAGGTATTAGATTTGACTTATGTTAAGAAAGGTAGAGGTATACCTAAAAAGACTTGGTTAGAAATTATTAGAAATGATCTGTCTTCAATAGATTTAAATGATAATTTTACTTTTAACAAGATATAATAGAGAAAAAGGATTCAAGTAGCCGACCCCATGTAGTGGGACAAAGGCTTGATGTTGTTGGTTACTATTGGTGAGCCTACGAGGTTATTAACTTATCCCTATGAAGGGTGAAATAAACCTCACATCCCTAGTGTAAATATAGGTAATAACCACTTAACAAAAAATATTCACCTTAGAATGAATGCAAAGCACTAATACTTAAACTCAAATTAAATTCCCCTTTAACCTACAACAAACAATTGATAACACTAGAAATCTTTAAGAAATATGCCATCTAGGATATATCTAAGCCATAAAGCCTAATACACACATTGTAGTTGGTTCGTTAGGACAACCAATACTAGTTTTAGACTAGATAGGTATTCTTTCTTTTTTTTATTTGAGTGATGAGGTATTCCATGGATTTCAATACACATTAGTTATTATGACTTAATTATTATGATTTTCTATGATATGATGATTTTCTTTATCATGATATTTGTGATATGATGTGATTTGCGCTAAATTTTCTTAGGTTAGGATGATTTGGATGATAATGAAGTTATTTGTAGGTGGCCATGCTCATGCAGGGCTATGAAAAAGAGGGCTGGTTAAAATGGGATCTCATGAAATTTTCTATAGTTGCTTTAAATGCCTACCTGCTCCCCTTAAAATCAAAAAAGTATGGCTAACTGTGTTTATGCTCAAATGTGTGCAATTTCGTTGTATAAATGCTTGGTTTGTTAATGATTTTATGGATGTGATCCATCTCTCTAAGGACCAAAAATTTTCTACTTGTAATTAAAAAAAAAAGGCCATCATATAAAGATAAATGATCTTAAGTTGTAGGCCCAAGCACGTAGAGGGTCTCATGCTTTCAAATTATGACTTCTCTTCCTTGTTGAGCACCTCCCTACTTGCGGGTCATGGAAGACCACATAACCTATTATGGTGCAGCTCTATATAGGGGATATTATGCATCTCTAGGGTAAAAACTTATTTTAAGCCAAATTTCTAAACTGCTTCATATTATTTATGCATTCAAGGTCAATCAGCATGTATTGCATTAAAAATATATTAAAGAAATAAAACTATAATTACATGGAGAATAAATCCCACCATACATTTGCAAAGGGGTCAATTAGGACATTCTCTAGATGTCAGTTCCAGTTTCTCAAAAATTTATATAATAGCCTACCTATCTTTCATAAAGACTAGACTAACAGTTTTAAATTACATACATGGTTTAGCTGGCACTTCAATCCATGCCAAGGTAAGCCAAGATTTGCATGTCATTAGTTAGGTTTATCCCTCTATCATTTAGTTCCCAACTTAGACATAGGATTCATTGGAGGACCCAAAATCACAAGTCCAAAATATTGGGAACCTAATCCTAACATTCTAAAAAATGACAACTTAAATAAAATATTCTCTAAATCAAAATGTAAAGCCCATCACATAGGATAGATTGGGGTGTTTCTAAATTGTTTCTAAATCCCAAAATACCTCCTACTTTCCATCCTTTGGCCTCCAAAATAATTGTTCAAATTTGCTCCAAACCATATTTAAATTCCAACCTCACCCTTTTCATATCACTCCTTGAAATTTCTAAATGAAATTTCTACCATAATTTTAATCGAGAGTATTCATAGGATACCAAAAATTCTTAAGATGTAATTAACTATGAGGGCTTGCCTTCATAGGAGATTCAAGATCCCATAAAAGTAAAATCCCATTCTATTTTGTTCCTAATTATAATGGAGAAAAAAAGACATGATTCTCTTTGGAAAAATTAAAAAGAAATCAAAATGATCATTATCGTCAAATTCAAACCGTGGATAATGAGTGATATTTTCTTTCTCCAGAGAGATACATCATTCATCAACATATATTTGAATACAGAATTAATGATAATACATCAAAATTGTCATAGCTAAATACTCGATCGAACATTATTTTGACTCTTCATTGTCATATGTAGTTCCTTCTCAAATTTGACTATGATAATAAGGATGAAGCTTATAGTTTTGTAATATAAACCTATTAGAATTTGATATTTCCTCCTACCGAGGTGATATATTATTCATAATAATATTTTTGACTTCCAAATTGAAATTCTGAAAATCAAAATTTTCCAAAGAAAATATAATCACAAATTGCTTTGCACTTTTCCACAAAGTTAGCAAACAATTTTTCGGTCAACTCCGTTGGGGAAGATCACTCTCTCTCCATCATTAATAATGGTAAATTTTTTGTTACATCGATAGTTAAAACTATCTTTCTTTTGTTGGCCCCTATGCACATTTGTTCCTTGGGTGAGTAAGGCCAACATCAAAAAATTGGAAAATAATAAGTAACTGAGGTGAGTGAGAAAATTTTTAATAAAATTGAGGTTTTGACATGTCATCCCACGTTAATCGATAGAGTGAGAGAATCAAGCCAACACCCTTAAATGTTTCATATCAGTTTCATGAACCTTATGTTGGGTGAAAATCCTGCATGTTGAGTTCTGAAATTTGAAGAAAAATTAAATCAATCAAAAAATTTAAATTCATTTAAAAAAAACTCCCAGATTTCATTGACATATATTATGCCATAGCATCTTCTTATAGTGTAACATATACATTGAGATCCTAGCTTCATCAAATAATAAATGATTTTCATAACTTAACAAATGTGATAAGGATCAAACTCATTAGTGGCTTCAAAATTCCATTACAAGAATTTACTAACTCAAATCATCTCTCTTCTAATCAACAGAAAACTCAAATGGCTGGAAAACTCACCTTTTTACTAGACAAAGATATGATCAAAGAAAATTCATCAATAATAACACTATTTTATCTAGAGTGGGCTTTCAAGCCCCCAAATTATTAGTGAATAGAGGAATAGTAGTTGATCTGTTTGCTGGAACCAAAAAGGATGCCCCTCCAGGTAATATTACTTTAGGGTCAGGGTCTTGTTCCTCTATATATAGAAAGAGATTAGTTGTAACTCCTATATTGACCACACCTCTCATTAGAGAGGATAAGAAATTAAAGTTTGTAGATAACACTTAGAAATTTACTTGGTGTTTTAATCTGGATCGAGTCACAAAATCCCTTTCCCAAAATCCCTTTTATAAGAAAAACACATAAAAGAAATTATTCTAGAAAAGTACAAAAAGGATGCATAAAATGAAAAAGATTGCTGAGATGGAAGCTTTGAAGCAAGTCAAATATGAGGCCAATGGAGCGTTCGTTGCTCCTCACACACCCCTCTCTTTGGTGGAAGTCATTTTCACCCTCATCCTGTTACCCAAGGGAGAGAGGTTGTGATAAAAATAATGCAATATTAGCCATGCAACTTTTGACTATTGCATAGAAAAGATTGACCAACTTAAAAATGAGCAATCTCTAATGATAGACCACAGGTCCCCAGTAGAGGGTTATGATCCATCCACTATTAGATGATGTTAGATTATGCCATTCATAGCATTTTACTACATCATCTTTAGATGAGGCATAGAAACCGCCAGGGGTGCCACTCTTGTAATTACTGGGTCGCCAATAATTATGGAGGGAAAATAAGAAAAAAAAGAGAAAAAATAAAAAATTTATGATTAGAATGATGAATATGAGATCTTATCAGATTGTGATATCGTCTGAATGTAACTTTCAAAGGGGTCCTATCGTGATAGATTTTAGAATCAGTTACCTCATTTCAAAATGATGAAGTATCACCTAGGGATAGTGCAGGCTTCACAATATTCTCTTCCTCTTAAGAGATTGTAGAAATATAATTTCATAATGGTGGGGTCTTGCCATGTAAAATTACCATTTATAAGGAAAGCATATCAATTCTCAAGTATACGCGGTCCAAATTTTCATTAGAAGTAAGTTGATTTATTCTTCTTAATAGAAATTAACCTCTACTCTAAATCATAAAAAGAAGAAAGTTATGATTAACTCCACCAGATACCAAGAGCTCCCTCCCTCGTACCATTGGTGTGGGTTGATTACATGTTTTAAATTAAAATTCACTTCAAAATAAAATTAGGTTAAGAAATTAAAATATTTTTTATCTCCTTGCAATTCTATCTCTCATAAGCATCCTTAGCATGCTTATGAATCTATTTTATAATTCTCTTAATCAAATCCTTCAATCTTATCTTAAGGATTATATTTCCCTATAGATTCTTTTTCCTTGTATAAGAGTGAGCTTTCCTCTCTGATGAATGGAAAAAATTTTCACAACTGAGAATGTATTTTCTTAAATATTTTTAAAAAGGAAGAAAATTATAAAAAATAAAAGATGCACAAAGCATGCCAAAATAAAAGAGATGCGCAACGTATGCCAAAAATCAAAAGATGCACCAAGCAAAATATAAGAAGAAAAGATACGCAAAGTGCTCCAAAATTTAAATGAAAATGCACTAAATGTGCCAAAAAAAAAGAAAATAAGTAATTGGCTTCTATTTCATTTTAAATCTTTAAATCTAAAAAAACACAACTTCTTTGATATTTTGATACTTGATTATGAAAATTTTAATCTTAGATTCATCATCACACAATGATGTTCTATTAGATATAAGAATATATCTAATGTCAGAAAATTGAAAAGGCTCAATTTCTTTATCTAATTTAAATATTCTTGAAGTAAATGTATATATATATATATATATATATATATATATATATATTAGGGAAACCCACGGCGGAGCCTACACGTTAATAGAAAAAAGAAATACAAGGTCCATAAAGAGCACCTTAAGCTTACTGCTGCTCATTAGAGCTACAAAACAAGTCAAAATAAAACCTAAAAGCTAATGGTCCCCTAAACTAACAAGTATAAAATCACCTAATAACATTCTGGGGTGCCAAGGAGCCCACAGTCGAAAAAGAAAGATCATAAAATAACTAATCATCATAATCTTCCTGTAAAAATAGTGGGCTTGCCCACAAGATCAAAAATCCCTATAACCTGTAAAAAAAAATAACAACAAAAGAAAAAAATGCATCCAAATACAAGGTAATAACCACAGACTGTTTGATCAGTCCATCCATAAGCAATAAGAAAGATAAGAATTATAAGATCAGCAAAAGGACAACCATATAAACTTACACCAATATACACAAACAAGGTAAATATTCATAATATATATATATATATATATATATATATATATATATATATATATATATATATAATGAGGGAGAGAAACCTAGTTTAATTTCTAGGAAACATGGTCTGGGTTAATAAACTCTAAATCCTTAGACCTTTTTAGCTTGGTTGTAGTTAAATCAAATCTCAATGTATGTTTGAATTTGTTCCCATTTGTCATTTTGACAGGGTCCAAATAATTAAGAACAAAATTTTCCATTAAAAAGAATAAATCTTCAACTCCTTGATAAAAATCTAAATCTCATTTTTTAGGGATATGTGTGAGCCCTTACATATAGGCATCCTTTCCTTCAAGATATCTCCACAAAATCATATTCCATCATGGGTCTAAGATAATTCCCATCTAGAGGTATGTTTCCATCACTAGAAATTGCCTTTTAAAACAAAATCATAATTAAGCAAAGTGCCTGAACCCAATTGGAAGAGCTCGAGGGCCTTGTAGAGTGTCACTTACAAGATTAGCAAAATTTGAAATTATCTAAGGCACGAATTGTTCAAGGTGATGATAAGTTAATGCAACCTAGAACCTTTCAAGTAGGAGACTTGGCTCTAAGCGTTTTCTAGTGAAAGAAATTCTGATTATTTTCTAGTGAGAGAAATTCTTTTCAAAATTCTACTTCCTTATTTTCACGGGAATCGTTTGATGGTGGAGGATTAGCACCGGCGACCTCTGCCTGCCAATCCTCCATCATACCGTCAACACTCATCGACTCCACAATTACTCAACGGAAGAGCTGGAAGCATTGAAGATAGGTCATCTTTGTTCGGGGTTCGTGCTCAAGAACCTATACAGAAGAACCATCCTCTGCAGATTCGAGAAGGTTTCCGCCCTCCATTACAGCAACCCACGTTTGTCGAAGGAAACGGGAAAGCAATCTTGGAGAACCAGGTATCTCCTAAATTGAAAGTCTCTGGAATGAAAAGCCCACCTCAGGGAAAGAATGACTCTGAAGCTTCTTCATCTGGTTTTACTTTGAAGGTTAATAGATTTATTTCAGATTCGTTTGATCGCAAAATTGATTTTGCTCAAAATGATGTGTCGGAGACTGTTGATCCGATGACAATTGAGAATGCGAATAATATAACTAATGTGATAAATAATAATGAGGTTTTCACAAAACCTGATGTCAGTGATAATCTTCAGAATTCTTGGAATTCCACAAAGCATGTGAAAATCAATCCTAATTGGGCTCCTACTGAAAAGTCTGAGGATGGGATTGCAGTCAAACTAAATTCGGCGCAGGAAAATGATAATGTGGCAGTTCTTAAAAACTCTTTGGTAGTGAAGGTGTTAGGTAATAAAATCCCATTCCCTTCATCCTGTGTCGAACTGAGGAAGCAATGGAATGGGTTTGGTAGTTTTCATTTAACTTCATTGGGACTTGACTGGATTTTATGCCCATTCCAGTCAATTGAAGCTTTGGAAGGGGTTATGAGTGGAGGACCTTGGTTTGTGGGGGGATTTATTGTGGGAATTGATAGATGGAGTACTAGTTTTTCCCCTACCTCCCTGAAGGGGCTTTCTTCTCTGGTTTGGATTAGAATGCCTCATTTACCATTGTATTCTTGGGATGAGATAAATATCACAAAGATTGCCTCGAAGGTTGGGGTTCCTTTACTCCCTGATGGGAATATGTTCAAGTGGGGAAGGAGGGAATTCGCTAGAGCATGTGTTCGAATCAATTTAGATGATAAATTACAGGTGGAATTTGGATTGATGGTTTGGGTGGAAGGTTCTATCAAAGAGTGGAATATGAAAAGATTTCCTCTTTTTTGTTTCAATTGTGGTAAGATAGGACATAAATCTAATATATGTCCTGATAATACAATTGAGAATTGAAGTCTTAACAAAGAAGTGCCAGAAGTTGTGTCAAAGGAGGAAGCTAAGATTGGTTTGCTTAGAAGCCAAGATGATAAAGCTGTTTATGGACCTTGGATCCATGTGAGGTTTCAAAACAGAAGAAGGAGGTTTGCCCAAGGTAGAGAATTCAACATGAAGGATAAGCAAGAAACTCAAGCTCGGGTGGATGTAGCAGATTTGGATAACCATTGTGTTATTCAAACTTCGGAAGATGATGGATCTAACAAGGTGATGTCTGAGGTGGTGGTTGCCAATAAATTTAATGTTCTTTTGGAAAATGTAGAGGAGGAAGGAGAAATAAATGATCAAAGCATTTCAAATGAAGTTAGTATTTCCAATCAAGATGTGGAACCGGTTATTAATCATCCAGCCATAGTTCAGAATGCTAAATCAATTTTGGTTAGTCCTACTAACCAGCTGCAAGAGAACAATATGGCGAATGATTTTTCTACTGATGAAGTTGGCCGAGGGCAGTATTCCCAAGACTTTAAGCTTGATGTGGCTGCTGATAATCTGATATCTGCTGCTACAAAAACTAAAACTAAGTTGGCTAAGGAGATCAAATCTTTAGGGCCAGATTTCCCTAGAAGAAGGAGAGGAGGTGATGGAGGTGTTATTGGTGCTGGGGGACTTTCCCCATTAGGTTCCTAATGTCTTCTATTTTATTTTGGAATTGTATAGGAGCTAGGAAAAAAGGGGCTTCTCTTTATCTTAGGGAGTTAGTGAGGGAGCATGAGGTGTTTTTTATTGGGTTAGTGGAGACTAAATTGTCTAGCTTGGATAGGAATGATCTCAATAGAATCACTGGGGAGGATTGGGACTTTTTCCATCATCCTACTGTAGGTACTTCTGGAGGAATTCTTATTTTATGGAAGAGGTCAGAAGGGTGCTTCAAGGTGGTATTGGACTCTTCTCAAGTTGTTTATGGGAGATTCCAATTTCTTCTTAAAGGTTGTTGGGATATTGCTACGGTCTATGGGAGTAAAGAAGTGTGGGCTAGAAGAGGTTTATGGTCTAGTCTTGATGAGGTTTTAGATGGGGATACTCCTTCTATTATAGGGGGGGATTTCAATTATTTGTTGAGCAAGGAGGATAAAAGACGGGGAAAGAGGTTTATTTTCTCCCAAGGCCCGCAGAAGATGATTGCTTTTTTAGCTAACAATGATTTGCATGATGTAGGTATTATCGGACCAAGATATACTTGGTGCAATAATAAGGATGGCAATTCCAGGATTTGGGAAAGATTGGATCATTGCTTGGTAAATACGGCTGCTCTACAACAAGTGTCATTTGCTTCTGTCAAACATTTGGCGAGAGTAGCGTCTGACCACTCTCCCGTAGCGTTCAAGATCAACAAAATGATGAGGCCTTATCAGAGATACATCAGATTTGAAGACATTTGGAGATCCTATTCAGAAGCTTGGAATGTAGTTCTTAAAGCTTGGAGTAAGGCAAATTTTGGCTCTAATGCGAAAATTCTTAGAAGAAAAATGAGGAGATCCCTCAAAGCTTTGTACTATTAGAACAAAAACAAATTGAAAGATCTCTCCAACTTGAAGGACTCTTTGAAGAATGACATTATGGCATTACAAATTAAAGAAAGTGGAGTTGACAGGCTCAATCAGGAGGAATTGCTGTTGTTAAGAAGTAAAGTGCGTGAGCTAAATGTAACACTAGCCCGATTGTCTACTTGGTGGAATCAAAGAGCGAAGACTAGATGGATTCAAGAAGGTGACACTAATTCTACTTTTTTTCATGATTATGCTTCGGCTAGGAGAAATGGGAAGCTAATCAATCAAATTAAAGATGATGTGGAAGGTCTTGTGGTTGATCAGGAGAAGATTGAGGTAGTGTTTTGTAACTTCTTCAATCAAAAGTGGAAGTATAGGGAGTGTTGTCTCACGGGTTGGCCTGAGGTTGGGTGTCATCAAAAGATTGATACCACTACTTGGAGAAGTCTTAGTGCTGATTTCAAGACTGAAGAGTTGTTCGAAGCTGTGAATAGATTGGGCATTAATAAATCACCTGGTGTGGATCGCATAACATCTTCCTTTATAAAGACTTATTGGAGTATAATTAAAGACAATTTATGGAGTGTTGTTAATGAATTTTTCTTAAGCGGGAAAATGTCACCAGAGTGGAAGGAAATGTTGATTATCCTGATCCCCAAGGTGAAGAATCCATTGCAACCATCTCATTTTCGACCAATAAGATTGTGTCAAACCATCTATAAGGTGGTGGCTAGTATGATTATGAACCGTTTGAAGTATTGTTTGCCAAAGTTAATCTCTGAAGATCAAGTAGCATTCGTTCCTGGTAGATCTTTATCGGATCACTGTTTGTTAGCTCAAGAAGTCTTCAATAAATTCAGATATTCAAATTGCAAAAAAGGACTAATGGCAGTCAAAGTGGATATGGAACAAGCTTATGATAGAATGTGTTGGCCAACTCTTGCTAAAGCTTTGGATTGGTTCGACTTTCCTTCCAAACACATTATGCTCATTTTGGAGTGTGTTCAAGAGGTTAGATTTTCTATTCTTATTAATGATAGAAGAACAGGTTGGATTGATGCTAAATCCAGGTTTAGACAAGGATGCCCCCTTTCTCCTTATTTGTATATCCCTTGTTTTCAATTGCTTTCCAATGCCATTCAGTAAAGGGGTCTTGAGTTGGGCATCAAGGTTTCTCCAAAATCTAATAAAATAACTCACTTATTATATGTTGATGATGTTGTGGTTTTTTCTTCTGCTACCATGGGATCAGCAACTTGTTTGAAAAAGATCTTGAAAGACTTTTGTGGATAGACGGGTCAAACAGTGAATGAATTAAAATCCCAAATCCTATTTGGGAACTCAGTTAAAAAAACATGCAGGAATAAGATTGCCAGGAATTTGGGGTATAAGAGTGTTAAAGAAATGCATTATTTGGGTGTTAAGATTGTGTTGAGGAGACCAGTGAAATCTGATTTCAAATTTTTGATAAATCAAGCATTGGATAGATTAAATGCATGGGGAAGCAGATGTCTATCCTTGGCAGGAAGGGTTCTTCTCATTAAGAGCTCAATTTTATCCTTACCTATATTTATTTCAACACACTCTTTGGTTCCTAAAGGCATTTTGTATGAGTTGGATAGATTATGTAGAGACTTTCTTTGGCATAAAGACAAGGAGAAAAGAGGTTTACACTATGTTTGTTGGGATTATATTTGTAAACCGAAGCATAAGGGTGGTTTGGGACTTCATTCTTTGGTTCATAAAATGGGACCTTTAAGGTCTAGACTTACTTGGAGATTTATCAAGAACCCACATTCTCTTTGGAGCCACATCATTAGCTCTAAATATGAAAGTAACATATGGAATGGTGTGATTAAAAGAGGGAATTCTCCTTCTTGGAAAATTCTGCTAGATGGAGCTAAATACTTGAAAGCTATTGTGAGATGGAAATTAGCAAATGGTATCAAAGTGAGTATTTTCAATGATACTTGGATCTTTGATAAACCAATTAACAAATGGCCAACATTTGTTAATTGCCATGAGCCATTGTATGATTCGGTCAACATACTCATTAGAGAAGATAGAAGATGGAATTATGTGAAATTGCAAAATCTTGTTAGTAAGGAGCTGATTCCTGTTATTAAGTCGGAAAAGATTTATCCTGATATGAAGGAGGATCAGATCAAACTTATCAAACAGCATAAAGGTAGATCCATTTCTGCTTTGTCCTTTGAGGCTTGGATGGAAGCAACGGGAAGACTGCGAGATAAGGAGGAGAAACCCTATCATACATTGAACATACTCAGGAAACTTAAATTGATGCCTAAGGTGGAGATGTTTTGGTGGAGACTTTTTAGAAATGCCTTACCAACTAATTCCTTTTTAAATTATAGGAATTTATTGGGTTCTAACTTATGTCCTTGCAGCTGTGATGTTAAGGAGAACATTGATCATGTGGCTATTGAATGTAAACAGCTCATGATGATGGTGGATAAATTAAGAGAGTGGGGGTTTCATGTTCCTATTTTTAATTCATTCCTTAACTGTGTAAAGCAGTTGGATAGATTATCTATAAGTAACTACAACAATGCAATTCTTTACTGTATAGCAATTTACTATTCGTGGAAGAGGAGAAACCAAATAAAGTTTGGAGTTAATACTTGTTTGGGTAACTATTTGGCAGCCAATGTATTAACATCTATCTGCCATCCAATGATGAGTTCGATTCTAGGCAACTGGGATGCTAACCTCAATTTGGAGTCAACAATTACTTGGCATCCTCCTCCCCTAGATTGGATAAAGGTCAATGTGGATGCTTCTTTGAATGAAATGCATAGTGCTGGTCTCGGAGCTATTGTAAGAGATTACAAAGGCAGGTTTCTTGTAGCATTTGGGGAGAAACTTCTGCATTGGGACATCTCATCCTTGGAGTTACAAGCTATTTTGTTTGTAAGGAGACACTTACAAAGTTGGTTGCTACAATACAAGGGTGTTATCTTTGAACGAGATAATCGCAATGTGATCAATTGGCTTCAAAAATCTGTTAGCAAAATGGGTTGGCCGAATCAACTGAATCACTTTGAAGATGTTATTGTTCTTAATGAGTTCAATAATGTTATTTTTCATTGCATTTCTAGAAAATGTAATCAGGTAGATGATTGTTGTGCTACCTTAGCTCTAGAATCTAGTTTTTTTGTTTTATAGCTTTGATGAAAATTACATTACTTCTCCATTGTTTGATTTAGTGAAGAAGGAGTTTGATTGCTCTATTTAGAACCTTTTTTCTTCTTCTTCTTAATGCAAAGTGCTTCTTTCAAAAAAAAAAAAAAGTAGGAGACTTGGCCTTGGTTCTTTGGAGGCCTATCTTAACCATCAAAATATTAGGGGGGAGTTTTTACTAAATTGGGAGGGATCCTTTGTTTTATAGATATTATAGGAAGGGGGTTCCTATCAGTTAGTCGATTGTAAAGGAAATAATCGAATGCTTCTAGTCAAGGGGAATTTCCTTAAAAAATATTATGCTTAATGTAATCTGAACTTCTAATCAATGAAAAATCTTCAATTTTGAATCTCATTGAATCCATTCATCTGAATCTAAAAATTTAAAATCAAAATTCTTCGATCCTCTAAGGCTAGGTGTGAGACCATGTGCTTCTTTTCCTTATGATCATTCATTGTTGTTGGAGTCTCCCCTTCATGGCACCATCCTAGCATAAAAATCAAATCTTGAAATCCTAAAGGTTTAGGAAAACTATCTCTTGGATAGTTCTCATAGGTAAAAATGAGTCCCCATGCTTTCTATCTAGGATAGTCATTAAAAACCAAATTTTATCTTTTAGGCATAAGTTCCCGACAACAACTTTTAGACCCAAGGTTAGGTGTTGCCATCCCTTGGAACTCATATCAAAATATATCTATTAGGTAAGTCCTCAGATGGCATCCATTAGACCAAAGTTTAGGTGCTACCTTTCATTAGAACTAATATCAAAATCAATCTCTTAGGTATTAGTCCCGTGATTGGATCCTTGAGACCCGTGATTGGATCCTTGAGACCAAAGGTTAGGTGCTACCTTTCCTTGGAACTCATATCAAAATCTATCTTTTAGGTAAAAGTCCCACAATGGCATCCTTTATACATGAGGTTAGGTTATGCCTTTCTCTGTAACATAACAAAATCTGTCTACTAGGTATAAGTCTCATGATGGCATCCTTTAGACCCTATGTTAGGAGTTGCTTTTCCTTGGAACTTATATCAAAATATGTCTATTAGGTATAAGTCCCCCATCAGCGTCCTTTAGACCTCAGATTAGGTGCTACCTTTCTTTAGAACTCATATCAAGCCTATCCTTTAGGAACAAGTCCCTATCGGCATCCTTTAGGCCTAAGATTAGGTGTTGCCTTTCCTTGGAATTCAAATCAAATCTATCTTTTGAGTATAAGTCCCCCATCGACATCCTTGAGACCAGAGGTTAGGTGCTACCTTTCCTTAAAAATCAAACCAAACATATCTTTTAGGTATAAGTCACCTGTCAACATTCTTAAGACCTGAGGTTAGGTTTTCCCATCCCATAGAATTCAAATCAAACCTATCTATTAAGTATAAGCCCCCTATTGGCTTCACTTAGACATGAGGTTAGGTGCTTCCTTTCCTTGGAATCAAAATCCCAAACTTGACCTATACAAATTTGTTAAAACAAATATGTATATTATAACTTTATTCTACTGCATATATTGGGGTTCCATTAGTTGAAGTTATTTTTGTCATGAGGTTAACCAAGCTTGAATTCAAATCAAACGTAATTTCCTTCCAGTAGTTGTCACCTAGTGACACCATTTATTCTCCCCCATCCAATCATCAATAATCACCTAAATGATTATCATTGATGTGGGTAAATCAAACTTAATTAATTTAATCCAAAATCAAATTCAAATCCAAAATTCTAAACCAAAAGTCATGGTTAAAGGCCCACATCCTATAACCCTTTTAGGTGATTTTTTAATCACCTCAAAATCAAATCCAATGAGCTTCAATTAATGATCCATTTATTGCATATTTGTTAGGCATGTCCCTATGATTAATCCTCCAAATTTGATGTCATGTTAAGACCTCTAACATCTAAAATCCAATTTAAATCGAAATGCTATAAAACCTTGAAATACTTACAACCTATGCCACCAGACTTTGTATCTTATGAAATTTGACCATGGGACCTTCCCCAAACCCTTGAATATTTTCATAATCATCTTTGTGACATGTTACACCCATAACTCAAGATTTTTGTTGATCACACATTCTGACTAAGTCAACCCATGTTAACCAGAACGCCTTTTAAACGTTTTATTGGTCCTTTCAAAACAAATAGCTTCTTTGTGGCATGAGACCATATCCATTAGTCTCAAATCATCAATCCAAAGTTATTGGATCCCATCCGAAACTATAGGTCAAAAAAGTTAACCAAGTCAACAAAATTTGACTAAATGCACAAATATTTTAATGTAGATTAAATCCATTGACCAAGGCATCGCCTAGCAAACCTAGAGTACTAGGGTGACTCATTAGGTCCCTAAGAGTATACCATAGAAGGCCCAAACCATGGGTCTACTTGGATTAGCCATATGGTTCAACCCAATTGGTCAAAACTAGCCCTTTACGATCCAAAACAAAATTTAAGGCAATCTAAACCAAACCAACACTTACATTAGGTCTCCTATAACCCAACACACCTACCCTAGTTGGCAAAGCTCATGGGTCAACTCAGGATCAACTCACGCTATAAATTAGGCTAGCCCAACGTGCTCAAAACTACCTTGGGTATAGCCAAATCTCAACCAAGCCCATACCAAGCCTAACAAATGCTCAAATTGGATTCGCATGACCAAATACACCTCCCCTAATTTTACCAGCCCTTGGCCTGACCGGAGTTATACCCAAATCGACCCAAATCACATAGGTTTGGGTGAACCAAAGCCACATTGACTAATTGGGCCTCTTCATCCCCAATAGAGCAAATTCTAGGAGCTTTTTAGCACTAATCTCAACTGGAAAGCTCAGAATAACTTTCCATGGCTTTCCCCTACCCTTGGTGAGCATCCAAGCCACCCTATGAGCCATCCTGGCCATCTAAACTCAACTAGAAGGGTCTCAATAGGGCACCACTCTCCAAAACTTTTGAGGTGCTCTTGGCATTTCAAAAATTCTCCCAAGAGCTCTCTGAGAACTTTCCAACTCTCCCCTCCTCTCCAGCCATCCTAGAAGGTTAATTTGAGCGATGTCTAGTGAAAAGACTCTGCCCTCCACTCAAAGTCCCATCTTTGCTGCTCCTCCAGCTTCAACATCTGAAGAGGAAGTGTTCCTATAGGTTGTGAGAAGTTGTCTGATATAAGGCATAGAGATTTCAAGCTTTAATTGTGGTATAAACTCAAAACTGTACTCCCGAGTTAGCTGGTTTTATCAAGTGTGAAGGAAACTTCCAAACTGGTGGGTTTCCACTATTGGATTGGGAGTTCCAATCCCCCTATTGCTCTCTATGAATTTTGGTAGGAGTTCACCGGTGGGATCTCTCAGATCATGCTAGAAAAGACTTACAACTACAGAAGCATGCGAGAGCTAAAAGACATAATCAGAGCCATTAATCTTCATCAATATTCTAATTATATTCTACGGTCTTGGGATGCTTCCAATCTTAGCCATTAAATCTCTAATATGATGGCCATGGTTAATGTCATGATAATATGTGTGGTGCTAATGAATAGCATCCCATTCAAACGATGTCGCATATTTAAGCTCGGCTAACTGTGTATTTCCCTTAGTTCAATTCATAGAAAATTAGGGAAACTTAAAAAATTCTTAATTCCTTACACACCTGTCCAATTTAGGTTATCTTAGGCTCATTAGGAAAGTCTTAAAGAGACCTACAAAAGCTATATGGTCCCAAGCCATGACCATGCATAAAACTAAGGCTATTTTAGATAGAATCCTAGGGGTATTTTATAATTTTTGCATTAGGACAACTCACCATGTCTTGAGACTTTGGGAGAATAATTTTGAGCATGTCCCTAACATGTCCGAAATTTCTCTCTCTTTTTTGGAATGATTAAGACTATATTTTGAATATTTAAAGCTCAAGGGTCATTAATTAACCCTCAAGTTTTAATTATTCTAATGAGCTATCTAACGAGAATTAGGATTTGATTATTTGTGTTTGAGTAAAGTGTTTTTGATTGGAGTGAATTGTTTTGTTCATGAGAATTCTAATTCCAGTTTATGTTTTTGATGATTACAAAAGTTTATTGTTTGTCTAATTTATCTTCTAACATATATCTTTAAGTTTTTGTTTGTCTGTGTGTCCTAAAGTATTTTTCAGGAAATTCACACTCAAGACTGTTGAAGACTTCAAGTTCACTTGTTCACTGTAAATGAAGTCTGTAATTTTCTTTTCTTCTTTTTCTTTAGTCTGAGAGAGTGTGATTGTAAGTTGGATAACTGTGCACACACACACAATGAGGGAGTAAAACGTTTAAATGTTTTTCAACTGATCGTACAGTACGAATTGATTTCGTACAGTACGATATGAACAATATGTCCTCCACGGAGAACCCATACGATATGAATAACATTTGTACATGAGTTTTACTGTACAAACAGCTCAAAATTGGGTTCGTCCAAGGTTCGTACGGGACGAATGAATCGGACGAAGCTCACTGTTCGATTCGTCCAAGCATTCGTACGGGACGAAGCGTTGGGACGATGCTCACTGATCGATTCGTCCAAGCGTTCATACGGGATGAAGTGTTCGGACAATGCTGACTGTTCGATTCATCCAAGCGTTCGTACGGGACGAAGCGTTGGGATGATGCTCACTGTTCGATTCGTCCAAGCATTCGTACGGGACGAACTATGTGTACGAACGGCTCTGTTGTGTTCGTCTGATGAGTCATACAGGATGGATTGTTCAATCTTTTGAACTATTCGTACAGTACGATGGACGATCGTACGGGACGATCGGCACAGACTTAACTTGAAAATTTGGTTTTTGGACGGTTTTTCCTGTCCTTAGTATATAAATGACTCAAAACTGTTTTGAAAAGAAATCCTTCTGCGAAAATTCTTTTGGGAAGTGAGAGGAGAGTGATTGGGAGAGTGTTTGAGAGTAAGTTTTGAGAGATCTTTCAAGAGAAAATTGTGAGGAGACTCACAAGGTTATCCAATTAAGAGGATTTCTTTTCCTTGTTCTTCAAGCATCTTCCTAGTTCCTTGGAAACTTTTGCAAGAGTATTGTTCGAAAGGATTCCAGTTCTCTACCGCACTTAGAGAGTGAAAAGGATGACGGTTCTCTACTGCACTTGGAGGGTGAAAAGGATGACGGTTCTTTGCCGCACTTGGAGGGTGAAAAGGACAACGGTACTGTGCCGCACCGGGGTTGGTGGAAGAGAGTTTGTAAAGGCTTCTCCGCCTTGCTGTGGGGGCAAAAGGAGAGACACTTGGTTTTAGTGCAATACCTAGAGAAGGGATCTCTAGGGTGTGGATGTAGGTCGAGTTTGACCGAACCACTATAAATTCTGGTGTTTTCTGTTCTCTATTCATTTTTCTGCATTTCTATTTTCTGTAGTTTATTCTCGTTGTGGTTGAATTTCTGTTTCAAAAGAAAGAGCAAAAATTATCTCTATTCGTACTGTACGAAGGTATATCGTACTTACGATTAGATTTTAAACTTTTCAAATTATCAAGAGTAATTTTAAAAGGAACCAATTCACCCCCCTCTTGGTTAGCCTAAGGGACATTGAGCAATAGGTCTAACAACCTGTTTTCACTCTCAAGTGGTATCAGAGCCATATTTCAAAATATCTATTTTAAATACTATTTGAAATTTCGATCATGGCTAATTTTGGAAATAGAAATACTATGGAAGGATACTCGATCACTAGACCACCGTTATTTGATAATATTCCTTTTGATTTTTGGAAAACTCGCATGTCTACTTTTCTGCAATCACTTGACTATCGTATGTGGATGTTAGTTCAGGATGGTTATACTGAACCAACTAGGATTGTAGAAGGAATAAGAGTTCAAACACCTTTTGCAAACTGGACTGTAGAAGAATGTGAACTAGCGCAACGAATGCTAAGTGTTTGAATAGTTTCTTTTGTGCTTTAAAATCGGAAGATTACATGCATGTTTCTACCTGTAAATCAGGAAAGGAAATTTGGGATAAACTTTGCATCACATATGAAGGTACAAATGAAGTGAAACAAACTAGATTGAACATTCTCTTGCACGACTATGAACTTTTTCGCATGAAACAGAATGAATCAATCTCTGACATATACACTCGCTTTACACACATAGCCACTTCATTGCATGCTTTAGGTAGGGAGTTAACTAATGCTGAGAAAGTTAATAAGATATTACGTTGTTTACCTCCTACATATGATGCAAAGATAACTGCGATAACAGAATCTAAAGATTTGAATGTTTATTCTGTTGACAATCTTCTTGGATCACTAATTGCTTATGAGCAATCGGTGACTCAAAGACAG
Source organism: Dendrobium chrysotoxum (assembly GCA_019925795.1). Taxonomy (NCBI): domain Eukaryota; kingdom Viridiplantae; phylum Streptophyta; class Magnoliopsida; order Asparagales; family Orchidaceae; genus Dendrobium; species Dendrobium chrysotoxum. The sequence continues at coordinate 51,442,237 of CM034302.1, forward strand.
ATTGATGCAGGTGAGAAGCGAAAGGAGAAGAATATTGCTTTAAAGGTGGATGACTCTGAAAGTGATCAATCGCTACCTAAGGACGAAGAGGATATTGCCCTGATGACGAGGCAATTTAGAAGTTTCCTGAAAAGGAAGCAGAGAAGACGTCAGAATTGGAACAAGGGTAAGTTCCAGAAGAATGTCAAAACTTCAAATGAAGTCATTTTCTATAAGTGCAGAAAGCCATGTCACATCAAGACAGATTGCCCCAATCTCAAAGGAAATCTTAACAAGGAGAAGACCGAGGAGAAACCAAAGGATAGAAGGGGTAAAAAGAGAGTACAACGAGCTTTCTGGGTGGACTCAGCCTCAGACTCATCAGAAACAGCACCAGAAGAGGAAGTTACCAATTTGTGATTAATGGCTGATAATCTCGAGCATTCGGATGAGGATGAGATGTGTGATTTAAGCTATGAAGAATTATTTGAAGTTTCTGAACGCATACATTCTACATATAAGAAACTTAAGAAATTTCATGCTAAGTAAAATTTGGATTACATAGAGCTGCAAAAAGATTATGAGATCCTCAGAAAAGATCATGCTTTAATTGATAGCAACCACATGACTTTGTTGGATGAGTATGATGATTTAAACAAGCAGCACAATCTTTTAAAATCATCACAAGCTTGTTGCAAATCTGGTTTTGATGATGACAAACATGTTTCCAGTGTGTTTTTCTTGGCTAATCAGTTTTCAGGCACAAAAGACCGCAAGCTACTCAAGCCAACTCAAGATCGGGTCCAAGTGTGTCAAATGTATGATTTTTTTCTTTTATTGAGTCAATTGTAATGTAACTGATTCCCTAGCTAAGTAACCTTGCACACACACACTCAGGGAGAGAGATTGAGTGAATTAGAGTTTCTGTTAAAATTTTGTTCAGATCGTCCCGGACGATAGTATCATCGTCCTGGACGATCCAGTTAAAACAGAAACCCTAATTAGGGCGACTAAGTTAAGGAGGACTGATTGAGCCGATCGTCCTGGACGATCTTTGGATCGTACGGGACGATATGCTCAAATCAGAAATATCCAGCCGCCAGATTAAGTTAGGCAAGTTTTATTTTAAGTATTTTGGTCTGATCGTCCCGGACGATACGTGTATCGTCCTGGACGATTTACTACAATCATGCCTAAATTAGTCTGGTAATTAAGGAAAGCAATTAATGTTTAATTGATACGATCACATCGTCCTGGACGATCGCAGGATCGTCCCGGACGATCGCGATCGTCTTGTGTATTTCAGCTGTACGTCCAGAACTATGTACAGGACGATTTGGGGCCTTTTTGAACTAATCGTACCGGACGATTACCCTATCGTACGGGACGATCAAGTCATTTTTTGGTCGTCCAGCACAGATTTCTCTGGACGACCCGAACTGTCTTCTGGACGATTTCCTTCAATTTGAACTAATCGTCCTGGACGATCGCAGGATCGTACGGGACGATATGAACAACTTTTTCTACTGATCGTCCAGAAGAGCCAGATCGTCCAGGCTGAAACAGCTGAATTTGAACTGATCGTACAGGACGATCTACTGATCGTCCTGGACGATCTTGGCCGACAAGTTGAGATTTAGGGCAAGTTTTAAGCCCTCCTTTAAAAGAACTTTTTCCTAGATTTGGAAAAATCTTTTGCTGCCTTCCTTCCCTGAGAAATCCTAGAGAGAGAGAGAGTTGGGAGAGAGAGAAGAGATCTTGTGAGGGGGAGTTAGTGAGGGATTCACTAAGGTTGCTCCAAGCACGGATCAGAGTCGTCTTCTCCGCTCGTCGTCTGTCGTCTAGTCGGTGTTCTTCGTGGGAGGATCGTTCGCAAGAAGATCCGGGTTCTCTGCCCGCTTCAGGAGGAAGCGAAAGGAGTTCGTGGGTTCTCTGCCCGCTTCAGGAGGAAGCGAAAGGAGTTCGTGGGTTCTCTGCCCGCTTCAGGAGGAAGCGAAAGGAGGTCGGGTTCTCTGCCTCACCGTGTGGTGAAAAGGAGGTGTTTTGTACAGGCTTCTCCGCCTTGCTGTGGGAGCAAAAGGAGAGTCACTTTCGTTTAGTGCAATACCCGGAGGGGAGGCTCCGGGGAGTGGACGTAGGTCAAGTTGACCGAACCACTATAAAATCTGGTTTGCTTTTCTGATTCAGTTTTGCATTTTACTTTTCAATATAAACTGCTTGGGTGATTATCGTTGGTTGATCTTTTCGTTATTGTTTACTTGTTTCCGCTGCTAAGTATCGAAAAGATTTTTGTTGTTATCGTGAAATTTTTAAATAACCAATTCACCCCCCCTCTTGGTTAGCCTCGGGACTAGTTCAGTAGGGCTTAACATCCCTTTCGAACTTTCAAAGCTGAACTTGAAAAAGATTTTAAGACTTTTATGGATGAGTCGGATTCTAGAGAGCATGAGTTGAAAATTGATAACTCGATTTTAGAAAGTGCCAATGCATATCTTGAAGTCCAGATTAAAGCACTTAAGAAAAATAAAATACCACCTAAGCTTGAAGAGTTTCATGAAATGTACCACAAGAACATTGACTTAAGATCTAAAAAGAAAATTTTTAAGAAGAATAAATTAGTGAATCCCTTTCCAGGGATAAAGTGTTTTACTTGTGGTAGGTTAGGACACATTTCCCATACCTGTACTTTGAAGTATAGAACACATTTAGTATGGAGACCTAAGGTGCAGAAACCACAGCATATCACTCATGCATCTGGTTTAAAGTTATCAAGAGGTGAACCCAAACTAGTTTGGGTTCCCAAGGCTAATGTTTGATCATTTTGCAGAATCGCTCTCACAGAAGACCTCGTGAGAGTATTTGGTACCTGGACAGCGGATGCTCAAAGCATATGACTTGAGATACAAGTCAATTTATATCGCTAGAAGCTAGGAATGGAGGCAAGGTGACGCTTGGAGATAATACCACCAAGAGAGTGGTAGGTACAGGTATAATTGGAAATTCAAAAAATTTTGTTATTGAGAATGTACTGTTAGTTGAAGGTTTGAAACACAATCTGTTGAGTATTAGTCAATTATGTGACAAGGGCTATCATATTAAGTTTTTACCTACAAGTTGTGTTATTAGTCTAAATGGAACTGTTGTTTTGAATGGTGACAGGGTAAATAATATTTACATGCTAGATTTTAATTCTGTTAAAGCATCTACTGCCTTGTGTTTGAAAATTGTATCTGATGAATCATGGTTGTGGCATAGAAGGCTTTGTCATGCTAGCATGAAAAATCTTAGGAAAATCACTCAAAAGCAACTGGTTAGAGGAGTACCCAAATTGGATTTTACTAAAGATCATTTGTGTGATGCATGTCAACTAGGGAAACAAGTGAGATCCTCATTCAATTCTATCAAGGAAATTAGAACTAGCAAGCCCCTAGAAATTCTTCACATGGTTTTATTTGGACCTGTTAGTACCTTAAGTTTAGGAGGAAAAAGATTTGGGTATGTTATTGTAGATGACTATACTAGATTCACCTGGATTAGATTTTTGAATCATAAGAGTGAATCATTTGAGGAGTTCAGAGATTTTGCCACTTGGATTCAGAGAAAACTTGGTTTTGAAATAGTTAGTATCCAAAGTGATCATGGGGGAGAATTTGAAAATGAAATGTTTAATGATTTTTGCAAATCTCTTGGAATTGAACACAACTTCTCAGCACCGAGAACACCTCAACAGAATGGAGTTGTAGAAAGAAAGAATAGGATATTAGTGGAAACTGCTAGGGCCATGTTGGCAGAATATTCACTTCCTAAATATTTTTGGGCTGAAGCAGTTAGTACCGCATGTTATGTATTGAATAGGGTGTACATAAGGTCTAAATTGGATAAGACACCCTATGAACTTCTTAAAGGTAGAAGTCCCAACCTCTCACATCTACATATTTTTGGATGTAAAGTGTTCATTCATAATAATGATAAAACTCTTCGAGGAAAATTTGATCCGAAAGCAGATGAAGGAATCTTTCTAGGATACTCGAGTGTTGGAAAATCCTATAGAGTTTTTAATAAGAAAACATTGGTAGTTGAAGAGACCACATATGTTGTTTTTGATGAATCTTATGATAATAAAGGGTCTAAGATGGATGAAGATGAGGTTGAGGTGATAAATGAAAAGCTTGAAAATCAAAAAGTTGAAGATAATGTAGAAAAAGAAGAGGAAAACCAATTGCCTAGAGAATGGAAATTTATAAGGAGTCATCCAAAAGAATTGATTTTAGGTGAACCAAGTGAAGGAGTTAGGACTAGGCATGGTTTGAGAAAAGAAGTGAATCATTCAGCATTTATTTCAATGATAGAACCCACAAACATAGAACAAGCACTTTGGATGAATTTTGGATATTGGCCATGCAAGAGGAGTTAAATCAATTCAAGAGAAATGATGTTTGGGAATTAATTGAAAGGCCAAAAGCTCAAAGTGTAGTTGGGACTAAGTGGGTATTCAAAAACAAGATGAATGATTCAGGAGTAATTGTTAGAAATAAGGCTAGATTAGTAGCTAAGGGGTATAACCAAGTTGAAGGAATTGATTTTGAGGAGACATTTGCCCCTGTAGCAAGACTTGAAGCAATAAGAGTTTTGTTAGCCTTTGCCTGTTTTAAAGATTTTAAATTATACCAGATGGATGTTAAAAGCACCTTTCTAAATGGGGTGATAGAAGAGGATGTGTATGTTGAACAACCTCCAGGTTTTGAAAATTCTAAATACCCTAATCATATTTTCAAATTGAAAAAGGCATTATATGAAAGTTCGAAAGGGATGTTCAGCCCTAGTGAACTAGTCCCGAGGCTAACCAAGAGGGGGGGTGAATTGGTTATTTAAAAATTTCACGATAACAATGAAAATCTTTTTATAACGTGCAGCGGAAACGAATTAAAACAATGATAAAAAGATCAACCACAGATATTCACCCAAGCAGTTAATATCAGAAAAGTAAAGTGCAAAACTGAATCAGAAAAGCAAACCAAATTTTATAGTGGTTCGGTCAACTTGACCTACGTCCACTCCCCGGAGCCTCCCCTCCGGGTATTGCACTAAACAAAACTGTCTCTCCTTTTGCTCCCACAGCAAGGCGGACAAGCCTGTACAAAAATCTCCTTTTCACCACACGGTGAGGCAGAGAACCCGACCTCCCTTCGCTTCCTCCTGAAGCAGGCAGAGAACCTTCGAACTCTTTTCGCTTCCTCCTGAAGCAGGCAGAGAACCTACGAACTCCTTTTGCTTCCACCTGAAGCGGGCAGAGAACCCCATATCTTCTTGCGAACGATCCTCCCACGACGAACACCGACTAGACGAAAGACGACGAGCGGAGAAGACGACTCTGATCCGTGCTCGGAGCAACCTTAGTGAATCCCTCATTAACTCCCCCTCACAAGATCTTCTCTCTCTCTCCCAACTCTCTCTCTCTCTAGGGTTTCTCAGGGAAGGAAGGCAGCAAAAGATCTTTCCAAAAATTGGAAAAAGTTCTTTTAATGGAGGGCTTAAAATTTGCCCTAAATCTCAACTGGTCGGGCCAAGATCATCCAGGATGATCGGTAGATCATTCTGTACGATCAGTTCAAATTCAGCTGTTTCAGCCTGGACGATTAGGCTCTTCTGGACGATCAGTAGAAAAAGTTGTTCATATCGTCCCATACGATCCGGCGATCGTCCAGGACGATTAGTGCAAATCGGGGAAAATCATCCAGAAGACAGTTCGGGTCATCCAGAGAAATCTATGCTGGACGACCAAAAAATGACTTGATCGTCCCGGATGATGGGGTCATCGTCCTGTATGATTAGTTCAAAAAGGCTCCAAATCATCCTGAACACAGTTCGGGTCATACAGCTGAAGTGCACTAGATGATCACGATCGTCCGGGATGATCCTGCGATCGTCCAGGATGATGTGATCGTATCAATTAAACATTAATTACTTTCCTTAATAACAAGACTAATTTAGGCATGATTGTAGTTAATCGTCCAGGACGATACACGCATCGTCCGGGACGATCAGAACCAAATACTTAAAATAAAACTTGCCTAACTTAATCTAGCGGCTGAGAATTTCTAATTTGGGCATATCGTCCCATACGATCCTGAGATCATCCAGGACGATCTGCTCAATCAGACCCTCTTAACTTAATTGCCCTAATTAGGGTTTCCATTTTAACTGGATCGTCCAGGACGATGTGGAGATTGTCCAGGACGATCTGAACAAAATTTTTAACAGAAACTCTAATTCACTCAATCTCTCTCCCTGAGTGTGTGTGTGCAAGGTTACTTAGCTAGGGAATCAGTTACATTACAATTGACTCAATAAAAAGAAAAATCATACATTTGACACACTTGGACCCGATCTTGAGTTGGCTTGAGTGGCTCGCGGTCTTTTGTGCCTGAAACAGATTAGCCAAGCAAAAACACACTGGAAACATGTTTGTCATCATCAAAACCAGATTTGCAACAATCTCCCCCTTTTTGTTGATGGCAAACATTTGTAAAGTAGTCTGAAAATAAAAGTAAACTAGGAGATCAAACAAACAAACATTTTTTAAATTTTCATTTAACAGCTAAAACAATACAGGAAACATGACTCAGAAAATAGAAACAGACACGACTACAACTGACTTCCCCTTTTGACATCACAAAAAGGAGGAGGAAAAATAGAACACGGAAATAAAACATAAAAAGAACAACTACAAAACAGGAAAATCAGAATTTCTCCTTGATTTTAGATTCAAAAACCAATGACAGGATGATTGACAGCGCTGAAATCCAGAAAAGGTTGGAAATAATCAACTTTCGTAACTCCGACCCCGGGCACCTTATCGATGCAAACCTCTTTCAACACAAAAATCCGATTCAAAAGAAAAGACATTAGATTTGAAAAGAGATCCTTTCAAGCCTCGTTCCAGAAAAATATCTGATATAATAGTGTTACAAAGTAAAAAATCAGAAATCGGGATTTTCAAAACTCAAGCTTTTGAAAATATTAAGTGGCGCACAGATTTCTCTAAGACATTTAACAATCTGAAAGGGAAGAAAACTTGTTTTGGGCTCATTTTGTGCCTCTTTTTCAAATTATCTGGCACATTGCGCATCTTTTAAAAGCTTTCTCCTTTTCATAATCATTAAAGAGTCTTAGCTGTGAGATTATCTTTCAGACATAGGAGATGACTCTCCGCAGTAAGGAAGAACGATTCACAAAACAAAAGCCATACAACATATGATAAATGCAATCACTTGGTTTAGAAAATCAAACTAATGACTCAAGACTTTGAAAAACACTATTGATATGAGGCAGATTACTGTAGGAAGATAAAATAATCTCTATTTCAAAAACTAACATTTTAATTTTGAAGAGGATTTTTATTCAAAAGAAACTACACACCAGTAAAGGAGTTAGAGGAAGAGAAATAATTATCAATGTTTCTTCCCTTTAAAAGATTCAGTGAAGTCAATCACTGCTTACCAGCTTCCAAACCAAAACAAGGTAAAAACTCCTAGTCAAAAATTCAGATCATCAGAAGTAGTGAGTGGTGATCAGATCTTAAAAAGCATAAAATAGTAAGTGCAAGATATGAACCAGTAAATAAATAAAAATAGGTAGAAAATTACAGCAAAGTAAATACTCAAATCAAACTAATAGTAAGGCTAACACAGAAATCAGCAGCAGAAATAAAATCAACTGAAAGTAAATAATCCAACCAAAACTAACTAACAGAAATCAGAAATCAGAATACTAAAACTAACTGACAGAAATCAGAAATCAGAATACCAAAACTAACTGACAGAAATCAGAAATCAGAATACGAAAACTAACTAACAGAAATCAGAATACCAATCAGAATAATTATAAATCAGCAGTCATCAGAATCAAGCATTTATATCAATCACTCCTAATCTGGTTCTCAAAATGCTGAATGAGTCAAAGGCCAGTGGTTTAGTGAATATGTCAGCCAGCTGATTTTCAGTTGCTACGTGATGTAGCTCAATGTCCCCTTTTGTAACATGGTCCCTAATGAAGTGATGCCTAATATCAATGTGTTTGGTCCTAGAATATTGGATTGGATTCTTAGAGATACAGATGACACTAGTATTATCACACAGAATAGAAATTGTGCCAACAGGTACCCCTAAATCCAAGACTTGTTGCTTCAACCAAAGAACTTGGGCCACACAACTCCCTAAGGCAATGTACTCAGCTTCAGCAGTGGAAAGTGCAACTGAGTTCTATTTTCTACTGGACCAGGAGACTAACGGCTGTCCTATGAATTGACAAGTCCCAGAAGTACTCTTCCTATCCACCCTACACCCCGCAAAATCAGAATCAGAATATCCAATGATCTCAAAAGAGGTGCTGTGCCTAGGGTACCAAATTCCTAGGTTTGGGGTTCCTAAAAGATATCTAAGAATTCTCTTAACAGCAGTCAAGTGGGACTCTTTAGGATCAGCCTGAAACCTAGCACAAAGACAGACACTAAACATGATATCAGGTCGGCTAGTAGTCAGGTAAAGCAGTGAACCTATTATCCCTCTATACTTCTTCTGATCAACAGACTTTCCATTTGAATCCTTATCTAACTGAACTGAGGAGGGCATGGGAGTATTGATTGGCTTGGCTTTGTCCATTTCATATTTCTTCAAAATGTCCTTAGTGTATTTTGATTGATTGAGAAAGGTTTCATCATCCATTTGCCTTATGCTAAACCCCAAAAAGTAGGACAATTCTCCCATCATACTCATCTCAAACTCGTTACTCATCGTTTTAGAAAACCCTTCACATAAATATTTATCAGAAGATCCAAAAATTATATCATCAACATAGATCTGGACAATGAGTAAGTCATCCCCTAATCTCCTCAGAAAAAGGGTGGTGTCTACGCTCCCCTTAACAAACTCTCTTTCTAACAGGAATGTGCTAAGCCTCTCATACCAAGCTCTGGGTGCCTGTTTCAATCCATATAAGGCCTTTTTTAATTTATAGACATGACTTGGATATTAGGAACTCTCAAAACCTGGGAGTTGTTCTACAAAAACATCTTCTTTAATTACCCCATTTAAAAAGGCACTCTTAACATCCATTTGAAACAGCTTAAATCCCTTATAACAGGCAAAGGCTAGTAGCACTCTAATGGCTTCCAATCTAGCTACAGGGGCAAAAATCTCCTCAAAATCAATCCCTTCTATCTGTATATACCCCTTAGCCACCAATCTTGCCTTATTTCTCACCACCACACCAGAATCATTCATCTTATTCTTAAAGACCCACTTGGTTCCCATAATACTTTGATTTTTAGGTCTTTCTACTAACTCCCAAACATCATTCCTTACAATTTGATTCAATTCTTCCTGCATAGCTAAAATCCAAAATTCATCCGACAAGGCTTGATTGATGTTGGTGGGTTCAGTCATTGAGATAAAGGCAGAATGGTTTACTTCCTTCCTAAGTCCATGCCTAGTCCTAACACCTTCAGAAGGGTCTCCTAAGATCAGTTCTTTAGGATGACTCAAAGAATATCTCCAATCTCTAGGCATCTCAGTTTGAGGTTCTACCCTTTCCTCCAAATTTGTATTTCCAACTCCTTGGGTAACCTTAATAATCTCTTCATCTTCTACTTCAGATCTAGACTCAGGATTAGATTCATCAAACACTACATGGGTTGTTTCTTCCACCACCAAAGTCCTCCTATTGAACACCCTAAAGGATTTTCCCACACTTGAATATCCTAAGAACACTCCTTCATCAGATTTGGGGTCAAATTTTCCTAAGGGTGACTTCCCGTTGTTCAGAATGAAAACTTTCCAGCCAAAGACATGGAGGTGGGACAGATTTGGAGTTCTACCCTTAATGATCTCATAAGGTGTCTTGTTCAGTTTGACTCTCACATTCACCCTATTCAGCACATAACAGGCAGTGTTCATCGCTTCAGCCCAAAAGTATTTTGGAAGTGAATACTCGGCAAGCATGGCTCTAGCGGCTTCCACTAAGGTCCTGTTCTTCCTTTCAGCTACCCCGTTCTGCTGAGGGGTCCTAGGAGCTGAAAAATTATGACTAATCCCATGATCCTCACAAAAGCTTCCAAACCTTTCATTTTCAAATTCCCCTCCGTGATCACTATGGATGGTAATAATCTCACATCCTAACTTCTTCTGAATCCAAGTAGAGAAGGATCTAAACTCATCAAATGACTCAGATTTATGCGACAAAAACTTAACCCAAGTGAACCTCAAATAATCATCTACAATCACAAAACCATAGACTCTCCCCCCTAAGCTGGCAGTGCTAATGGGTCCAAAGAGGTCTAAGTGAAGAACTTCTAAAGGTCTAGAGGTGCTAATGTCCTTAACAGAGTGAAAAGAGGACTAGACTTGCTTCCCCAACTAACAAGCATCACACAGGTGATCCTTAGTGAACTTAAGCTTGGGCACACCTCTAACTAAGTCCTTTTGGGTGACTCTCCTAAGGGTTTTCATACTGGCATGACACACTCCTATGCCATAACTAAGACTCATCAGCAGCAGTTTTTAAGCAAATTGAACTATCAGATTTAATGCTACTTACATCCAGCTTGTAGACGTTGTTGATCCTTTGCCCCTGCAAAACAACTTCATCATTTAAGCTTAAAATGCAGCCAGTGGGCAGGAATTTGATGCTGTATCCCTTGTCACAGAGTTGACTGATGCTCAGCAGGTTATGTTTCAGTCCATCTACAAGCAAAACATTATCAATCATAATGTTCTTTGAATCACCAATTATACCTGTGCCTACCACCTTCCTGGTGGTGTTATCTCCAAGTGTAACCTTTCCTCCAGCTCTGGCCTCCAGCAAAATGAACTGATTTGCATCTCCAGTCATATGTCTAGAACATCCGCTGTCTAGGTACCACATGCTCTCACGAGGTCTTGTGTGAGAGCACACCTACAAAAGTATCAAATGTCAGTCTTAGGAACCCAAACAGGTTTGGGTTCCTTCTTATGAAAAGAAGAATGCAATGCATGCATGCTGTGCTGTGAAACAGGCAGTTTGGGTTTTCACACCCAATGTGTACTACGGTGAACAGTGCAGGTGTGAGAAATATGTCCAAACATGCCACATGAAAAACATCTAACACCAGGAAAAGGGTTAACTAATCTACGTGGATGATAATGCCTCTTCCTAGATGTATATGAAACATGCTTTGAAGAACTTGCAACAGATTTTTTAAAAGGTGGCGGTCCATAAAACTGTTCAAAAGTAGGCGGTGTTTTGTTCTTTTCAAAAGCACTAATCTTTACTTTCAAAAACTCATTTTCTTTCTTTAAACTTACAATTTCAAATTTCAAGGTTCCCTTGCTACTTTCTACTTCACATGCCATTGTATCTAATTCTTTAAAAGCTCTTTCTAAGTCCACATGCGTAGTTTTCAATGAATCATGCTCAGAAACTAAATCAGAATATTTTTTATTCAACTCATCGAATTCATCAAGCAAAGACATGTGATTTGAATCAAGTGTGGAATGATCTTTAACTACTGAATCATGCTCTTTTTGCAAAGTTAAGTAATCTAATTTCAAACTAGCATGAGTTTTCTTAAGCTTCCTATACGATGTATGAATTCTTTTAGAAACTTCAAATAATTGATCGTAGGTAAGCTCACATACCTCGTCCTGATCCGACTGACCAGGGTGATCATCAGCCATAAGACACAAGTTTGTTTCCTCCTCTTCAGCTTCAGTCTCAGAAGAGTCGGATGTAGAGTCTGCCCAGAACGCCTTCTGAATCCGCTTCTTGTCCTTTCTGAACTTTGGTTTCTCCTCACCCTTCTCCTTGCTTGGGTGAGCTTTAAGTGTAGGACATTCAGCCTTTATGTGTCAAGGCTTCCTGCATTCAAAACAAACAGATTCAGATGAACTCCTAAAATTTTTATTGGACTTACCTTGTTCCACTTCTGATAGTTCTTATGTTTCTTCCTTAGAAAGCTTTTGAATTGCCTTGTGATTAAGGCAACATCATCGCTATCAGACCCGGAAGTGCTAGCATCTGAATCCTTGGCCTTTAGTGCCACTGTCTTCTCTTTCTTGCGTTCACCTGCATCAAATTGCCTTTGGTTCACCCCTTGCTCGTAAGCAATGAGTGATCCAAGTAAGCTGTCAATAGAGTAAGTATTTAAATCTTTAGATTCAGTAATAGCAGTAATCTTAGCATCATAAAAAGCAGGCAAACATCTTAAAATTTTGTTCACTCTTTCATAGTTAGTAAGTTCTCTACCTAGAACATGCAAAGAGGTAACAATTTGAGTGAACCTTGTGTACATTTCTGAAATAGTCTCACTAGGTATCATGCAAAAAAGTTCATAATCACGTAACAAGATGTTTAACCTAGACTGTTTGACTTCAGTTGTACCTTCGTATGTTATGCATAATCTATCCCAGATTTCCTTTCCCGTTGTACAAGTAGAAACACGCATATAGTCTTCAGATTTTAAAGCACAAAAGAAACAGTTCAAGCATTTTGCATTTAACTGTGCTAAATCACGATCATCAAACGTCCAATCAGTAAAAGGCAGTTCAGTTTTCACATTGTTAATCAGTCTAAAAGGTGGTTCGTATCCGTTCTTAACTAACATCCACATGCGATAATCAATAGACTGTAGAAAAGTAGACATGCATGTTTTCCAAAAATCAAAAGGAATATTATCAAACAACGGTGGTCTTGTAATAGAATATCCTTCAGTAGTATTATGATTATTACAGTTAGCCATGGATCAAATTCAAAAGTTTTTAAACCTAAATTTTGAATCCCTCTCTGATACCACTTGAAAGTTCGAAAGGAATGTTAAGCCCTAGTGAACTAGTCCCGAGGCTAACCAAGAGGAGCGGTGAATTGGTTATTTAAAAATTTCACGATAACAATGAAAATCTTTTTATAACATGCAGCGGAAACAAATTAAAACAACGATAAAAAGATCAACCACAGATATTCACCCAAGCAGTTAATATCAGAAAAGTAAAGTGCAAAACTGAATCAGAAAAGCAAACCAGATTTTATAGTGGTTCGGTCAACTTGACCTACATCCACTCCCCGGAGCCTCCCCTCCGGGTATTGCATTAAACAAAAGTGTCTCTCCTTTTGCTCCCACAGCAAGGTGGAGAAGCCTGTACAAAAACCTCCTTTTCACCACACGGTGAGGCAGAGAACCCAACCTCCTTTTGCTTCCTCCTGAAGCAGGCAGAGAACCTTCGAACTCCTTTCGCTTCCTCCTGAAGCAGGTAGAGAACCTATGAACTCCTTTTGCTTCCACCTGAAGCGGGCAGAGAACCCCGGATCTTCTCACAAATGATCCTCCCACGATGAACACCGACTAGACGAAAGACGACGAGCGGAGAAGACGACTCTGATCCGTGCTCGGAGCAACCTTAGTGAATCCCTTACTAACTCCTCCTCACAAGATCTTCTCTCTCTCTCCCAACTCTCTCTCTCTAGGGTTTCTTAGGGAAGGAAGGCAGCAAAAGATCTTTTCAAAAATTGGAAAAAGTTTTTTTAAAGGAGGGCTTAAAATTTACCCTAAATCTCAACTGGTTGGCCAAGATCGTCCAGAACGATCGGTAGATCATCCTGTACGATCAGTTCAAATTCAGCTGTTTCAGCCTGGACGATTAGGCTCTTCTGGACGATCAGTAGAAAAAGTTGTTCATATCATCCCGTACGATCCTGCGATCGTCCGGGACGATTAGTGCAAATCGGGGAAAATTGTCCAGAAGACAGTTTGGGTCGTCCAGAGAAATCTGTGCTGGACGATCAAAAAATGACTTGATCGTCCCGGACGATGGGGTCATCGTCCTGTACAATTAGTTCAAAAAGGCCCCAAATCATCCTGAACACAGTTCGGGTCGTACAGCTGAAGTGCACTAGACGATCACGATCGTCTGGGACGATCCTGCGATCGTCCAGGACGATGTGATCGTATCAATTAAACATTAATTGCTTTCCTTAATAACCAGACTAATTTAGGCATGATTGTAGTTAATCGTCCAGGATGATACACGTATCGTCCGGGTCGATCAGACCAAAATACTTAAAATAAAACTTGCCTAACTTAATCTGGCGGCTGAGAATTTCTGATTTGGGCATATCGTCCCGTACGATCTTGAGATCGTCCAAGACGATCTGCTCAATCAGACCCTCTTAACTTAGTCGCCCTAATTAGGGTTTCTATTTTAACAAGATCATCCAGGACGATGTGGAGATCGTCCAGGATGATCTGAACAAAATTTTTAACAGAAACTCTAATTCACTCAATCTCTCTCCCTGAGTGTGTGTGTGCAAGGTTACTTAGCTAGGGAATCAGTTACATTACAATTGACTCAATAAAAAGAAAAATCATACATTTGACACACTTGGACCCGATCTTGAGTTGGCTTGAGTGGCTCGCGGTCTTTTGTGCCTGAAACAGATTAGCCAAGCAAAAACACACTGGAAACATGTTTGTCATCATCAAAACAAAATTTGCAACATTATATGGACTAAAACAGGCACCTAGAGCATGGTGCGAGAGGTTAAGCACTTTCTTGTTAAATCGATCATTTGTTAAAGGAAGTGTGGACACCACTTTGTTTATGAAAAGATTTGAAAATGAAATACTCATTGTACAAATATATGTGGATGATATCATCTTTGGATCAACTGATAAAGCTTTATGTGATGAATTTTCAAAAATAATGAGTAGTGAATTTGATATGAGTTTGATGGGTGATTTGACTTATTTTTTTTGCTTAGCATAAAGCAAAATGAGGAAGGGACTTTTCTTTGTCAATCTAAATATGTTAAGAAAATCCTCAAAAAGTATGAAATGGATAATGCTAAACCAGTCACTACACCCATGAGTTCCTCAGTCCTATTAGATAAGGATCCAAAGGGAAAATCTATTGATCAAAAGAAGTTTAGAGGAATAATTGGATCTTTGCTTTATTTGACTGCAAGCAGACCTGACATTATGTTTAGTGTTTGCTTATGTGCTAGATTTCAAGCTGATCCAAGAGAATCACATTTGACAGCAGCAAAAAGGATCTTAAGATATCTTTTGGGAAGTCAAAATTTAGGAATTTGGTATCCTAAGAATAGTTCTTCTTTTGATATAATTGGATACTCAGATTCAGATTTTGCAGGCCGTAGGGTGGATAGGAAAAGTACTTCTGGAACATGTCAGTTCATTGGAAATTCATTAGTATCTTGGTCCAGTAGAAAACAAAATTCAGTAGCACTTTCTACAGCAGAAGCAGAATACATTGCCTTAGGGAGTTGTGTAGCACAGGTGCTTTGGTTGAAACAATAATTGAGTGACTTAGGATTAGTAGTAGGCACCATTCCAATATTTTGTGACAATACTAGTGCCATTTGCATTTCAAAGAATCCTATCCAACATTCTAGAACCAAGCATATTGACATAAGGCATTATTTCATAAGAGATCATGTAGCAAAAAGTGAAATTGAACTACATCGTGTGGCTACTAAAGATCAGCTTGCAGATATTTTCACAAAACCCTTAGCCTTTGACACATTTAGCATGTTGAGGACAAGGCTAGGTGTGATAGATCTAAATGCATGATTAAAATTTTCTACAAATGTATTGTATTTGTTTTGTATTTGTTAGTTTGTTTGGTGATTTATTTTTATAATTATGTTTTTTGTTTCTTATTTAAATTCTTTTTTTTTTGTGTTTTTATTTGTTCCGTATTTGAATGTTGAAAGGCTGAAGTTTTTGGAGTGTTGGATTTTTATTTATGTTCGTACTGTACGATATGCCATCGTACTGTACGATTACATCATCATACCCACATTTCGTTTGTACGACCGGATAGAAAAATACGGTTTGGGGTAGTTATTATTGGCGATCGTACATACGAATACGTCATTCGTCTGTATGATCCATGTGTCATTTCACGTGAGGGACGAACCTAACCGTCGCCTGAACGACCTTTAATTTTTTGATCGTCCCGGACGAACACGCAATCGTCTGTACGATCAGGAAGTCAAAAAGCCTGTACGAAAGGATGCCTCGGGACGAGCAGTTTACAAAAAACTATTTCATTTTGATTGTTTTCGTTCGTCTCGGATGAATTTTAATTCGTCCCGGACGAATCTAGGATCGTCTTGTACGAATGGTATTCGTACAGTACGATATCAAGGTTTTTCTATATAAAGGAGGGTCACTTTCTTTCATTTCACCATCTTTCTATAAACCTTTAGAACCTTCAGAGAAAATGTCTGGGAGTGGAAAAAGGGCACGAGTTGCTAGGCGTCTGGCATCTTGAAGGGAATGTGATGAAAATTTCCTTAGTGGGGAGAATGAGGAAGCATACCTTAGGTATGCTGCGTCTAAGGTTACTCCTTCCCGCATCCTACTGCAAGAAAACATCCATTTTGCAGTTATGCCCCTCTTTGACTCGACACAGTTTTCTTTCCTATTGACCGTGATTTATGCCTTCAATAAGGACTTGTTTCATGTTTTCCTGGCAAATATGACCTTTAACGAGAATCATACTGCCATCTCATCTTATGTCCTTAAACAAAAGGTTAGAATAACAAAGGAGGATCTAGGAGAATACATTCATCTTAGAACTGAAGGGATTACAGCTCATACTTTCTCTACAAGACCTTAAAATGGTTGGTCTGAAATTAACCAAGTTCTTAGAGGTGCAAGCATACCTAGACATGTTGCTCTGGTAGAAATGTTGAATCAAAATGCTAGGATAATTCAACATGTGCTAAGAACTTCAATAATACCTAAAGCAGGAGATCGAGTTAATATGACTCCTCTTCTTTCTGCAACAACATTTCTTATTATGACTGGTCAGCCTATAGATGAAGCTCAATTGATCTTAGATTACATCTATTATCTGTCTGACATTGGGTTGGCTAGTGTGAAGAGGAAGAAAAATATTGCTTTAGGACATGTTGTGTGTTATATCCTAGAGAGAAAGTATAATCTAGTTCATCCTTCAGGTCCTTCAGAGCTCCCACTATACTTCACTGATGCTTCTTTTAGAGCATTATTTGGGAAAGAGGGTACTGCTGACAGCTTAGATGATGAGCCTCATTTTACTACTGCTCCTTCAGGTGCACCCTCAACTGCACCTGAACCTTCGCAGGATTTCTATCAAAAGATGGTCCAACATTTTGATAGAATGGACCAACGTTTTGATGACATGGAGGCTCATTTAAAGAGGCAGGATGATCAGTTTGATGCTGTTAACACAAACATTGTAACTCTTAACAGCTATTTCTCATTATTCGGTGGTATACCACCTCCTCCACCTCCTGATCAGGGTCCCTCTCAGTACTAGCTTGGATGATTTTGTGTCACTCTATGTCTGTTTTTTAAGTTGACTATGAGTATCTTGTTGTTAGTTGTTATTTTTATGTTTTTAGCAAGTTCTTTATTTGATATGTTCTTTAAAAGTGTAACTTGCTATGATTGTATGGTGTGAAGTTATTTGTAATGGAATGTTCCAGTGTTTCGGTGTTTATACTTTTTGTGTTAGTGAATGGCCTTGTTTCACTTGAATATAGTTAATTACTGATTTAAAATATTAATTAAGTTCATATTACAATAAAAATAGTATGCATAACTTTAGAACGTCAAATCTTTTAGATTTCGTTATGTTGTGATGTGGATTAGAAGATCTTCTTTAAATCTTATTTAGACATATTATTTAGTCAAAAATTATGTATGGTTGTTGTTTTAACATTATTCTCACATTCTATATCTTTGTGTTTTATTATTGTATTTGTGACTAAAGAGATAATCTTATTGGAAAGAATCTTCATAAGCAAAGCTTGAAAAGATGCACAAAATGTGTCATATAAGAAAAGATGCGCAATGTCGCCAACTATCAACAGACACACAAAGTGTGTCCTCAAATCAAAAGATGCGCAAAGTCGCCACATATTCTTTCCTTTAGTTTTTTCGTCTCTTTTTCACTAATCAATAATTGTCACTTTAGACCTAGAATTTTTTTATAATGTTATCTCTCCTTCTATACAAAAATTGAGACTGCTAAACATGTCTATTACATTACTCCTATAGATCGACTTTTCTTGTCCTTAACATAATTTGAAATCTACAATTTTTGAGTCTTTAGTTTTTGCATCTCATTTCATCTTGTAATTCAACTTCATTTAACTTAATTACATTTCTCAGCTATATTCTAGTGCTCTTTTTGCTGTTGGCAAAAGGGGAAGAGTTTTATTGTTTGTTTGACTTATGTTCTTTGTATGTTTGTATGTGCTTGCTTTGTTTTTGTTATTCTTTATGTGCTTTGTATGTTTGAATGTGCTTGCTTTATTTTTTGTTGCTCTACACTCTTTTCTTCTCTTCTCTTGTCTATCCTCAAATATCTTGATTTATCCTTAAGGGGAGCTTAAGGATAGGATAAGTCAGTTTTAGGGATTTAGATTATTTTGGGGAAGTGTAGATCTTTTAATTAAAGGGGATACATTGAGTGAATGTTAGAAGATTTTTTTATTTTTTTTTTGTACATCATCAAACAATAGTTGTTTTGCCATCATCAAAAAGGGGGAGATTGTTTTTGATTGGAGTGAATTGTTTTGTTCAAGAGAATTCTAATTCCAGTTTATGTTTTTGATGATTACAAAAGTTTATTATTTGTCTAATTTATCTTCTAACATATATCTTTAAGTTTTTATTTGCCTGTGTGTACTAAAGTATTTTTCAGGAAATTCACACTCAAGACTGTTGAAGACTTCAAGTTCACTTGTTCACTGTAAATGAAGTCTGTAATTTTCTTTTCTTCTTTTTCTTTAGTCTGAGAGAGTGTGATTGTAAGTTGGATAACTGTGCACACACACACAATGGGGGAGTAAAATGTTTAAATGTTTTTCAACTCATCGTACAGTACGAATTGATTTCGTACAGTACGATATGAATAATATGCCCTCCAGGGAGAACCCATAAGACTAGAAAATTTTTCTAAGGCATGTTCGTACAGTACGAATAACATTCGTACATGAGTTTTGCTGACGAACAGCTCAAAATTGGGTTCGTCCAAGGTTCATACGGGACGAATGAATCGGACGAAGCTCACTGTTCGATTCGTCCAAGCATTTGTACGGGACAAAGCGTTGGGACGATGCTCACTGATCGATTCTTCCAAGCGTTCGTACGGGACAAAGTGTTCAGACGATGCTCACTGTTCGATTCATCCAAGCGTTCGTATGGGATGAAGCGTTGGGACGATGCTCACTGTTCGATTCGTCCAAGCATTCGTACGGGACGAACTATATGTACGAACGACTCTGTTATGTTCGTCTGATGAGTCGTACAGGATGGATCGTTCAATCTTTTAAACTATTCGTATAGTATGATGGACGATCGTACGGGACGATCGGCACGGACTTAACTAGAAAATTCGGTTTTTGGACGATTTTTCTTGTCCTTAGTATATAAATGACTCAAAACTTTTTGAAAAGAAATCCTTCTGTGAAAATTCTTTTGGGAAGTGAGAGGAGAGTGATTGGGAGAGTGTTTGAGAGTAAGTTTTGAGAGATCTTTCAAGAGAAAATTGTGAGGAGATTCACAAGGTTATCCAATTGAGAGGATTTCTTTTCCTTGTTCTTCAAGCATCTTCCTAGTTCCTTGGAGACTTTTGCAAGAGTATTGTTAGAAAGGATTCCGATTCTCTGCCGCACTTGGAGAGTGAAAAGGATGATGGTTCTCTGCCGCACTTGGAGGGTGAAAAGGTCGACGGTTCTCTGCCGCACTTGGAGGGTGAAAAGGACAACGGTACTCTGCCGCATCGGGGTTGGTGGAAGAGAGTTTGTAAAGGCTTCTCCGCCTTGCTGTGGGGACAAAAGGAGAGACACTTGGTTTTAGTGCAATACCTAGAGAAGGGATCTCAAGGGAGTGGATGTAGGTCGAGTTTGACCGAACCACTATAAATTCTGGTGTTTTCTGTTCTCTATTTATTTTTCTGCATTTCTATTTTCTGCAGTTTATTCTCGTTGGGGTTGAATTTCTGTTTCAAAAGAAAGAGCAAAAATTATCTCTGTTCGTACTGTACGAAGGTATATCGTACTGTACGATTAGCTTTTAAATTTTCCAAATTATCAAGAGTAATTTTAAAAAGGAACCAATTCACCCCCCTCTTGGTTAGCCTAAGGGACATTGAGTAATAGGTCTAACAACCTGTTTGCACTATCATAAAGGGTTAAATGGCCACTGGTCCAATCTGCCTCCTTGATCAAGATAGCCCAAATTAAATCCTTAAAGTTAACCAAGTGGTTACCTTAGGTGGTTTTGTTAACCACATTTGAGGGTCCGCCATGGGACCAAATTTGGTGGGTTTGGACCTTGGGATCTCATGAACCCATGGTCAAAATTTAGTTGAATTTGGAATCTATTTGGCCCACCATCTAAGGAACCCAAAATTCTCCCTTAAAAATGGCTTAAGATCATAATTAATCATAAATAATTCAAATTAAATCCTAAAAATGCAAATTAAATTTCTATCCCCTCATAATTAAGAATATAATCAAAGAAAATTAAAAGCCTTTTCACTGGACTTCAAAATTTATCTTAATTTGGTAATTAAGGAAAATCAAAAATAAATTAAAATAAATAATTAATAATTTTTAAAATACTAAATAAATTTCAAACTCTTGAAACCCCTCCTATAAGTCATTCCTAACATTTGGGAGGAATTTTAAGCGGTTTGGAATCAGTTTGGTGTAAACTTAAGAAAACCTCCCTAATTAACAATTAAATAATTCAATTAAATACCAAAACTTCAGAAATCCATAACCAATTATAGAAAACTCCACATTGAACAAACTAAAAGGCATTGAACTTATAGAGTGGGATATGGAGGTGTTATTTGTGACAGTGAAGGTAGACTTCTTCTTGCTTATGGTCATTCATGCTTACATTGGGATATTGGACAGCTTGAACTGATAGCTATTCAATTTATAGCCAAGGTTAAGAGAGATTGCATGCTTAGCTACAAAGTCATTATCATTGAAGGTGACAATCAAAATGTTAACAATTTTTTGCAAGGATTGGATAGCAAATGGAGAGATGAAATGGTTGATTTGAAAGAGCACAATGTGGTAGTTCTTAATTGGGTTAATAGAAATTAAAATAAGTTAGCAAATTTATGTGCTAACTATGCTCTTTTTAGTAGCTTTTGTTGGGATGGTTTAGTTTCTAATAAGGTTCCTCCTCTCTTTTCTAGTTTGTTAAAGGAGGAATCTAGTAGAGAAGTGTAGTAGTTTTCTTTTTTTTTAATTGCAAGTGATTTGCTTTTTCAAAAAAAAAAAAGAACAAACTAAAAGGCATTGGACTCCATTGAGTGTCTAATATTTATTAAATATATTAAATTTCCCAAATTAACTAAAAATAAAAAACTCAACTTATTTGTCAACTTTAGTTTAAAATTATATCAAAACATTGAAAAATCATAAATAATTCTAGAAAAATTCAAATCTAGCCAACTTTATATCATTTTACTCATCTTAGGATCTACTATTTTTTAAAATGCCAAAACTCAAGGACTTAATCTAAATTATAAAGCAAAGTATTAGACCCTTTATTTAATGAATTAAAATAATTCATAAAATTTAAAAATTAAACAAATGACTAAATTACAATAAAACATCAATCCAACTAATATAATCAGATAACCAAACCAAAAATATATAGCAAATGCTCAATTGATGAATTTTTAGGATGGACTACCTCGAGCTACTAGGCTATGTGTCGTAAGAAGACTCTAATTCTCATGCATGTTATGATAATGCAACAAACAGATTTAATTGAGTGTAAAATCATAAAATTAACTAATCATTAATTAGTTAACAAAATTTAAAGCCTTAATACAATTATGCCAACCATGTTTATAGGATGGACTAGCTAGAGCTGCGGAGCTACATGTTCGAAGGAGACCTTGGTTCTCATACCAGTTGTGATAACGCCACGAACTACTTGATGGAAAATAAAAAAAAATTATCAATCTAATGAATCAAATTGTAACCAATTAATTAAGAATGATCAAACATTAATTTAAATTAATTAAACTTATTAAACAACTTTGGTTACTATTTCATAACCTGGGCCTACGAGACTATTAGCATAGCCCCATTGAGGGTGAAATAAACCTCACAGCCCTAGTGTAAATAAGGGTAATATCCACACAATAAAAAAACATCTCCTTAGAATGAATGCAAAGCACTATTACATAAACTCAAATTAAATTCTTCTTCAACCTACAACAAATGAAGAAAACACTAGAAAACTTTAAACAACACACCATCGAGGAGATATCCGAGCCACATAGTCTGATACACACATTATAGATGGTTTTTAAGGAGTACCAATCCAAGTTTTATGCTAGGCCAGTATTCTTTCTTTTTGGTAATTTGTGTGATGACATTTTTCATGTATTTCACTGCATGCTAGTTATTCTTACTTGATTGCTATGATTGCATATGATATGATGCATTTCTTTATCATGTTATATGTGATATGAAGTGATGGGTGCTAGATTTTCCTATGTTGGGATGATATGGATGCTAATGAAGTCTTTTGTAGGTGGTCATGCTCACGTACGGCTATGAAAAAGGGAGCAAATTAAAATGTGATCTAATGAAATTTTCTACAGGTGCTTTAAATTCCAAGACCCCCCCCCCCCCCTCACACCCCTTACAATTAAAAAGAGCATAGTCAAGTGTGTTTATGCTCATATGTGTGCAATTTAGTTATATAAATTCTTTGGATTTTAATGATTTTATATATAAAAAGCCTAGGATAGCCATGTAGGTTATTTCAGAGTTTCTTACAATTTTAATATGTGATTTGAAATTCAAAGTATTGTAAAAGTAAGCTAAAATGGGATATTTAAGTATCCAATTTGCGTCCAAAGAGGAAGGAAAGATCCCTTTTGGAAAAGTTCCTTCTATTTGGAAATTCAAATTTGGTTGACTTGAAAACCCAAAGAAAAAAGAAATACCCCTTCGGGGAGGAGTTCATTTCATTTGGATACTTGGGCCCGACAAAATTGAGGTGCTTGAAGAAATGGGATGAGATAATGAAGAACAAAAAGAAAAATATACCATTTTAAAAACTAGTGTCCTTATTAAGATTAGAATATAGTTTATTATCAGTGGTGGCAATCCAGTTTTAATTTTTGCAGACCCTAGGATATAATTAAGTGGCACTAGCCATATGGCCTTTCTTACATTCATTTGATATATTTTGATAGTTTTAAAGTGCTTAGGTGGTTTAGTTGGCACTCCAATCCTGGCCAAGGTAAGCCCAAATTTGAATGTCATTAGTTAAGTTCGATCAACTACCATTTAGTGCCCAACTTAGATATAAGATCTGGGGCGGACCAAAAATCATAAGTTCCCAACATCGAGAATCTAATCCCAACATTCCAATAAACTGACAAGTTAAATTAAATTCTTTTCTAAATCAAAATGTAAAATCCAACACATAGAACAAATTGGGGTGTTTCTGAATTATTCTAGAATCCTAAAACACTTCCTACTTTAATTCTTTGGCCTACAAATTAACTATTCAAATTTTCTCCTATCCCTATTTAAATTCCAACCTCACTCCTTTCATATGACTCCTTGAAAGTTCTAAATGAAATTTCTATTATTATTTTAATTGAGAGTATTCGTAGGAGACCCAAAATTTCTAAAATGTAATTAAATATGAAGGCTTGCCATTGTAGGAGATTCAGGACCCTAGAAAACTAAAATCCCATTCTATTTTGCTCCTAAATAGAATGGAGAAATTAAGACATTATTCTCTTTGGGAAAATAAAAAAGAAATCAAAATGATCATTATCATCATATTCAAACCATTGATAATGAGTGATATTTTCTTTCTCTGGGGAGATACATCATTTATAAACATATTTTTAAATACAAAAATAATGATAATACATCTAAATTATCATAGTTAAATACTCAATCTAACATCATTTTGTCCCTTCGGGTTCATATATAGTTCCTTCTCAAATTTGACTACGATAATCAGGGTGAAGCTTATAGTTTTGTTAATCTGAACCCACTAGATAATGACATTTTCTCCTACCTAAGTGATATATTATTTATAATGATGTGCTCAACTTTAAAATTGAAATTATATAAATCAAAATTTTGTGAAGATAATATAAACACAAATTACTCTGTACTTTTTAGCAAAGTTTGCAAATAATTTTTCTGTCGACTTTGCTAGCAAAGATCTCTCTCTCCATCTTTAATAATAGTAGAACTTTTGTTACATCAGTAGTTTAATGTATCTTTCTCTCGTCTTCCCATTTCTTCCTTGGGTGAGCAAGGCCAACATCAAAAAGTGGAAAATAATAAGAGAGGTGAGTGAGAAATTTTTTAATATAATTGAGGCTTTAACATTTCCTCCCAAGTCAATAAGTGGAGTGAGAGAGTCAAGACAACTCCCTAAAATTTTAGAAATCAAATTTTCACAAAGAAAATATAATCACAAATTGCTTTGCACTTTTTAACAATGTTAGCGAACAACCTTCTCAGTATTAGTTTTAAAGTCAGAGAGTGAATCAGTTGTCCATAAGCTTCAACACCTACATCCAGTAGTAGCATGTGCAGCACGAGGCAGACATGGCTTGGTTTGGTAAACAGTTTTCATCTACTAATGAACAATCTATTCACAAGTATTTCTAGCCACCACCACAACCACCTGATCAGGGGGCTTCCTACTTTTAGGATATGTGTTTTTATGATTTATGTTTTCTATTTTTCTATGTTTTGTAGTTTTTATTGTGTTTCTTTCTGATCCTCCTTTTTATTGATGTCAAAAGGGGGAGTAATAGTTAAGTTGTATGTATATTTGTTCATCTTTGTTATGTAGTTCATTTTGTATATCTTATGTTAGCATTGTACTTTTACTTTTGTATTTAGCATAAAAGTAATTTAAAACTTAAAAAAATTATCTTACCCCTATTTCCAAATTTATCACTTATTGAGGGGGAGATTAAGAGAAAAACATTACCTTACATTTTCAGCCAAAAATGTTTGCCAACATAAAAAAGGGGGAGATTGTTGTGATTTAGGATCCTAGATTATGATTTTGATGATTACAAATATTGTTTATTGAATTTTTATTTTTCCTAGTGCCTGTATTACATATTCTTTTTTGTGTGCGCTAAATTTCAGGTAAATCATAAACTGCTCAAGAAGGTTCAAGGCTCAATTTTGAGTAGAATAGGATGTTTTGAAAGAGTTTGTATTTTCCATTTATATTATTTTATATTTCTTGAGTCTAGCCATGTAAGGGCATATGCTAAATTATTAATCGTGTACATATAGAGAGGAGTGTGAAAAATTATTTGAAAATTATTTGAACTAATCATAACATATGATTAAGATGATGATGTATGTTTAGTTATACAAATAATAAATTTTGGTAGCTAATTTTATAATTAATGCTTTTGAACTAATCATGATGTATGCTGTAGACCGTACTATATGATTCATTTTCATCAAGAAACCTTAGCTACCAAACAATTTAAGTAAGTATTTTAAAATTTTATTTTTGAACTAATTATATTGTATGATATTTGAAATCTTACTTAAATTAACCCCCATAATTAGTCTATGCTATATCTTCTCGTATTAATAGAAGGATTTTGTGGGACCAACTTAATCATTTTTATGTCTCTATTAATTCACCCTGGTTGGTGGGTGGGGATTTTAATACTATTTCTACCCCTATGAAAAGAGTTGGGGGCTCTAGGCCACTTGACCAATCTATGGAAGATTTTAAAAACATGATCCTGGATTGCAATCTCATTGATATTGGTTACACTGGTAGCAATTTTACCTAGAATCATGCTAATATTTGGCAAAGGTTGGATCGTGTGCTTTTTAATGATAATTGGATAAATTCCTTCTCCTCCACGTATGTTGGGAACCTTAGTAGAATCTTATCTGACCATTCTCCGTTACTTATTTCTTTACAGTTAAATTTTCCTTCCCCTGCTATTAACTTTCATTTTCAAAACATGTGGCTTCTTGACTCATCCATTATTGATGTTGTTAAAGAGACCTGGCAAGCTCCTCTTCACCCAGACAACTCCTTTTTTGGCATGAATCATCTTTGGCTTAAGTTAAAAAGGTTAAAACATAAAATCAATTGGTGGAATAGGATTGTTTATAAAGATGATTTTATTAATATCATTGTTGCGGAGGAGAAAGTTAATTCCTTGGAGCTTGTCTGTCAATAATACCCTTATGATATTAATTTTTCCCAATTGCAACAAGCCAAAAACTCTCTTTTTTACTTATAAGCCTAGGATGAAACTTTTGGAAATAAAAAGTTGCCTCGAAGCACCTTACTGATGGGTTCAATAACACTAAGTACTTTCATGCTCTTGTTAACAGGAATAGGGCTAGAAATTGGATTCATAAAATGAACTTTGCTGATGGTTCCTCTACAAAAGATGTTTAGGAAATTGCTTTATCTAGTGTTGAATTCTTTAAGGGTTTGTTGAAAAAAAATTTCAATCTTGCTCCTATTGACATGCCCAACATTATTCCTCACATCATTAACCAGGATGACAATTTGGCTCTTACTACTTTTCCTACTTTGGAGGAAGTTAAGAAGATGGTTTTTGACTTGAATACTGAGTCTGTTGCTGATCCGGATGGCTTCACCACTAATATTTGTCAAAAAAATTGAGATGTTATTTACTTTGATCTTCTTAATGCAATTTTTGATTTCTTTGCTGGTAATGAGATTCCTAAATTTTTCTCCTCCACATCTATTATGCTTATTCCTAAAATTAATGGAGCTTGTAATTGGAATGGTTTTAGACCTATAACTCTTTGAACCTTTTTTAGTAAGTTGATTTCCAAGTTACTTAAGAACCAGCTTTCTTCTTTACTTCCTAAAATTATTTCTTTGAACCAAATTGGTTTCACCCAAGGTAGATTTATTTCAGATAACATTTTACTTACTCAAGAGCTTGTGCATGACTTGGATGTTAGGGTGCCTGGGGGTAACATTATTTTCAAGTTAGACATTTCCAAAGCTTATGATAATATCAACTGGGACTTTCTTTATCATTTTTTAAGTTTGTTTGGTTTTAACAATGTTTTCGTTAACCTTATTAAACAATCTATAGAAATTTATTTTTTCTCTGTTATTATTAATGGTAAAAGCAATAGTTTCTTTAAGTCTTCCCATGGGTTGAGACAAGGTGATCCTATCTCTCCCGCTCCTTTCAGTATTGCTACGGAATTTTTATGTAGAGGCATTTCCAATCTTTTTGAGAATTATCTGAGCAACTATTATAGAACTTTGGGGGGTTTTCCTATTTCTCATTTATGTTTTGCTGATGATGTTATCATTTTTTTGAATTCTTCTCTTAACAGGGTGAAGGGAATCATGAGTTTTTTAAATAAAGTTGAAAGTTATAGTGGTCTTTCTATTAACAAAAACAAGAGCTGCTTTATTGTTTCCAACAAGGTTACTCATGATAAGATGCTTGCTATTAAGAATAGTACTGGTTTTCTCAAAGCTTCTTTGCCTATTAAGTACCTTGTAGTTCCTCTTTATAAGGGTAGGAAAAAGTCTTTTCTTTTTTATGTTCTTACTTCTAATGTGCATAATAAGCTTTATTCATGTTATTCTAATTTCCATAGCTTTGTAGGTAGACTTACACTTATTAAAAGTGTTTTGTGCTCTTTACCTGTGTATATTTTTCAAACTTTGTTACCTACTAATGCTGTGTATAATAGGATTGAGATATCAATTAACAAGTTCTTTTGCATGGTTCTAATGTGAATTGTAAAGTTATTTGGTCCATCTGAAACAAATGTTGTAGTGTGATTAAAGAAGGGGCTTTGGGCTGTAAGGCTATGTGGGATTTATCTTATGCTATTTCTTATAAATTGTGATTTAATTTTCATTCCAAACTTTCTTTGTGGGCCAAAATTATGACTGAGAAATTTTGTGCTGGAAAGCATCCTACTATGTGCTATTATAAGAATTGTGACTCAAAGGTTTTGAAAAGGCCCTATAATATCAAGTGGAGTGTTGAACCCCATATCAAATGGGTTTTGGGTAAATCTAACCTTTTCTTTTGGCAAGATCAGTGGCTTGATGGTTGGTCCATTTAGTCCTTGATTTATTCTTCATCTATGTCTACCACTAATATTAATGCTTTTATTTCTGATAAGAGGTGGAACTATAATAAACTGGTTGACATCATTCTGGATACTGTTATTGTTAGAATTTTGAATCTGCCTATTAATATTGATACTGAGGACTTATTATTATGGGATTTATCTTATAATGGTATGTTTACCTTAAAAGAAGCTTGGAATGATTTCAGGGAGAAGCTTTGTGTTAAAAATATTTACTCCATGATTTGGCATAAGAGTATTCCTAAGACTGTTTCTATTTTAGTTTAGAGAATCATGCATAATTATATTCCTTCTAACGATAATTTGAGAAATAGAGGTTTATTATTACTTCCAAGTGTCACCATATTTAGGTGACTATGGTTTGAGGTCCACAGTCAAAATGGAAATTTCAATGTTATAAAATGTAAACTCATATCTTGAAATAGAATTGAAAGCTATTATGGAAAATAAATCAATTCCCACTCTTAAACAATTTTACAAATCTAAGCAAAGGCATATAAGTTCAAAATTTAAGAAAAGACTTTATAATTCACATATATTGGTAAATTCTTTTTTTGGTATTAAATATTTTCATGTGGAATGATAGGACATATCTCCCCCACAAGCACAATTCATCATAGAACAAATCTAGTGTGGAGAGCTAAGGTGCATAAATCACAAGCACTATATTAGGCCATTTTTTGGTAATCCTAAACTTTTTTGGGGTTTTCTCTATTGGACATTTAGACGCTAGGCATGTGGTGATTCAACTTTCAAATGACTTTGACTATAATTAGATTTTTTTCTAGGAGATCTTATTACATAAATAATTATTAAATGAGATTATTAAAGGGAACTCCTTACTTTCACATTAAAGAGGAATCTCCTATAGTTCTCGTCTGACTATCTTTTCAGAATTTGAGGTTACATTTCTTTAACTCACATGTGTTACATGCTTGCTTATAAAGGAAGTTATTTGGTAATGTCCAATTCCCAAACTGACTCCACGGTTATTACTAGCTTGATTATAAAGTAAGTTATTCAAATTGAAAACATGGAAAAAGTTTCACACAATGAAGGAGAGAGTGGTGATATGATAGAAAACAATGTGCTTTAAATCATACTAATGGACACCATTCCGAGAAAGAGGATGATTGAGACGAAGAACATATCGAGGAAGAAGAATTTTTACCTAACAAGGATGGGTCTCTAATTAGGAAAATTGAAAGCATAAATGATGATTCCTTATTGTCTCCTCCTTTGAATCAACTTGCCAATAATAAAGAGAATTGTTATACCAAAGTTGGTAAGAAGAAAAATAAAAATAATAAACTCTCGGATGGTCAATCATCTAGAGTTACTCGAGCTTCTAAACTTTCTTCTTCCAATGGTTAAAGCCCTCATTTAGAATAATAAGGGTGTGGGTAATCTCCTATCTAGGGCTAGGGTGAAAATTTTATGCAAAATTCATAATATTAACATTTTGGTTTTACTCGTGGATTTAATTTCCTCTTCAAAGTTGGATTCAATTAGCATTAATTTGGCCTTTGATTGGTCTTTTAGTAATTGTTCTAATACAAGTTTGAATTTTTTGGATACATTGGATTAGCTTAAACATTCTTTATGATTATCCTCAAATTATGCATACTGGTATTAATTTTCTTCAATTTTCTTGTTATGCTTCCTTTATTTATGCTTCTTGCTTTAGGACTGATAGGATCTCTAATAATTTTTCTGAGCCTTGGATGGTTGGTGGTGACTTTAACACTATTATGGATGTTTCTAAGAGAGTTGGTGGGAACCCTCCCAACTTTCAAGCTATGGAAGATTTTAATGATATGATTTTAAACTCTAATTTACCTGATATTGGTCTTATTGGCCATGCATTTACATGGAATCAAATTACTATGTGGCAACATTTAGATTGTATTCTTTTTAATAACTTAGGGATTTCTGAATTTCCTAGTACTCATGTTGAGCATTTGTCTAGAACTTTATCTGGCCACTCTCCCCTATGATTGAATATTTTTATGCAACATAATACTAATCATTCTCCTTTTAGATTTCAAAACATGTGGCTTCTTTATGATTCTTTTCTTAATAATGTTGAGAGTAATTTGAATGCCCCTTTATTTCCTTCTAACAATATTTTTTGTATGACCAGATTTCGGTTTAAGCTTAAAAGGCTTAAACAGAAGTTGAATTGGTGGAATAAATATATTTTCAAGAACTTATTTTCGAAATTATGCAAGCTGAGAATCAAGTTGTTTTGGCTGGTAATAATTACATGCTTTATCCTTCTATGGAGAACCTTTCCTCTCTGAATGAGACCAAAGATGTTTTATTTAAACTTCAAATGCAAGAAAAATAATTTTGGAGACAAAAAGTTGCTTCTAAATTTGTTGTAGAGGGGGATAGGAACACCAAATTTTTTTATAATATTGCCAATCATAAGCAAGTTTCTTGTTCTATTCATAAAATTATTAATCCTGATGGTTCTCACATTGATTCTGCTAATTTGATTTATGAGTCGGGTATTGATTATTTTAAAATTGTGTTTAACAAAAACTTGAATCTCGCTTTGAATGTGGATTTCTCTTTCATTCCTTCTATTATTTCTTAAGAGGATAATAACATGTTTACTAAAACTCCTACTACTGAGGAAATTTGGTTAGTCATCAAAGAGATGAATATTGATACAATTGCTGGGCCTCAAGGTTTTACTATTAAATTTTTTTAGAAAATATGGCATATTATTAAAGAGGATTTAGACATTGTTGTCATTCATTTCTTTAAGGGCATCCCTTACCCTTAGTTTTTCACTTCCACCTCTATTGCTTTAATTCCCAAAAGTAATGTCACTAATTTTTGAAGAACTTTTAGGCCAATTAGTCTTTGCTCTTTTTTGAACAAGCTTAATGCCAAGTTACTCATGAGTAGATTATCTTTACTTCTTCCTAATATCATCTCTTTAGAGCAAACATGTTGTGTTAAAGATCATTCTATTTTTGATACTGTTTTATTGGCTCAAGAATTAGTGCTTGACTTGGATGCCAAAATTATTGGTGGTAATGCTATCTTCAAAATTGATATTACCAAAGCTTATGATAATCTCAATTAGAAATTCCTTTATACCATGCTTAATGTCTTTGGTTTTAATAATGATTTTATTAGAATCATTAAGAATAGTATTGAATAATGTTTCTTTTTTATCATTATCAATTGCAAGAGTCCTGGTTTTTTTAAATTTGCTCAAGGGCTCAGGCAGGGGGATCATTTATCCCCTGTATTATTATTTTGGTGATAGAGTTTCTTTCTTGAGGTCTTAATGATCATTTTAGGAAACATCCTACTTTATAGTACTGGACTATGGGTGGTTTCCCTGTCTCTCATTTGAGTTTTCCTGATGATTTTATTATTTTTTACAACGGTTCCAAAAAAATTCTTAATATTATTTTTAGAATTCTTCGTCATTTCCAAAATACTAGTGGTTTAATTTTTAATCCCATTAAAAGTTATTTTATTTTTTCTAATTCTATCTCTAATGAATGGATCAATATGATTCAGAATAATTTTAGCTTTATACACAAGCATTTTCCCCTTAAGAACTTAGTCACTCCCCTTTTCAAAGGTTAGAAGTGATCGCATTTATTTGGGGAGATTTTTTCCAGTATTCACAAAAAGCTCTCTACTTATTCATTTAATTTTCTTTCTTTTGGGGGCATAGTAGTGTTAATTAAGAGTGTCCTTTGTTCTCTTCCTATCTATTTATTTCATATGTTATATCTGACAATGAATATTAGTAGCAGGCTTGAAAGAATTTTCAACAAATTTCTTTGGGGAGCTAAAGAGGGAAATTCTGCCATTTGTTGGGCTTCTTCGAATAAATGTTATGGTGTTCAAGTTGAAGGTTAGCTTCGTTTTACGAATTTGACTGATATGGCTCTTGGTTTTTCTTATAAACTTTGGTTTAAGTTTAGGGCTAAGAAAAGCCTTTGGGCTTATTTTGGGGTTTCTAAGTATTGTGTTGGCAAACATCCTCTCATCTGCTTTTTTAAAAAAGGGGACTGTTTTAAATGAAAAAGATTGTGTTCCATTAAATGGGATGCTGAAAATTTCATTCAATGGGGTTTCGGGTTGGGTGACATCTTTTTTTGGCAAGACAATTGGTTGGGTTTCTCCTCTATTGATAATTTTCTTAATACACATACTACTAGTGCTTGTAAAGTTTTTCATTTCTGCATAATGGGATGTGGAATGTAGATTATCTTTCTGAAATGGTGCCTGATTTTTTCATTAATCTCATTTTGAAAGTTCCCCTTCAACTTGATAAGAATGATTGCATTTTGTTCAATAAATCTAATGAGGGCAGTTTTGTTTTCAAAGAAGTTTGGCATTCTATTAGGAACTTTCAGGCTAAATCTCAAATTTTCTCTTCCATTTGGCACAAAGGTATTCCTTCTACTTATTCAATTCTAATTTGGAGAATTTTTAATAATTACATTCCTATGTATACTATATTAATCAATATGGGCTTTAATATTATTTCCAAATGCCAATGTTGTTTTCACTTGGAAGATTTAAATCATGTTTTTTGCTAATGGTCCCATTCCTATGAAAGTGTGGTTATTATTTAATAATTCTTTTAACAACCAGTTTTGTAAAGAGTATAATAGTATTTAGAGTATCATGCAAGATTGGTGTGTATCTTCTAAAGGTCATATTCATAATATTTTACCTGTTATTATTTGTTTGTTTCTTTGGAAGAGAAGAAATGAGTCAAAAAAATATAACATTACCATGAATGCCTTGAGCATTATTTTTAAAATAAAAGATAAAGTGAGACAGATAATTTTGGCCGATTTGATCAATAAGAGTAATTTTAATGGTTATTTTCATATTGCTGCATTTTTTGATATGAATATTTCTTCTAATACCCATAATAGTAAAGACATTATTGTTAGATGGATTAAACCTCCCCTTGGTTTATATAAACTCAATACTGATGGTTCCTTTAAAACTTTGGAAGATGGTTGTGGTGGGCAGATCCATGATTATAATGGTCAGATTATTTTGGCTTTGCGAGTCCCTCACCTACCAAGACTGCCATTATGGCTGAACTTTAGGCTTTAAAGTATGGTGTTCAATTATATATTTCATTAAGGATTACTAGTGTTTGGATTGAAGTTGATGATAAGGTTGTGAGTCATTATATTAATGACAAAATTGATGCCAACCCCTCTTACTTCTATGCTATCAGGGAAATTAAACAGTGGCTTTCACTCATAAATTATTATATTACTCACATTTACATGGAAGGCTATTTGAATTTTTAGCTGACATGGTTGCAATTTAATGGATTTTTTGGAATATATGGGATCCACTCTTCCTAGCAAGCTCGTGTGGTTGGCTAGACTATACTGTATGGGCCTTCATTATGTTAGAATCTATTAATTTATGGCTATTCTATTTGTTTCGGTTTATCTTTAGTTACTTAATGTTTGATTTGAATTTTTTCATTTAATATGATTCTTACGTGGCCATTACCAGCTACTGTCAGTTTAGCTTTGGCATTGCTTTTTATTGTTTCTCTTTGTGGGTGCCAACTCCATCTATTTTGTGATTGCTGGAATTAATGGTTTGGACTCGGTGAACTTTTTTGTTTTATATCCTATTGTCGTTAGACTCTGGGATTTGCTTCCTCTTAGTGTTCTTCTTCATGAGTTATTCTTATTATTCTTTTCTTTCCCCTGTAATGGTGGTCGGTGCTTAAGCTATGTTTGTAATAATTTAATTCCAAATTTAATGCCTAAGTGTTGCTCATATTTTCCTGGTGAGGAGTTCTATAGGTGTTTTTCTGATACTTGTTTCTTTGGTCAGATTGGCAAGTGTTGTTGTCTGTTGTGCCCCTTTAGTATGAGTAGGTTGGTTGTGGATTTCTTTGGGTCTTACTAAATTTATTCTTTGGCTTGTTGTAGTTTCATCCGGGTAGTTTTGTATATCCCCTTTAGCATATGTGAATGGATCTGCGGCTATGTGGTCTTCATGATTTATACTTAAAATTTTCTTTCAATTTTCATTTACTTGAGTCCTCCCTGTGGTGGACATAGGATCAGATTTGAGCGACATTTGGGGTTCTTTCATGATGGTTGTACACATACTATAACCCTGAGCTTAACTGCTACTATTCATTTCACTTTTAGGTTTCATTAATTTGGATCAATGTTGTTGTGTCTTCTTGGAATTATGCTAAGTGGAGTTTAATGAGATGTGGTTTAAAGGATGAGTTGTGTGAGTTTTGCTATGGTGCTTGAAGATATGTTTTTATGTTTTTCTTGGTCTTGAGTTTTCTCTGTAATGTTACTATGGGTTGGTTGCATTTTTCCTTGACTATCTTATCTGGGGTGCTGTCAAGTTCAAGCTATTATTGAGCTATATTGGCAAGTTCATTATAGGTCAGTTACATTTAAAGTATGACCATTTTGTGCTAGATGGTGAAGGCTTAATGTTTTGTTCTGATCATTTTTATGGGCTACAATTCCTATCCTTTTCTAACTTGTTTTATAAATATTGTGCTTTGCTTTGCTTGCTTTGCTGTTGCAGTCCTTACTTTTTATAGGTTCTTTGGGCTGAGGATTTTCTGGTTGAGCTGAATATTTTTTGCAGGAAGTTTGAGCTAATTTAACTTTATCTTTTCTTCATTTTATTTTAATTTTTTTGTAGCTTTGTCGAGCATTAGTGAGCTGAAGGTTCCAATTAAGGACATGTAACCCTCCTTTTATATTAATGCGTAGGCCCCTCCGTGGCTCCCCCCATTGCCCCCCCCCCCCCCCCCTCCCCTACCAAAAAAAAAACTCTATACTCTAAAAACCATACACCCTAAAACCTAAAATATAATACACAAAATCCAAACTTTTAACCCAAACCCTTAAAAATAAACCCTATAACCCTAAACTTTAAATCTTAAACTAAACCCTAAACCATAAATGCTAAACTCTAAATAATAAAACATAAAACCTAATTCCTTAACTCTAACCAAACATATTATACACTAAACCACAAATCCTAAACCCCCTAAACAGACAACCCTATATTGTAAACTCTAAACCAAAATACCTACTCTGTAAACCCTAAAACCCCTAAGCACTAAACCGTAATCCCTTAAACTTAAACCCAAGAACAAAAATCATAAACTAGACCTTAAACACTACACTTAAAAAGGGATTACGATTTAGAAAAAAAAAACATTAAAAACTAAACGCAAAATCATAAACCTTAGATCCTAAACACTACACATAGCCCCTAACCCCTAAACCATAAACCCTAAACCCTAAAACTTAGACCCTTGACCCTAAACTCTAAATGCTAAACACTAAACATAACGGTAAACCCTAAACCATTAACTCTAAAACCTAAATCCTAATGTATAAATCAAAAACCCTAAACTGTGATTGTTAAATACTAAACCCTAACCTGTAAACTCTAAATTCTAAAATCTAAACCCTAATTCTTATAATTTAAACCTAAAAATAAACCCTAAACCATCCATAAGCAACAGCTCTTTCTGGCTCTGGCTATTCCAAGTGCGATTCTGTCTTCTACTATTCATCTACATGATTTCTACTATAGTTCCTTGATCTTTAACTTGTTTTTGATTTTGTGGTCTCATTTCATTCTTCTGAGGTTGGTTGGCCCTAGGTCGTCTCCTGATGGAGGCAAGTCCGTCCGCTGTGATACCTGATGCTTGGGGTGTTCCACCTTCGGCACCGATAGCTTCCTAATGGTTGTTTTTCTGGTTCTACATCTCGTTCTTTTTGTGATTTCTTAGCAAGATCTTCATCTTTGAAGGAACCAACTTTTTCTTTCACTAAATCTATGGTTAATGGAGTTCTTGTGACTTTCATGTCCGATGAGGATATACTTAAACTCGCTAGCCCTTGTCAGTTAATGCTTGTGGGTAAGTTTTTGGTCCATCGACTGAACCTTGATGCGATTCGTATGTTTTTTGGGAAGTTGAAATTAGCTGGAAATTTCCTTATTGGTTTGCTTGATGCTAGACATGTTACTATTCAACAATCTAATGATCTTGATTATAGTAGGGTTTTAGCTAGGAGATCTTATTATATTCTTAACTGTCAAATGAGATAACTTAAATGGACACCATTTTTTGATGTCAAAGAAGAATTACCCATTGTTCCTATATGCATTTCATTTCCTAATTTACGTTTGCATTTTTTAACTCACATGTTCTACATGCGTTGGGATCCATCTTTGGTAAACTGCTTCAAACGGACCAAGCCGCTGCCTCTCATTCGAAGCCTTCGATGGTGAGGATTCTGGTTGAGCTTGATATCACTAAGAAGCATCCTAAAGATGTTTGGCTCGGTTCTAAAAATTCTGATTATTTACAAAAAGTTGAGTTTGAAAAAGTTTTAAATTTTTGTTTGCAATGTAAAATTCATGGGCATTTGATTAATGATTATTTTATTGCTCACCCTCAACTTAGAAAGAATAATAAGTCCTCCAAATCTATTGTTGAACCAAAAAATGGTGAACCGGTTGTGCTTGGAGGTATGATTTTTCCAAATGAAAAGGGACATACCCAACATTTAGAAGAATTAAAAGCCTATGGAGATGATATAGAGACTAATCCTTTAGATAATTCCTTAAGGAATGAAGGTTTGTTGGAAAAGGCTTATAAAGACTGTGAATTTAATATGAATATTGATAATGTAGAGGAACAAGCTATGTGGATGTGGGTGAAAATGATGTAGGGGCCAATTTTGAGGATGGTCAACAGACTACTGATGTAGTTTTTATCCAAGTATTGATGGAGAACAATAGGGAGCCTCTTTGTCATGAAATTTCCACTAATGAATGTGATGGTAATCAAGTCCCTGAGTAGAAATGTTAATGTGGATGCGAGCTTAATCTTATGAACAACCAGTTGAATGATGAGGACAAGATTGAGGACATGGAGGAAGGGGAAGTTAGATCTCTTGAAATTTGCACTTCCAAGTCTGGTATGAAGGATTCTACTATCAGCTCTGTGTCATCTCCTAATGGGAAGGCTAAACATTTTGAGGAAGGTAATACTTGTTATTCCAAAATGAAGGGTAAGAACAAAAAAAGCATGACGTGCATTACCCCAAGGGTCATGAGAGTTTCTAATTAATCTATTAATGGTTAAAGCTCTAGTGTGGAATATTAGGGGTGTGGGTGGTTCTCTTTCTAAGGATCGATTTAAGAATCTTTGTAGGATTTATGATATTCACCTTCTTATTTTAATTGAGCCTTTAGTTACTGCTAACAATCTTAACTCTATTTACACTAAATTGGGTTTTGATTTTTCTTTTGCCAACTGCACTAATAAAATTTGGATCTTATAGAAAAGCTTTATTACTTTAGATGTTATTATGGATTTGCCTCAATTGGTTCATACTAATATTACTTTCAATCAAAATTCTTGTTATGCTTCTCTTGTTTGTGCCTCTTGTTCAAGATATGGGAGAAAAGTTCTTTGGTATCAACTTCTTGGCATTTCCTCTTCTATCAATTCCCCTTAGTTGGTTGGTGGGGATTTTAACTTATTACTAATGCTGCTAAAAGAGTTGGAGGTAAGCCTCCTAATTTTC